>BPLT01000038.1:2465000-3065000 GCA_019656295.1 Rhododendron mucronatum var. ripense | reverse complement strand
AATATACAAGCCAAGATAATAGGACAGTCAGAAATCCAACTTCTTCATGGCAACAATAAAGCTCCAGAAATCTTGGCTATACATGTATTGGGCAAGTGAACAGAGTGTTTGTATTGTGCAAGTGAAAAGAGAGGAAGAGGAAAGGAGAAAAGAAATGGTCATGCTTACAACTTCCGGATCATCAATAACTTCAGATCTTGACGTGCCCATTGAGAGTTTCTGCCCCTTGTTCTCCTTCCCTGCAACCAGAAGTCACAGAATTGGCCCTAAACCACCAGAATAACAGTTTCATATATACACAGCAAATTACTACAATCCACCACTGAGAGAAGCAACTATAACTAAGTAGGACCCGGAAAAGGAAATAAAACATCTCATGGCTCAACAAAGATAAACATGCAAATGCTGGACAAGTTATTGAATACATAAGAGAATTGGGCATGCTTGCTTATTTTAAGAAAACAGATAAACTTTTATAGCCTAATATCGAGATTCCTAAACCAGCAAACAAAATATTGAAAGCTATGGTGCGCTATCAACTATCAAGAGCTAACAAAACCAAGAAATCTGAAGGAAACATATGTCCCCAAACTTTGCACAAAAATTGACGATCCATGAAATGGATTGTACCCACTCCTCGACTCCCACAAACTCAAATAGTAAAAAGGAAACCCTGGAAGGAAGTCTTTTATACAAGCCCTAGACACTAACTCCTGCATTGAAAAAGAGAAGGGCACAATTTACTTGCCTGTGGTTTGGCCCGTTGGCACTTCAACTCCAACTTTTGAAAATAATGCCTTGTGGTTTTGGAGTAAAGTGCATCCATAAGAATGCAATTAATTTGAACACAAAATGCCATTAGCCAAATAAATGCAAGAGTACCTTATTTTTCTCTTCCCCATTTGGAACTTGACGTGGCAGAGCAATGGATGGCAAACCCATTTCACTTAAGTTGGACAATAATAAACCAACCCTTTTTAAGTTGTGAAAACAGATTTTCATAACATCAGTCCCTATTTGAGTTGCGAAATCTTTTGTAATAAACTTTATCAAAAAAAAAAGTGATGCAGGAGCATACAAAACTAAGATGACCAAGCGGGCCCACTAGACCGCTTTATTTACCTCTCAATTACAGAATCTAATATTCTCCAGACATCCTTGGGTTGAAACCCTAGAGTCTGCTCTCTTTTACGTTCTATACTTAGTTTTACACCAGTTTCTTGCTGTTTTCTGACATTTACTGCATCAAAAAGCCACCAGATTTGGGCAATCAAGTTTTGAACGTCCAAATAAGGTACTTGAGGTTTTTGTCAGGACAAATCTACAACTTGTTTAGAACTTTCAGCCCATTCACGAAACTTAATTGAGAAAATAGTTTGCCAAAAAATAATTCCAGAAATCAGATTGAGAAAATAGATTTCCATGAGAGAAGAGAGGGAGCCGAATGGAAGATGCTGATGCAGAATTGGTCTCCAAGGAGGATCTCCTGCTTCCTCCTGCTTTTACTCACTATTCTTCTCTCTTCTTCTGAATACAAAATTCGAAATACGAAAATTTGGGTGTTCTCTCCAGATACACTTAGGAGTACTCTCTCTACTTTTGTTTTCTTCTCAAAATGCTCTCATTTTGTAACTCCTTTTCCTTTTGATTATCAAGTGCTCTTGTACTTGCATTTGTGTACGATATATCTATCTATCTATATATTATAGAAATGTGTTTGAGCCCTACAAGCCTTCAAACCCCCATTCCTAATTTCTGGAATTTTTCATTTTCTTTAATTTCTTAAAATTGAGAGAGAGAGAGAGAGAGAGAGAGAGAGAACGTGGGAGGGGGGAATAAATGGGTATGCATAATCTTTTTCCTTTTAATTAAATTGCTTTTCCATTCCTAATTCATTAGTACTACTATTATGGTTTCTTCTTTTGTGAATTAGCCCGTTTCTTTTGAAAGTGATTAAAACTAGCATTGTGGCTGTTCGAGGTACAAAACAGAAAAATTAAATGTGAACTTTTTGTTGTCTTGTGCATCGATCGGGCACAACGCTTACTATATACTAAGCAATTGTGGCCGTTCGAGGTATGAAACGGAAAAATTAAATGTGAACTTTTTGTTGTCTTGTCTTGTGTATCAAATGGGCACAACACTTACTATGTACTAAGCAAATGTGTTTTGCCTGGATACCCATGGGTCATCATCACATGGTACTCAAAATTTATTTTTCACTCATATATGTCTCTCGGTGCATCTAATAACAAAGTGCATCGAACACGGGACCGAAGAAAATGTTAAACTATCTTTTTATCAACTAGCGTTGTGCCCGTTCAATACATGGGGCCGAAAAAATCAATGTAGTTTTTTTTATCCCATGCATCGAACGGGCACAACGCTAGTACATACATATACATCTGTATATTCAAGGTCAGGGAGGTGAAGTGCCAAAGGGCCCAGCCACAGGGAGGTAAATTGTATTCTGCCAAAAGAAAAAGAACGGAGGAGGAAAGTGAAACAAACATCTGAAAACAACAATGAATGCATGTGAGTATACTTTGAAAATGTGAATGACAATTATCAGAAGGAATATTGTCTACCTTTGTAATTATGACAATAAGTTAATAAATCAACAGAAAAACGTAATTCCAATCCAGGCAAGTAGAGTCTTAAGTTTAGATACTGGGCATTTCTTGTCAGCTGCAAAGTCTGTCTAACATAAAGAAGAAGAAGAACTAGCTTTTTACGTGAACACAAACTGGTTATTTATTGTCAGTTATCACCTAAAAAACCTTAACAAGCGAATTCTATACTAAATGATAGATTCTTACCTGGAAGAGGGATCCTTCTCTTGAGAAAGTTCCTGTTTGACTTAATTGGAAAGCTTTTTGCTGGGCAAAGATCATCCCGAAATTCGTCATCCAGTTTTGTTTGATGATTGACAAAATCACTGTAACAAGGATGTCAGCGTTCATATTGAAGCACAAGACTGCTTAATACAGAACATAACAAGATTACGTATTAGACTTCAGTAAGTGGCATCACTCATCTCCAACGCACCAAATGCACTAACATACTCACTTGGCTTACAAGTAAATTGTTTTTTTTAAACAAGCTCATACAGTGGCGGACCCAGGAACTCCCTTATAACCTTAAAAAGTTTCACCATCAGCTACGGTTATATACCATTATGGAAAGCAATTTATATGCATATGCTTCCACAAGTTTTAAACATATTCACACATATTTGAGCATTTCACTAAATTTTTTTCATTAAGATACATCAAAAAAGTCCTAATTTGTCTAACAAAGAAAAATTAAATTAAAAAAAAAAACCCTCTCTTTTTTTACATAGAAGGTTAAAAGAAATTGGCGATCCGAGTGGTAAAGCGGTGAAACACGTTTTGCAAAATCAGTTTCACTATTGTTTTCATCTTGGGGCACTTTGTTTTTCTTACTTTCTAACTTAGTAAACGAACCCTGATTCCCTGCAAGTGCAATTTGTCTACACCCATATCTCTCCTCATCAATCCCAACCGTTCATATGATATTATGATAGGGCTCGTCAAATAAAATGTCCCAGCAAAAATCTATGTTGATAAGATTCTCTGACCCACTTGATCGAAATAATTTTATTCCAAAAAATACATGG
Organism: Rhododendron mucronatum var. ripense; assembly: GCA_019656295.1. Taxonomy (NCBI): domain Eukaryota; kingdom Viridiplantae; phylum Streptophyta; class Magnoliopsida; order Ericales; family Ericaceae; genus Rhododendron; species Rhododendron mucronatum. The sequence continues at coordinate 3,061,360 of BPLT01000038.1, read as the reverse complement.
TCTAACTATTTTTTGCAAAAATAAAATATTATTATCAAGCTGTTATGTGTGTCCGATCAACTTGTTTCTTTGCTTGGAAAAACTATTTGACAATTTCTACATTACATACAGCTCGGATCATCGAGAAAAGACTCAAATGTGTGCGAACTATACTTTGCAATCTTAAATCGGACAAGAGAAAAACTTAGTCGGAAAAAAATTGGAATTGAGTGGGGCACGTGACCCCACATGCCCCAAGGTAAGTCCGCCCCTGAGCAAATAGACAAAAGAATAAATAAATAATGGAAAGTATGTTTACACAGATATTCTCCCACAAATCATGCACACATTCTTTTGCAGGGTCCATCTCGGGTCCCACAAAAATAATCCAATAACCACTTCGTGTAAAAAATCAACTCAATCGGATATTGATAAGGACTTTTCCAGAATTGGTAGGGCAAAACTCATGAGCTCACCTTACGAATTCTAAAAAAGATCATACCGATATGCAATTGAGTTGATTTTTTACAAGAACCGATAAAATAATATTTTAAGAAAAAATAGCATTTTGGAACATTTTTGCGGGACCCCCGTAGCAAGGTTGACTAAATAAAGGTGCTTACTGAAAATGCACAAAAGACAATATGTCGTGCCGTTATAGACTATCGAGTGCAGGTTGGAGTTGAACTCGCATAGATACTAGCTACATCACCACCAAAGGCAAAAAACCAAATCTCCAAAGCGATCTAATCAAGCTAATCTGTAATTGTTGGGGGGCGACGGTTCAGATCTGTTAGGGTAGGTTTTGGGTTTCTTTGGCCTGGGCTTTTTTGATGTATCTGGGCATTTAGACCTTTCGGGGTGTTTATGCTGTTTATTGCTTTTATCTGGGCACTTTAGGCCCTCAGGTTGTATTGGGCTTTGTCCCTTTGGTTGTACAGTTCCAACTTTTGATTGGACTCTCTTCCCCTTCCCCTTCCCCTTATAAATTTTTACTTTTGCTGATAAATAAATCAAGCTAATCGAGGAACCAATCTTTGAGTGAATCTACAGGCACAAAGGCCCAGGTTTCGAAACATAAAAACTATGAGATTAGTAACAACTTACCAGTGTTGTGAATTAGAAGTGTTAGACTCCTGCAATAGATCCACGTATAAACTATGTAAGGACAATTTTTGAATTGCAAAATTAGCGAATAAATTGGAAGCAAAATATCCCAATTGACTGCAAACATTTTGCTTTTTTCTATTTTGCTACATGCACAAAATAGAATTGTGAAATCGGATAACAAAAGATTTCGTTCATTTGTTCTCATGGTAGACAATGTTCTCATCTACCAGTAAAAGCTATCCTTACATTCAAACAAAATTTCTAGACTTTAGTCTATACAACTTCAGATTACATAATGAACAAAGAGGAGAGACAAAATTGCTATTTCAAGACATTTCAGGAAAGATACAGATACTGAGGGTTATTTGGTCTTTTGGCCACATTATGGCTAAATGAAGGATGTTGAAATACTGGAAAACATTCTGCAATTTAGAAAGATAGGTTACTTTGGCCATTGAAAAAATAAAGGTATTTGTTTCTCTCTTTTCTCATCCTACCTTGCGGAGTTTGGGGATGTAATCTCCAAGTGGTAATATTTACTCCCTCCGTCTCAATTTGTTCTGCCCTTGTTCCTTTTTGTGAAGTCCCAAAATGATACGCTTGTTTCAAAACTTTCCATATTTAGATGTCCATATTACCATTCTACCCCTCATTTAAGGAGAGAGATTTAAGGAGAAATTTTCTCCCTCCCAAATTCAAATTTCAAACATGGTTAAAGGAAAATGGAGCAAATGGCCGGCAAAACATTGAATTTGGCTCCATTCTCTTCATCACATGACAAGAGAGTACTTTTGAATTTGGTGGGTTCAATAATTTTTTTGTACAAAATTTTAGTAATATTTTCTCAAAAGGGTAAAATGATAAAATTGATCAAAAGTCAATGTAAGGACGATGTTTCCTTAAATTTCGTGAAAGTCAAAGTAAGCGGAACAAACTGGGAGGAGGGAGTAATTGTTTGGTCCTTCAGGGAGATGCAAATCATAAAAAGGAACTTATCATCAATAGTTTCAATATAACTGTCTTCTGCCCGACGGAAATAACAAAAGGCAAGCAATATGTTTGCAGTATTTTTACCTTTTCCTGCAGGAGGTCGTTGCTTATTGTCTCCCAATTTTCAGTCTCCAAGCATACCACTTCAACTTGCCCATTGTCATAAGTTATCTATATATGAGATTTTAAAAAACTATAGTACGACAACAGTATTGGATAATAGAAAGTGATGAGCTTGCAAATGTATGTATTGTGTGGTACATAACTTAGAAAGTTGAACATGGAAAAATACTTTTTGAAACAATGGATAGGCGTCTTCAAGAGTAGTCTTGACCACAAACGTGTAATTAAGTTGATGACAAAGGAATCACAGAGCAACAAGCATACAATTATAAAGTACAAATTTCAAATCAGACAAGATATTTTCATGAAAGCAATAAAAAATTAAATCGAGAGAAAATCATGCATACAACCTAATACCTATACATAAAATCAATATAAGGAAAACACCCCTTCATGGCTTCTCAGTGACTTAACTGGTTTTCGTGGTAAGACCGACACGGGCAGCTTTAATACGGGCAAGTGATGCATCTTTAAGCATGTTATACAATCTCAACGAGAAATTATTCTTTGTTGGCATGAAATGCACCCTTTAAATAACATATGTACCCATTCAACCATTAGTTTACACAAGAACGAATGGTCTAAATTGCATTTATCGCGAAATTCACATAAAATTTGTTGAAGCTAGGAATGCCATGTTATGGTGACAAGGAACCCCTTCAACGCAGGGCTGCTTTGGACCAATGCCACAAAGCTACGAAGCACCGACACCTCTAGAGGTTGACGTATTGCAGTGTCGGACACAGGGACACGGCGGGACACGTATGGGACACACCACGTGGCGTGTCCATAGTTTGAATTTAATTTTTGAGAGGGACACGGCTGGGGACACGATGGGGGTCAAATTGTAATTTTTCAATAGGGTTGTATTGAACTTATGGATGTCTTGTTTTGTTTGAATGGTATTGGAACTATGGATTTTTTCGTTTGTCCACATTTTGCCATTTAAACTTGGAAAAAAAATTGAAAAAAAATATAAATAAATATACACGTGGTGTGTCCCCCGCCGTGTCCGTGTCCCCATTATTTTAGAATTCTCGTGTCTCTGTCGGTATCCGTGTCCGTGTCCGTGCATCATAGCCACAAAGTAAACCCAAATATCCTATAACCATCAAAAGTATTGCTAGGAACTTTAGCAGATCAAGTGTAAGAAGTTCAGATATATCAGGTTATTTTACGCTAAGATCTACAGATGAGCCCTCTGGAAGTGCAGGGTAGCCCAGGGAGGTAAAAATGTCTGCAGAGTCTCTTGCCTACCTTCTTTCTTTTTGTGTGTTTCTCTCCCCTCTTACTCCCAATAATAGAAGAATAATAGAGAGCAAGCCTGACGTGTTTGCAAGAAATTCTTTCATATTCAGGTTAAACCAATATGCCAATAATAAAAAAATTATAAAAAAAACAAGGTTAAACCAATATGAAGATCGTTTTTTTAAGTAAATAATGTTTTCCCTATAAAAAATAAACATTAACTTATGAGTAACATTTGGTTGCATTTGGGTTTTAGTTGATTTGTGTAGGGGGAGTTGGGATTGGTTCAAACATTAGGTGTTGTCTAGTTGGCGTCTTGCCAACAGGATTTTATTAATATTGAGGGGTGAAATAGTAGGTTAAGATCTCGCGAGAAGAAGTTGCTCCATGCATTTCTTTTCCTACTGTATTAAGCTGAATTAATTTTGTATCTTTCGAGATGAATGAAATTAATTTTTCCTATCAATAAAAATAAACATTACCTGATGAGTAACATTTGTATGATCAAACCCACTGACTCTGCCTGAATGGTAGCTGACAAGTAGAAAACCAACACTGTCATACAAAATGACACAATATGCTTTCCCAGAATAAAACACATACAAGTACAGATGCTCACCATCTGTCAACGGATGACCATAATTTTATCCGCTGCCCAACTAACTCTTGACTTGTATTTCCAAAATCCTGCGTTCAAAGTTCTTGTAACATATGAAAACGAAAAGGACATGACCTAAACATACTATACCTGTCACCATAAACACTGCATACATACCTTTAAGCTACAAAGATTAGCCATTCCTGTACACTTGGAAAGTTCAGCACCAGTACGGTCACATAGTCCTACCATACCGTTTACTATCACAGAACTTTTCAGATCTTCCATATGAGTCAGTGAAGGTTCTGTGGTCACGGAATCACAAGAAGAAGGAAGATGCTCTCTTCGAATAAGTGGTTCAGAATTTCCAGATTCGCTTTTTTCGTTCTCATCATAAATAGCAAACTCCTTATGCAATTCAACTGATCTCAGAGGAGTTGGAGAGAGAGCCCTTTTTTGTCTACCCCTAATGTTCAGTTCCTGGTTCAAAGTTTCATGTATCTCTTTTCCATGAGAAAATGAAGCATCACTTAGTTGTCCTATCCTATACGTGAACAAATCATTGGTCTTATGCAGTGGCAAGTTCAACGTGCTGCACTTTATAATTTCCAACTTCGAAAAATCCTCTTGGCATTTTCTGCCTCGTTTGTTTCGTGCACTAGAAGGCTGGTACAATAGCAGGAATTCAAATAGCCACAATAGTTTGAAGAATGTCAGACCACCAGGAAACAAGAAACAAATGGACAAACGAAAGAAAACAATACATGGTGGATACAAGAAACCTACATGAGAGATCTGAGATTCAAAACAAAGAGCCACTCTCTTAGCAATTTTCGCTATAAGATGAGATCGAGCCAAACAATTAAAGCTAGCCTGTAAACCATCAGAAGAGAACTTATGTTATAATGCATCAAACGACTACACGATTATCAAGCATTCAAAAGTTAAATATCAGCTTTAGAACTTGCCTCCTGTCTTTTTTCAGCAGGACAAATTCTGTATAATGATGATGGCAACAGAATCAAACCAGGGGTATGTGTTTCTGTGTTGGCATTGTAGTTCAATGCATTCAACAAGGAAATTCCAAAGTCTGCTAGTATAACCAATTTCTGCAATATAAGAATTAAGAACCGCATTACTCAACTAGATTAAATATAAAGTATCATGAGCATAGCCGCATAAGAAACATCCAGGTTTAGGGAGGAGTATAGCTACAGGAGTTGTGTAAGCATCAACAGCATCCTCAGCCTGTTTAATAGCAAAAAGGATTTTTTGCAGACATGAGACAGCAGAGTGGATGACATCCATGTCACCATCAACAAAACTAGCATTGACTAAGGCATGCAAAGTAAAAGCAAGTGGCCTACAAAAGAAAAAGTTTAATCCAAACAGCATTAGTGTACGTTTGACATTTACATTCATATATTCGATAATCTCACTTCCGTCACAAAATGCCTACCTGAGAAAGAGAGAATAAATTTCTTCATCGTCACAATTTTCAGGTGGGAAACCAGAATCATGAGCAAGAACATGGATTAAGAACACGACAATATACTCAGGGTAGTCAGTAAATCCTTGCTGCTTAGCAGATGTTTGGCGGGTTCGAGCTTTTCTCCTGAACTCCTTTACAAACTCTCTCATGCATTTCAGTGACTAAAGATGAATAGCAAGTTAGCAAACAACAAACATAGTGAACAGTAGTAATCACTTCAAGTAGAACATCCGCACTCACTTCATCTCGCACATTTTCTAGGGAATCTGAGGCAGCAATTGCAAAGGCACATGCATATTTGCTAGGTATAGCATGCTGCTTCAAAAGCTTGTGTATTTTGGCAATAAATGATTTGCATACCAGAGCCGTAGAATCCTGGAATGTTAAAGGGAAATAAAGTGTAACTGGTTGTATCATCAGAAGATGACCAAACAAATAACTATAAATATGCATGTAGCAATATGGGAACAATAATTAAACATGATCCATTGAGAGTATACTAAGCAAAAAAAAGATCCATTGGGAGTACCAAAAAGAAGTTATGGGTTCTAATGGTACATGATCCTACATTCCACATTTTTCAGAAACAATCATAAACCAATGTTTCTCTTTTGGGCCAAAGTACAGCTTGCCTAATCACCTTTTTCCTTTTCTCGCAACGTGCTACCTATAAGTCAATATCCCCTTTGTTTGGCAGGACAAATAGTAAAGAAATATGCTTTCATAAGAACTTTCCCAGCATTAATAGTGGGGAGATTAATCCAGCAGGGGCCACCGCAAGCTTTTTCACATTGAGAAACATGACGTATACATTTTGTAGTATGAGGAGCAACCACACATGAAACATCTAATCAAGCACATGACATTGGCAAGCTGTAAGCACGCCAAAGAAAGCAACCACAATATCACAAGTAATCCAACCAGCCAGGCAGTAGAGAATCCACTAGCACTACATATATATATGCGTCACATACGCGTTGCAACTTGCAAGCAATGCTGCAACATTTGAAAGCTTGAAAAAAATCTGCTAAATAATAAAAAATACTTAATAATGATATCACTTGCAGGCATGTTTACCTTAGCCATCAAAATTGTAACACAAAAAATTTAAGGTGGGATTTGCAACATTTGAAAGCTTAAAAAAATATGCAAAATAATAAAAAAATACTTCATATTGATTTAACTTGCAGGCATGTTTACCTTAGCCATCAAAATTGTAACACGAAAAATATGAGGTGGAATATGCAAATCCCATCTTCTTGACAGGCGAAGAACAGATTTTGCAGCAGCTAATCGCATATAGGCCATATCAGATTCACTGCATGATAAAGAATTCACAGCTACATAAGCATAGAACATATTATAGCTCCATACTAATAACCTCCTACACTGTAGACCAAATGAATATAAACATGAACTTATAAAGAAGATTAAGGTCCATCAATATTGAGTTCGATTTCAAATTTTAGGACCAAAATATCTGGTCGTCATCTTGTTTTTAAAATGTCATAATTTTATCATACACATGCTACAAGCCTCCTAATGTCTCTCCCTCAAGGATCTTACACAGGTTGGTAACTCTGATTTTAAGAATGAAAGGTTTGCAGCGGGGATAATATTTGTATGAGGCATGCTTCTGTCAATTCGATATTCCTAATCAACAGTGAAGTTCAACCTGAATCTTAACCTAAATGAACCATGCCAGCTATAAATTCTGCACACAAACATAAAGAAAAATTCAAACTGTGAAATCTAGAAAAAGAAATTGTCCCACATTGACTCCTGTCACACACAAACTCGGTCAATATAGTCTAGAGGCCTCTCAAGTTCAACCTATTGCACTATAGTGGGATGAGATGTCTAAGTTCTAACTTGATCTCAGCTGGGCTGGCACACCAGTCTATCTAGGAATCAATTAGAGTGCTGCAACTGAGGATATACTCCAAATCTTTGCTAAATAGAACTGAACAATGAACAATTTAAGGAGCTTTACATCCTAAAGGAAATCTGAAGTACATAATGGGAACACCTAGAGGTGCATAATAACTAAGACTAAGAACCTACAAGGTACTTGGTTGAGAATTTTTTGAAAAGTACAGGAATCATTTCGCAATGCCCTTGTCGTCTATCATAAAGCACTTCTTTTTCTGAAGAACATCCGAGAATCAGTGTTCTAAAAAACACCCTAGGCGGCCGATTAATCGGCGCCTAGGGGCCTAGGCGGTGGTCTAGGCGCGATTAATCGTCTAGGCGGTCTAGGCGCTAGGCAGGTCTTGGCGGCTAGGCGGATCTAGGCGGGATTAGGCAGTCAATTAATCGGTCGTCGGTGTAATTTTTAAAAATTAGGTCCTTCAAGTGTCGTGGTAACATAGTACAAGGGGCTATGGTGTAATTTTGACAAATATATTACTCTAATACTCTTTCCAGTCGGGATTGATTTCAAAAATCAAAGCCCTAAGTACTAAACAGAGAGCAGTGAGCAGTTCGAACGATTAGAAAAGAAAGAGAGCCCTATCTCGTCACCTCTCACCCCCATCGTCTTTGCCTATAGTCGCCGCTCATCACTGGTTCTTTCTCTCCTCTCTCTCTCTGTTAATTTGGTAATTGACTAGTAGTAGTTACTTTGTACTACTTAGTTTCATTTGGTTTGAACTTTGAATGTTGAACTTCGCATTATTATTTAGTTTCCATGTTATTTAATGTTTTGTTCTACTTATGTTGATGTATTTGCTCTCAAAACCTGGGGAAGGGGTAGGGAAATATTTAAAAAATAGAAAATAGAAAATCCGCATAATGTCCGGGTGCCGATTAATCGGCCTAGGTGCTAGGCGGTGCCCGGCAGCCCGACTACCGCCTAGCGTCTTTTAGAACACTGCCAAGAATCACAATCAAACATATTATGTGGATGACAAATACGGCTATCATCCATTTACAGCCAATCTGACTGACTGACTGAGCAATAGAATATGCTCAAAGGTGGCGTTAGGACATCTGACGTCGGTTGGATGCCATCATGTCCATTCTTAAGATTTTAGTACATGGTAACTTTGCATGATACAAGAGGTTTGGTTTATTGAGAGATCACAGGTTCAAGTCTTTTTATTTCAGTAGAATTGGATTCAAAGCTCTTCATCAGCATTTGTTCCTTGTTTCGATACTGCTTATCTTCTACAATCACACAACTTTGCAATTGGTCATCTGAATGGATCACGGAATATCCATTTCATTGCAATGAATACAATCCCTAGGCGACAATAAACATGCTCAAGTTACAATATGCTGAACTCACACCTTAATAAGAACTGAAATCAAAAGCACACCGTAACAAACTTTTAGGTAGCAAAACAGATAAGTGTCTTGGGGTCGTATTGGCAAGTGAAACCTTGCATCACTTTCTCAGTTATGTTAGATGTGGCACCCCACAATTCCAAAGTTTTTCACACTTTGACAGGAGGATTATTCTGGATAAACTATAGATGGACATGTAACTTGACAAGGGAAAAAACTGAGTGGGGCTATGTAATTAATGTTAAGGAGCATCTCAAAGTATACCCTCTATTCATAGAACACTTTTAATACAGCGCCTACCATACAAGGCAAGGTGATCAATACAAAAACACCAGTTTATAGTATGTATTGCTAGTACCATACAAGGCATGCCCCAAAGGGACCAAGGTATAAAAACCAAGAATAGCATCCTTGATTTTGCCCATTTTCATATGATACTGAATCCTTCACCAAAAAGAAAAACACCAAGACAGTTCATGCTTGATTACCTGACAGTATGAAGCTCTTTTCACCCGATTTTCGATAAGTTTAACTTAACAACGAGCAGACATCAGCAGGTAGAAAGATGCACTTGCATATGAGCATCATCATAGTACTTGCTGGTGTTTCTGCTTTCTAACAATCTCACAACTACCTTTATCTTCTTTCTCATCACGCACCAAACTTTTATCCTATTAACTACAGTCCTTTTCTTAAAAAGGTAGTTTTTCAGCATAAAGGTTATTACTTACCGGTGTCTCTGGTGCATGAACACCTTAGCGTAATTCTCCATTGAACATGGTATATTTCTAGGTTTACGCATCTTATTGCAGAACTAACATGTACGAAGCTCACAGATTTTCCTAATTTTTCTGAGGTTAAGTAGCAAAAAATTAGCATTTCTATTGCCTAGAAAATCAAGGTTTACTGATCCACAAAATCTTAAAATTCGAATAAAGGTACTGTGGCTTTCCACTGGAATCTAGAAGCTGGTAATATGTTGGCAAAGGCCAGTAATATGCAGCTAGCTCAGAAGTTATAGACTTTCAATATCATCAGCATTATGTAAATCATACCATGACATTATTCCATCAGAAACATAACCATTCTGGAGCAATTTTGACAGAACATCTATTAATTGGTTAAAATCATGCCCAACATGAGTTGATCGATGAGGCAAAAAACTCCTGACAAGTGCTTTAAGGCCAAATATCTGCAGCAGAAAAACATTGAAACAAAAACAATTGTAACATTAGATCCGATGGCAACATTTTTAAAAATTGAAATTGCACGTTGTATCATTAACGCCCGCGTTTGTTTCCCTTCGTTTTTCTGACTAAACTTATCCTCCCTTCCTAGTCTATTAGGCACCTTAAAAATACTCCCTGCACTATTCTATCTAGATTTTTTTCAATCAATTAAATCTCTTTTTATTCACACACTGTGAAAAGAAGCTTGTTTTCATTTGCAGATAGCAAAGCCCAACTCTACAATATCACCACAAAAAATGGTCTACTTTGGTGGGCCGAACTAGCATGCTTTACTGGCTGCCATGTGGTAGCTTAATACAAAGACTTTTGACAGGGGCCATACACAAATATATAGTAGGAAGACTAACAGAATCAAAGTCAGCAAATTAAAGTAGAGCTTGATGAATTTTCCCGAAAGGTACTTGAGCTATTGAAGAAAGAGAGAAATAACACACCCACGTTCAAGAACCAGGTGTAGTTCTAGTTCAGGGAGAACAAGACAAATCTTCCTACTTCAACAGCAATGAAGTACATGTGTACTTAGGTTTTAATTAGAGTGAGGTTGCATTTCTTCAACAACTTTCAGAAAAATTTCGGATCACACAACATACTGCAGAAGTATATATATTTATAGACGTCGCGGCCAGATTTCTGCATTTTGGAAGATTGCCTTGCCAGTATATTTGTGTTGTGTCATATGATTTGTTTGGTGCCGTATAACAACTAATGTGTGTCTGTGTTGATGCTTGTTAGATCGAGATAAACACTCATAAGTAGACCTGAAGTGTTTTATATTCTTTCTCCATAAAGGAGTAAACTTTACAGAAAATCAGTTTGTCAGAAAAACTTCCTCATCAAGTAGGATTTCAAAAAAAAACGACAATATCAAGTATTGCCACCAACGACTGTTCTTAGAGAACTGTGAATTTTAAATTGTATCTCAGAAACGAGTGGACGTCGCCTAACAATTCTTCCTACAAAAAACACTAAATCCAGCACCATCTGAACTATGGTTGACAGGACATCTAATAATTGGTTAATATCACATCCAACATGAGTTGTTCGACGAGGAAAAAAAATGTGCCAAGTGCTTTAAAGGCAAAATATATACAGCAGAAAAACATTGAGCAAAAAAAACAAATATAAGAGTACATATAATTCTAAATTTTCAAATTTTATGATGAATAATTGGTGTCGGCATAGGTTTCCCTTTGGCCTTTGCTTTGTGGTTGAACTTATCTTCCCTTCTTCGTCTATTAGGCACATTAAGAATATCCCCAGCACTATTCTATCCAGATTTTTTTCCCAAGCCATTACAACCTTCTTGTTATACATGGTGAAAGATAAGTTTGGCTTCATTTGGTAGATAAAAAAAACACCCAGTTTTACCGACATCACCACAAAATGGATCTACTTCGGTGTGCTGGATTAGCATGCTTTATTGGCTGCCATTGGTGAGATTAATACAAAGACTTTTGACAGGGGCCTTATATTGGTATACGATGGGAAGACTAAGACAAAGAAAGTCGCCAAATTAAAGTCAAGCTGGAAAAATCTTTCCGAAAGGTACTTGATATACTGAAGAAAGAAGAAAAATCACATAAAACCAAGTCAAGAACCCCTGGTATTGTAGAACTACTTATTTGCAATGTAGTACATACCGACATTGGTTTTAAGAAGTGTAATGTTGAATTTTTCCATCAACTTTGGACAGAATTTCACGTCACATGACATATCACATAAGGTATATTTATCCCTGTCCCTGCTAGGTTTCTGCACTTTTATTTCCAGCATGATCATGTTACGTCGTGTGATTCATTTGTGTAATCACTGCTGTGTGCCATCGTCCATGCTTGTTAGATTGAGCTATTGCACTTACAAGTAGAGCTGAAAAGGTTTTTATTCTCCTTTTTTCCCGTAAAACTTTATACCTAATTGCTTTGTCAAAAAATATCCTCATCAAGTACAATAACAAAAAATGAAATCATAAAGTATCACCACCAACAATCGAACTTAAAGGCTGTTCAAAAAAAAAAAATCATACTTAAAGATCTGCAATTTGGTATTTGTATCACTGTAGAGTGCACATTGGCTAACAATTCTTCCTATGCAAACCACTACATTTGGTACAATATCAAACTAAGGACAATATTTTTCTCAAATACTTGAGTACAAGATTGTGAAATGCAGTTGGTTAAATGGGTATTTCAGTCATTAGGGGTTTCGTCATTAAGCCAATACTCCATGCTTAGTAGTACGACTAGGCTATAAGCTTATAGGTAACTACAATACTAGGTATGGGAAGACTCTACAAAAGAAACGACAGATTTTGGTCATACAAATCTCCAAGAGGATGAAAATAAAACAAAACAACAAGCTCAAATCTCAATTTTCTTCCCTTTATATTCTGTGTGGATGGTGCAGGTGGTTGTGATACCATGAGTAGTTTGAGAATCCTTTATGCTTGCTAGATACATCACTTGCCAAAAGTTCAAGAAAAGTTTGTCTCTCCCTTAGCTAAGTTTATGTCAAAAAGTTGGCAAGGTAAAAGCACTACGCCAAGCTGTGATGAGTGACACATTTGTGACCTCTTCAACTTTTCCATTCTAAAATCAGCACCTCAATTATTGTCGCATAAAAGACGACTACAGAAGCTTGCTTGTTGTCTCCAAAGAAGACAACAAAATTTCTCACAAAGCAACTGAGTAGACACACTGAACATCTAAATTATGTAGACCAAACCAGCATTTTGATCTCATGATTCTCATCAATCTCATTTCTTTGTGCTGTTCCAGCAAAAACACATAATTATTTTATAAACTGCTTAAAGCATCCACAATGTAATAATCAAAACAAAAAGGTTGCTAAAGTTAGCAATGTGTGCTCAATAAGTGCTCACATTGTAATAACCAAAATTAGCAACCTCTAAGCAACTCATCAAATTTTGACTTTTGGATAATCAAAACTAACAACCTTTTGCCAATAACCAAATTTAATGGTCCCCACATCTTCTCAATCAAGTACACTATGATGGGAAAGTGAAACTCACTCTCCATAAAGCAAATGCTTTATTGGTAGGTGAAACTCACTCTCCACGTTGGCAAATGGTTGTGCATTTAACAATATTGATCACTTTATGGATTTTAACAAATGCTCTCTACTTTTATTTATTTTACTAGAATGTCATTCAGTGTATACCATTAGATTGAGAAGGAAAAAACTAACCGTTAGATTTGAATTTTTGCCAACTCATTTTGATTATGGGTTAAAAATAAACAATGTTGGACTTGACATTGCTAACTTTAACAACCTCTAAATGAGTAATCAAAATCTGATGTGGCAAGTTTTGATTATTCACTTTTGATTATTACATTGTGGATGCTCTTAGCCTTCATAAGGTCAAGATCAAATTCCCTGGGACTGGGATATGAGTAGAGTAACACTTTAAAGTTCAGTTGACCACACCTTCAATTTGCATGGAACACTATACCCAGACTTTTCATCAGATGAATCTATACAATCTGACTTTTCCACCTACACCAAAGATCAAAAACAAAAGAGTAAATAAAAGAAAATGAGAGAGACCACATAAAGTAATTCTGAGTCTTCTGAAGATTATATGGATTAATTACTCATTAAAATATGGAAGAACTCACATTGGTAGACTGTAATAGATTTTCAATGATAAATCGACTGATCTCTTCTTGTCGACTGTCAAATCCTGAAACAGCATGTTGAGCCAAGCAACCCCAAGATTGCAACAAGGTTGGAATGTTTTGACCACCATGCAAAGCATTCACAAGTGTCTGCATGTAGATGGAGAAAAAATAAGCCCCCTTATCAACATTAACAAGCAGTACAGATGGTACAGAAAGGTAGCATGAGAAGATCAATAAGCGGGTATAAAAGTGTATGCACATGCATCTAAGGAATACACGGAAATCTGACACTCAAAGTCAGAACAACTAGACGGCATAGACGAATAAGAGAATAGGAAATGTGAGAGAATACTCAATCTGTAGCAGTTCAGCATGAAAGTTTAGACAACAAGACCTCGCATAACTCTGAGAAAATAAATTGCTCAGAAGCATTAGTCAGTGCAGCAATTGCAGAAACAGCAAGCTTGGACTGTGCACGAGTTCCTTCCAGACACACCCTCTCCAATGATGGGTAAATATCACTACACGAAAAAAGCACATGTAGCCAAACCAATTCAAAGCCAACAGTGAGTGGGGAAGAATATTCATGGTTAATACAAAAAATTTAGAAGAAAATGCAGGACTCCAACTAGAATCAGCATGTTCCATGCGTATACGTGTGTGTGTGTGGGTTGGGTTGGGTTGGGGGGGGGGAAGGGGTATGTGTGTGTGTGTGTGGGAAGGGGGAGCATATGTGTGTGTGCAAATGATAACTTCAAGAAGCGTGTTAAAGCACTTCCTCCAAGACCGCAATACTCATGCATTATTTTCTCTTCTTCAATTAGTAAACTACAACTATGTACTTCTTCATAACCAATACAAGTAAATAGCCTAACTTAGACAAACAATAGCATTGTAGAAGCATATATCTCAGGCTAGATTGTGGCAAACAGAACACCACGACTGGAATCGTGCATAAGTAACCAAAATTGTAATGAGTTATTTTTTCGGAACTAATAATATTTGAAGGCATAAACAAATTTCTGTTCCCTACTAACGTATGCTTCTCTTGCCAGAGAAAAATAACAGTATAACACAGAGAGAGAATTCCTCAGTAACCACCTTGATCTGCTGAGCACATTGTAAATCAAAGTTAGATAGAAATCAAGGCAATGATTACTCCATCCCAACAACAAATGTTGTAGATCCAAAAAACGATGATTGAAATTTATGATGAAGCATTTCTGCACATGAAGGAAACCGAGGAAACTACCCAGAGATGTGTATAAGAAATACGACTACCATGACAATCCATTTACCCGTAATAAACAACATGAAAAATACACAACAAATAGTAAAGACCACAATTACCTGATTTTGATATGAATATGTGGGCCTGCCTTTGCCAGTATCAGAATCAGCTCTTCATGAATTTGAACACCATCTTTTAATAATAACGATTGGAACAGATTTTCTGAACCTCTCAATAGGGACGGGAAAGCACTAATGATACCCTACACAGGTTACAAGCGAAAATTTCCCAAATCAGGTAGACAAATTACAATAGGCAATTCTGCTATTATAATTGCATATTACAGAAAATAAGTTTTAACTTTGTTAAAGTGCAAGGTAAATACATGAGATGGCGATTAATATTCTATATGTGTGCTCTGTAGTTAAATCGTGGAATCTCATGACCACCTCTTTCTTGAATGTTCTACTCTGGGAAATATTGGGCGGAGATATTGCACAGAATACAGGTTAGGAGGGCTCACTTTAAATGGTCTGATAAGTTGGTATGGGCCACACATTAAGTGAATTGAGGACTAATATGAACTAGATTTGGCTGCAACTGTTTATCATGTTCTGATCAAAAGAATTTCAAAGCCCTTCAAAACAAGGCAAAATGCCCTGAAGAGATGGTGGAAGGAATTGAGAGAGATGTTAAAGCTCTGGAAAACACTGAATTGGCAGGCTTGTCTAGCCTGCAATACCTCATCTATAATCCTGACCAAGCATAGAGGGAGATGAGCCCAGGCCGTCAGGAGGTTCTTTCATTTTGGTTCATATGCTGGTTCAGCAACCAAGTTAAGTTTCTGTTTTGATGGAGGGGTGTCCAGTAGAGTTTTGCTGTTTCTTTCTTTCCTTTTGTCAGGTTCTCCTGGTTGTACTACGTAGTGTTAGTTATGTTTTTCGGAATGAATTTTATTCACCCAAAAAACAAATGAAGAAGGGCTAATAGGTGTCATTGGTCAAGCCATATATGTGTGTTTGTTATGTGTATCAAACTGATGTGGAATGTTGACTGAGACATTCATTATTTTTTGGGAAGGATGATACTTGATAGATAACAAAAAAAAAAAACTTGTATTTGTAGGCAAAGAAGATAAGAATGCATGAAGAACACACGTCAAAGTTCTGATGAGTTACATCAAAAGAAACCTACATAACCTCACAACATAAGGTTCAGGAATTATAAGAAACAATTGCTCTTACCAGAAGAAGCTTCACAGTGGAATTCTCCAGATTTTTATTTCCAAGTTTGTCACTCAAAAGTTGATCTAAAATACATTGGACGTGCTCGGAACTAAATATACTGAACAAGCATTTCCTGGAGAGTAATTGTAAGAACCCAAAATGTGGATGTCTATCCCCCATCTTTCTCAGGAAGTTGTCCTGAATGAGAAGAGAAAGATCAATTGTTTGACCAAATTATCACCAAAATATTTTTATCTGGCATAACAAGCGAAGATCCAAAAGAATACATATGAATAAATAACGACTGAATAAAAAAATACCTAAGCCTGTGAGATAACATCAAAAATCCACCCAACAGTGACACATATTGTGAAGCGAAGTCCCACATCGCCTAGGTACCAAAATAATAATATGAAGTATATAAGCGTTAGGGCACACTCGCTTCAAGAGCTAGCTTTTGGGGTCTACCCAAGACCGCGTAACATGGTATCAAAGCTAGGTATAAGAGATGGGTAGGGTGCATGTCTATGGCCTGCACGCGGCAAGTGCTGCTGATTGAACACGTTACACGTGAGGGAGGGCGTGAGCAAAGTCCCACATCATCTGGGTACCAAAATAATACGAAGTATAACGGCATGAGGCCACCCTCACTCCAAGAGCTAGCTTTTGGGGCTGAGTCCACCCAAGAACGTGTAACACATATAAGCAGGACCTCTTCACATCTCAAAGCGATGGTCCCGAGGTTCTGATACCCACTTTGCATGGGTACTAACTGTACTTCAAGCTCACTGAAAATGTTTCTGCTAAAAAATAATTTACATTTTCCGTAGGGTTCTTACTAACCTCGCATTTTTTTTATCTCCAATCTATCATTCCAGGCTTCCAGCCCCATTCTCAAGAAAAAATTCCCATCAAAGACCTTCTGGTGATATGTCATGTCTAGAATAGCAAAAGACAGGCATTCTGATCTACATTCACAGTACAGGAATGAAGTGATGCAACTTTCGCAATAGTTACCAGCAAGGAAAATGTCTGCAATATGTTTCCATTTCTAAAGCTTATCAAAATCCCTCATTTTGTGTTGAATAGGCACTACCTATATGTATCACCTCATTTGTTTCACACTAATCCTGTCGTACCTAATTCGTGTTACTCATCAACAAAAGAAAAACAAGAAAGCAGTAAACTCCTCTGGTGGTAGAGCCAATCAGTGTCTTTGAAAAGACTGTCTCCTTGTGCAGTCATAATAGACATGTAGAAAACTTGATTTTCCCATACCACTTTTTGAGAATCAAACCTTCAAGCAAAGGAACCATGCATCTAAATACAAACATGAACTTGGGACACAATCAAGATAGAAATTGATTATCTTAAATTAACCAGACATAGTTGCCTCAAACACGATCAAGTGATCATCACATCCTTACAGATAACAAGGCTGAATGACTACCTGGATCATAATTTCCATTTTACCCTGCTGGGGTGATGAACTCTCCCCGGCATAACTGATATCTTATATTACTAGACGTAGGTGCCTCGAACACGATGACGTGATCACATCCTTATAGCTAACACGGCTGAATGACTACCTGGATCATAATTTCCATTTTACCCTGCCGGGGTGATGAACTCTCCCTAACGTAAATGATTTATGGCACTAAGAGTTTCAAAAGGGTAGGGAAAAAAATTCCAAATCTAAGCATCACTACTCATAGCCAAATGATATCATTCTCTTCACAGAAGATCTATTCCCAATATACCAAATTAATCATTCCTACACAGCTTATCCTACTAAATCACTTTTCAAACAGAAAATCATCACAGAAGGGCTCACATTATACCGAACAATCAGTAATATTGCTCCTCAATTCCCCAGACAAGTACCAACATAACACAACCTTCTGTAACACAAGAAGAAAACGGATTTGAGGTATCGTACCTAAAATAAACCATCTAAAATATGTAATTGGCCACCAAAACCTCAACTGATACAATCACAGGCAGAATGGAGAAACAAGATACTTTGGAATAAGGCTAGACAAGGTTTGTATCCAATAACTTACTCTCGTGGACTCCGCACTTTTCAAATTCACTTCATCCAACAACTGTGCCAATGTGGTAAAAATCCTATCATCTTTTTCTAAGTTCAATTTATGAAAGCATTCTTCTGCTTTGGAGGACTCTGGGAAGGATGATGATAGTTTGGATAAAGAGGTTTGAATTCCCTTTTGCACTTCTTCGGATCCATTATTCTGCAATAAGCACAAGGTATCATTATTCACAGAATCACAAATGAAAAAAGAATAACTCCAAGCAGCATAGCACTCCATGCAAAAAATCTCCTTTGCACTAGAGTACACCACTTCTGCAATTATTATAGTATCCATTGAATAAAAGGACAGAATTCTGAGAGGCTGAGGGTGTGTGTGGAACTTAGGGAAAGAAATGAAAAGGAAGAGAAAGTTTTAAAAAAATTCTCTTTCCATTGTTTGGTTTCCAGAGAAAGCGAAGAAAAAGTTTAAAAAACAAGTTCAACTTTCCCTCCCATTTCTTCTCAACTTTATCTTTGATTTTACTCTTCTCTTCTTTTCTCTTTCCTTCCCTAAGTTCCAAACAGAGCCTTATTGATTTGACTTCATACCAGGTCATTTGGCTGGAAATTTTTCTCTGAAAAGGGGAAAGGCTAAGACCCATATTTGTAAACAAATGGCCAACAGAATTATACTGGTACCACACACTATGTTCCAATAAGAGAAAAACTGAAAATATAATGAAAATGAAGGGGTTCGTTCGGTACAGAACCAGAATGATTGAAAACAACAAAAACAAATTTGGGCCACGGCATTCAAAAACCCTGCATGCAATCTTAAATAAAACTTAAGTACCATAAAGTGAAACCATGTTCCACAATATGCATGCAAAGAAATGGAAACAGGAAAGAATTACCAGCTTTGATTTGAGAAACAGGATTTTATACACAGGCACGACCACATATTTACCACAAAAGAACATCAAATCGATTAAACTTTTGTTATTGTCTATACTTAACTTACAAAACTTCATTTATATCCACATGTGGAATAATAAGTCAAACTTCAACAAAAGGAAAACAGTTAGATCACTGGGAGTTCCATGTAGATCTTTTTCCTTTGTGTGCTCTAGCTGCTCCAAACATCCATGTCCCCAGAATTTTGTTATGTACAAACTTCATGTCATCCAGGAAGAAAAATTCTAATGGAAACTTAAGAATAATTCACCAGGTCCAAAGGACCAATAAGCTTTGCATATTTCTGAAACCTAAACACATAAATAAACCCTACCCTATTCCAGGGCTTGGGTAACACTTTGTAATACCCTTTCATTTTTTAAATTGACATAGACCCCAATCATCTAGTAAAATGAAATGATGCATCGCGAATGCTCAGGATAGTTCAGCTGGTAGAGCAGAGGACTGAAAATCCTCGAATCACTAGTTCAAATCTGGTTCCTGACATGTGATTAATTTGAATGAGCAGCGATTAAACAAATTAATTGATATGCATCGACATACCAATTAAACAACAGTTTAGATATAGATATAATCCATATTTTTATCCAACTAGGTGTTTAGAGATAAAGATATACCCCATCTATTCTATCCATTTCATTGATGGGCAAAGAATATTCTAGAAAGGTATGTAAAACATCTAGAACGTACTTCCTTTTATTTTAGCATTAATGGGTACATAAATGTCCCTCAATCGTCAAACTGAAGTTCAACAGAAGGAAATGCAAGAAACTGTTTAATAACTTATCATCAAGAACATCTCTTTCTGACACAGAGATATTATGTCATTTCGACACAAATAAACAGAATAACATCAAACTAAGGTTCAATAGAAGCAAACGCAAGAAAAGGCTTAGTTGCTTATCATCAAGAACATCTTTTTCCAAATGTCACTCCCACACATATAAACAGAATAACTCAATTGCTACAAAGCATTCAAGAAATTTAACCGCATTGAGATTTCCATTATACCTCTTCTTTCAGGAGAGCCAGGTAAACTTGCATCTCAGCTTGCAACCTGAATTTTACTGAACTTGTAAAGAAAAATTATTAACTGGTTTAAAAAAAAATATGACTATCATTACCTTCGTTTGTGAGATAAAATAGCATTCAAAGCTTTCAAGTGAGGAGAGTCAAAAAGTGAGAACAGAAAGATCCAATGCCGTGTTCTCTCCTCAATTGCAAGAGAAGCAGGAAACAGTTCCTCAGCAAGCACAAGCTCCATGCTTTGAGGACTGAAGAATCATAGCAAGAGAAGATTGCATCAAACTTTTATGCAATATTTACGCTGCTTTATTTAATCGGAAAGTATTTATAGCCAAGCGTACCTAAACTCCTTACAGTCTTTATCATAGCAAAGCATCAATATTTTACACGGAATCTGCTCAAATTGGTCAATAGGTGTTACGATACCAGCAGCACACTTTGTACAATAGTCCCGGTAAACTTCCAGCAACTTTTGCAATGCTTTCTTTCTAACAGAAACCTATATGGCAAGAATCAAGTAACAGTTATACATTACACAGTTAAAGCAATCACACAGAAACTAAAAAAATTTAAGAAAAGCTTCTGTCCAGTCTTTAAGTGGGACTAGACTGTCTACATTAGTCCTTTTCGGGCCCACCCAGAGTCAGCTTTGGTGTCTCATAGGCCGTGCAGAGAAGATCACCCCCACCAAAATGGGCCTGAGATGGGCCCAAAAGGTCCCAAACTGGATGGTCTAGTTCCATTGAGGGACTGTAAAGAATCTGCTTCCTAAAAGGTACCTTCTTGTCACGAAGTCGTTCAGTAGCCCGAGATATTAGTTCATGTGGGACAGATTTCAGGTTAGCCCTGGCTAAATCACACACGACCACCACCGCTTGGGTCCTCACTCTGTCATCAAAATCTAAAAGACGGCCCTCAAGCGCAGCTGTTCAACAAAAAGAGTAAGACCATAGAACAAGTATAATCCAGAAATGGAAGGAATTAATTTAAAACCAGGACACCACAGCCAAAAAAGATATAGACTGTGTACAACTTACTGAGAACTTCAAGTGCTTCTGTCCCTAATGGATAGGTCATGTAGAAAGCTTTGGCACATGATATAGCACCAAGTCTAACTTCCGCAGATTTATCAGAGAATCTCTTTGTAAATTCTATGAAGAGCTGGCGATATTCATGGGCAAGATGGCGTCCGGGAAGAGCTAAAAGTCTACCAATAAACTTAACAGCTTTTATCCGAACATCGACCTGATCAGCCTGCAAATTTGAACCACGCTATCACTTTCCCAAAAACTGAGACAGATAAGGAATTAAAGTTAAGTCCAAAAGATACAATGTGTTACAGAGAAGCAATAATACGTTCACAATATCCACTATAACTCGGTTAACAAATTCAATGCTGCAAAAACAAAATGAAAAAAGGAAAAGGACGATCTAACCAGTAATTCTCGAGTCAGGGTTGGGATGACATTCAGAAGCATTTGAGGAGCATACTGGATGATTTCATATATAATTTCATGGTAAAATTCTTTAAGATCACTCCGTACACCATCTCTGTTCACTATGCAAGAAGTTAAAAATTCAAAAACATAGGTCTCAAGTTCTTCTGCACAATTTCGGATTACAGAAACAGCAAGCATTCTAGCCACAGGAGATGCACCCTGGAGAGAGAAAAGAACAAATAATAATCAACAGAGAAGAAAGGAAGAAAAATCTTCATAACAGGCAGTGCCTCAATATTTTGCCAACAGAGTTATCTTCAATAAAGTGTCCACATATTACAACCAAAGGCCTGCAACAACCTTGTTCACACATAAGCAAGCCAAGACTGAGCTCACTTTAGTTCCTCCCTTCACCAATATGCTCAGCTCCTCAGCTCAAACATTGTTAGACATGAGCTATCCAGGCTGATGAACATAAGATAGTCACTATCGCTTTTGCAATTAGTCTTCCAACAAAAGTAATTAAAAGGGCCGTTACATTTAGTACTCACTACGCTTTGTTGTCTTGATTAAACAGCACTTCCACTTTACACTCTCCTAAAACAGTGTGTGGTTCTTACATCCCTAAACATCTTACTCAAAGGAAATTGTTGCACAGGCATATACGCCTGTGCAGCAATTTCTGACTAACTTATCATAGCCTCAAGAAGGTTTATGGTAGGTTTGGACGAACTTTATTATTGGACTAGTTTCATAAGAATGCATCAACCTCTTTTCCGAAATTATTTATCCGTCTAGACTAGAGGGACCTAAAAAGTAAAAATTATGTTCAAAAACTTTGAAAAGTTAATGAAAGACAAATAATCCAAAAGAGGTGAAGTTTCTAAATTATTTGTCTTTAGAAAACTTTTTCCTTTTATTTTACTTTTCCACCTCTCTCATCGAGACAAACAAATAATCAAAGAAATTTAAAGCAAAACTAACAAAAATTACGTAAGAGCGATGAAAAATATTCCAATAATAAAGTTTGGCCAAATTTTGTTTTACTACTTTATTACCTACTTAACGAGTACTTCAAAGAAGAGGGAAGAGGGCAAAAACTTCACCAGTGACTGAACCCAAGTTATACTTCATTTTATTTGGTCTTTTAACCTTCCAAAAACCAAATGAGAGAAGCTTGATGCTGCTGGCTGCAAGTACTAAGAAGAATGGACACTTCTAACAGGTGCATTCTTGGGTTTGTTTCGTATCATTCCCATATGTGTACGCATTTGTTGGCTCCGATTCCTAACCATTTAAGCTTTTAGAACGTCTGGACTCTGGACCTCTAACGATGCCCAAACTTGACTTGCGAATTGTCAAAAACAATTCCAATGATTAAGAATGTGCAAATACGACTTGTTAGTCAAACTCTATAACTCCCAAGAAGTTACACTAAGTCCGAACTGTATCTGTGCATTTGTGTATTAGTATATTGTTGTTGTGAATTAAATGACTTCACCAGTAAGAAAAAGGTTCTATTGGCTGGACAACATAGTCAAATACTATTTGTTGGATAATGCAACTAGGTAAATTTTATTGGTCGAATGACGCGTGCTTCCTGATTGGTCAACAAGGCTCTTCCAGGTCGGTAGAATGACATGGGGCTTACTGACTGGTAGGATGACGCAATTCTTACCTAAATCTTCAAATATAAATAGGCTCCTCTCAGTTTCTTTAATTTTATAACTATAATGGAAATATTCAATAAGCATCGTTGTGGGAAAACATAATGCGAGGACATTTTTTCTCTTAATTGCTCTAATACCTACTCTCTGGGGCAAAGGCTTTTTTATTAGCTGAGACATGTCTTTGGCCCCTTTGGAATTAGTGTTTCACGAGGAAATCGTATCATCTTGTGGCTTCCTTATAACTGAAATGGATCGATTATTTAGCTGCAAAGACATCCAACAGTTGACTTTCATATGCCTTCAACGAGAAATCTCAAGAAGTTCATTTTCAGACCTGCCATGGATTTCAGTCACTAATGGGTGAAGGTGTTCCTCTTTTACACATACTTTTCTTCAAGTTGGGCCATAACAGGTACTTCTAGTCTTAATCCACAGCCCAAAGGCTCAATTCACCATTGCGATCAAAATGGTTACTTTTATCATCGACATTGAAAACTCATAGTTGCACAAAGTAAGAGTGGGAGCTGGGGAGAGAATGCATATACCTAGAGTGCCTATGGGAGCACTCTATGATGCACGGATACAGATACGAGGACACGGGAATTCTAAAAAAATGGAGATACAGACACGGCAGGGAACACGTCACATGTATATTGGAGTATTTTTTATTTATTTATATAATATATGCATATTGGTTTGTTTCAAATGAGGGAGTCCTCATTTTAGTTAAAATGCGGACCCCCCTTTCCCGATCGAATTTCGATGATCCGAGCGGCCCAATGTGTTCAAAACGTGATTTTAAGAGTACCTGCTAGAAATGGGCAAAAAAAATAACCAGAAAGGGCTTCATCCAAACAATTTTTTATTGAACGGTTCAAATAAAAACTGCTCAAATCAAGCCCTCCCGGTCTCTTTTTTTTTTTTTTTTCGATTTCTCGCGGATACCATTAAAATCACATTGAGCGGCTCAAATCATTGAAATTTGAACAGGAGGAGAAATTGGGAGGTCCGCATTTTAACTAAAATGAGGCCCCCCTCATGTGAAACGGACTGTACATACATACATACATACATATATATATATATATATATTAATTTTTGAAAATAGTTAATCTCATCAAGTGATTCATTATGAAATTCTTAATGATAGATGCATCATTTGTGATAGTTTATATGATATATTATTAGATAAGAAAAGTTATGTATTAAGTTAATTGTGAAAGTCAAAAATAGATCTAAAAAATGGCGTCCTAAGATCAACCTCATATTTAAATCCAATTAAGAAGATGCGTTCGCCGCATATTGATTGTATATATCAGTCTATCTATTATATGTATATATATATACACAGTTCGGATCCAATGAGGGATCCCGCACAGTGTTACCGTGCGGGACTCCCCTCTCCCGATCGAATTGCGACGATCCGAGCCACTCAAAGTGATCAGAACGTGATTTTAAGGGTACCCGCAAGAAATTAGCAAAAAAATAATCGCGAAGGGCTTGATCCGAACAATTTTTTATCGAACGGTTCAGTAAAAAACTGCTCGGATCAAGCCCTTACCGATCATTTTTTTTGCTGATTTCTCGCGGGTACCCTTAAAATCACGTTCTGCACACTTTGAGCGGCTCGGATTGTCACAATTCAATCGGGAAAGGGGAGTCCCGCACCATAAGGCCGTAAGGGATCCCTCACTGGATCCGGACTGTGTGTGTATATATATATATATTCCCGATCATTTTTTTTTGTTGATTTCTTGCGGGTATCCTTAAAATCACGTTCTGAACACATTGAGCGGCTCGGATCCTCGCAATTCGATCGGGAAAGGGGAGTCCCGCACGGTAAGCCCGTGCGGGATCCCTCATTGGATCCTCATTTTGTGTATATATATACACACACACACACACGAAATGAGCCTGTGTCATGCAAACTTTATTTTTGAGAAATATATACTCAATCTAGTGTCACTTGAGAGAGAGAGAGAGTGTGTGTATGTGCAAGAGAGGAGAGAAACATCGCGAGAGAGCTGTGAAGTCATCTGCAGATTAGGGTTTAATTCGTTGGAGATATGTTCTTTTATAGGTTTAATTACGTTTTAACCCAAACCTTTCAAGTAATAACACATTTACCCCCGAAAAAATAAAAAAATTACAGATGCACCCCCACCATGTCCCCAGCCATGTCCCATACATATCCCACCCGTGTCCCCATCCGTGTCCTCCTCCAAAAATTAAATTAAATTATTGGACACACCACGTGGCATGTCGAACACGTGTCCCCCGCGTGTCCCCGTATCCGGACACGGCGATACCTCAACCTCTAGAGGTGTTGGTGCTTCATAGGGAGCACTTACATTTTTCTGCATACAAATATACAATCAAAGAAACAACATTAAAATATATTCATGGCGAGTATTTTCTTTTCATTTGGTCATAAAAATCATAAATTATGAATGACAATTGTAAGTCATAAATTTTCCTCATAGATTTTAATAAATACTAGTAAGCGATACGCGTGCGATGAATGCAAGATCATACCCCATACATGCATACTATGGTTTTTGAAATTAACTATGAAGATGAATAAATGATGAGAAGAAAAAGGAAAAAAAAAACTGAAGTGGAGTGGAGTGGAGAAACATAAATATGACTTTCACTGAAGAACAGGGATACTCATCAATATGCATAAGTAACGAGAATAAGGAAAATTGTATTTCTTACGAGTAGATGATTGAGTGAAACTGTTGAATGAGTTACAAAAATCAAGCCGTAGTGAGATTGTTTTAAGGAGAATTCAATAGAGATATTGTCCTTAAATAATATTTATATAACAAAGGAGATACAACCATAAGTGATGCTGTAAGAAACTCCGTGTAACCTGGATGTTATGTGCACCAGTGCAAAACACAGATAATATTAGCTCACTGTAGCCAGATTATGATGTTAATTAAGTGTGCCCCCTCATAAATAATATATGTTAGGTAGAGAAGAATACTAGAATGCTTGTAAGTAAACCAAAATATACGAAAACGTTGTTTTTAGTAGTTTCATGGGCAATTTTAGACTTCAACAAAGTAAATGAAGGTCCAGCATGACAAAAAACTGTAATGTGATTCAATCGGATTGGCATAATCTTCTTGTACTTCTGATTTTGAGAGCTTCTTTCAAAACTTTTTCCATCCATCTCAGAAAGAAAAAAATAGCATTCATCTTCCGTAAATCATGCAAAATTCCTCTTTAGTATTTAGATTAAAGCTGAGAGTAGATACATGTATTGTAACTTCTACATGTCTGCCTCCAACTTACAAAAAACCATTAAAAAAAGTGACGAAAGAAGTTTTAAGTTGCTATGAACACACTGCCATATGCCTCCAGCGCCCATAAAGATGATTTAGTGGTCAATTAAGGTTCTACTACCTAATTTTAAAGCAGGAATCGTGCAAGCAACACAGTTTTCGTATTTTAAAACAAAAGAAAGTACTCAAAGAGTTAAATATTTCGTCAAAATGAAAACAAAAATTCTAGCTTTAAAAGATCTTTTCATTATGATATACATGCATATCACCACAACATTGGAGATGTGTTGCACAATGTTTTGCTAGAAACTCATATTTTGGAAAATCCTTCACATTCCTATTGTTTCGTAATCAACAAGATCACTAAAAGATGTGGGAAAGTAGAAAAAAAAATAAGTAACTTGTATTAAGATTTAATCCCCTTAATTAGGATAAACTATTCCTTTGAACTCATGTCGGCTCACCATATTCGTAAAACAAGATAACAATAACAACATCTACCTCAATGTGACAAAAAACCTAACAAATTAGGATATAATAATGTTACATGAAATGGGAAGGAGCGAGATGAGCAAAAAAGAAAAGTAGAAAATGCTACGAAATAAATAAAATTTATTGAATGTGCATAAAGTGGCTTTATTATTTGGGCCTCAGCTCGTGGGAGTAATAAGGAGTCACTTTGCATGGATAACACTTAGACCATGCACCGTATGTACTTTTTTCTAGGGCTGCTAAAAAAACTAGTGAACCGTGAAACCGGTCCGGATCAAACCGATCCGTACCTTTTGGATTTTGTCCATGGACTAATGCTCCGGACACGGATTGAAAAATTAGAAAACCGTGACTCGCGGTTCGGTCCACGGATTTTCATTACGAAACAGTGGATTAACGGAACCGGACCGTGGGATATTTATTTTATATAAAATTATAAATAATAAATATATGTGTGTATTTATATAATTAATTGTTAGTAATGTTAAAACTTTTTCCTACCAATATTAGAATTTTAATGTTAAAACTGTTGCCGGTTGCCATGCATTGCATTTGGATGGAAGAAACAATTCCAGCTCTTTGGTGTCATTAGTTGTCCCACTTTGATGTTTTTTTTTGTTTGATTTTATGTTATGTACTCTAATGATACAATCTACTACTCCTAGTATTTAGACTCTTTTGAATCTGATTTCTAAAGGTCTTTGGTAGTTTATGTAATAAGTGTTTTCTGGTGGTGTTAAACTTAATTCTGAGTGCAACCTTTTTCCATTTTAGTGGGGGATATATACTTGAGCTTTATTTATGCTAAAATCCGTGGACAAAATCGTAACCGATCCGCGAGTCACGGATTGAATTGGAACCGGACCGTGAGACTTTTGGTCCGGACACGGATTTCCTTTTGTAAAACCGTGACTAGCGGTTCGGTCCTCGGATTCCTAGGAAGACCACGAGCAGCCCTGAGTTTTTCCAGTAATTGGAATACAGGCAGTTTAAGTGAGCTATTTATAAAGTAATTAGCATAACTGATGGCATGACACATCAAAAAAAAAAACTTTGAAGTTGTTATCCGTAAAACTCATCAATCATTGCATAATTACTTGGCAGAATGAAATACTAAATTGTCAATAGAAGAAGTGAAGCAGTTTTTTGCAAGTATTTCATGTATAAAGATAAACTTTCGTAAATCACCCATGGATGCTCTGGTTCCAGAGAGAGATAGAGGGTTGGGACCTCGTTAGCCTTTTGGTCAAATAGTTCACTGCCCTCCAAAATTTATAAGATTTACACCTCATGCCCCAAGAAGAGACAGAAGGAAAACAACATACAATGGCATTTTGGAACTTCACAGTGGACAAGGAAGATACTACAGTTAAATTGTAACTGTGAATTGATGCAAACACTGTTTAATCCAAGGTCAAAACAACTGTTTAATTTGTGACCAAACTACTGTAGATGGCACTCACACTTTATATATGGGGAAGTTATGTAAATACCAAATACTTCCGATATTTTGTTTCAATTTTTATGAAATCTTAAACTACTAGAGCTTCTCTTGCTTGGTAGCTCTTTCTTTTGCTACATACCCCATTCTTTTGTTTTATACCCCAATTGGGAGCGAGGGAGGACTGTGGCTTTCTTTGGAGGATCCTCAACTACTATAGTATAATTCCCCATATGCTGAAATATCAGTGCTTGAAAGCCCAATGGGGAATAACACCAACAAAAATAGAATTTTCAGATGTTGGTCTCTAGGAAATCTGAGTTGTTTATTGGAATATTATCCAGAGGCCATGAAGGCTATGTTAATCTGTCCTTGTACAGAGCAAAGTAGCAGACACAAAACTTTGTGATACTATTAAATTATGGGTTTGTATGTAATTAGTTGTAGTTTACATTTAATCTCTTATGTAAGTAGATTAGGAGATAAGGGTCTAACGTGTAATTACCGTTTACATTTTTGTATAAGTATAACGTAATAAGAAAATAACCCTACTTCTTTTGGGTTCCCATTCCACGTCTCTCTTCTTTACAATTTTACATGGTATCAAAGCACCAACGATATACCTGGTGCCTATCTTCAGTCGTCGATCATCACCATCGTCATCCAGTGAATCGTTGGCCCTCGTCAATCTTTTTCGAATTTTGATCACCCTAGGCTGGTCCTCGTTTACTTCCGACGCCATACAACTCACGTCTGCTACTGCCAATCCCCAACGACCACTTCTTTACGCCGTACGACCTCCGACGACCATCTTTGAAGCCGTTCGACCTCCGATGACCACTTTCCGACGCTGTACAGCTTGCATCTGCCTCTGACAACCTCTGTAAGCTTTCGAAATCCACTGGATAACCACGTACATGTGTGTTTTTAGGGTTTCGAACTGTCTGAGATCGCTTTTTTCAGTTTTTCGAGACTGGGTATGTTGATTTCAAGCTCGTACTGTCTGGGTCTGTTGATTTCCAGCTTGTACAGGTTCCAATAGGTCACGTTTGAGTTTGTTACGGCTCCATTTGTTGATTTGGGGTTTGATTTAGGCTTGATCATCCTCGTTTTTTGCAATTAGAGTTTTTTTTTTTTGTTTTGCTATTAAAATGTCGGAGGATAGACAAAAGACTTCCGCTAGCACAAATGATGAGTTGAGTCGTGTAGGGACTTTAGATAATTTTTCTCTGGACATTTGCCATGTTAAGTTGGATGGTACCAACTATTTGATTTGGTCTCGTACTTTTACCTTGGCTATTGAGGCCAAAAGAATGTCAGAATTCATTGAGGGCCCTGTTACTCCACCGGTTGAGGCGGTCGAACTCAACAAGTTTAAATCTCGGAAATCATTAGTCATGACCTGGTTGTTTAACTCTATGAGAGCTGATATTCGCCATACTTTCCTACTGCTTGATACTCCACATCAGATTTGGACTACTGCAGCCGAGACCTATTCTCAGCAAGGTAATGATGCACAGTGTTTTGAGTTAAGGAAGAGGCTTCGTACATTGGAGCAAAATCATTGTTCTGTTTCTGTGTATTTTGCTGACTTGAGTGGAGCTTGGGGGGAATTTGATTATTATCAGGACTTTCAGGCTGTTTGTGCTGTGGGTGCTACTAATTGGCTAGAAAGGATGGAGAAAGAGCGTGTTTATGACTTCCTTGCTGGTCTTGATATGGAGCTTGATCCAATTAGAGTGCAGGTGTTGGGTTGTGTTCCGTTTCCATCCTTAAGACTATTCTATTGTTCAGCAGGAGAGTAGAAGGGGTGCTATGTTGCACCCTCCTATTTCTGATCGTTCTGCCCTGGTTGCTACTCCTCAAGGTCATTTTGGTTTTGATAGTGGGCCTATTCTCCAGAGTGACAAGTCCCAGTCTGGTACTAGCAACGGGCCTCCTGATCGTGCGTCACTCCAGTGTGATTATTGCCACAACACTGGTCATACCGGGGATTTTTGTTGGAAGCTGCATGGCAAGCCCTCTCATAGGTGTAGGGGTGGACGCGATGGCCATGGTCGTGGTCCGGTGCATTCTCGGGCCCAGGCCCACGCTTTGGAGTCCACAGTTGGCACCTTGCCTGATTATGGGCTCAGTTCTGGGATTCAAGCGTCATCTGATCAAGTTGGTGGTTTCTCACAGGGGGAGATACAAACTCTCAGGCGCCTTATGGCTCTAGCTGATTCTCCATCTACTATAGCTTCACCTTCCACAGCAACTCCTACTTCATCCTATTTTGCCCATACAGGTATCCCGGCTAGTGCATTTACTGCCTCTTCTGCTATTCCTTGGATTATAGATTCTGGTGCCTCAGATCATATGACTGGGTGCTGCTCTGTGTTTGATTCTTACTCTACTTGTTCTGATAAGGATAAGGTCCGAATAGCAGATGGGTCATTCTCTGCTATCTCAGAGGGCTCCGTTCGCTTTTCTCCCTCTATTTCTCTCTCTTCAGTTTTACATATTCGCAACTTTGCCACTAATTTTCTGTCTGTTAGTAGCCTTACTCGTTCTGCAAATTGTTCTGTGACCTTTTTTCCTACTCATTATATCTTTCAGGAACTGGATACAGGGAAGGTGATTGGCAGTGGTAAATCACATGGTGGCCTCTATTTTTTGGAGTCTGCACCTCATCCACCCATGTCATGTGGTCTTGCTCTGCAAACAGATACGAGTGTTGCTCTTACTATGTTATATCAGTGGCACCGTAGATTGGGTCATCCTTCCTTTGGAATTTTAGAGAAACTTTTTCCTAATTTAATAAGGCATTGTCCTAGGAGTCAGTTTTTTTGTGAAGCTTGTGAGTTTGGAAAACATAAACATTCATCTTATGCACCTATTAATAAACGGAGTGCGTCTCCTTTTACAGTTATCCATTCTGATGTTTGGGGTTCTTCCCCTGTTACCTCTCTTAAAGGTTTTCGGTGGTTTGTCACTTTTATTGATTGTTATTCTCATGTTACTTGGGTGTATTTACTTAAGTCAAAAAGTGATGTCATTTCTTGTTTTAAATCTTTTTATGCCATGGTAAGCACCCAATTTGATACAATATTAAAATTCTCCGCAGTGACAATGGAACTGAGTATATAGATAGAAATTTTAGGGCATTTCTAGAAGAAAATGGCATTCTTTATCAGACAAATTGTGTTGACACTCCACAACAAAATAGAGTTGCTGAACGCAAGAATCGTCATCTTGCTAAGGTAGCTCACTTGCTTTTATTCA
The DNA here is from genome assembly GCA_019656295.1 of Rhododendron mucronatum var. ripense. Lineage (NCBI taxonomy): Eukaryota > Viridiplantae > Streptophyta > Magnoliopsida > Ericales > Ericaceae > Rhododendron > Rhododendron mucronatum. The sequence continues at coordinate 3,029,555 of BPLT01000038.1, read as the reverse complement.
CCAAGAATGTTCCGAAATTTTTTTGGGGAGATGTGATTTTGACTGCTACTTATCTTACCAACCGTCTGCCATCTAGTGTTCTCCAATTCAAAACACCTATTGAGTGTCTTCCTCACAGTTCTTGTGTCACCACTCTCCCACCGCGGGTGTTTGGTTGTGTGTGTTTTGTTCATGTCCCTCATCCCTCTAATGGCAAGTTAGGTCCTAAAGCCCATAAGTGTGTCTTTATTGGGTACTCTACTATCCAGAAGGGTTATAAATGTTATGATCCTCACTCTAGAAAGTTTTATGTCTCTATGGATGTTACTTTTTGGGAACAGTGTCCTTTTACTCTCCCTCCACTCCATCTCTTCAGGGGGAGCATCGACAGGAAGAAATGAGGGAGGAAGAGATATTTACCTCTGTTTATAATGATGGTGAAGGGGAGAGGAAATAATTTAGAGAGGAACCAATATGTGCTGAAAGAGCAACTCATGACATTGGTGACAATATTGAGGAACTACCACAACGGTTGAAAGGGTCTAACTTAAAGACCTACATTAGACAGAAGAAAGGGAAGTCCTCGTGTAATACCACCTTGTCAATTACAATCCCCTACTCCAGTTCCGGATTCCTCAGCTGACTTATCTGGTAATGAATCTTCTCCGATTGAACCTCCCTTTATTGAGTCTGATAATCTTCCTATTGCTCTTCGGAAAGGTGTTAGGTCATGTACTCAACATCCTATCTCTCAATTTGTCTCTTATGATCGTTTATCTTATTCGTACCATACCTTTGTTTCGTCTCTTTCTTCTATATGTATTCCACAGAATTGGCATGATGCATTCATAATACCTAAGTGGAAAGGAGCTATGGTAGAAAAGATGACAGCTTTGAAAAAGAATGGCACTTGGGAGCCAGTATCACTTCCAGGAGGAAAGCAATCAGTAGGATGCAAGTGGCTTTTCACTGTTACGCAGAATGCTGATGGTACAGTTGAGAGATACAAGGCGAGACTTGTTGCCAAGGGTTTTTCTCAAACCTATGGTATGGACTATGAGGAGAAGTTTGCACCAGTAGCAAAGATGAACACTGTGCGAGCTCTGCTTTCTTGTGCTACCAATTTGAATTGGCCCCTTCACCAGTTTGATGTGAAAAATGCATTCCTCCATGGTGAGTTAGAAGAGGAGGTGTATATGGACGTACCACTAGGTTTCTCTTCCTCTGAGGCTGAAGGGAAGGTGTGTAGATTGAAGAAGCCCTATATGGGCTGAAGCAATCACCTAGAGCGTGGTTTGGCAGATTTTCCAAGACTATGTTGGGGTTTGGATACAAATAGAGCCATGCAGATCATACTATGTTCATCAAGGGAGGCGTTGGTAAGATTGCTGTCCTTATTGTATATGTTGATGATATAATAATGACAGGCAATGATGTGAACGAAATTCTTAATCTCAAATCTAGTCTGGCTCAAGAATTCGAGATTAAGGATTTGGGATCACTAAGATATTTTCTTGGCATAGAAGTGGCAAGGTCTGATAAAGGTATTTTTATCTCCCAACGGAAGTATATACTTGATCTTTTGGAAGAAACAGGTATGTTGGGCTATAAACCTGCAAATTTTCCTATTGAGACGAATCATCTTAGTGGTAATGTGGGGGAGTGCACTGACAAGGAGAGATATCAGCGATTTGTGGGCCGTCTGATATACTTAGCTCACACTCGACCGAATGTCACTTATGCAGTGGGCGTTGTTAGTCAGTTTATGCATGATCCTCGTACTTCACATTTAGATGCAGTTTATCGCATCTTGAGGTATCTCAAATCAGCTCCAAGGAAAGGAATTCTATTCTCTAACCATGGTCACATGCGGTTGGAGACATTTACTGATGCCAACTGGGCTGGTTCTGTGGATGATAGATGCTCTACTTTTTGCTATTGTACTTTCCTTGGGGGAAATCTGATTACTTGGCAAAGTAAGAAGCAATCAGTAGTCGCCAGGTCTAGTGCAGAAGCTGAGTATAGAGCTATGGCTAGTGGCTCATGGTGTTTGTGAGCTCTTGTGGCTCCAAACCTTATTACGTGATTTGGGAATTTCTGAAGTGGTCTTATGAAACTCTACTGCGACAATAAAGCTGCCATAAACATTGCTCATAATCCTGTTCAGCATGATAGAACAAAGCATATAAAGATTGACAGGCACTTCATCAAAGAGAAGCTGAGCGAGGGTTTGATATGTATGCCTTTTGTGAGATCTGAAGACCAATTGGCCGACATATTCACGAAAGGGCTTCGTAGCAAGAGTTTCCACCCCATTGTGTTCAAGTTGGGCTTGATTGATATCTTCGCACCAACTTGAAGGGGAGTGTTAAATTATGGGTTTGTATGTAATTAGTTGTAGTTTACATTTAATCTCTTATGTAAGTAGATTAGGAGATAAGGGTCTAACGTGTAATTACCGTTTACATTTTTGTATAAGTATAACGTAATAAGAAAATAACCCTAATTCTTTTGGGTTCCCATTCCAAGTCTCTCTCTTCTTTACAATTTTACAGATACTGAGGCCAACACGTTGGCCTAACAAGCAAACCTTCAAAAGGTTGCCACTAGGCATTTCTCCAAAATGAGTCTGCAATATTGAGTCTGGCCCTACTTCATGTATCATTGAGATGGACTTTGGTTAGAAAACTAGGGGGCTGACTTCTAAACCAATACATGGGCTTAAACATGCGCAAGTTATTCATTGTTTTTGCCTTGGTATTAATATGTGATCCGGGGCACTTGGCCCAACGGTTATGTAGCTGCACTTAGGTATAGTTTCATCGTGGGTTGGGAAGGGGTTTTGAGTACTATAAATGTTTGTAATGCATGGAAAAACAAAATCCAATTTCTGTTGAGGAAAAAAGCTATACGGTCAAACATAATCTATAGAATCCAATGACCAAGTTAGCAGCCAAAATAGCTAATCATGAGATTTATAAATCTATAAAGACACAACTTGAACTTCCATGCCACAGGCTATGGTAGAGGAACTTATCCAATAATCAAGGAGGTGTTGGTTCCCCATATCTTGAAGCACATTCTGGCTTATCCAAGAAAGAACAACCAAACATTGGTAAAAGTAGAACTCTTCCATTCACTTAAAGTAAAATAATACGACACTTTCAAAGTGATCTGAGGACAATCCTCCACATTTTTCCCTCACCACCTAACTAGACCACTACCATGAGGATGCTTGCAATTGGACAAGAGCATCCTAAGGATAAACCATGTACTGTCTCTGTTTGAGTGTTTCACTTTCCCTTATATTTCCTTTTAGACAAATCCGCTACATAAACACAATGGCCATTTACAAGAACAACGCTCCTCATATTTTAACTATCCCAAATAAAGAAAAGATAAATGCCCAAGTTGTGATAGCACAATCTTTATTATTGTCATCCATCTGTGATTATAAGATATCTACATCAAAACTATTTCAAAAACATTCTTTTAATCTCCACCATAAAACTGTGAAGTTATATCATCGGAGAAGTATGAGAAGGCGAAAAATAAATTTTCATGGGCAAAAATCTGCTTTAACGTCATGAAGCACAAGTTGCAATGGCACAAACTTTATTATTTTCATCCGTCTATGACAATAAGATGAGGCAAAAGCAATCTTTCAAACTCCATTATAATCATGTCAACTTATACCAACAGAAGCACGAGAAACAAAAATAAATAAATTTTCAAGTGAAAGATCTGCTTTAACTGAAGAAGCGCAAGCAACTGCATTTCACCAAGAAATTACCTTTTCCTCCTTCAAAAGATTCTGCAAAATGATATCAATAAGCGAATGGGTAACTTTCTCCTTCTCCTTTAGAATATGACCTATAATAGAAGACATTGCACTGAACAAACTTTGTGGATGGTGTTCCCTACAGAACAACAATTAAAACACCATTTAGGGCCCTACACGTTACTTTAGCTATCAGTATAAGGTAGATAGATTACCAGACAAATGAAAAGCATGATAACACAAGTAGCATCCACAAGCATGACGACTAAGTTACTTATAGGATTATTGGACGTGCAAATCTCCTTTTAAGACATCTTATTAAGGTCGAAAATTGCAGGAAAAGTTACGTGCTTTTTGGTGGACGGACCAAACCTAAGAAATCATGCGTGATTCAACTACGCATATTGCAAACGTCTCCTCTATTGTTTCACTATAAGTCATCTCAGTAGGAAATATGGTGGTAATAAATATTTCAGAAACTACAGTGTTGTATCAGGGAAGGTAGGAGAAAAGTAGAAAACAATGATTTCACCTTCCCAGTGACCAATGATTTTACCTTTCCAGCCACTGGTTAATTACCTATATTCTATAATAACCCAACTAGCAATTGTCCTTACTCCCTGAGCATCATCATTAGCAGAAAAAGTGATTGATATAGCACACAACTCATCATCATTTACCACTTTTTTCAATCAATCAGGAAAAACTTAGAACTTAGAAGTAAACCATTTGGAAGTAAGAAATCTAAAGGGGGACTAGTAGAGATTGCTAGGTGTAACACCCAAAACTCTGCTTTGCGAAACTTTACCCACTAGTGTGTGGTGCTATCCCTGTCCCGCTAGTTCAGCTTAATCAAGTACTGAGTCTTAGGTGGAGTTAACACTGTCCTACACCAATTAATTGTTAATTATGACCTTCACAAACTTATAAATGACTCTGGGCAGCATCTCCCCTCATAGCCAATTGATTTTGAGTTTGATGTTTTACCATGGTTTGGACAAGACACTCTAGTTTGATTCCCCCTTGTTTGCATCATAAGTGCACTTTGTTGAACATCGCCAACTGAGTCTTCTCATAAAAATTTACATATCAAATGGAATGGGTCAAGCTGAACATTGATGGCTCTATTAATGGTGGTGCAGAAGGCTTGGCTAGGAAGAGAGATGTGAATGATTAGTCATCTTTAAGCATAATGCAGTAAATATCTTCATGGAAACAGTTGAGCTATGGACTATGTGGCTGCGACTCTAGTTAGCTTGTGGGGAAAGCTGCAGAATTTAGTGGTGGAATCGGACTCAACTGAGGCTCTCACACTTGTTCATCATCCATTGTCTATGAGTCTGAACTATAACCTATCGCAGGAGATTCAAAATTTGAAGGCCAGGAAGCAGCATTGTAAGCCGATTTTGATTTGGAGGGAGGCCAATAGCTGTTCTAAACATTTGGTAAACGAAGCTCTTCCCTCTACCGTGGATAATAGGTTCTCAGCCGCACTCTAGGTGAACGAAGAAACAAAAATAGAACAGAACCCAAATGAAAAGGGCATCGTTTGATTTGTCATTTTTATTCAACTTTAAACGTTACGCCTCAAACAAACCATCACCAAGCAAGTATAAGAAGATGAATAAAGCAGCAATAATTCTTAGTCTCTTATCAAGCAAGTTTTCTCCACCTATACACATAACGAAATCAACTTATTAAAAGGCAAGGTACTACAGACTCAATTGATTGCTAAATGTATGATAGCAAGAAAAAATAGATAATCAAGAATACTCAGGACAAAAAGTAGAAGGGTGAGAAATGGAACCTCACAACAGAGAAAAAGGTATCGAACATTTTGAGAACTAGATCGTCACAACCAGTGTCAAACATTAGCACAAAAAAATTAAGTTTGCCAAGAGTCTCCAATACTTTTAATCTTCTTGGGAAATATGGGCTCGTGGTATCAGCAAGATCCGCAAATAAACCGAGAAAAAGTGTAAAAATGTCCTGCAACAAGATCAGAAACTCTTAATTGTGTGGGTAGCAGTCACAGGTACAAACTAATGAGAGTTCCATGTAAAGACACGGGCATAGATGCAAATCATATAGGTTGTGGTGTTATAAATTTACACCTTAAAGACGCCATCTGTCAAATCAGGACTCGGTGCCAGGACCCGAATAATTTCACAGAAACATAGGGCAACCAGAAGTCTAATGTCCTTATCTTTATGCTGAAGAAGGTTGTGCTTCACAAGAGAATTGATCAGGGGCTCTATGGAAGGTTCTAGAGATGAGGACTGATCTAGTTCCGGGAAAGCACTTTCAGCTTGCTGCAGAGTTCAGACAAAAATAAGGCATTAGTGCAAAATGCAAATGAACCATAGATCTGGTATCGAAGAATGCAAACATAGTGTTAGCTCTTCTTATTAAGATAATCCTCCCAGTTGATTAAATACAACAAAAATACATAAACACACCAAGAAATTCACCAGCTAGTGCCAATTACCAAATAAAACGGACTCAGCATACCACCATGAAATAACAAATTCTGGCTAGTGTGAAAATCCTCAACCCGAGCTAAATGAAAGTCCAGAAGCCAAACACTGTTATTCATGCTTGTTATCAGAAAATATGTTCTAAAAAGAACAAAAAGTAATAATCGGGGAGAAAAAAGGTGTGAAGCAAACTGAACCACAAAACGGAAGCCAATCTCACATTTATCTCCAGTGTTACCTCCAACATCTCTTGTGAGTTGTGAGATAATCACCAACAGATTCACCAAGTTAGAATTTGATGAGAAACTAATCTTCTGAATCCAGAAAGAATCCAAAATCTATCAGAGGATGCAGATATGAAGAATCCACCCCAAAACCTCACACCCGTACTCCCAATTCAGAATCCTAAATTTGTTCAAGTACTTACTTTAAAGTTTAAACATAATATATACATACGAAAGAACAATACAACTGATACCAATTACTACTTAACAGGCATATTAGTACTAAGAAAAATAATATTGCTTAGAGGATCCATATATCTATTCTACATATATTCACAATTCCACATATGGAGACACATATGTATGTATGTATGTATGAATGCATGCTCTTATAGACGCTATCAACCTTATATCATTTCATATCCTCTCACTCTTGCTCTTGCTCCCCAACCACTCCATGCAATTAAGGGCCAGGATACTAGCAGCTCATCCATTGGCTTAACTGGAAAGTTAGTGAATATTTATTCTAATATTGTAAGGGAGAAGTCTATTTGGTGTGTACAACTTTTGAAGCTCTGTCACGAAAGTAATTTCCATAATTTTCAAAAATGAAGTTTTTACAACAACATTTGATGTACCATTAAGTAACTTGTTAGGGACACGACGGTAACATTGCCTGAACCAACTACCCAATCTTAACTACCTAATACCCACTCCGAGAAAGGAATTTGAGATGCTTTGAAGGGGTTGAAATGCCTTTGTCTAGGATCAAGAGTTTTTTAGTGAATAGTTTGTATAGTTGGGACAATAGAGAATGTTCTCCTTCTCTTGACCAATTTTTGGATTGGTTTGAGCTTTTCCATTCTCATGGGAGTGTATAGGGCCTTTTTGTCTTGTGGCCTTTTTTTGTGTAATGGGTGGCTTTCCCATAAAGCCTTCTTTTTAATATATTTATTTACTTATAAAAAAAAACTACCTAATACCCACTCCCACATCCCAGTATTCACATGCATAGGTTTACAAAAACTCTCTATAATTGCTTTCCATACTGTCTTGAAAGTTGAAATCTCCAAATAATAAGAGGTTCAAAATCAAGGCAAGAAAGAGAACCCAATTAGAACCATGGACAAAAGTCCCTGCAAATTCCTCTCATGCCAATTTGGAACTTAACCTAAGGCTGAATGGATAATGGCTCCAATGAAACATGATGATAAATTTGGAAGGGAGCCTTCACTACTGTATTTTGCCACTAAAGTCAATACCATACGCCTTAAGGTAGATGTAACGCACATGGAGATGGCAAGTATAAATCATTACTTTTGAGTTGTCACTTTTGATTGATCACAAGGTCGATGGAGACGAATAAGCAACATGACTATTGGACTCAAATTTTGAGAACGTTATCAAGTGAACCTTTCAAAACAACCTATAAAAGCCTGCATGACAGAATATCTTTTTTCTCCTGAAATTTAGCTGGGGCCAACTGTAGAAAATAACATGAAAACATACTAGCTCACTTTTTTACGCACGAGGTTCTCCCTGAATCATTTAAACATCTTCACTGCTACCTTCCAGAAGGTTTAGCTAAATGCCTACCACGATTTGAACTTGAACATCAATAATCACGGAGCCCAGCATACAAGAACAAATCTAACAATATCGTAGTACTATGAAATCAACATAGACTATCCTCCTTGACGGATGAGCAACAAAAGGCACCAGAATCTAATTGCCTAGGAAGTCACACAAGAACATTGCAAAAACCAGAGAGCAAGCTAACCCTTAGCTTCCTCAATTAAGAGTGCAAAAATCAAAGATATTGGACCAGAAATCAATTTTCGCTAGCCAATCTCCCGCAAGGTTGCTACCCTAGAGCTGAGACGCGGTAATTACCTGGTATACATGTGATAGAAGGGATTTACTTTCGTCATAAAATAAATAGATAAAACTAAAAATAAAACAGGGGTTTCAGCAAAATCGTTATAACCATAGAGCCATATCAGATGTACAATGAACTGCCTTCAGTAAAAATCAAGAGAATTGAAATGTGACCAACCCAATCCAAGATTAACTGGAGCGACTATGATACAAACCTTCTAGCGATAAAAATAGAATAGAATAAAACAAGATAACAGTCCCGCTTCGAGTGGGAAGAACTCCTGTTGGCTCAAATTGAGGAGAACAAATGCAAAAGCACAACCATGGGCCTTCTCTGTCTATAAAAGCATCTAAAGCACAAATTAAAGCAGCTTACCTTACAATTAACATGAACTGAAACTCTTAACAATTCAAGTAGGTTACCTTACCCTGAGCAACTTTACGAGAAGGTCTTTGTTGGGGCAAGTTTTTCGGGCGGCCAGTTGTTTGCCAATGTCAGAGATGAGTCGCTCTGCGACCTCAGCGTCCGCCATTGTAGTAGTTGAGAAGAATCTGCAAGGTTTTTCGGTTAGGGTTTCGGCATACGGGTCGCAGTTGCGATGGTGAGAACGAGGAATGGCGAGAGATGGTTTTGAGAGGGGAAACGTTGGAGCGCTTTTCACATGAAGACAAAAAACAAAACAAAAACGAATAGGGAAAGGCTTGTTAACATTTTTGGTCCCCGAATTATTCCTTGCGTGCCATTTTGGTCCCCTGCGTTTACAATTTGAGTTTAAAAGGTCCCCGAGGCTGATGTTGTCAACTCTCTCGGTTAAGTTAATTGGATAAATTACAAATATCACTCTTACCGATTGGATCATGTATTGGAAGGGTGTATTAGGCAATCCGGGTGTATTGGCTCCTGATTGGACAGGTTTTGCACCGTTTGGTTGGATTTTTTCCTCCTGTATTTCTTTATCCCCTTCTTCATTAACACAGGCGAAGGGGTACTAATTATGGCCACCTCCGGAGGTAGCCATAACTAATCCGGCACAATACAGGTGCGATTCTGCCATTTTTGCCCTCCCTAATCCCCCCTCTTCATCTCTGTGCTTTATCTCTTCTTGACTTTACAAAATCGCAGAACAACTCTGGGTTCTTTGGTGCTATTCTGGTGCGATTGTTGTGCGATCCGTTCACGAATCCTTGCGCGATTCTGGTATGATTTACGCCTTGATTTGATTTCGATTTACATAAGGATTTGGTGCGGGTTTTTTTTTTTTTTTTTGTCATTTCTAGTTAGGGTTTTGATATAGGTTTTGATTTGTGGTTAGGGTTTCGATTTGAGTTCGATTTCTTGCCTTAAGATTGGATTATGGTTTCATTTTAGTTGATTTGAGTTTGATTTGTTGGTAATCTGTTAAACCCACAAAACAGCAACTACAAACCAAGCCTCGAAAATAAACATGCAAACCAGAAAATAGAAGATTAATGCCATTTTTTGGTTAGGGTTTCCAGAAAATCTGAAAACAGGACATTATTGTTTCTGTTGTGTGAACTGTGAACACTATACAGTAGTAAACCTCTGTTTGGCAATAATTGTGGCAATCGAAATGTTGTTTGTTATATATTTTGTCGGTGTTTTCAGTTAGAAGATTAAAAGGCAAACAATAAATTAGTAAAATTGGAACTTGAATAAACTAGAACCTAGAAAGAATGGAGTTTTGGCAGGAGACTAGAGCAACTACGACTCATGTTTTACAACTTGTGTTCTATATTTATTAGGGAATGTATTTGTAAAAAAAACGGCGAAATTGTCCCCAAGAAATTAACTTGATGACAATATTAACTCGATGAAATTGTGTAACTACGAAGTATGGGGCAACTGTGGAGTAATGTTATAGGTAAGAACATGGTTGATGATGACATTGCCATGTATTCCTACTTTACTTTTGTTCACCCAATTTATGGCAAATATGATTAAATAATTGTAATTATGTTGAATGACAGGTTATGGGTGATTCGATACCCCTAATAGGGCGATGATGAAACAATTACAATGTAAATGAAGGTAGTGCCTTGGCGGGGCAACTTTTGGTTGCAGCCATGAGTACCCTCATGCTTATCGTAGTACTTTTCTGAGTCCACTATGATGCTTGGAGAGGGATGGGGGTGTGTGTGCGCGCCTCATCCAATTGAGCCCGTACGTACCAGTATTTTGAACTTTTTTTGGCAATGATGACAAAGTTTTGATATATACTTTCAGGACTTAGGCGGGGCAACATTAGACGGTCAATTGGCAACTAATGTTGCCGCCTTAGTGCCTTTTAGCATTTCATTTATCTGAGCCAAAAAAAACAGATTTACTTGCTATGTGGCATTGGCATATATTGTTGGCTATGGTGAAATGCAGGGTGTGTGGGTTTCATGTGTGCGTGCTTTGTGCAGCAAGTGTGTGTGTGTGTGTGGCAGTGATGATATTTCTGCATTTACCATGCAGTTTTCTGCTGTTTAAGTGCAGTTTTCTGCATTTATCATTCAGTTTTCTGCAGTTTCCTGCCCTTTAGGTGTTGTTTTCTGCATTTACTATGCAGTTTTAAATGGCTATGATGATATGAAACAAATATCTGAGCCGATTGTTAGCATTCATTCCCATTGAAACGAGTTGAATAGTACAAAATGAAAGAGAAACCCAAGGTGTGAATAAGTTATATTGTTGGCTATGATGTATTTGCGTAATCTGAGCCAAAAGGCACAAAAAAACTAGGTTAGGACCAGTTTTCAGCTTTGTTGGCCAATTTATGTGAGCCATATTGTGGCATATGTTGTCCCTGCGGTGCGTGTGCTGCTGTGAGTTAGTGTGTGCAATTCTGCATGACGGTATGCTTCTATTGGATTGTTGTTTCATTGATGAAGGTCATTGTTGATCCTCTTTCCAACTCCTAAGTTGTGGAGGGCTAAGAGATCTAGTAGGTACAATTTTATCCAATACTGCCTATCTCTGCTAGTGAATCTGTCTATCTGTTATTATGATGATCCATCCTGTCAACTCCTGAGCATTGGAGGGCTAAGAGGTTATATGGATGTTTGTTCTGCCTGCTAAACTGCTTCAATTGTTTATGCTTTGTTGCCGCTTAATCCCACATACTTTAATGCTGATTATTCTTTATTTGCTTAGATTCTTATGATGCCTCTCAACTGGTTTGCCAATCACTTTGAAGATCTCTGGTGCAAGCTGACCAAGGAATATGATTTTACTTGATCAATCTTTCATTCAAGGGCTCAGTCTTGCAAGGATATTCTCATTTAGTTTTGCTTGGTGTTTGGATGATTCCACTTATCTCCTTGTGGCTTCATTAAATTTCTTGTTGGATGAATCTTTTTCTCTTTTTTTGTTTCTTTTGGCCTCCTTTATGTTTCAAGAACTTCCTTGTATCAGAGTCTGGCCGCCTCGATGTACCATCTGACAAGTTTTAATAAAATTTTGTTACCTATCAAAAAAATAAATTTGTTGATTTGTATCTTTTTTACTGTTGAATATTTTTAGCACCATCGGCCCAAAATACAAAGAAAGAAAAGAATTGTCGACATGGGCCGCTTGCTCTCTATTTTGATTACATGTTTAAAAAAATGCAAGAAAATAGAATGAAATCAGAAGAAAAATTCACGAACATGAATGCAAGAAATATATACATATGTTTCATTACAAGAATTAATGCAGTTGCTAGTTTTTTGGGTAGAAACAGGGGAGGAGAGAAGTAGTCATTATTCAAGAAAAAAAGGGGCAGCTCTCTTGCCCTTCTTTCATTGCATCAACGTTTAAAATAGTAGGGTCCCTTACACAAAAGGAGTTTGCTCAAGTTGAACGAACATGAAAAAAATACATCATAGAAAATAGGTTACTTAAACAAAGGCGTTTGCTCAAGTTACACTCTTCATTGTCTTCTACCATAAAAACTAAACTTAAAACATTTTTATATTTCATAATTAAAAATTAACAAAAATATAATAAAGCACTCAAAAAATTGAATTTTAATATTTTAATTAATTATTATATTAGTTAACTAATTTATTATAGATTATTTGTGAAAAAAAATTAATCAAAAGTTGGATTTCATAATTATATGTTTAATGTAATGAATAATCAAATTAAACACTGCACAAGGGCAAATGAGTCATTTGACAGCTTTTTACATCATACACCCTTCCTTATACACCCATTTTATCCTTCATCCAAACCAAGTATTATTTTATCCCCCTTCTCTAATACATCATCCAAACCATCTACTTTTTAATACACCCTCTATAAATGTCACATCAATGTGGGTCCTCCCTTCTTAACTAATACCCCTTACTATCTTATCCCCCTTCATAAATAATACACCCAAAACTCATACCGCATCCAATCGGCCCCTTAAAATTTATATTTTGCATAACAATAAAGCCCCCAACCAATTCTAGCGGGCCGCTATTCGCAGCCCTTTATTTTCTCCAATAATCCATTGCTTTCACTTAACCCGCTACCCATATATTTAAAATAAAATTTTTACTCCATATAACCCATAAAATTCACTCAAAATTTACTCCTTTCCCTCTTAGGCCTCGTTCCCGAAAGGAAAATAAGCACTTATTTTTTAAGAAGGTAATTTCAAACTCAAAAATTATGTGTTTACGCAAATAATTTTTCTATCAAAATTGATTTTGTTTGATAGATCTCATTGTAATCTTTTATACAGTGTAAAAAAATTAAAAAATTGAAAAATTATTTTTCATTTACATTATTTTTGGGTTTGAAAATGTGAAATAAGTACTTTTTTTTAAAAATGTGTTATGGAACAGGGCCTTAAAACACCTACACTATCCCTCAAATAATACTTTTCACCCTAAAATCAAAACAAATCCCCATCCTAAAATCAAAACAAAACCCTTCTCTTCTCCTCTGCCCTATCTCTCAACATTTCCAAAACAAAACCCTTCTCTTCTCTTTCTCCATAGCCACTGCCCCAAATCCTCCATAGCCAGCCACTGCCACACCACCGCCCCTCTGTCCATGCCTCCACCACAGGCCGCCATAGCCACCACCACCAAATTCAGAATTTCGCCGCACCACCACCACTCCTTATCATCCTTTGTTGAACTGTGTACGAAAAGTCTTATGTATATACATTTATGTAATTAGCTGTTGAAAACAAGTATCAAATTCGGTAATTAGATGTCGAAATTATTTATACAATTCGGTAACTAACTGATGAACTCAAGTAAATGAAAAGTCCCTTTGAAAACAAGTATCAATTTCGGTAACTAGATGTTGCAAATTCATACACAATCCGGTAATTAACTGCGGAACTAGAGTATAACAAAACAAATATTCATGTTTTCGGTAATTGACTACTGAAATTTATATATATATATATATATATATATATATATTACAGTAACTAACTATCGAGTACGGTAACGTTTTACAGTAGTTAACTATTGAAATTACTCAACTTTTTTGGACGTGAAGAACCGAAAAACTAGTAAAACTTTTGTAAATTATGAGCAAAGTTGGCTTCTTTTTCACAGCATCTTTGTTCTCCTCATCCATCATACCGTTGCCGATAGAATTGAATCCATTTCAATTTCAAAATCAAAGCCTAGAAGTGGGTCATCTTCTTTTCAATGGAAGGAGTGAAACCTTCAACCTTCCATTGATACAATATTTGGCTCTTGCTCCTTCATTGAGATTGAAATGATGAACAAGCTTAAGCGAGAGGAGAAAAGAGAGGATACAAATAAAGAAGAAAGAGAGATGGATTTTGGTTGTGTTAAGGAACTAGTCGATTGGTTCCACAGTCAATTTTTTTTTTTAAACCGTGGCTAGTTAATTTGAGGGGTAAGGGGAGGAAGATGATGTTGGGGTTTTTATTGTATTTTTTATGAATTTGCGAGGAAGTGAAGGAATTTCATAAGGGCAAGTAGGTCATTTTGAATTCGAGGGTCATGTTGTAATTAGTTGAAAATTTTTAACGAATTACGTGGAGGAAATAGAGGGCTGCGAATAGCAGCCCCCAAAGATTTCTATATGTTTAAGGGAAAATTACTGCTTACCCCTTCTAACTATAGGTTGAGGACACTTTACCCTCTTTAAATATTTGTTTTATCACTTAACCTCATCTAAGTAATGGAAAACATTGTCCATCAGATTTCCGTAACGAAGAGGTGTAAAGGTACAAATTTGCCCTTCCTAAGAACACACCTCTGCAAAAGCCAAAAAGTCATTTTTCCCCACCCAATTTGGAGCCAAAAAGGGTGCCCTAACAACCAAAACCCTTATCACCAATTCACCACCACCACCTCTACTGTAATGACCCGAATCTCGGGCCAATATTTCGAATAAAATTAAACATTTTATTGAAGTATTTTTGTAGATATAATCGATTTTGTTAATTGATAAATCTAAACCTAGACTTTCTAGGAAACCCTAGCCCTGCTTCATAATCCTACAAAACTAGGATAAGATAAGATTGGATTAGATTAGATTAGATTTTATTTGATATTGTATAGATTTTGTTAGATATTATTAGATTGTATAAGATATGATTAGATTATATAAGATTATGTTTAGATATTATAAGATTATGATCTAGATTTGATTTGATTCTTTAGATATGATCTAGATTCTTCTTCCTACTAGTATAAATAGGCAAGTCTCCTTCCCTTGCTACACACCACCAAGAGAAAAGAAAGAAAGAATAGAAGGGGAGAAATAGAATAGGGAAAAAGCTTGAAAATATATTAGTGATGTTTTAAATGGTGGATATGGGTGGGCTAGTGATGTATTTAGTCCAAAAATATTTTAAGGCGTTGAATCGTACACAAAATGCCCAACCATATTTGAGGTAATCCGGGGAGTATACAATATGCTTCCCACTTCCGGAATCCTTTCTTCACTCTTATCTTTGTACTCCTTTTGATTATCTCGTGATATTTGTTCAATCTTATGGATATCATTGGAAAGTGGAATAATTGGTATCGAATATGATGTTGTTGGATAAGTACTATAGAATTGTTTAGTACAGGGATCGAGTGAACTCATGAACCAATATCCAGGATGGGTCGATGCTTCGTTTTCCTCGATATAAGGAATAACGCCCCAAGCGTAGGGCTTAATACGTCATTTGAAGCATAATAATCCAGAAGACCGGGATCGTACCCACGGGAATAATTATACGGCTTCGCTCGGATTTGTAGAGTAAGCAAGGATTTTGACTATTAGGTAGCCAACCGAGTTTTACTTTGAAACGATGGAAAAGAAAGGCTAAATTAAAGCGAATAAACTAGGAAAAGATAGGCTAGGTCTAGGAATCACTAGCACTCATGACTCAAGCTAAATCACATTTTCACCAATTTCCGCGGTTTAAGATACGCAATTAAGGTTCCTAAACCCGAAAATAGAGATGGTTTGAAAATCAAGCTAGCTCTAGAATTCTCTTGGTAAACACCTCATGCGACAGAGCTCTAAGCATCACGTGTGGTGGGTAGGCGATGCTCCCACCTACACGTGATCAAAGAGGTTAACACCTCGGTAATTTACCAAACAAATCTGAACCCCACATCGCTTTTCAAATCCAAAGATTAAAACTTTATTGGCGAAAAATGCAATTTTTGCCCAAGCCATGAGATGCTAATCATCCCATGACCTAACCCTTGAAACTACTCACACATATCTATGAAGATAAGAGCAAGCAAAAATCTACTTAGCATAATTGAAAGACAACACTAGAAGAAAATTAACTTAAAAGATAGATCGGAAGAAGAATAACAACTTTAATTAAGGCATCAATATCAAAAACTAACAATTAAAGACAGAAATTTAAATATTCAAAGCTGGAAATTTAAGAACACTCAAGAACAATTTGAATCTAATCCTAGATCTAGAAAAGTACTCTCAAATCTATTCCTACTTTTTTTTGGATCTCATTACATCACTCTATTTATTCCGCGCCTGGAATATTCCCCAGATGCTCTTGAAGATGCTCCGCTAATGCCCTCGGTACCGATTGCCAAGCCTCACATTACTGAGTTAAAGGCTCGGTACCGATTGGACTAATAACCTTCAATCGATCGCGAGCCAATTAGGAGGGGCCGGTGCTAAGCAGCTCGGTACCGATTGGATGGATTTGCTTCAATCGATCGTGAGCTCTTATCAGTTCTGAACCTTGTTTTCTTTCCGCCTTGGCCGCGCCTTGCCTTGCTTTGGCCACAGCTTGGCCCTGGCTTGGCCATCCCCTTGTCTTGCCTTGGCCATGAGTGATTCTGCCTTGGCGTAGCTTTGGCTGGATAACTTCTGCCCTGGCAATGACTGATTCTGCCCGAGCTGCTCCTCTTAGTTTGGCTCTGCCTTGGCCATGCCTTGGCCATCGGGCCATTCTCAAGCCATGACACGTTTTAGGCCTTTAAAGCTTCTTATTAGGCGATTCACCTACAAAACAGTACCAACACATTCTACGAGCACAAATCATTAAAAATAACTAAATAGCAACTAAATTTATACTAAACCTAGATACTAGCGCACCCTATATTCCATTTCCGGGTGCTTATCACGCCCCCCAACTTAGGGTTTGCTAGTCCCTAGCGAACAAAATAAAAAGAACTTGAAAACAAGCTACTATGCAATCTTTCCGAATTTCACAACTTAGAACATGCTCCATCATTATCAACTTAGCAAAAGTTCAATCATTCCGGCTTTTTATTTCATTCCTACAACTCACACTTTCAGCGTCCAATTAAACAGGCTAAGTAACAAGCAAGTTAAAGAGCAAGCTAAAAAGGTTTGTGTCCTCGAACAAAGGGAGGATACGGGACACAAAACTTGCGAGTTCAGACTAAACCATATCCACCGAAGAAGTGCTTGAAAACAGGCAACAGCGAACAAAGAAAACTATGCCTTGAACAACTAAAGCACTTATTCAACAGAATTAACAACTAAAGGATGAAAGTTGGATAACGAAAGGAAAACATGCCATAATACTAACCATGCAAATATGAGAAAATCAATCATAAAGGAAACCAAGCGCACAAAAGATCAACTAAGGTCTTTTTAAGCTTTTAATGACCTTGGTTACAAAGAACAGGTTAGCCAAAATGGGCGACGGTCTATTTCTAGCTTGGTTAGCTACCCGAGTGACCGCCGCTAACAAATAAAATGAACCAAGTCAAGGCCAAACCGGCCAAACCAACTACTAACTAACAATGTACCAAACTAAGCTACGAAATGAAATGACAAGAAACAGAATAAAACAAAGGATAGGATAGTCGGCATGTCAACCAACCAAGACCCCGACCAAGTAAGGGGAATTTCTAAAGCCACCGACCCAGCATCACATCACCACCACATGTCACCACCTCATCCTTCCTCCTCATCATCATCCAATTCCTCTTCCTCCCCAAAATCATCACTCACTTCTGGCACAATTTCTTGTTCTGGTACGAACTTCTCCCCATGTTGACGTTCAAGAATCGTAGTTTGCCAAGCCACCTCCTTCTTGAGTTGTGCTTGCTCCCTCAGAATTTTTCTCCTTTCCATTTTCTCCTTCCTCAAACTCTTGATAATAGAAATGTTCTGGCAACAGAGTAGCCTAATCCATGTGCTCTGTTTGGATTTCTTTGAAGGCAAAGTAGTCAAATAGCTGCCAGAACCCAAGATTTTAGCTTCGGCTGCACGAGCTTGCGAAATACTCTTCATATCAAAAGTTTCGGTCATTGGTCCTGGTTCAAGATCCTCCAATTTTTCATATTCCTCACCCCTTACCCCTTGTTCCTTGCACAGAGCCGTGATCATACATGGAAATGGCATACGGGCTGTAGATAAGGAATCATTTTTGAAATCCACCAACTGAGTAAAAATAAAGAACGCCCAATCTACTACCACATCTTTTGCAGCAAATGCATACAACAACTCCCCACTCTTCCTAGTTGGCTTATGCTCAGCCCCTCTCGGATAAATATTATAGTGGATCAATTTGTTCAAAAACTGGTATGACCCTTTAAACTTCCCGGGGAGTTCAGCCTCAGACATATCCAGATACAACTCTTTATTTATGACCCCCAAATCAATTTGCATGCCTTTAATCGGATAAGTAACAGATTCGGGAGTTGGACGAGTGATTTTCAAGTAACGGCCTATGTCATTGGGCGTAATCACAATATCTATGTTCGCAACCCTAGAAGTAATAGCAACATTGGGATCATTCTCCCACTCACCAACAGACACTTTCAACTTCTTATAAAATTCAACAACTAAATTTTTATTGTAACTCTCTAATTTCTCAGTCCAGAAAGTAAAACCTTTTCGCATGACAATGCGGAGACCGAGATGCTCCTTCCCCAAAGCTTCAGCAGCCACCTGCCTCTCATTCTTGAATTTCCTTTTGTCCATGCTTGCTTCCCAACTCGTCTGTTTATCCGCTGCCATTTCCTGTGGAGTTCATCTCCTTTTCCGAGTTCGAACACCCGACATTCCCCCCTGCCTGATTTCCCTCCTCATCATCTGAATCAGCCATGAAATCATCATCCTCCTCCTCAATTTCGGGTTGAGAAGATGTTGCCCGATGTGCGGTCTTTTTGATTCTCGGCATTGCAAACAAAAGATTGAAAACAAAAAGGGTTTGGGTTTTTTTTTTAATTTTTTTTTTTGGTATTTTCGGATTTTTGGTTATGGTTTATGAGATTTTTGGGTTTTTGAGTGGAATGGGTGCATGTATGATCAAAATATGGTGGAGGTTGGGAATATGAGTGAAAAACAAGGGAGAAATTTCGGATTTATGGGGAAAAAATGAAATTTCCGGATCTGAGAGAAGAGAGATGAGTTTACCTTTGTTTGGGCTTGAATCCTTGAAATTTGATGAAGTAACTTGCGTATTGTTGAAAGGAATGGAGAAATTGGAGGTTTTCTGTGGAAAAGTGGAAGATTTAGAGGGTGATTGGAAGATTGAAGTTAGGGTTCTTGGTGGGTTAATGGAAGAAAGAAGATCGGGTTCAGAAGTTTGGGATGAAATTGGTTCGTGCACTGGACTGCCTTATCAGTACTGATAAGGGACCGGTACCGATTGGAAAAAACAACTTCAATCGATCGCGAGCCAGCTAGCTGTCCCAGTTGTTAACGATCTCGGTACCGATTGAACAAATTTTAGTCGATCGATAGCGAGCAGTTAGCTTCGGACCCCTATAATCATCTCGGTACCGATTGAAATAAATTACTCCCATCGATGCCGAGGTCCTTAACTCAGAAATTCTGCCTTCTTTCAATTTGATCCCCAGAACTTCCAAAAACTTCAGATAACACCCCCAAAACACCTTTTTAATCGATGAACACACAACCCATCATCCCTCCAAACAGCCGGTCACTTAGGTTAAAGCAAAAAGCAGGAAAATAATAGGATGCAAAATAGGACAATGTGACTCATTTGTGGATTAATCATGCAAAGAATGCCTTGTATCATTTCCTAAGTGCGCTTTGGATTCCAAAATGATTGAAAATCGACATTTAAGCACAACTAGGCATGGACATGCGATTATTGACCTAACTACAAGCATTTTATTGGAAAGGTGGGGATATGGGTCAAAGCTTGCTAAAAAATTTGCTCAAAACTTAACCAATTTAACCTTCAATTAAGCATGCAAATCGAGAAGCACAAAATTTCTTAGGATTGCCATGAACTCTTGCCAACTAACAATTATTGAGCATGCAACAAGTCATGAACAAAACTAGAAATTATGACAAAAGGAATGAATTGCAAGTAAAAAGCTTTTTTTTATTTTTGAAATTTTTGAATTTTCTCATTTTTTTTTTTGGATTTTTCAAAATTTTCTATTGTTTTTGAATTTTTCAAATTTAACACAAAACACAAAAATCAAACAAAAATCAAACAAATAGCACATAAGCTAACCCCTCTCCCCAACTTAAAGCGATGCTATGCCCTCATAGCATTAGGAACAAGAGCGAAGAAAGGAAGAGTGCGCGAATGTACCGTCCAAGGGGAATGTCAACCCCTAAATACCTCGACCAAGTTGGAGGATTTTATATCAATGTTTTGCTCCAGCCAGATTAGATGCTTCCAGGGTTCACTCCTTCGGTTCTACCAACTCGGAACCATAGCTAGTCACACAGGGCCATATCCAAAGCTTTATTGGACTAACAACCGCGGCACTTAGCCGCACCCATGCTTAGGGCTCCTGAACGCCTCACTCACTCCGACTTTAGACCCAATCCACCAAGGCTGGTGTGGTAGCACATAAACCCTGCAGAAGACTTAAGAGAACGACCTTCCATAAAACAATTGGCATTAGAACCACCGGCCCGTATTATCCAGCTTCAAACCACACAAAAACTAAAAGATTAAACATAAAGAAAATGCACAGAACAAATTAAAACATGCAAAACATAATGAAATGCACCACCCGATCATCACGCGATCACACGAGTCATACTTTTCTTCCCATCCCCTACCGGTGGGTAAGAAATGGGTGGCTATACTAGACCGTTGAAAATGTGTTATGCTAGCGCCCGTAATAAAATCTATCGCTTGACCTCGCCAAACACTTAAGTTCAGCGTCCCCTAGGATAAAAAACAAGCAAGGAAAAGATACAACCTAGCGTGCACTCCAGGCAATATCACACCTCACTCACAGACCTAAGTTGCCTCCGATTAGGGGCAATCGCGGAGTGCATGGATCATTAACGATAGACTATTACAAAGAAGAACTAATGAAAGCCCTTGTTACACTAACACATTGGTAAAATCTTTTGATGTGATTTATCTCCAAGATTTTATTCAATGCAAAACACATAACAACACCAAACAAAACACCACAAAACAAAACATGCATCACTAACAAAAGAGAACAAAGAAAGAAAGAAAGAACAACACAGAATATGCATAACTAAACAAAAGCGAACAAAGCAAGAAAGAAAAACAACTATGCGACCGTGTAAACTGGATCGCTCAATTCCTCATCCGGTTCGCCCACCTCAACAAGTCCAAGGAACGGTTTAAGCTTTTACCCATTTACTTTAAAAGATTTACCATTAACAGGATTCAACACATTAACAGCACCATGAGGGTAAACATGCTCAACAACATACGGGCCCGCCCAACGAGAACGTAATTTACCGGGAAACAAATGAAGCTTAGAATTGTATAAGAGTACCTTCTGCCCAACCTCAAAATTTTTCCGGTGAATTTGTTTGTCATGGAAGGCCTTGACTTTGGCTTTGTATATGGCGGTGTTGTCATAAGCATCTCTCCGAATCTCTTCAAGCTCGTTGAGTTGGAGCCTTCTATGTGCTCCAGCGGCCGGTAACCGATAATTCAGGGCCCGAATTGCCTAATAAGCTTTGTGTTCTAGCTCAACCGGGAGATGACATGCTTTCCCAAAAACCAAACGATACGGTGCAGCTCCCAAGATAGTCTTGTACGCCGTGCGATAAGCCCATAGTGCATCATTCAAACGAAGACTCCAATCTTTACGGTTCGGATTTACGGTCTTTTCCAAGATATGCTTAATCTCTCTATTTGCCAATTCTGTCTGTCCATTCGTTTGCGGATGATAAGCGGTGGAGACCTTGTGAGTTATGCCAAACTTCTTCATCAAAGCTTCAAAGATTCGATTACAAAAATGAGTCCCTTGGTCGCTTATGATCGCTCTCGGCATCCCAAAACGTGAAAGAATGTTGTCCTTGAGGAACTCCACAACTACCTTGGCATCATTGCTACGCGTGGCAATGGCTTCAACCCATTTCGATACATAATCAACTGCCAATAGAATGTACAGGTTTCCAAAAGAAACAGGGAACGGTCCCATGAAGTCAATGCCCCAACAATCAAAAATCTCAACCACTAGTATGTTTGTTAGTGGCATTTCATCCTTCCGAGTCACACTTCCAAGTTTTTGACAACGTTCACAAGCGACGCAAAAGTGATAAGCATCCTTGTGCAACGTTGGCCAATAAAACCCGCATTGTAGCACCTTGGTAGAAGTCTTCTTAGAAGAGAAATGGCCTCCACATGCTTCTGAATGGCAGAACTCGAGAATTCACCGTTGATCCGAATCGGGAACACAACGGCGCACTATTTGATCTTGGCAGTACTTGAAGAGATAAGGGTCATCATAAGAGAACATCCGTACTTCATGAAGGAAACGACGACGTTCTTGAGGAGACCAATGCGGTGGTAAGAGACCCGTAGCCAAATAATTCACAATGTCAGCAAACCATGGGGTACTCGAAACAACTAGCAATTGTTCATCCGGGAACGTGTCCACTATAGGAAGACTCGGAGTAGGATCCTCAAACTGTAGCCTCGACAAGTGGTCGGCTACCACATTTTCAACCCCCTTCTTGTCTTTGATGGTCAAATTGAACTCTTGGAGAAGGAGAATCCATCGTATCAATCGAGCTTTGGCATCTTGCTTTGTGAAAAGATACTTGAGAGCGGAATGATCCGTGTACACAATGATAGGAGCACCGCCGATTAGATAAGACCGGAATTTATCAAGAGCAAACACCACCGCAAGTAATTCTTTCTCCGTGGTCATATAATTCACTTGAGCATCATTCAAGGTTTTGCTCGCATAATGAATCACATAGGGATGCTTGTCTTTCCTTTGCCCCAAAACAGCTCCCACTACAAAATCGCTTGCATCACACATAAGCTCGAAAGGTAAGCTCCAATCCGGTGGTTGCACAATAGGAGGAGTGGTAAGACTAGCCTTCAACTTAACAAAAGCTTGCTCGCATGCGGGAGACCACTCAAAAGGTACGTCTTTGGCAAGAAGTTGGCATAGGGGACGAGAAATAGTACTGAAGTCTTTGATGAATCGGCGATAGAATCCGGCATGCCCCAAAAAGGAACGAATGTCCTTCACACATTTCGGAGTAGGGAGGTTCCCAATCAAGTCAATCTTGGCCTTATCCACCTCGATACCCTTCGAAGAAACAATGTGACCGAGAACGATGCCTTGGGTTACCATAAAGTGACATTTCTCCCAATTCAAAACCAACTTCTTTTCTTCACATCGCGTCAACACTTTGTCCAAATTCTCCAAACAAGATTCGAAAGAATCACCAAAGACAGAAAAATCATCCATGAAAACTTCTACGATCTTCTCGACCATGTCGCTAAAAATCCCCAGAATGCATCTTGCGAAAGTTCCCGGAGCATTGCATAAACCAAATGGCATCCGACGATAAGCAAAGGTTCCGAAGGGGCAAGTGAATGTTGTCTTCTCTTGGTCTTCTAGAGCAACTTCGATCTGATTGTACCCCGAGTATCCATCCAAGAAACAATAAAATGCATGCCCCGCTATCCTTTCCAAGATTTGATCGATAAATGGCAAGGGAAAATGGTCTTTTCTGGTGCTTGCATTGAGCTTTCGATAATCGATACATACCCTCCATCCCGTCTGAACACGTGTTGGCACAAGCTCATTCTCCTCATTACGCACCACGGTGACCCCAGATTTCTTCGGTACCACTTGAACTGGGCTAACCCATTTACTATCAGCTATGGGATAAATGATCCCCACATCCAAAAGCTTTAAAACCTCAGCACGGACTACATCTTTCATAATCGGATTCAAACGACGTTGAGGTTGGCGAGACGGTTTAACATTATCCTCCAAGGCAATATGATGAGAACAAAGAGTGGCATCGATCCCTTGAATATCCGCAATAGTCCACCCGATAGCTTTCTTATGCCCCTTTAACGTCTTGAGCAACTTCTCCTCTCGGAGATTCCCAAGAGACGAAGATATAACCACAGGATAAGTCCCGTTATTTCCAAGGAAAGCATATTTCAACGTGTCAGGCAAAGGTTTCAATTCCAATTTTGGTGGCGCAACGCTAGATGGTAGAACTTTTTTCTCAAGTGGGGGGAAGCTCTTCAAATTCGTCGAACTTTGTAACCCAAGAATTCATAGCACACACTTCATCCTCCTCATTGAGTAGCGACAATAAATAATTCACTTCAGAAGACTCAAGAAATTTGACCTCTTCGGCTGTAAGAGCAACTTCCAACGGATCGCTATAAAGCAACTCATCCACATGTTCCTCCACCAGAGTATCAATGAGGCTCACTTCATTCACGCTCTGATCATCCCCAATTTGGCTATCCACATTAAAGACATTGACCTCCATCTTCATGTTACCGAAGGTCATATTAAGAAGTCCATTGCGACAATTGATAATTGCATCCGCCATGGCTAAGAAGGGTCGCCCAAGGATAACCGGAGTGGAAGTAGCTAAAGAGTCATTCGGATTTGTATCGAGAATTACAAAATCCACCGGATAGACAAATTGTCCAACTTGAACTAGCACGTCTTCTACCACTCCCCTCGGTGTACGAACGCTCCGATCGGCTAGCTGTAGCGTAACACGAGTAGGTCTCATCTCCCCCAACCCAAGTTCTTGATAAACAGAAAAACGAAGCAGATTGACACTTGCACCAAGATCTAGTAAAGCTTGTTTGATACGCTTCCCTCCAATGGTGACCGCAATAGTAGGACTTCCCGGATCTTTGTACTTCAGAGCGATATTCGTTTAAATGATGGAACTTACTTGCTCGGTAAGAAATATCTTCTTTTGAACATTAAGCTTGCGCTTCCGAGTGCATAGATCTTTGAGGAACTTGGCATATGACGGAATTTGCTTAATAGCATCCATTAGAGGGATGTTGATTTTCACTTGATTGAACAACTCATGCAACTCCGCATTCACATTGGGTTTCGCCAAAGCTCTCAAACGGTTAGGAAATGGAGCCGGTGTTGGAATAACTCGAGGATCCGTATCCGGTACACTTTGTTCATTCGCCTTACCCTTACCATTTTCCTTTGAAACCTCTTCGCTTGCCTCCTTGGGAGATTCCCCAAGGGTTGATGTTGGACTTGAACGATCGATAGGAGGGGGCAAATAAGATGGTTCCGGAGGCATCTCCACTTGGTTATCAACCACCTTTCCACTTCGAAGAGAAATAATAGCCTTTGCTTGCCCGGGGAAAGTCACCGAAGAGCTAGCAAAGTGGAGACCTTGAGAATTAGGCGGAGTGGACATCGTTTGCGGATTAGGTTGAGGTTGTGTTGGAAACTTCCCCTTTTCTTGTTGAAGCATACCCACGGTAGTTGTCAACTTCCCCAACTGATTTCTGATATCATTCATCATCTGAGTTTGTTGCTCATTGATTGCGGTTTGACTTTGCAAGAGAGCACTAAATTGATCTTCTCAAGAACGCTTTAGTGGTTGTTGAAACTGAGCAGGTGGTTGCTGAAATTGATTTGCATGAGGGAATGAACCGGGTTGAGCAAAACCGGGCGGACCTCGATATAAGGAATAACGCCCCAAGCGTAGGGCTTAATACGTCATTTGAAGCATAATAATCCGGAAGACCGGGATCGTACCCACGGGAATAATTATACGGCTTCGCTCGGATTTGTAGAGTAAGCAAGGATTTCGGCTATTAGGTAGCCAACCGAGTTTTACTTTGAAACGGTGGAAAAGAAAGGCTAAATTAAAGCGAATAAACTAGGAAAAGATAGGCTAGGTTTAGGAATCACTAGCACTCATGACTCAAGCTAAATCACATTTTCACCAATTTCCGCGGTTTAAGATACGCAATTAAGGTTCCTAAACCCGAAAATAGAGATGGTTTGAAAATCAAGCTAGCTCTAGAATTCTCTTTGTAAACACCTCATGCGACAGAGCTCTAAGCATCACGTGTGGTGGGTAGGCGATGCTCCCACCTACACGTGATCAAAGAGGTTAACACCTCGGTAATTTACCAAACGAATCCGAACCCCACATCGCTTTTCAAATCCAAAGATTAAAAATTTATTGGCGAAAAACGCAATTTTTGCCCAAGCCATGGGATGCTAATCATCCCATGACCTAACCCTTGAAACTACTCACACATATCTATGAAGATAAGAGCAAGCAAAAATCTACTTAGCATAATTGAAAGACAACACTAGAAGAAAATTAACTTAAAAGATAGATCGGAAGAAAAGTAACAACTTTAATTAAGGCATCAATATCAAAAACTAACAATTAAAGACAGAAATTTAAATATTCAAAGCTGGAAATTTAAGAACACTCAAGAACAATTTGAATCTAATCCTAGATCTAGAAAAGTACTCTCAAATCTATTCCTACTTTTTTTTGGATCTCATTACATCACTCTATTTATTCCGCGCCTGGAATATTCCCCAGATGCTCTTGAAGATGCTCCGCTAATGCCCTCGGTACCGATTGCCAAGCCTTACATTACTGAGTTAAAGGCTCGGTACCGATTGGACTAATAACTTTCAATCAATCGCGAGCCAATTAGGAGGGGCCGGTGCTAAGCAGCTCGGTACCGATTGGATGGATTTGCTTCAATCGATCGCGAGCTCTTATCAGTTCTGAACCTTGTTTTCTTTCCGCCTTGGCCGCGCCTTGCCTTGCTTTGGCCACAGCTTGGCCCTGGCTTGGCCATCCCCTTGTCTTGCCTTGGCCATGAGTGATTCTGCCTTGGCGTAGCTTTGGCTGGATAACTTCTGCCCTGGCAATGACTGATTCTGCCCGAGCTGCTCCTCTTAGTTTGGCTCTGCCTTGGCTGCCGCCTTGGCCATGCCTTGGCCATCGGGCCATTCTCAAGCCATGACACGTTTTGGGCCTTTAAAGCTTCTTATTAGGCGATTCACCTACAAAACAGCACCAACACATTCTACGAGCACAAATCATTAAAAATAACTAAATAGCAACTAAATTAATACTAAACCTAGATACTAGCGCACCCTGTATTCCATTTCCGGGTGCTTATCAGTCGAGGATGACTCGGTGAGTAAGGTATTGGGGGAGTGTCACTGGTCATGTACTGAGGAGGACATGATATGAGGTCCCTTGCGACTGTTGCTTCGATTTGGTGGTCGATTATCGTTTATTGATTCCACTTATGAGCTTTGTTATTCTGTTATATCATATACTTCCCGAATAATTTCTTTTTCAGGTCTGAAGCCGGATTAATGGAAATTGAATCGAAGCATATAAGGATTAGTTTGGAGAGGTCTCGGAAGAGTCGATAATTTTGGAGTATTTAGAAGATTATTTAGAAGGCGACTTAAATTTATTTTGGTGATTTAATTTGTTTATGGAGAAAATAGGGGCCTAGAAGTGTTGAAAATACAGTGTATTTTGGAGTTTATTTCAGAAAATAGCGAGGCGTTACATCTACCCCCACAAGAACAACTTCGCAAAAACATAGTCTTCGCCCTCCTCATCGCCGGCAACTTCCACCACTGGGCCAATTTCCTCTCCGCCACCGACCTATCAACATGTTCCAATCTCAAAACAATCGACGACAAAGAAAGAGAAGAACGTGTATGGTTTCGAATTCTCAGTACAAGAACAAGCTCTGGTCCCTCTTTGATCCTCTCCGATGAAGCCCTCTCTCCTCATAGCCTTTGACCCTTTCATTATCCCTTACCACATGATCCCTTAATGCTTCCATCTCTCCACCCTCGAACTCTTCAAACCCCTCAGGCGTCTATGGTGTCAAGAACGTCTTCGATTGCCCCGTTTACGGCGGTAGGGACCGACTGTCTCCGCCCCCACTGTTGGAATTACTAAAGGGCCTGAAGCTGAAACGGTGGCGCCACCATATTTTAATCTATCAACTAATCAACATAAACTTCTAATAATATTATTATTATTAATAGTGGTGTATATTAAGAAGTACTTGATATTTAATCCAAGAGTTAAATGATTCTTTTGCTACACTTAACTATCGTTTAGTCAAATAAATATTTATTATAACTATTTTAAATTGCTATTATCATGCCTGTTATTTTATATGGTTATTTATAAACAAAATTTTGCTATAAACTGTTTTGTTCACAAACCTCATAACAACTTTCAATTCTAATCAAAATAGTTAGTCCGAGATAATGCCAAATCATTAGGTTAACATATATTAGTGATAGAAAACAACAAACATATAACAATAGGGCAAAAACTGAATAGTGATATAAAACTAAGGTAATAGAAAAAGAACAGAACATAAAATAAAGACAATAATGACACAACATATGTTAAATATAGTTCTTTTGGAATTATCAGAAAAACAATTGATCAACGGGATCAATCGGATACTTCTGATTCTTACTTTCATTGCAGTTTCCATTCTGTCTTTATAGGAGCCAAAGATTACAAGTTGTAAACGTATATTTAATGCGCCTGTTACAATTGCGTTTTCTGTAAACTTAATTCGCTGAAACTTATGGCTCTCATCATTTCTTACATTTTGTCAGCCATTAATTTCACAACACTCCCTCTTGGATGACAAAATACTGAACGTATGTCTCGTTAAAACCTTGCCAAGGAAAACCCAATGGGAAAAAAACCTCTGGCGAAGGAAAAAGAGTTCACACGATATATAATCTTCAAGTCGTTGACTCCCCCTCACCAGTGTGTGATAAATCTTTGAGTCGACGCATTCCGATATTGACTACCAGCTTCTTGAACGTTGTAGTTGGTAATGCCTTACTGAATAAGTCTGCTAGATTGTCGCTTGATCGTATTTGCTGAACATCAATATCACTGTTTTTCTGGAGGTCATGAGTGTAAAAGAATTTTTGCAATATGTGCTTAGTTCTATCTCTTTTGATATAACCACCTTTGATATGTGTGATACATGTGGCATTGTCTTCATGCAAAATTGTTGGACAATCCTTGATTGAAGACAATCCGCATTTCTCTCAAATGTGTTGAATCATTGATCTAAGCCAAACACATTCACGACTTATTTCATGAATTGTGATGATTTCAAAGTGATTAAAAGAAGTAGCAGTCAATGTTTGCTTCACAGAATGCCATTAAATGGCAGTACCGCCGCAAGTAAACACATATCCTGTTTGTGATCGGGCTTTATACGGATTCGATAAGTAACCAGCATCTGCATATCCAATTAATTGTGACGTCGATCCTTTTAAATAAAATAAGCCCAAGTCAACCGTTCCTCGAAGATAACGGAAAATGTGTTGAATTCCTTTCCAATGCCGCTGAGTTGGAGCAGAACTGTGTCGAGCCAACAAATTGACTGAGAACGCTATATCTGGTCGTGTACATTTTGCCAAATGCATAAGTGCACCAATTGCACTCATATATGATACTTCAGGACCAAGAATATCTTCTTCCTCTTCAAGAGGACGAAAAGGATCCTTGTTAACATCAAGTGATCAAACTACCATGGGAGTACTCAATGGATGCGCTTTATCCATGTAAAATTGCTTCAGAACTTTTTCCATGTATGCCGACTGATGTACTAGAATACCATTTGGCAAATGTTCGATCTGCAGGCCGAGACGAAATTTTGTTTTGCCAAGATCTTTCATTTCAAACTCCCTTTTTAAATATTTTGTGGTTTTTATAAGCTCTTCCGGAGTTCCTACGAGATTTAAGTCATCGACATAAACTGCAATAATCGCAAATCCAGAGTTTAATTTCTTAGTAAAAATACACAGACAAATTAGATTATTTTCATATCCCTCCTTTAGCAAATAATCACTAAGTCGTTTGTACCACATACGACCAGACTGTTTCAACCCATACAGTGATTTTTGTAGCTTAAGAGAATAAACACTTTGGGGTTTTGAATTGCATCCTTCAGACATACCATATCCTTCGGGGATCTTCATGTATATGTCAGCATCCAGTGATCCATATAAATATGCTGTCACTACGTCCATCAGATGCATATCTAGGCATTCTGTGACTACTAAGGTAATCAAAAATCTGAATGCGATACTATACCATCCATTACAGGAGAGTATGTATCCTCATAATCAATTCTAAGTCTTTGCGAGAAACCTTGTGCAACAAGTCGTGCTTTTGTATCGCACAACTTCATTCTTTTCATTGCGCTTTCGCACAAACACCCACTTATATCCTACAGGTTGTATCCCTTCAAGGGTTTAGACTACAGGTCCAAATACTTCCTTTTTTGCAAGAGAATTTATTTCTATTTGAATTGATCCTTTCCACATTGGCCAATCATTCCTATGTCGACATCCTCTACAGTTTGTGGTTCACTTTCTTCATTACTTCCAGTAATATTCTCATTACTTCTGGTAATGTCATTACTTCTGGTAATGTCAAGAGTAACTTTAAACGAAAATATGTTACAGACAACAATTTTGTTTCTTTCAAATATTTCTCTTGTATTCATATAGTGTATTGAGATCTCATTATTTGCAGGTACCTGTTCCTTTTCAGGAAACACCTCTTCAGGAAACTTCTCTTCGGAGGATTCAAACTTACGAGAAAATATTGATAGATTCATTCTTTCATTTGCCAGTTTTGTAGGTTTAGCTTCTTCGGGAGTGCTTGCGTTTGTTAGCTTGGTCTCTTTAAGAGTGCCAGCTACTTCTGGGGCGTCAGTCTCTTTGCCTTGGATTTTCCTCTTCCGGGGAAGTTTATCTTTTGCACTGACTGGTCTCCCACGCTTCTGGCGTGTCTTAGATTCATCAGTTGTTGTATAAGTGGTTTGTCCTGCAAGAACTTCAATCCATGCAGTAACAATAGCAGTTGGTATATGGGACTTAGTTACCTTTTTTATGTCGGTAAATGCATTCGGTAACCGATTTGCAATACTTTGCAAATGAATGATCCTTTGAACTTCTATTTCACATTGATTGGTACGAGGATCAAGATGAGATAACGTCGAAGCATTCCAGATAATTTCTCATTGAGCTTCTGGTTGCAATTTATCTACCCCTAATGGTGGGAATACTGATTCATCAAAATGGCAATCCTCAAATCGTGCCTTAAAAACATCACATGTTAAAGGTTCAAGGTATCTAATGATAGAAGGAGAGTCAAAACCAACATATATACCAAGTCTAAGTTGAGGACCCATTTTAGTGCGTTGGGGAGGTGTAACGGGCACATACACAGCACAACCAAAAACCCTTAAGTGAGAGATATTCGATTGTTGACCAAGTACAAGTTGTGTAGGCAAATATTTGTGATATGAAGTTGGTCTAACACGAATTATAAATGCAGCATGTAAGATAGCATGTCCCCAAGTAGAAATTCGTAATTTTGTTTTCATAAGCAATGGTCAATCAATCAACTGAAGTCTTTTAATAAAAGATTCAGCTAAACCATTCTGGGTATGAGTGTGTGCAACAGGATGCTCAACATCTATACCAATTGACATGCAGTAATCATTAAATGCTTGAGATGTGAATTCTCCAGCATTGTCAAGATGAATTGTTTTGATTGGGTAGTCTGAAAACTATGCTTGCAATCTAATTATTTGGGTTAGTAATTTAGCAAATGCAATATTTCATGTAGATAATAAACAAGTATGTGACCATCTGGTTGAGGCATCAACTAGAATCATGAAATAGCGAAATGGTCGAGATGGTGAGTGTATCGGGCCACAAATATTCCCTTGAATTCTTTATAAAAAGGATGAGGATTCAACAATGACTTTTGAGAGGGATGGTCTAGTTATCAGTATTCCTTGTGAACAAGCAGTACAAGGATAATTACTAGGCAAAAAGAATCTTCTGGTTCTTCAACGGATGCCCATGTGAATTTTCAATAATACGACGCATCATTATTGAACCTGGATGCCCAAGGCGATCATGCCATAGCATGAAAAGTTTTGGTTTAGTACACTTCTGGTGCATTACAGCATACGATTGAATTGTTCTAATCATTGTATAATATAACACAGAAAAGAATGCAGAAAGTTTTTCCAGTACTAGCTTCTGGCCAGATCCGTAAGAAGTGATACTCAAATACTCTTCTTTACCTTCATTGATGGTTTCAATATGATCAACATTACGACGTATATTTTTGAAACTTAACAAATTTCTTCTGGGTCTGGTAGAGTACAAAGCATTATCAATACTTAGATTTGTTCCATTTGTTAACACAATATTTGCTTTTCCAGAGCCTTTAATTAGGTTTGCAAAACCTGATATTGTATTGACATTCGCCTGTACCTTTGTTAATTGTTTGAAATATTTGTTATCTCGGAGAATAGTATATGTTGTACCACTGTCCACTAAACAAATATCTTCACCAGTTATCTTCGTGTTTGATAGTGCCCAATTAGTATCCATGCCCTTATTATATGCAAAACATAATTTCAAAAGTTTTCACGAATTAAATAATAAAAAAAACACTTTAAAATATTATTATAGAATAAGTGCATCTTGATTAATATATTACATCATAACATGGTTGAGATATAACCGTAGTATGTCTTTATTTTGGATATAAGTGGAAACACAAGGTATGCTATAAACACACAATTATTTTTGTGACCATTCAGAATAGTCAACTCCATCATCAAAGAAATCATCTTTGGTTCCACTAGGTCTCGCAATGTATTCAGAAATGTAGAAAGAGAGAATGTCAGTGGGTTCAAAAAGGTCAACAGATTGGTTCTGACCAATTTGATCGGTAAAGTTTGTTTCAATTTCTTTTCCTTTTTCCTTGAGCGATGCTTGGTAAAGCCTAATCAAATGCTTTGGCATACGACAGGTATTCGACCAATGACCCTTCCCACCGCACCTGTTGCAAGAATCCTCAAAGTTCTTAGAGGATTTATTCAGCACCCTCTTGGCCTTTTCTTTGGATACTTCCGACTTATTCCACTTTTGGGGATACTCCGGTTTCTTGCCTAATTTTTGAATATATCCTCCACGAACTTAGTGGTTATGGCTACCCCGACCACGTCTATGTCCACGACCACACCCTTGTTTATTACTCGGAAAAGAGACTCTATTTGCTTCAGGGAATGGTAGAGTACCAGTTGGACGAGACTCGTGATTTCTCAGTAATAGCTCATTATTTTGTTCAGCGACCAGAAGGCAAGAGATTAAATCTGAGTATTTCTCAAACCCACGTTCTCTGTATTACTGCTGCAGGAGCAAATTGTTGGCGTGGAAATGGAAAAAGTCTTTTCCAACATATCTTTTTCAATAATATGTTCTCCACATAATTTTAAAATTGAAACTATCTTGAACAGAGTAGAGTTATACTCACTAACAGATTGATACTCTTGCAGCCGTTGCTTGCGACCTTAATGTGTGTTGTAATAAGAACACCCCAAGCGTAGAGCTAGGTCGGTTGAAAGCATAATACCCGGAAGTCGGGGGTCGAATCCACAGGGAGCGCATCCATAACTTGTTCAGAGATTAGCATGTAGAGAGTTTAGCGTTAGGACCGCCAACCAAGTTTTGGCATTGAGACAGCCAACTAAAAGATTTGGTTAATTGGCTACTTAACCTAACTACGGCTTTTTAACTGGAGATTAAACTAAAGGTAAGGTTTAGGGATAGCCAACACCCATAACACAAGGATAAGCTCGATTCTTCTCTTTTTAACAAAAGTGTTAAACATGTCTAGGATTCTTTTGATACATTTAGACAAACACGAGGAGGGACATAGCTATAAGTATCAAATGTGACAAAAAGCTTAACCATTGCCTACATTTGATCAAAGAGATTAACACCTCAAAGTTTTGGTACATAAAATCAGTCCTAAACCATGTTTAAGCTAGAAAATGGGGTTTTACAAGAGAAGAATGAACCACACCCTTGGTTACGGGTTGTCAACCATCCCACAACCTAACCTCACTACACTACTCACTCATAATGCATAGAGAAACGAAATGAACAAAGGTAAACATAAGGAAAATACTAAACATTGATTAAATACGAAATAAACACAAGATCCTTGAAGAGAATGAGATTCCTTACAACTTTAATGAAGGCGAAATGTTTCGGAAGTAAATGGATCGTACCTAAAATTACCCCTCAAGACATGAATGAAGAGAGAGGTTGGAGCTCCATTAATGGAGGTAGAGAGAGAAAGTGTAAAAGTAAAAGTGCCCTACATTTCGGACAAGGGCTGGTATATATAACCCCTTTACAAAAGTTTACAAAAATGCCACTAAAAAGTCCGCGCATGAGTGAGGGATCGATCCCTGGTCAGAGGGGGATCGATCCCTAGTGCCACTGGAT
This sequence comes from Rhododendron mucronatum var. ripense, assembly GCA_019656295.1. NCBI lineage: Eukaryota > Viridiplantae > Streptophyta > Magnoliopsida > Ericales > Ericaceae > Rhododendron > Rhododendron mucronatum. The sequence continues at coordinate 2,995,182 of BPLT01000038.1, read as the reverse complement.
TGCTGCGCTGAGTTGGGGGATCGATCCCTGGGGTTTGGGGGATCGATCCCGGTGGCCACTGGATTTTGCTGCTGCCTTCAACCTTCGGCTGCTCCGAGTCTTCCCCTATTGCTTCGGTTACTTCGTTTAGGACTTGGTATGACTCCTCAATGCCACTCAAGTACATCCAGCACATCCAGACTCCTCCGGGGATTCTTAGAAACCTTGGGAAACATCCATATTTACTCCAATTACCTGTCGCTCCACAAAAACACACTTTGCGTGCAATGTCAAACAAAAACGGACGAATATGCATGCAAGTGAGACAAAACGGAGGGAGATAAGCCTAACAATTTACACTATTCAAGGCTTATCAGCCGTAGATTAAACCAACGATAATGAGCATTCGGTAGGATTACAACCTTCTGGTGCCCATACCTTTCCTTCATATTATTCCACAAACTTAGTAGGTCTTTCACTGTAAGGTATTCGGACTTCAGGTCCTCGTGGAGATGGTGTCGAATAAAGATCATTGCCTTTGCAGGATCCTTCGGGGATACGTCGTTACCATCGGTAATTGTGTTTCCGAGTTCCATAGCATCGAGATGGATTTCCACATCAAGTATCCATGACAAATAATTCCTTCCAGAAATGTCTAGTACCGCAAAATTCAATTTTGTGTAGTTTGACATCGTCTATAAAATTAGAAATATTAATTTAAATGGATGTTGAAATAAAAGACAATCAAATTAATGGTATAAGTTTAACTAATTAGGAAAAATGTCAGGCAATAATAAAATGCACAAAGCATAACGTGACTTTCACAATTTGCAAATGAAAAGATTTTTAGCCTCCAACATTCGTAAGTTAACATATGAAAAATAATATAAAAACATGATGTTAATTTATCACAGATGATGAATGAGATATTAAATACACATCCTCCACTTAATAGAAATTCATTTCGTAGTATAAGTATTATATGTGCTTATAAATAAGTACTTCGAGTACTTTTGTTTTCGATAGTAAATACTTCAGGTATTTATTATTGTTGAAATTCAATTAACTTCAGGTATTTATTAATAGCAATAATACTTTGAATATTCATCAGAGAACTACTTCTGGTAGAACATTTTTTCTTTGTGAATAATTTACTTGTAATTTACATATCTATGTACGCATGTAATAGACAAACATAAACAACAGTAAATATGAATGTGAGATGTAACCCATTACCTTCTCAGTCGGGTAGAGGCTTGTGCTGATAACGTGATATAAAACTAAGGTAATAGCAAAAGAACAGAACATAAAATAAAGACAATAATAACACAACATATATTAAATATAGTTCTCCTGGAACTATCAGAAACACAATTGATCGACGGGATCAATCGGATACTTCTGATTCTTACTTTTCATTGAAATTTCCATTCTATCTTTATAGAAGCCAAAGATTACAAGTTGTAAACGTATATTTAATACGCCTGTTACAATTGCATTTTCTGTAAACTTAATTCGCTACAAGTTATGGCTCTCATCATTACTTACATTTTGTCGGTCATTAATCTCACAACAAATAGAGTATTAGTTTGGGCAAATTTCACTCAGACCCCCTGAGGTATTTGACAATAACAGAAGGTACCCCTTAGTTTTCAAAAATGACAGAGACCTCCCCTATTTCATAGTTTGTGTTTCATTCCGTTAGTTCCGTTAGTGAGATGGACAGAAAATGTACGAAAATGCACGAAAAAAGAAATCTTCAATTTTATTTAGTTCTACAGCTATCTTAGGGCTCTCATTATAAGTCCTAGAGCCATAAATTAATTATGATCATTTCGGATAAAATGATAAGAAAAGTAAGATCTTCGCACCGATTCAAATGAATTGAAAATTGCAATACTTAAGTATCTGTTATTTGGTTCTACGACTCCTAGGGCTCTCATCGAAAGCTCTAGAGCCAAAAATTAATTATGATCATTTAGTATAAAATAATGAAAAAAATAAAATATTCGCACCGATTCAAATGGATTAAAAATTGGAGCATTTAAATTTGGGTTATTTACCAAGACACCCCTCAACATTTACTTGTTTTTCACGGATACCCCCTCTACGAATTTTCGCTACGGCCAGACCCTCTCATTAAAGTTTTCATTTGAGGGACTTAATGTCATTGGACGGAATAAATGAGAAGTCCATTTTACCCTTACATATATATACTAACACTCTGCATGTCATTACTCTCTCTTTCCAAAAAATGAAGGCCACCCCTCTTCACTACCCAAACATGGCGAAGCAACCACCACCGCCGCCACCACTCCCCACCGCTTCTTCACTCTCCTCACCACCAAAACCCCCGCTCCCACCACTATCACAACCACCGTTGGCGGCGGCACCTCCTTACCCGAACCCATCTTCGACGCCCTCTTCCACTACGCCTCCATCTCAAACTCCACCAACGCCAACCACCTCTCTTTCGCCGGGCTGAAATTTGTCGCCGCCGTCCTCCGCCGCTGCCCCAACTGCAACCTCCTCGTCTTCGGCCTGACCCATGAGACCCTCTTTTGGCACACCCTTAACCGCGGCGGCGGCAGCCGCACCGTCTTCGTCGATGAGAGCGCCTACCTGGTCTCCATCGAGTGGAAACCACCTCAGCTGCAAATCTGGTTTGAACTGGTCTCCCCACTAGATTGAACTCCCTCAATTTGGTTTGAAATCCCAAAATTGACTTCAAAAACCTAATTTGACCCCTAAGCATTCCAAATCGACCTTCCAAAACATGAAAAACACCTGAGTCGAGTTGAAAATCATGCTTTTTTTCAAAAAAACAGCCTGCATAAGACTCAAAATCTACAGCCCAGTGCTCGAAACCTCCTGAATATGCTCGAAACCTCCTGAACAGTGCTCAAAAACCTGCTGAATCAGGTCAAAATCTGTTGAATAATGCATGAAACTTGCTGATTGTGGTGTTTAGTCATGGTGAATGAACGACGATGGTGGATGTGGTGGTTCTGGGTGGCTGGATGTGGTGGTGGGCGGCAGTGGAAAGTAGTAGAGGGAGCGGATGGGTGGTCGCCGGGGAGGAGGGTGGCGGCGACAGAGGCGTCAGAGATCGAGAGGAGGGTGGGGCGGTAGAAGGATTGAGGGAAGAGAGGAAATATGGTTGAGGGTAATATTGGAACATTTTATTACTTTTGAATTAATTTCAGTAAAAAAATTAACAGAACTTAATAGAACTCTAACGGAAGGGGTGTACGGGTAAAGTAGAGATAACGGAGGGGGTCTTGCCGTAGCCAGAATTCATGGAAGGGGTGTCCGTGAAAAACGGGTAAACGTTGAGGGGTGTCTTGGTAAATAACTCTTTAAATTTTTGATCTTCATTTGGTTTTAGGGCTTTCAATAAAAAGCAAATACTTAAGTGCTCCAATTTTCAATCCATTTGAATCGGTGCGAAGATCTTATTTTTCTGATTATTTTATTCTAAAATGTTATAATTAATTTTTGGTTCTAAGATTTTCAATTATAGCCCTAAGATAGCCGTAAAACTAAACGGAGAGGAGATACTTAAGAGCTCAAATTTTCAATCCGTTTGAATCGGTGCGAAAATCTTATTTTTCTAATTATTTTATCCTAAAGGGTCATAATTAATTTTTTACTTTAGGGCTTTCAATGAGAGCTCTAAGAAACTCGTAGAACCAAATGAAGAGCAGATATTTAAGTGTTCCAATTTTTAATTAGTTTGAATCGGTGCAATTTTTTTTTTATTTTTTTGATCATTTTATCCTAAATGATCAAAGTTAATTTTTGGCCCCAAGGCTTTCAATGAGAGCCCTGAGAGAGCCATAGAACCAAATGAATAGAAGATACTTAAGTGCTTCAATTTTCAATTGGTTTTTTCTGATCATTTTATCTTAAAGGGTCATAATTAATATTTTGCTCTAGGACTTTCAATAAGAGCCCTAAAATAGCTGTAGAACTAAATAAAATTGAAGATTTCATTTTCTGTGCATTCTTCGTCCATCTCACTAGCGGAACTAATGGAATGAAACCCAAACTGTGAAATATGGGAGGTTTCTGTCATTTTTGAAAACTGAATGGTACCTTTTGTCATTGTCAGATACCTCAGGGGGTCTGAGTGAAATTTACCCTATTAGTTTTTATGTTTTTCCATAGTGTAAACAACTGCCGCATATAAGCACATTGGATATGTATATCCGGATTCTCCCTATATCCTCCTTCTATCTACCTTTGCCAAACACGCCTTAAGGGGTTGGCCAAGTTGTCTTCGATTGAGACTTAGGAGTTCACTTCCTCCCAAAGTTTCAGATTCGATTCTCATAACCAACAACTCTTGAGACCACTTTCATCCCCATGCGTTACATGCATTAGCGTGTGAAACCTTGTGGGAGGGACGGTAAGATAAGTCTAAGATGCGCATAAGCTAGTTCGTGACACCGTGCATTACAAAAAAATAAATTCAATCATCTGTTTTTTTTTTTTAAATTAAACATCTTCAACTATCAAAATAACCCTCCAAAAAATCACAAGAGTAAATCTGTCAGGTCTAGTCCCCTCCTATAAGGCCTTAGAGCATTTCCAATCTTATTCTTCACTTTGCCCAGGGAAAAAGGATAAAAAAGTATGATATTTATTTTGTCTATTTACTTTTTCATTTATGTATTCTAATTCTAATCCTACTCTCTCTTCTTGCTATCTATTCAAATAAATATTTATTTTTTAAACATCTCATATAGAATTTAGTGGAAAAAGGTAGATATAATGAGAGAGAAATAGAGCAAACAATCTCCTACTCTAACTAGTGAAAATTATAAAAGGTAGAAAGACTAGTGAAGTATAAAGAGCCCATTGAATCACTCAAAATTGATTTGGATAGATATAGCCTAGATGTCTAAGAGCATCTCCTACCAAGCTCTAAAACACAAAATAGATAATGGATGTAATATATTAAGGAGAGATTTTATAATTTATTCTATTTTTTGCACTTTATAAGAGAATCTTGGAAGAACCCATGATACTTTTTAGAGATTTGGTCTCAAAAAAATCTCTAAAAAGTACCGTGAGTCCCTCTAATATCTACATAATAAGGGATAACGGTTTTTAAATCTTATCTCTCTATAAATTTTAATCATTGATTTGCTTCATAAATTCTACGGCTCACACACACACTCTCTATCTCTTAACATAATAGTAATAATTGCACAATTACCACTAATTAGATTTCACGTTCAAAATTCATATCTCACTCTCTTCTCCTTCTCCTCTCTCTCTCTCTCTCTCTCCATTTTTTCCTCTATTTAAATGGCTATTTCGATTGCAAAACTTCCACCATTGTCTAATCTGTAATAGGATTGTCTGCTTTTAGATCACGATTTGATTTTGCAATGAATACCTTCTCCCCCCCCCCCCCCCCCCCAAAAAAAAAAAAAAAAAAAATAATAATAATAACAACCAAACGTTCCATATTCTCTTCGTGTGTGTGTGTGTGTGCTATTTTAAAATTTGAACGACCCCTTGATGTTACATGAATAGGTTGATACTTTGTTCAAGGTTACAATGTTGATTTGCATATGTGTTAATTGTTTGATCCGCATCTTCATGTATGAGCATGCACTAAAAGAACTCTGTTTGAATCTAATTTAAAAAGAATTATTCCCTTATAAATCAGTTTCGTTGGTGGAGGTAGTCAATAGTTTCGTAATTTATTTTAATTGTGTTCAAAATGCGTTAGACCACACCCGTACCTGCAAACCCTAGTCCTCTCATAAAGTGAAAAAAAAGGAAATAAATTATAAAATCTCTCATTAATATGTCATATCTATTTTCTATTTTTGTGTTTTAGAGAATAGATTAGAAATATTCCGAGTAGAGAACCCGTTGGAGATGCTATTGTGGCGTGAACCGTGAAGGGCAAGAGGGGAAACCCAAAGACGTTAGAATTGAGAGAGAGATTGAAATATGGCAGACGTTCTTCCAAAAACCCGCATGGGGGAAGAGCCACTCCCACCACCTACAACACCCCTTTCTCATTCCTTCTAGTCTCCCTCGAATAGGGCTGCTTCTCTCTCTATCTCTACACACCCTCCAGACGCCCGCCTCCTCTCTCTAACCAGCTCAATTCTCTGTAGAATTTAAGTGGGGCTCTTTCAGTGGATCCTTCGGTGGTGGGGCTCTAATTGGTCAGAGAGAGAGAGAGAGAGAGAGAGAGAGAGAGAGAGATGGAGGAGAGTCGATTGTTTCAGTGGAGCGTGATTCGATCGATTCTCGCCATCCTTCAGTGGTGGGGCTTCAATGTTACCGTTATTATCATGAACAAATGGATCTTTCAGGTGTAGTATTTCATATTTGTGAATCAGAAATTCTGTTAAATGGGTGCTTGGTTTTGCTATTTTCTTGGGTGTTTTTGTTTGATCTTCATTCTTAGAACTTGTTTGTTGTGGCTGTTTATTGATTTTCTTTTCTATTTTAATTTATCATCTTATCTTATTTGGATGCGATTGTTGTGTTTCTACATGAATTTTGATGTGTATTTTTAGGGGCGGGCCCTGCTCAACTACAAACATTCTCTTTAATTGCAGTACTATTTTTTCTGGTTAATTTAAAGTTTTTCTATAAGATTGGCCCTAAAAAATTCTTAAAAACAAATATATCTATAGAGCGTCTAAAATAAAATGATGGCACTAAAAAATGATGACACTCAAAGTGAGATCTACCAAGTAACAATACATAACTAAAAAATACTCCTATAATTTTTGTTATCACTGTAGAAATACCCTACTTGGGGCCACACTATGTTCAAATCCTGCATCTGCCCCTCAGTATTTTAGTTTGGTACATATTTATGTACGTATTTAAATGGGTTTGCTAAATTTGATTTTCAAATTTGGGACTTTGTTGCAGGCTTGCGGCTGATTATTGATTTTCATTTGATTCTTTTCTGATTTCAATGCGGTTTTTTGGTTTCTATATAAAGGTGAATGTTAAACAAATATTTATACTAATTAGTTTTATAGTCTTTTGCTAGCAGATTGATCAATGGAAGTTATGGAACACCCCACATTAGATGCCATATTCTAAATCAACATAGACGTCCCTCTCTAATTAACTCCATATGTATTGGTAGTAGTACATTTTTTCGTCCCTTGTAAAAATTTCCTTCCACCGAATTCTCAAGGAACAAATTACTCATGAGATAGACACTAGCAGCTAATGAAAGGAATACATAAAGTTTCAAGTCACGTAATGAAAGAGAAGCCCCAGCAACAACATTAATGGAACTCAAATTGACTACTTTGCTTTCTCTTCTAGCGTTTCCAAGCAAGTTTGTTAATCCCGCAGTGTACCTGCCGGTACGTACCGTATTTGCGTAAAACCGGTAACTTATACCTCAAATACCGTTCCGGCTCCAATCTCGGATATTACCGGTGAGTACCGGCGATTCCGGCCGATCTCGGACGAGATGGAGGTACTGGAGATTCCGGCTGGTACTGTGCAGAACAAACTGTGAGAAACATCTGATTGCAAGAGAGCGCGCCGATCTCGGTCAGATCGCGATCAAACTTCAGAGTTCAAAGAGAAGGAGAGAGAGAGGGGACTATACCTGTGCTATTTGCCATGGCTGGTTAGAGAGAGAGGGAGAGATGCAGCAGTAGGAGAAAGCTGCTGGTACTCGTAGGGAATGGAAGCTGCTAGTAAAATATGGAAACCTAGGTCCACTTAACTTTTTGTCCTACTTTTGAAAGTGTTACAGCTTTTAGATGGGGAGAGATCGAGAGATGTAGAAGGGGGAGGGGGACAAAAATACCCTGGAAATCTAATTGTGAATGACAAAATTACCCTTTGTTTTAGATGTATTTTCATGTGCTTAGAGGAACTTGTTTACAGATGAATTGCTTCGTGTAAAACAACCAAAAACAAAAAGAGTATGGGAAATTTTTTTGAGTGATAATTATTATATATTAGTTGTGGTAAATCCGAAACGGTACCCGGTACCTGACCGGTACCGGTACGTACCGTACCAGTAAGAAAACCGGTACCCTGTCCGAAACGGTATTCAGAACATTGTTTCCAAGATGATTTCCCAACCTCTTATAGTACCTGTTTTCTGTTTCCCAAACACTCGATAAGAACAATCATATTGCACAGAATGGTCCATCCATATTGACTTAATGAATGTCCATTGAAGAAATTGAAAGACATTAGTCTAAGTACAAAATTTTGTGATCAGCAAAGTGGATCAAAACCTTGAAAACAGCCCACACATATTTGTTTCACCCATGAAGAAACCCATAAAGCAACAATCTGGTAAAACAAAGAGTTTAGGCCGCAAGGATTTATCCTCTGAGCCTTCAACCATGGACTATTCAAATAAACGTAATAAAAATCTAGTTTCAACCCTTAAAATAATCAATATCCCTCCGACCGGTCAAAAATCTAGTTACAAAAACCTAGTTTTGTAAATGTTCTTCTTAAACCTTGTCATGCAAATGAAATAAACCTCTCAAATTTATCTGATAAGCACCAGTATAGATGAAGCTAAAAATGAAATCACTCAGAATGTGAAAACAATTACCATTAAATGGTTTATTTTTTTCTGGCTTTGATTCAAAGATGATGGTTATGGAACTAATATTCTCTCTCATGTTGTACATGGTTTTACTATTGAACTACTTACGTAGGACGATGGGCTGCTAAATCTCTTATTTGTTAGTCCTTCATTTTTGCATGTGATATATTTTTTTATAATTGCTGCAAAGTTGATATTTTACAGATATGAATTAGTTGAATTGGTTGCTCTTTGTCAATGCACACAATAGTCTTATGGCTTGACTCTCTCTCTCTCTCTCTCTCTCTCTCTCTCTCTCTCTCCACAGAAACTGGATTTCAAGTTTCCTTTGTCAGTATCATGCATACACTTCATATGCTCAACTATTGGCGCCTACCTCGTAATCAAGGTGCTGAAGCTTAAGCCACTCATAGCTGTTGATCCTGAAGATCAATGGAGGAGGATCTTTCCTATGTCTTTTGTGTTTTGTATTAACATAGTACTGGGGAACGTGAGCTTGCGTTATATTCCTGTTTCTTTCATGCAAACCATAAAGTCATTTACCCCTGCGACAACAGGTTATGTTGAGAATAATCATTCAGTATCCTTGTTCCTATTAGTCTTTGTAACAACTTCAAAGATTAATGAAATTTTTTTGCCGTTCAAGAAAAAGAGAATAATCATTCAGTAATTTAGTTAATCTTTTTGTTCATCATATTTCATTTGTGCCCATTGACTGAACATGGGTTGATTCCATGTGAAACAGTTGCTTTGCAGTGGCTAGTTTGGAGCAAACACTTTGATTGGCGAATATGGGCTTCTTTGGTGCCAATTGTAGGAGGAATTCTTCTGACTTCTATGACTGAGCTCAGTTTCAATATGTTTGGATTTTGTGCTGCCTTATTTGGATGTCTTGCTACTTCTACGAAAACTATCCTTGCAGAGTCTCTGCTGCATGGCTACAAGTTTGACAGGTACTTTCTTCTCTCCCTCCTCTCCCTCTCTCTCAATTCTTTTTCGGTCGCGTCTGTTTTAAGAAAAAAATAGTAAAAAAGTAGACAAAAAATGACTCTGCTCTTCATATGGTTTTGATCATGTCCATTGTAAGAGTATCTAAAAACAGATATAGTCAGCCCTTTGAATTCTAATTTTAACAAGTATGGTAGTTATATATGTCTTCATTTAACAATGAACTAATGAAGTTTGGTTGTGACAACTTTTGAGCGGTGTTATTCTTTAACAATGAACTAATGTAGTTATGTTGAGTTATTGTATTGTGCTTAATAGTATAATTGCTATTGATGATAGTTCTGTTATCTTTTATTACAACTTGACAGTGGAAGCCATAAACTTTGTAAAAACTGAGCTGCTTTTTCTCCTTTGTTTACTGCTGAAAAGTTAACAGTATATCTGGTTTTTCTGCTCTATTAGAGGCTATACATTTTTCATGTAAGCTTCACCTAAGTAATGTTGGTTTGGAAATTTTTGGCTTCTAATCCAGCTTTTATGAATTTGGGTAGTACGTACTCTTTCCTATTGTGCTCACTGCTCACTAATACGCTTACAATAACCCCGTCTAGAGTCTTCAACTTTTTTTGTTTTCCACATTTAAAAAGGTCATTCCTTGAATACGAGCAATAAATCCACAAGTTCACAACTAACCAATATTCTTCCAAATAAGCCAAAATAGGACCAAAGGTATCTCAAAAGTAGAGAAACTTGAGAATAAACCTTAGTTGCACGAAGCGGGAGTGGAAGCGGGTGCGGGGGATTGAGGGAATACAAAAGCTCCCAAGGTTGGGAGCGTGAGAGTAGCGTGCACATATATTATAAAAATAATGTAGCATAGAGTATTCACTTTACACGCACAATCCTTTTAAGAAGTAAAAATATGGGCCAAGTCCACCATAAATATAAGAAATGGGCTAGTGTTACAATATATGATTTTCTTTTCAAGATATCTTGACTTGGGCTAGATATCATGTGTTCATTGAAGATCAATGAATAAAGCCAAGTGACAAATCCCTGTTTTCCTACACAAAGATCCTACAAAAGCTCTCATCTTTGTAAGGAGCGAGCTCCTATCTCAATGGGAGTGGGTTCCGGTCAATCTCCTTAGTTGGGAGTGTAAAAGCGGGCTCCCAAGGAGGGAGCGGCTCCATTTTAGGAGTTTCCTGCAATTAAGGAATAAACAACTGAAGATGGCTTGAAAGGCTTAGGAGTAAAATATTCGTGTAGTGGGCAGTCTTAGGAACGAAAAAACTTTGTTCAGACAAGGCAGGAAGAAGGCTTGAAATAGGCAGCAAAGGCTGGAAGGAAGCTTCGAAGCAACCAAACAGGGTGTTAACCCTTGTATTCTCCTCTGAAGGAACTCTGATGGCTTTGATGCTGTTTAACAACTGAAGAGGTTGTTAGCCTGTTTCCGACTCAACATCTGGTAAAAGATAAGCTTTGATGCTGTTTAACAACTGAAGAGGTTGTTAGCCTGTTTCCGACTCAACATCTGGTAAAAGATAACACCAAAGGGGACCCTAATGATCTCGAATGTTGAGTCTCGATGGTTTCAACTCTTCCTCTGCCTAAAATTCTAAAAAGAAAAGTAAGAACAGGAAAATTTGACTTCTGGGTTTGATATCCCCGACCCTAACCTGTCTGAAAAACCTTACCTCGTACAAGAAAGAATTGATCAAATCACGCAATTCTATGTTTCGGCAATTCGTGATACGAGTTTGCGTGATTTTCAATTCTCATACCAGTTTTGAATGGTTTGTGGGTTGAATCGTATCAATCGATTTGAGTCACGTATCATGCAATTCCGGTAACTAAGATGCAAATAGTAAAACAAGAGAGCCAGTGATCAATATTATGTAACCTGAGAAAAGTTCTGCGGTCTGCGGAAAGAGTTTTTTTCACAGAAAAAGATTTCTGGATTACCTCAGATAAAGTCTCAGAAAAAGCTAAAAGAAAAGCTAATCTCTGCGATGTGATAAGTGACAGAGAAGTTATGGCAGAAGATGAATATCAGGCCTTCTCTCTTCTGTAGATCTGTCTGATGCCGCAATCGGCAACCCTCGTCTGTACCCTAGCTGACTCATCTCTCTCTCCCTAGATCTGTCTATCGTAAAAATCGGCTTTCCTCGTTTGCACCCTAGCTGACTCGTTGAAACTTGTTTGCAGGCCATCATTGAGCATTGTTGAAGTATACACATTGAAGTATTCCCTCTATAGTGATGCCTATCCAGTTTTGTTATTCTCTTACAATTGTGAAATCTTCTTCTCTCCTCTCTTATTGTTTCTTGTTTGCAGGTCACTATTGACCGTAGCAAATCTTGTCGCTTACTGCAGCCTATCTGTTTTGCCCTATCTATTCGATCAGTCGATCTTCTCTGGTTTGTGAATCTTCTTCAGCAGTCTCCCTCTCTGTCACAGTCATCAGTTGTTTCCCTCTTTAGTCATCAGTATGTTCTGCTTTTGCAATGAAACATTCGCTTTGTCACTCTCCTCTTTCGGTGATCATCTCACTGCTGTTCGTCACATGGTTTTATTATGTTTCTTCGTCGTCTGCATTTGGGCATTTCCTCCTTTGATTCCCATTTGTATTAAGGTTTTCCCTGTCGCCTTGTGTATTGCCTCAATGCTCTATGTAGAGATCTTTGCATATTAATGCCCAAGAAGGGGTTGCACGTGAAATGGCTACGGTCATGGGTTCTTGGTTCTTCAATGTTTGTTCGTTTACTGAGATTCTGGTTTTAATTTCGGTTTTCAATGACATAGAAGCTGCAATGCTGGAGGGGTTATTTTGCGATGTTTTTCTGAATTTCAGCATTCTGAGTGGTTATACAGCTAGGCTAGCTATGGGGCATGGGCAGAATTTTGTCTTTTGTTTTTGATTGGTACTGTAGATTCTGATATTTGGCCTAGGTATTGGAGCAAATGGTTGATTTTTTTTTTTTTTTCCCTGAAAACTTCTTGGTTTTGAAAGTTTGCCAGCATTATGATATCACTGCTGATAGTCAAAGCATCGGGTTTTCTTGGCAAACTGTCAGTGCTCTCAACGCTCGCATCTTGAGAGTATGAATCTAGTACTCCCTCCATCCCAAAATGGATGTCCACTTTAGGAATTCTAAAAATTTTAGGAGACACAATCGTTACTCCTTTTAAACTATATAACTTCCCACCAATGCCCTTCAATCATTACTTATTTTGTCCTTGTGCTTTGACAAAAATTAGTTAGAAAGAAGGGCAGAATTGAAAAATCAATATTTTGTCTCTTTTATTTCCAAAATGTACAAAGAATTTGGAACAAAAAGCGTCCAAATTGTCATCCATTTTGGGACGAAGGGAGTAGTATTTAGTGCTTATGAATCACATTTACTGCTCATGTTATTTATCATCTTTAGGGTAGTATAAACTTTGGGCTATTAGGGTTTTGTTTTATGCTATTATGGTTTTCCTATTTACCTACATTGTGGCCTGGTAACATGGTATTTTGAAGTATGATTTGTCTTTTGGTTTCTCTCTTCATCCCCACAACGTGAAAATCTGTTCATCATTTTTTCCCAAATTCTTATTGGATATGCATTGAAGCAGAACGTAAGTGACTAAACCCAGGATCGTGCTTAATCCCTTCGAAGATTATAATGGAAGATTATGGAGTTGATCTGCACTCCATGCCTCGTCTGATTGCTAATTAGTTTTGGGACTTGGATAACTTTTAATTGCAGAACATTGACTTCGATCCCGGAATGGTGCTAAACTGCTAATTCCATTTTTTTTTACGTATTGGTAGCGCTTGTGATAATTGAAAATAGACAGTAGTAGACTTCGGGTTTAGTGCTCCAACACTTCCAGTACTGCACTATCGTGCTTGAACTTAACAATTTAGGCACATGTTCAAGACAACTGTACTTCTTTATTTGTTTACTTATTTTTGACCTATAAGCATGTTTCATTTCTCCCCACATCTAGTTCATTATTTAAGGATTAGTGCTGATCTCTTGAACTAATTATTTGGTGTTCTCTTCAGCATAAATACAGTGTATTACATGGCACCTTATGCTACCATGATCTTGGCTGGACCTGCACTGTTGCTTGAAGGGCCCGGTGTTGTGCAATGGTTTCAAACACACACATCTCTTCTTTCTGCTCTCACCATAATTTTTGGCTCTGGAGTTTTGGCTTTCTGCCTTAACTTTTCCATCTTCTATGTGATACATTCTACTACTGCAGTCACGTTTAATGTTGCTGGAAATCTTAAGGTGAGATGGACTGTGAGTTGGATCTTTCATCACTGTTTGAACTGGCGTGGTCATTTAGAAATCATCACCATCTTTCTGAATTGCGTCTCATATGCTCCTTCCTCCCTTTTCTGTTTGTCTTACTTGGGAAATCTAACTTTCTTAGTAGATGTGTAATCATTATATTTGAGTTTTAATTGAAAGGCATTGCTCTCCCGCATTCCCTACCTTTGGATACATGCATCCCTAGTTGTAAGGGTTAGTTTCAGAAAATTGACTGTTTTATAATCCTATCCTGTAGTTTTAGTCGCTTTTGGAATACAGTGCCATAAAAAAGCATTTTCAGAAAAAAAAATTCATTTTTTTGGGGGTACAGTTTAGAAGTTCTCGGTGAGATCTGGTATTAAAAAAATTGAAAAATTATTGCTGATAGTAAAAAAAGTTTAGGTTTGAAAATGGTACGGTATCCCTTAAGGGACTAAAATTATGGGACGGAGGGAGTACTTCAACTTTTCAAAGAGGACCATCAAATTTGGGACATCCTGCAATAAAAACATGGACCTATAATTTGGGACGGAGGGAGTATTTTCCGTATACATTACATTTGTTTTTTACGTAATCCAAAATTTTATTCGAAAGATCAAACAGATAAAGATACCAAGGGATTCATATGCAGCATACCTCCCAGTACAAGAGAAAACAGCAAAACACAGAAGCTAATCTGATACATATACTGATATACAGAACCAAGCATTCGAGGAGGTAGATGCCAAGAGTGGCAGAGGTCTAGATTAAGGAGGGTAGGCTTAGTGGAGGTGAATTAAGATGCCCTAATTCTGAGATCAAACTTTATCTTCTGAAGGATTGCGGATGAAGGGCCTTCGAATTCCTGTAAACACTCTGGAATTTACTTGCCATACATAGTAAACCGTAGCTGCCCAAGCAATTCTCCTAGTGATGCTATGAATGGACTTCCCACTAAGCTTCCCAATGAGCCAGGAGATCTCATTATTCCATGATTGTGGACCTTAAGAAATCCCACAATTGGAGCAACCTTGCTGCCAAATCTTCCTAGAGAGAGGGCAGTTGAAAAATAGGTGATTCATGTCTCATCTTGGAGATTGCGGATAGGGAAAAGAGGGGAACTTGCATCCCCCAACTGATCAACCTGTTTTTGGTTCTTAGACTGTCTTTGATTGTCTCCGTAGGATAAAACAAGACATTGGAATGGACATTGTTCTGATTAATGCCTTGTTCCCTTCATAATTCAAAAAGAATTTTTCAAAAAATTCCCCCTAGATTCCTCCTAGATTCTCCCTACTTCCAACATTTCTCTCTCTATCTCTCTCCACTTATTACCCCTACAATTTTTCAAAAAATTTTTTAAACTCCAATCCAAACAAGGCATAAAACAGTCTAGTTTTAGGTGGATCTCTTCTAGATCATCTTTCCAGATACCATATGAGATGATGCCAATGAATAATAGGGTAATGGGCTCTTAGAGCTTCCCATGTTGCAACTTTGAAAGTGGAGGCTGGAGAAACATTCCATTGGTTTTGGTCTGCCCTAGAGTGGTTGGGGTAATAATTTGGCAAAAGAGAAGAGGGAAATGGCCAAGTCCATTGTTCATTGTAGACAGAATACAAACTTCAGCATTAGGAGTGATTCCAAAAGATGCCATAAATCTGGGTCCAAAATATGTTCTTAGAGGGCCTTGGGGCAACAACTTGTCATGCCAGATGAAGGTATCTAATATGCTTGATTAGGGATCTAGCAGCCGCCTAAGTTGCAGAATGTTACTCGCAAGTCCAAGAGCAGTTCAGAAACAGTTATGCTTGATGAGGTATTTGTGACACCAGTTAACCCAAAGGGAGTTATGCCTAGAGTAGATGTACCAAGATTGCCTCAAAAAAGAAGCATGATTCCTTTCCTTGATTTGATTCTCTTGATTCCAAGGCCGCCTCCTTTTTGTGGATAACAAGCAGAAGACCAAGCTACTTGATTAGAATGTGGGTAAAGTTCAGATCCTGTCCATAAGAAATTCCTGAGAAGTTTCTCAATGTGTAAGCAAATAGTTTGGGAGAATGAAGTGCATATACCAATATACTTGCACGCTAAATAGAATTTACTTGATTAGTTGGAGCCTTCCTGCATAGGATAAGAACTTATTGGTCCCATTCTTATCCTGAATCTTGGTGATGAGGCTGTTTCAGTTTGTCATTGAGAGGTTGGAAGAGATAAGAGGAACCCCAAGTATCTGAAAGGGAGAGATCCCAGCTGAAATCCTATCACAGCACACAAAATTTCCTTTGTTTCGCTATCCAAACCAGAAGTGTAAACTCTGCATTTGTTCTTATTTGGTTGAAGATCTAAGTGGTTGTGAAGCTCCATAAGAGCATTTGAAACAATTCGAAAGGACCAGCTGTTAGGAGAGCAAATAATAAAATGGTCGTGTGCAAAGTGTATTTGACTGATACCCAGAGTCAATATAGCTCTGAAAAACCATTGAGAAGAACTCCATGGCCAAAATAAATAGGTAAGAAGAAAGGGGATCCCCTTGCCTTACACCTTTAGCTCCCGGAAAAAAAAAAACCCCTTCAAGGCATCCATTAAGAGAAAGGGAATATCTAGGAGGTACATTTGTTTTTTTAATGGTATTGAAGAAGCTTGGGAACAGGAGATATCTTGGGCAATCCATCACCTGACGAGAAATGGTTTTCCCCAGCTTTGTACAAATTAGCCATGGCAGGTTCTGTTCGCTCTGTTCTCTACATGTGGAAGGCAAGAAATGAGAGTATTTTTGGTAATAAGCATCCCAACCTTGCAGGTACTATAGAGCAGATTGTTCAGGATGTTAGGGATAGAGTCTGCTCTTGGAGGAAAGTAGGAGGTAGCAATGTTAATCGGGATTTGTGTAGGGCCTGGAAAATTTTGCTTTGATTTGCAATGCTTGGCTTAGTATTGGATCTATTCTGTTTCATTGTATTAGGGGGGAACGCCCCTTTGTTTCTCTTGTATTCTTGTTTCTTTTTAGTAATAAAATCTTCTTTACCCAAAAAAAAAAAAAAAGTCTAATGCGGTAAACCTTTCCAATGCTTGACTTTCTTATTTCTCGTATATTATGTAACTCTGCTTCTTTTGAACAATTCTTCTCTTCTTCATTTCATTTTACGAGGGTCCTTTTTTAATCAATTATGGACAGTTGATGGATGCCTTATTGTTTGCAAATGGTAATTGCAGTATTTATTGTTGCAAACACTGAACTCAAAATGATACTTTTTTAGCCTGTGTTGGATCTTGGATTTGTAGAGGAATTGTGGGGGGAAAGAAAATTAAAGGAAAAGATAAGAAGATGACTAGGTGAAGAAACTAAATTTATCGCTTTGGATTCCCTATCATATTACTTTCCGTTGGTGTGTCGTTCTATGACTCAAATGATCCTCACTACCTAAATCTCAAACTCACAAGATTGCCCCACAAGGTGATTGCCACTTGATAGGTTATATTTGCTCCAAATTGTTTACTCTCTATGCATGGGAGTTTAAGGTCAGCTGAATTCTCATTCTCATTTGCAGGTTGCAGTTGCCGTTACATGTTCATGGCTGATATTTCGAAACCCTATATCAGCTATGAATGCTGCCGGATGTGCTGTGACACTCGTAGGTTGTACATTCTATGGTTATGTGAGGCGCTTGCTCTCCCAACAGCCGCCAGGAACTCCCCGCACACCCCGCACTCCGCGCAACCTCAAGGAGTTGATTCCTCTCGTATCCGATAAGTTAGACGATAAGGTATGATAATAGAGTGTAGTATTCATGCAGAAGGGGGTTTTGGTAATTGGAGAGATGGTTATAGGACAATTATAGGAGAAGAACACTCAAGCCCCCTTTTTATGTAGACTTTCATCAGATCAATCAATATAGGTTATGTAGTTTTTCTCTCTGCTTAAGATTTGTTCTTGTTTAGTTGTTTTCTGTTCTTGATTTGGATTTTATTGGGTGCGCATTTTTGCCTTAGTGAAACCTTATGGCCCCATACAAAATTTCCAACAGTTGAAGGGAACCAAATGCAGAACTCTTAGGTACTGTTTGGTTTGCTGCTTTGATTTTTAAGAGGTAAGAGGTTCATTCTTAGTCACTTAAATTGGTGATTCCACTTGTGGTGTAATGTAGCCCCACTTTGAAGGAATCAAAACATTGGAATGAAACATCCCACGAGCGGATCAAAAAAAAAACATCCCACGAAAATGATCCAACTCCCATTACAGTCTACCGAACACGGCCCTAGAGTTATGCATCTTCCCTCGGGCCTGCTTTGGGGCAGGGCTTCGGATCGTCTCGTTAAATTTTTCATACACGACAAATAATGCGTGACAGAGTAGTGATTACTCTATATGCATTCAATGTCAAAACCATTCTTGGGAAAATAGGAACTGTTTTCTAATGTTTTGGGGAAATGTGTGGTTTTTTTTGTTTAATCGAGAAATGTGGGGGTTCCCATTGACTATTTTTCTCGAAATAAACATTTTCCCACGAATGGTTAGACATTGACTGCACAGAGTAATTAGTACTCACATAGTATTACTTGTCGTGTATGGAAAATTTAACTTTCTAAACAGACATTTAACTGCAATCAAGGAATGCGGGGTTCACAATGAAAGAAAATTTAGTTAGTAGGTTTTGAATATTATTTCTTATTCTTTCTTTTTAAGGTTACTTCTAATCATTTGTGAAATGTGAAAATTAATTTATAAAATTTACATCAAGAATGATTCTTGAGATCTATGAAATAATTGACACCCAGATTGAAAAAAATGATATATCATTGACAAGAAATATAAGTCAGTTTAATGGAGAATCCAAACAGTGGATCATTTGTATGTCCTTTACCTTGAATTCATTTCTAATGAGATTGATGAGCTAATATTTACTAATCTCTCCAATTGGGCTAGCTCACTTAATCTGAATTCCTACCTACTACTCAGTAAGAAGTTAGGAATTCGAATTTTTCCAATTGCATGTGGGTGTAATTTTTTTGTTTTTGTTGAAATTATTTCTTCACTTAATGAGACTAGCTTAGTTGCACTAATAGTAATTTTGGTTCGTTTCTAAGGTGATATAATTCTAATATTAGCTGGGTTGCACTTATAGTAATTTGGATTTGTTTCCAAGGTGATATAATTCTAATATTAGTTGGGTTGCACTAATAGTAATTTCGGATTTGTTTCCAAGGTAATATCTTATATTTGTATTCTCCTACCGCATATGATTAAAAAAAAAGAAAAGAAGAAGAAGATTTCAGCAATTAGACAAAGACGAATTTTCGTTTGACCGAAAAAATAAAAATTAGACAAAGACAAATCAAGGCTCGATAGATTGAGGTAGCTTTATTAATAGGAGTACAGTAGACCTACTGGTTAAGGGGTTAAAAGAGGGGTTGGGCAGACTAGTAACTTCAGTGCTACTACATTAGACAATTCTCTTTGATCCTCCTATACATAAAAGGATGGACATATGTCACCAATTAATCATCATCGTCATAATTAATACTACTAATAATAGAAGCTAAGCCAAGAGCCAGAAGTTCTTCTGCCATCTGGTACTGATAAGGTAGCCACCGATGCCTTTCCTCTGCTTCCTCACTCCAATTGTTAAGCACTCCACATTGTTGATACATTGCTCCACAAACTTCTCTGTGCTGCTACTCCCACACAGACTGTAAATAACAAATTAAATGTTGTTAAGAACACAACATTATCAAATCGAAGAGAAGAGGAGGAGATGGGGTTTTGAAGAAAAAATGCAAATTTTGATTTGAGATGATAAAGATTTGGAAGTTGGAGTTGGACCCACCAATTGAGGAGTGGGGAGGGCTTCTTCTGACCCAAGACCAGCACAGACACCTCTAGCTTCTTCACTTGGCTCATCACTGTGGCCAGTTTTGGTCCCTGTACCACCAATGCTTCCACATCCACCTATATATAATTAAAATTATATTAAGAACCCATCAATTTAGAAAGGGACATTAGTGACTTTTTCTATATATCCACTTCAAAAATTATCTTCTGGGGTGCTTTGTATGGTGAATAATTTGAAATACTCCTAGTAAACACAAATTTTAAATTGCTTTTGTAAGGAAGTAGGGGTGTAATCATTTAACATATGAAGAATAATAATATGGATATCTACAATTAAAGAAAAATAGGAACAAAAAAAGGGAAACATTAAAGAAAAAGGCAAAAGCATCTGAAAACCTCACATCTGACCACTGGAAAAGGGAAAAAAAAGGGGAAAATGACAAAGAAAACAGGAGACATTTCCCCTTTATATTTCTGTAAAGAGAATAGGAAAGAGGAATAGCTGCTCTCCTTCCCTCACAGATCCCTGAGAGAAGTTAAAAAAGAAAAGGTAGACAATGGGATCTATGAATCAAAACATTTCCCTCTCTCCCCCACACCCAAAAATTGAAAAATGAACAAATCAAACAACCAGAAAAAACACACACACATGCTGAAGTAATCACACTCGCACAAGATCTACTGAATCACTAGAAATCAAAAACCCCGAAAAAAGAAGAAAACCCATCTGGGCCAGTACTACTCCATCGTTGTTCAATCTTCTTGATCCGGCTAACAAATACTACTAGCTGTACGTATGCATAGATCCAAATAATGAACATTATAAGCTCAAAAATATAGAGAGATCATGGAAATACCTCAGGTTTACAGGCCTTGCAAAGGGAGGCAAGGGAGGTAGCAAGGTAATTAGGAGAGTTATTAGAGCAGCACTGATGATCAGATCCTCTTTCCCCTGGCTGTGAATTAGTAGTAAGTGGAGAAGGAGGGATGACGTGAAGCAGAGTCAACAAATCACCCTTGTTCGTCACATGAGTGAGGGCCCACATCATGGCGTGCTTCGAGTGCGAGGAGGCGTCCACAACCACCATCACCCTCTTCCTCACCACCATTCCTCCGCTGCCGCCTCCGTACATCACGTTGTTGAGACCCTCCATTTGCTTCAAGCTTCTCTCACAACCACCGTCGTAATACCCCCTGTTGCTGTTTAATCCATTATCAGTAGCAGCACTCCTCCAACGCCTTGAAGTTGATTTCCAACCTTCTCTTCCGCTCAGCTGCCTTAAAAATGATGACCCTGAACTTGTCATTGTCTATCAATCAACTACTCTGTCTCTCACTGTTTCTCTAAAATGACCGTATTCTTCCCTTGGGGAAACTGCAAAACGTTCTTTTTACTTATGCATTGTTTCAGTGCCTACCAGTTGAGAGAGAGAGAGAGAGAGAGAGAGAGACTGAGAGAACAGCCAGCTGTTTGTTTTTTGCGCGTAAGAGAGAGAGAGAGAGAGAGAGGAGCGAGGAAAAAAGATTCTAGAATAAATTACACCGATAACCCCTCTATTCATTTGAAATCACAAATCCTTTGTTCACTTACCATTTTTGAGAAAATTATTATTTTACTTTCTACACAATTCTCAATACATTTTTTTTCTCTCTATAGATTATCAAAATTATTTTTCAAAACTTAAAACCAAATTCTCTCTTTCATATTCTCTGAAATCCGACTTTTTGGGCTTTTCGTGGATATTTTTAAAAATATTTGCGTAAAAGTAGTTTTTTTTTTATTTTTTCGATTCCTTTTGTCCAGGAAAATCGATAATTCATAAAAATTTGACATAAAACTAACAAACGTGATTTTTTTAAAATAAGAACAAAACTCTCAAAAAACTTAACGGAACTTAGCCTTAGTATGACCTTTTTTATGTCAAGTAATTAGATGTTCATTCTATCAGTGGGTTAGATTATAATCGAAGATTGATGGTGTGCTACTAGATTTACCTTGTTTTTACACATTTTTCTACGATAAGAGAAGACACCAAGTTTGGGAAAACCGAAAGACATGACGCAGGTATTCAAAGAATACGGAGGTTGAAGATGGAAGAATCAAATTTTAGAGAATAGAGGGTGTGTTAGTGTGATTTATCAAAAAAAAAAAAACTAATGGATGGGGTTGGGGGGAGTGTGGGGGTCATGGGTGATGATGCAAACCAATGATTTTATAATCTTGTATTCTAGTGGAGGTGAAGTCACGAGAAGGGAATCACTGGTCCAGTTATGGCCTTTTAAGTACGGAAAGGTGGAGTAAACGTCTCGCTATGGCAGTCTGTTTTTTGGTGATGAAATTTTGGTTTCTTTTGTTCTAGTAAAATCTAAATCAGATCAGAGTCGTCTGCACAATATTTAAAACACTCCTCAGCTGTCATGAAATCAAGATCTGCCCTTACGGCCCGTTTGGATGGAGGATTTGTTTTGGGTGGATTTGTAATGAGGGGAGATTTGAAGGTGGATATGTAATGAGGGGTGATATGTTAAGAAGGGTGGCCCCACCTTTTAAGAAGGGTGGATTTGTAATGAGGTGTTTGGATGAATATTTGAGAAGGGGGATTTGAAAGGTGGATATGATGGGATAAGGTGTTAAATGACTTATTTGCCCCCAATTTAGTATTTTATTGGACAAATTACGTTTATTTCATTATAATTACATTAAATACATATATACAATTAAGTATTGCATAAATTTGAATCAAATTATGTTTAAAAATTTTAACCTTTTTTTTATTAAAATCCGAATTATTTAATTTCAATTTAGTAATTAAAAAGTACATTTTTTAATTATAGTAAATACATATTTATAACTAATTATTGCATATATTTAAATGTAATTATATTGGGAAAATTTTAACCTGATTTGAATTTTATTTTTTAAAGAAATCCAAATTATATATTTTCTATTTAGTAATTTAAAAAGTACATTGTGTGGTAGTTGAAAAAGAAAAGTAGGTGCACCAAATTTTGTTAGGTAAAAATGTTTTTACCAAAATTGTTTGGTGAAGTGGTCTATAAATACCACCACCTATCTCATATCACTGCACACACATCTATCTCCCTTTTAAAAATTACTTTGTAACTTTTATTTTTGACACCTCGAAATGGCACGCCGGGCTTGGAGCGAGGTGGAGGAGGAAATATTACTTACAAATCTTACAAGCCTTGTAGATCAGGGGGTTTGGCAAGCTGAGAACGGGTTTCATCCCGGCTACTTAGGAGTTCTTGAGAATCAAATGCGAGTTTCTTTCCCCGAAGCAGGTATTAAAGAAAATCATATCGAAGCAAAAATTAAAAAATGGAAGCATGATTATTATCTTCTAGACGCTATACTTCGAGTTCCGGGATTTGGGTGGAATTCAAATGAAAATAAACTGGCGGTGGAAAATGATGTTTGGAATGAATTTGTTCGAGTAAGTAATTTTGAATTTGTTTCCAATTTCATATTAAATTTTGTTTAGTAAATTTATTAATTGTTTGCCTTAATTTTATGTAGGATCGGCCACATGTGAGACATTTTCGAGACAGGGAATTTCCAAATTTTAATCGTTGGGGCCATTGCTTTGTTCGACAAGAATAGAAGTTTGAAGTTGTAAGAGGGTGGTCGAAGATTAAGTTCGTACTTTTGATAATAAACGTTTAAGGAATAAAGTTGTATAATTCCGGTTTGTATCTCAAATAATTATATTTAATTGAGATTACTAATGTTTGTCTACATAATGCAGTATTCATTTCGAAATTGGAGAAATTGAACTTACAACTTCATTCCGAATCGAATAGAAGTGCAAACAAAATACAAGTTATGAAACCTAAAAAAAAAACTAGAACAAAGTATGTCTTCTGACTTTGTTGATGTTGAACTTGCAAAGAACTCGTGGATGTGGAAGTATCGTCACTTGATTGACGTTCGGTTCGGACCGATTGCATTTGAATGAGCCGGTATCTTTCCTCATGAAACTGTAACAATGCTCCTTCTGCTTCATCGAACGTGTTGTATCTTTTCTTCAAGTTCCCCGGGTATCCATTAACTTGCAGTTCCCCGACTTCCTCTTTTCTCTCTCTCTCTTCTCTCTCTTCGTTGGTCTGGGTAAAAGGATACGATGCAACAAGAAATGGGATGAGAAAGGATAAATGGAAGGGGGATTTGGAGGGGTAAAACCGTCCCAAAACCTCCCGGATTTGCCAACGACAGGGTCGGACCTCGCCTTCACAAATCCGGCTTCAGCCGGAGATGAATCATGTACAGTATTTATCTCCACCTTCCAAAAATCTGAACCAAACACCGGATTTGAGCCAAAGCCGGAGTACAAATCCGGGGGATTCACATATCCCCCTTCATCTGATCCATCCAAACAGGCTGTTAGCAATGGACAGTATTCTATTCGTTCTATTTTGTTTGTGTGTTTTTTATTTATTGTTTCGTTTTTTAAATACTTGTCACAATTAGGGCCCGTTTCAGAAATTCTTTTATTTTATAATTATTTATTTTGGAGCTTTGTTTCACAAAACTCAAATAAGCAGCTTATTTTTCAAACTCAAAAATAATGTAAATGAAAAATAATTTTTCAATTTTCTTGCACCATATTAAAGATCTCAATGAGATCTATCAAATAAGATCCCTAGTGATAAAAAAATTATTTGTGTAAACACATGATTTTTGAACTTGAAATTACATTTTCAAAAAATAAGTACTTATTCACCATTTTGTGGAACACACCTTATTATTAGACAAAAAATTAGTTCTTATTCTGGTTCTGGAACGGGCTCTTACGATGTTTTTCATAATTTTAAAAATTTTGTATTATAGAGCTAATAAAAAATTATTAAATAAGATTAATATTGCATATTTTTTAAAATTCATATTAAAAAAATATAAGAGATTAAAAATTGATACGAATACAAAAAAATGACAAAGAAAATAGAACGGATGGAGTAATTTTCAATGATTAGATCGTTTCTCCCTGAGATTTCTGATAAATGAAGGAACATCCCTTGAGGTTTTTGAAATTACAATGACCTCCCTTACTTTATAAACTACTTCCCCAATTCCATTAACTATACACTAACGCTATTAGATTTTGTTACTAAATGACTAAACTACCCTTGTTCTATTTTCCTTCAAATTTAGAGTTTTTAATGTTTGATTAACATTAACTATTTATATTTCTTCAAAGTAATTACTAATACATCTTATTTTTTATCTCATCATATTTTGAAAAAAAAAAATTTGGCCTCGATTTCTCTTTATTTTTCATGAAAGAAGTCAATGTAACTTATCATTCAACTCTTTTGTTAATATGTTTTAATTTGCGATATATTGTTACAAAAAATAGACTTAAGTTTTACATATTATGTTCCTACATTTATAATTACTTATGTATTTTATATATTGATAATCATGGTCTATTTTTATTCATTATTGCGTGTTCTTGGAAAATAAAAAGCACTCGTAAATGTATAATCCACCATATCAAACATTTATCGTGACTTATTTATTACTCCATCCATCCAAAATTGTTAGGCCTATTTCACTATTTTGGACCTCTAAAAAAATTCTATAATTTTTAATTTATATATCCAATATTGATCTTGTCGATAGATCTCAATTAGTTATATCAAACAAAGGTTTTGAAATATAGAACACGATATAGATTATGAAATATAGACAATTGTTTGAGTGAGACAATTGCCCAAAAAAGCCCAACAATTTAGGATGGAGGGAGCATATGTTTTGACAAAATAAATTTATTATTACACATTCTTTAATCAGAAAAAGAAATTCAAAATATATTTTACCAAAATAGCAATTCCATTTTTTTTCCTAAAATCATTAATGTCACGCCTTCGACTTTAAACATAAAAAAACTAATCTTTCATAATTAAAATTCTCACAATTACATTCGTAAAAGCCCAAAAGAGTTTATCATGCCCATTTCATTAAATTGCAATTACAAACCCACATGGTCCAAAAGATTACAGTTTATGGCCCCATGGCCCAAAGCTTCATCATTACAATACAAAAATGAAAGGGAAATGATAATGTCAAAATCATTTTTGTTGGTGCTAAAACTCTAGTGCACAAAAGACTTGTACCATTTACAATGTACAAGACTTTTATACATTGGAGTTTTGGTACCAACAAAAACAGTTTTGGCATTATCACTACTCAAATGAAAAATGAATAGTTATTTGTATTGCAATAATCCATTGTTACGAGAAATGTAATTAAAGTTGCGATTACATCTTCAAAATATGATTTACAAAAGTTGTGAAGGTAACTTATTGGTGTTAGCTTTCAAAAATATGCATGAATGCATATACAACACTCCATGCTTTCGTTCTTGATTTAAACCTGAAAAATGAATGGTTGAACTACACTAGTTCAATAGAAAAATCTAAACTAACTTTATATGCAAAAGAGATGACAAGTAAAGATATGAATCTGAATGCTAGTAATAACACATCAAGCACACCAACACTAAAAAATCAAGGAACTACACAAGCCCATGTCAACCTTTCAATTATCTTGTTATATATCCCCAATCGTATCATCCATCTTATCCCTTACTATTCCATTTCCATTGCAATTCTAACCCATCCTCATGTGAATAAAGTTGAGCATTCGGGACCTCGCACTATCTCCTACCGAGCATTCGGGACCTTGCAATATCCCTTACTGAGCGTTTGGAGCCTCGCAATATCCCCTGCCGAGCGTTTGGGACCTCACAATATCCCTTGCCGAGCATTCGAGAACTGGCAATATCCCCATTTCACTATACCGATTCACACCATTCATTAGGTATCCACATTTCCATTTCGAAACATAACCATCCTTTACACCGCATACGTTCTTGTTTTCCTCAAATAAATTATTAACTAATCATCCTAACCCTCCACCACGCATAGAACGTATGTCAAGAAGTTCAATTGAAAAAATAACGATGTTCGAATCTCACACAATAGCTAGGAATCTAAAGAAGACGGATGTCCAAGGATCTTTGGGATACGAATTTCAAGGGTATATAATGGTCTGGAAGTGGTAAGGATGTGTTAGAAGTGATTGGAATTCAAAATGGTAGGAGGGGAAACATTTTTAAAATTTCCCAAGTGATACCTGTACCTTTTCAAAATTTCACACGTGATACTTGTACCAAGGTAAATGGTGGTACTTATACCAGGGTAAAGTGTAACAACCCAAATTTTCAACCCTATTTTTTTTATAATAGAGTTAATATTATTAATAGCATTAATAATATCATTAAAAAAAAGTATTATTCGTAATAATAAAATTATTTCCCTAATAGATATATACAAACATAATTATCCTATCTTATTTATCTTCCTTTTTAAAAATCTTTTTAATTGCATGCATGCACACTCCTACCATCTCTCCATCTCCTACTCAGTCTCTACTTCCTCCCTAATCATATTTTTGCCTTTATCTCGTCCATCTCAAAGCCCAAGAGATAGAGTGTTTATTAAACTCAATCTTATCATCCTACTCCAAAATTCACCTATAAATACCCCACCCTATTGACCCACGAAAATACCACGATATTCCCCACGCTCCACTGAGTCAAACATGAGAGAAAAACGTGGGCAATTCAAGCTCTAAGCTATGGAGTTCTAGAGAGAGAAAGAAAGAGAGAGAAAAGTGGGTTTCCCAATTACGCTCAACCGAAACCCAATTTCCCCGTTCCAATCACTTCCTACAACTCCAAGCATCCCTAAACGTCATTCAATTCGGCCCCAAGTTCCCCCTCGACAAAATCCAAAGTCTCCGTCCAAAAAATTCAAGTTTTGATTTGTGAATCAATTCGATCCAATCAAGGTATTATAATCCCTTTCAATCATTCCTCTAAGTATATTAAGTGTTTATATGCTTAACCCTATGTCCCAAACGAAAAAATATAGTTCACCGCGCGTTTTCTGCCGTATTCACCAATTTGATATTATTTTTGAGCCCGACACTTTATTTGTAATTATTTACAAAGAAGATGACCATTATAATATTTATTTTACAATCTTTATGATATTAATATTATAAAAAACTACTGACTTGATATTATTTTATTACAATATAATATCATATTAGTATAAAACGTATTAATTATATCAGTTTAATTTATCTGGTAGATTGGGTTGATTAATAAAAGTTTTTAAATTAATAATACTCCTATTTAGTAATTTTAAATGTTTCGAAACAATTTTGTGACCTTCCAAACTTCATTTTTGACCCTCGAACTATTTTTTCTAGATTTTTCACACCTCAAAGTTCATACCTTGTTAATATCATATTTTTTTATGTATTTATCTATTTACTAATTATTTATTCGTTATCATTCAAGATTTTACAAACGAAAAATCTATGCGACCTTCCGAACGACGTTTTTAACACCCAAACTATTTTTCTTAGATTCCTCGCATCTCAAATATGATATCCTATTGATGTCATATTTATTTTATTAAATTTACTATTTATTATTATTTTTAAAATGTTTCCAATCAAAATTTCTTTACGACCTTATAAACCTTATTATTAATGTCCGAGTAATTTTATTTAGACTCCTTACATTCCGAAGATGAAACTTTGTTAATCTCAACATATTTTTAATAGTAAATTATTTATTATCTATTTACTTCACTTTCGGCCACTTTATTTAACGTCTTCATTTAAATAAATTCCGCGACCCTCCGGACCCAACTTTGGACACTCAACTGGTTGCATAGAACCTTTAAGACTCTTATTAAGGCCCTGATAATTATTCTAATATTTTTACCTAATTTAATTAGTTTTTAATCAATCTAATTTCTTAAATAAAATTTATACAAGCCTAGATTTATTTATTTTTATAAAAACTTTTATTAGGTAAAAGTTTCTTGCATTATTATTAACTTATTGGCCATACAAGATTAAGGGGAACGACCCATTCATAAAAAGTTACGTGATTTCTACGCTTATTATTTATTTCAATTATCATTGTGATTATTTGTATACTGCTCCGATTTGTGATTGATATGTTAGATTAGAACCTAGAGACATGGGGTGGTATGCGAATAGAGTTCACTGAGACGGTGTTAAGTAATTGATAAATTGGAAAGTTTATTTTTAGATTTGCCTGCAGGCAGGATTTTGAGATGTGATGAGTTGGATGCGATAATTTGAAACTGGCAAAGTAAGCCCAGTGATGAATTGATACTGGCGGGAGTCCAGTGATGATTTAAAACCTGGCGGGTAGTCCAGTGATGTTTTGATAAAACCTGGCGGATAGGGCCAGAGATATTTTCTGATGATAAAACCTGGCAAAGTAAGCCCAGTGATATTTTGATAAACCTGACGGTTGATCAGTGATGTTTTGCGATGATAAAACCTGACGGTTGGTCAGTGATATTTTGCAATGATAAAACCTGGCAAAATAAACCCAGTGATGTTTTGATAAAACCTGACGGTTGGTCAGTGACATTTTGCGATGATAAAACCTGACGGTTAGTCAGTGACATTTTCATTTTGCGATGATGAGACCTGGCAGGTGGTCCAACGATATTTTGTGTTGATAAAACCTGGCAGGTGGTCCAGCGATATTTTGTGTTGATAAAACCTTGCGGGTGGTCCAGCGATGTTTTGTGATGATAGAATTGGTGGGAGCCCCGTGGTGACTTTGATGTGGTGATTAAGATAGGCAAACCTTAGTTATGGTCTGGGCATGACTAGATATTCCTTGTTGTTAGGCTATCGATCAATCATGAATAGATTTACGGGTGTTTTACTTTTCTGCATTGATGATATAATGTTACCTACTAGCTGTAATGTAAGGAGGGGTGATTGGGTTGGATTATATTACGGGGTGGACTTTTTCACTCAGGCACGGATTGTCTGGCATCCGTGTCAGATTTTGCAGAAAATCAGGTGGAGACTCAGGACCCTGAAGGAGGGCGATGCTACCTAGAGATGAATCCGGATATGGAGACTGAGCCAGTATACGCTTGGGATCCGTATCGATCTTAGAAGACAGCTCTGTTATTTTGTCTAGATTATTACTAGGAAGACTATTTTCAGTATTTTCACAATGGTTTGTAATAGATGAATCTTTATGATGAATTATCCGTTTGGGATTTTGAATTTAATTTAATAAAATTCCAAAAATTAATATTTAATGGCTCTGATTTTATTTTTGAAAATCGGGGCGTTACATAAAGGGTGCTACTTATACCGACTGAGTTTTTTAGCATGATTTTTCAACTTTTAATAGGTTTCAACGAGCACCCAAGGGACAATCAAACACCATTTTTGGCTATCAAATCAACTCAAAAACATATCAAGATAGTAAGAAATCCCTACCTCGAAGATCGATCAAGAGCAAACCCAATAACCCCAAGCAAGCCCTACCTTTCTAAGATCGCGAATATGTGATGAAATAAAGGTAGAGCTATGTGGGTTTGGAGTATTGAGCAGGATTTTGGTGAGAGCGTGAGAGGTGTGAGAAATTCGTGAAAACATTAACTTTAATCCATTTAGTCCATGTAGTTTAGGACTCCGGGGAGCCTGTGGTGAGCTCCCTCACCACAGGATTGTAATGAGTTAAAATTAAGTCGTTTTGATTACTGAGCCACACCACTCAAACTCTAACATATGCCTTGCAAAGTAGAGGATAATAATTCCTAAATAGTGATGAAAATAAAAAAACAAGCCCTGAAAAAGACAGTTTTTCCGCTCCTGATCGATTCACTCCTCCTCCGTATAATGGCTCCCCTGTCGCCGACACCCACTTCCTTGCCACCACCGGCATCGTCCACCGTTGATCCTTTCCCTCCGGTGTTTCGTATCTCCACGACTTCATCCCCAACTTCGTAACCCAGAACCGCCACCGATTCATCCCAACCGCATCACGAAAACGGTAAGAATCACTATTCACATTGTTTCATGCAATCAAGACATTGTTTAGTACTCCAATTTTTAACAATCATTGTTTAATACGCCCTATGCATAATATTCTATTCACCATTGTATAAAGTTAAGCTTTGCTGTTCCTTTCTTATTAACCTTAATGCTCTCAACATAATCTTAGAATGGACAATGGTGGACTTGAAGAGCGAGAAATTGATTGGTTCAAAGATTACTCTCTTGGATTTGGAATGGAGTTCGACACAGGGACTGCTGTGTATGATTTTTACAATGATCACGGAAGGGTTATGGGATTTAGAGTTAGGAAAAGTTATTTTACACGAAGCAAGAAAGATGGTATTTTGATAAATCAAAAGTTTGTTTGTAGTAAACAAGGTAAAATGGGAATAGACAAACGGAGCCTAGTAGTTGAACAACCTCGAAAAGAGACGAGAACCAATTGCGGTGTGTTCATGACTTCATGTATATATCATTTAGTCGAGAAAAATCAAAATGGAGTGAGAAGAATTTTGAAGAAAAGCACAGCCACATTTTGCATATTCCCGAAATTGTTTATAGGATGCGATCTCAAAGAAAGATACATGAGGCACAAGCTTTAAATATCGCTATAGTTGTTGATAGCGGTTTATCGCTCAAGGCGTCACATTGCAGACTTTGGGACTGGTGCTTACTCATCTACAAGTACCATATCTATCTTTTGGCATAGTTCTTGGAACACTTTTGTGGGTTAATCCACAATCCTTAGCTTTATGTACTTTTCATTTCTTTCATTTCTTCACTTGTTGTGATGCTAATTTTTTGTTGTGATGTCATATGCACTAGCCTCTTATCATCGTTGTGCGTCGTTCCGGTAACTCTCTGTTTTGGCTTATTAGTAATATCGATTGCTTTTCTTTGGATCTGCTCATGTGGTGAGTTTATATTGTGAAGTGCACTCACTCATGTCCCACTCATGCATGGAACTTTTATATAAGCAAAGTCAAAGTATAGAAGATTGACAAGACAGAGAGATATAAATCTGGACTTGTGTTTTCACTGTAAAGTCTGGACTTGTGTTTTCACTGTGAACGTCGTTTGCCAAAATCACAGTAGCCTTCTTGTAGAGTAGCAGACAAGGTGAAAAGAATGCAAAAGACAGTGAGTGTATAGTGTAAGAGTGGAGGTGGTTCACACAGGTCTTGATAAAATATGGGAACACTTCACAAAAGTACGAAAAGCTTTCATAACTTATAGTGTTATCTACGGAACAAGATTATTTCGTTTAATGCACCAGCTAACAAAAATGACTGATCGATCATCTATGTCCAGA
Source organism: Rhododendron mucronatum var. ripense (assembly GCA_019656295.1). Taxonomy (NCBI): domain Eukaryota; kingdom Viridiplantae; phylum Streptophyta; class Magnoliopsida; order Ericales; family Ericaceae; genus Rhododendron; species Rhododendron mucronatum. Next base: position 2,963,295 of record BPLT01000038.1, on the reverse strand, counting down.
AATTGACCAGAAAAGGTGCCAAATTCGGTATCGAAAGAGAGTACTTTTGCAATACAGATTTTCAACCTTAGTCTCTTCCTACAACTTAAAAAATTAACTTCTGCTTGATAGATCCATTCTGTTTTGAACTGCAAGCAAGAGAAAAACAAACTTTAGCATCGATTTTGTTGCAATTCTGTTTTGAACTGCAAGCCACACAAAAATTCTAATTTGGTTGGACATAGAACCATCCAAATGTCAAACAAGTTTGGGTTTTCAGCAAATTCCAAATTCTCCCAGCTCATATATGCAGATTGTACCATGTGCACAGTATTCTGATTCCCAAATTCATATCAGTTTATATTCTCTAGCATTATCCAACCGGAAGCCTCTCAATCTTTGTTCTAGCTCAGCCAATTGCTTTTCGAGCTTCCCAAAACTTCACCAATCCACTCTTGATTGTTTCTAAGAAGTTCATATCTATTGGAGATGCTGGTCGGGATGAATCAGTGGCAGTTTTGGGCGACGAAAGTGAGGAGATGGGAGACACCGGAGGGAACAAATCGACGGTGACGCCAGTGGTGGTGAGTAAGTGGTTGTTGGCGACGGGGGAGCCATTGATTAGCATGAGGAGTGAATCGTTCGATCTGATTAGGGCTTGTTGCTTTTACAGCAGCGATATTTAAGGAATTATTATCCCCTACTTTGCAGAGCATATGTTAGAGTTTGAGGGGTGTGGCTTAGTAATCAAAACGACATAGTTTTAACTCACTACAACCCTGTGGTGAGAGAGCTCACCACAGGCTCCCTGAGTCCTTTAGGGGATTGATTTTCATACTCCCATTTTTGATATTCACACACCCTCTTGTATTTTTTAGTGTTGAAAATATATATTTTCTTCTAAAAGACAAAAATTTGGAGTGTGAAAATCATTTCCCTATAGTTTAGTGGAAACTCTCCTAAAAAACAATTTACTCATGTCGTATCCTTCTGTCTACCATACCAATACGTTAATAATAAGGGTACCAACCAACAAGGTACCGACCATGTGTGGGCCCCATTTTGCGGTTCCGCACAAACAATTCAAACCAGCTGTTTATTCTTTATAATTTTTTTTGAGTTGACATGTATTATTTCAGCTCAATTCGATAAATATTAGACAATTAGACCAAAAACTTTTGTTTATCAGATTGAGCTGAAATTTTACAAGTGAACTCAAAAATTATTTAAAAAATAATAATGAACAATTTGAATTGTTAGTACAGGACCCCAAAATGGAGCCCAAACATAGTGAAAATTTCTATGATGCCCCAATGTGGTATTAGGGCATCATGCCCTCATTTAATATGGACCTTTAGATCAGATTTTAGGTTAATCCAAGCCCTTGGATCAAAACCACTTCCAAAAAGTAAGGTGGTTTTGCATTTTTTCAGCAAAAAAAGGCCATTATACTTACCATGAACATTGGTTTTTCTTACCATATTTTATGCTGACACTTACCACAAAATATTGTATACTAACCACAACTAAAGGCTACAATTCAACATTTTTTGGCCTTTCTCTCTCTAACCGGTTCTCTAGGTAGCAGGTTTGGCGGAAAAATAAATTTTTTTGGCAAACAAAGTACTTTTTGCAAGAATTTTTTTTAATTTTTTTAATTATTGAAAATTTATTAGTTTACACCACTTTTTGTCCTATTCACCATACTTTTTGTCTTTTTTCTAATCTTTTGTGTAATAAACAACCAAATGATGGGAGAAAATATAAATATAATTAAATAATATTTAATTTGTAAACCAATATTTTTATTCATATATTGTGAAAACAATTATTCATTTATTGTTTTGAATAACTTACAATTAATGTTGTTAATATATTCCATTAAATTTTTACTATGTGTAAATGTGTTTCTTATAACAATTTTTTAAAAACAAAAAATATAAATCATATAATTATAATAATCTTCGAATTATATTTAAAAATTTTATTTGAAATAATTTTTGCAATCGATTGACATGATATTGTAACGATTAGTAGCTATAATCAACATTAGACTATTCAATTAGTGGTCGGGTGACGATTAATTGCTATAATCGACTATAGTAGTCAGAGTCATTTGACTAAAAGCTTAATTGATTGATCATATTCAATAAGTGATGATTGTCTATAGTAGCCAAAGTCATTGGCCAATTGTACTAACAATATAGTGATGATTGAACATTAACATAATTGGCTAAAATAAATTGGTTAATGTAGGTTGATAGTGATCAATGTCACTAGTAGATGTAGTTAACAGTCGTGTTGGTTGCGATTAATGAGTGATTGATACAATTGGCCAATGTAAGATTAAACACTAACTATTGATCCCTAATGGCGCATTCAATAAATCATTAAGATATTATACTTTAATTACAAGGTAATACAAATTAAGTAGAACTAAACAATATCGAATTTATTGTAGTAGTTACCTTATTAACTACCCTCACTATGATTGTACATACCTATCTGTCATTAATGTCATACTTACCATAAAATAAGATTGTACATACCGCACTACCTAATACAATACTTACCATGGAATAAGGCTATTGATATCATAAAACTTGATAATACTTACCCCAGAACAGTCGACATTACTTCTTAATGCAAACATACTATGGGTTTTTGCTAGTACTTATCTTTCTGAAAGAAGATACTTACTATGTACTAAGACATTTTTAACAACTTTTTAGGTACAATATTAACCTAAGCTTATTGTAGCCGTGATTCATATATTTTGAACACAATGAGTTTTTTGTTTTTGAGCAAAAGATCATCCGAACTATATATTTCGTTGATACGGTACAAGTTTGTTTATGTTACGCCTACCACTATACATGAAAACAAGTACCACTCTATATGAAAATACTTACCATTAAAGTGTTATACGTACAAAATAGTTGTAATTCTTAGTATATAACATATTTTTTACAATTTGTTATGTTCACAATTACCATACTGTACGTGCGTATGTTAGTTGTGATTATTAACTCTTAAACACGATTCACACCGCGGTCTAAAATATACTTCATTGTTTTTCCCCGATCAGCCACCAAGGTCTCAATTCACACCGTGTATATAGATAGGCATCATCTTCAAACCCAAAAAAAAAAAAAACAAAGCTCGTCTCATTTGTACCAAAATGCACCCAGAATAAGAACAGTAAATTCACAAGGCTTTCTCTTAAAATCTAATTTTCTACTATTTGATAACACAAGAAGGAACTGAGAGCATAAAGAGAAGAGTGAAGAAAAAGAGAAAGCAGTGGAATTCCTTCAATTACTTTTTTTTGAGATCCTCAAATTACAACAGAATAAATTGCTTCCTTCCACCAACTTGATTTGTGTGTGTGTGTGAGAGAGAGAGAGAGAGAGAGAGAGAGAGAGAGAGGAGTAAAGAGATAATAGAGAGGAGACACTGATGGTAGCAGTGAGCTTTTTGTACTGGTGGTAACCGGTTTGCTCATTGGGAGTGACTTGTTCATGAAATTTACTCTCTTTTTTATTTACTTTCCTTTTCAACGAATTGGTTTTCTTATATATATATATATATATATATATATATACATATGCATGTATTTTTTTAAAAAAATTAAGAAAATTCCAAAACAAGTAAAAAAACAAAGAAAGAAAGAAGATAGGATTCAAGCAAAATAAAGTACGTATATATTTGTGAATTTAGTTTTCTTTTCAACCAAAATAAAATATATACAATAATGAATAAAAATGAGAAAATTCCATGTAGGAAAGAGAGTTAATGACAGAACTTCCTCCATTTCAAATAAAGAAAAAGGAGAGAGCTTCCTTTTATTTCAGGTAGTGGAGAGAGAGGAATCGAAAAAGTAATAATTATGACTTTTGCATAAGTATTTTGAAAGAGAATTAATTTTCACACTAATTTTTTTGTTATTCACACTCACTTTTTTGTTTTTTAATGTTGAAAGTGAATGTATTTTTTTGCTAGAAGACAAAAAAGGGAGTGTGGATAACAAATAAAAGATTGTGAATATCAATTCCCTTTTTGAAAATATTCAAGAAAAAAAATCCAAAAGCTGACTTTTTCGTTTATCTTAGATATTTTTAAAAATAAGTGTAAAAATTGTAATTTTTTACTTTTCGATTTCTCTCGTCGAGACAAATCAATAATACATAAAAATTTGACTCAAGACTAACAAACGTGTAAAAAATTAAATAACGACAAAACAAAAAAGTTGTAGTATATAACTTTTAAGTTGGCGAAAACGGGCCCTTATTTTTTCTACTCCCTCGGTTTCAAATTGATGGTCTGGTTCGATCTCCAACATAATTTTTAAATTGTTAATATCTTTCAATCTATAATGTCTTTAAAGATTTTAAAAAATTTGTATAACAGAACTAATTGAGATCTATTGTATAAGATCCATATTACACATAAAATCATTGTAAATTGAAAGATATTAGTAACAATTTAAAAATTACATTGGAGACCGAACTGGACTATCAATTTGGAACAGAGGGAATAACATGCGGTGGAAAAAGTGTCCCTTGGTGGCCCGGGAGCACGGGATAATCTCTCCAATTTGGGCCGGCTGGGAGAAGGGTGACACCATAATTTACATGTCACGTCGTTCAGCATTGCTGCTTTGCTGCATTGGCGTCTCCTTAATGAGTACAGTTCCCGACCGAAATTCCGACGTCTCTCCGGGACCACTCCGGCCACCGGACGGCTGATCGAAGCCGACCAAAAATTCTAAAAAAAAAAAACCGAGTGGGTCTAAGCGGGAATCAATGGCATCCGATGTGTGTAGGTGGCCGATCCAAACACTCCATTTTTTTGTATACACACAATACAAAAAAATGGAGTGTTTGGATCGGCCACCTACACACATCGGATGCCATTGATTTCCGCTTAAACCCACTCGGTTTTTTTTTAGAATTTTTGGTCGGCTCTGATCAGCCGTCCGGTGACCGGAGTGGGCCCGGAGCGGCGTTAGGATTTCGGTCGGGAGTTTCCCGTCGGGAAGCTCAGACTTTCTGCTCCTTAATTGCTTCTCATTATTGGTTGTGGTTAGAGACTCAGAGGTCACAGAAAAGGATCCCTCAACTTGGGAAAAATATTAAATGCCGAGCTGGTATCACGTGGTGCTCGCGCATTCAAGCCGTCCATTTTATTTTTGAACGGTTCAGATTTGGAGAGAGAAATTCTTGCGGTGAGAGGAGAGAGATGGTTTCAATCCAAGCCGTCCAAAAGTGTATCGGACGGCTCAGATGTGCCAAACGGGTACCATGTGGGATATACCCACTCGACACTGAAAAATCTCTCTACTTGAACGTGTTTGAGAACTGCTACCCACACATATAATTCATGCACAGATTTTATTGTGAAGCCCATTATAGGTCTCACAAAAACGATCCAAGCCATTCATGTAAAATATTTTTTCGAGAATTTTTGTGAAAAATTAGTTCAATCCGATACTTATAAGTATTCGATCATTCATCTAACTTTTCATTCAGATTTCAAAATAATGAAAAGTTTCATTAATTGGATCGAGTACCTATAGATATCCAGTTGAGCTAATTTTTTGTAGAGACTCTTGAAAAAATATTTTGACATTTAATAAACGGCTCGAATCCTTTGTGTGATACCCATGATGGACTTCACCACAATATCTATGCACATGTTGTTTGTGAATTATCTGTGTGGATAGACTTTCTGTTTAATACTGTAATGCTAACACCTACCCCCAGAAAGTATTAGGCGTAATAGAGATTTAAAAAAAAGGAGTGAAAGATTCCATTTTTTTTTTTTGGTGACTACGGTGTTAGAAAAATAGTTTGGGTTCATGCCTGGAATATCAACTATGGTAGAAAAACACAAAGTAAAGAAAAAGGATCTCCATATGATTTTTATAGACTTAGAAAAGGTTTATGATAAAATGCCTAGAGATATTATCTGGTGGGTTCTATACAGAAGGGAGTGGCCAAATGGTATATTGAGGTGATTAGAGACATATATGAAGGTGTCGTCACTACCATTAGATCACCAGTAGGGGAAACGAATAAATTTTCAATCACTGTAGGATTGCATCAAGGGTCAACCTTTATGGGACAGGATGTTGGCCTATTAAGAAACAATAGGTGAGCAAGATGAGTATTACGGAAATGAGAATGTTGAGGTCGATGTATGGTAAGACTAGATGAGACGGGGTTAGAAATAAAACAATTCGTGAGATGGTAGGTGTAACACCTATAGAAAAGTTGAGAAAAAATAAGCTAAGGAGGTTTGAGCATCCTACTGTAGATAAGGAGAAACAGTAGTTAAGAGAGCGGATATGATAGTTTTGGATAGCAATGCTACAGGGACGGGTAAACCTAAAACGAAATTAGATGCCATGGTGCGCAAAGATATGAGTACAATGCGTTGACAGAGCTTAATAGAGGAAAATGATTCAAGTAGCCGACACCAAGTGATTATGACATAAGGCTCAGTTTGGTTTGGTTTGGTTTATTAGGGATCATCTCCTCTTCAGTTTGGTTCTCTCCCAAACTTCTCCGGTTTGCAATTTTGTGAGCCTATCTCAAGCACACAAAAATAATCAAAAATCGTTCATATTGTAGATTCCGTCAAAATGTCAACCACACCAAGTCATGTTGACCGGATACCAATTGGTACTTGACCAACACACATTTATATTGAAAAAACACACGCAAATGGGTTCGGATCCTGTGTGAACGCTATAAATTTTTCAATATAAAATGTGTGCCGATCAAGTATCAATCGGTATCTTGTAATGATCTGCGCCAGCTAACCTGTTAACTCTTAACATAACAACATTGCTCAAAAGATTAGTTTGTGGATTCCACACAAATGATCCGAGTCGTTACTTGAATGTAAAATATTTTTTGAAAGGCCTCCACAAAAAATCAGCTCAATTCGATAAATACAAGTGCTCGATTCAATCATCTAACTTTTCATTTAGAGTGCTCGATCCAATTTTAGTTCGTCGATGTGATGGGTTTTTTTAAATTGTAATTCAGTTCAATACATTGTGCATATTTGAAGATCATTTTCAAAATCTCAAAATGGAGTAATTATTTAATGATCTTGGGGCACTGCAATGTAGTACTCCAACGCATACTAGGTTTGAAGAAAATGATGATGGAGATGGCCTTCGGAGGGAATGATTTCAGTCCCTGAAATCAGGGGTAGAGGGTGGGGAGGTGGGGACCCGGGGGGGCTGCTCTCCCCCTTGGGGAGAGCAGCGTGCTGCTGCGCCCCTTTTGGGGCCCATCCCGGTCTCGCTCCGATGATCCGAATCGTTCACTTTGTAGAGCTCGTCGAGTAGAACAACTATGCAAAAAATCAGCTTAATTGGATATCATTAAGTACTTGATCGGAGCATTTTTACTTTGAAAAGAATGGATCCGAAACACTGGATCAAATCCATTATTCCCAATGGACCAAGAGTTATATAGGCTCCGATCAGGTACTTAATGATATCCAATTAAGCTGATTTTTTGAATAGTTGTTCTACTCGACGAGCTCTACAAAGTGAACGATTCAGATCATCGGAGCGAGACCGGAATGGGCCCCAAAAGGGGCGCAGCAGCACGCTGCTCTCCCCAAGGGGGAGAGCAGCCCCCCCGGGTCCGGGGAGGTGGAAGGGCGGACTGTGTGAAAGAGGTGGCGGGAAGGAGTGGGTTTAGTTGGGGTTTTTTGTTTAGGATTTTAGTTGAGTAGGAATTTAATTGTTAGGGTTCCTAATTACATACATAGTTCACAAAATTATACTCCACAATAATTAAAATAACTAAAGTTTTATTTAGAATATAAATTGGTAAAAATAAAAATTATGGCCATAATTAAGGTCGGAAAAAGAAAATTTGACCGGTTCGCAAACAAAAAGCAGGAGCAAATATTGAGAGCAACTATAATTCATCATACGTTGCGTCTCAGTAATAAAACTAGAAAACCAGGTCAAGTGACATAACCATTCTTCCGCATACAATATTTCTTCTTTCTTCATTGAATTGTTGTTCCGTACAGAATGAATAATAGGTAAAACTTGAAACCCTAAAATCCCAGAACTGTACTTGCGCAAAACCAAGTTCATGAATAGGCTTTGTTTTTTTCTCGCTGTCTTTAGCATCTGTTTCAGGCGAAACATTTAGAACTCAGGCATATCTTCTGCAAAACCAGGACTCAAGCATATGCTCTTACATGAAAATCCAAATATACACAACCAATTTTCGTACCATGTTAATAGCGGCAAGATTCGGGAGGCCTATTTTATTTTATTGCGTCGTTCCACAACTAGAGCCTTTTAGGCAAGAGAAATTCTTTTACCAATTTATAATGGGCATTAGGTGATACGCTTAAATGGCATAACGATTGAGCAACCTCGTATATTTTGGAAGGAAGGCCTAAACCTCCAACATACAAACTTGCCCAATTTCCACGTTTACAAATACCAACTTCTCTCGTAAACCTTGAAATGGAAGGTAGCTAAGTACAATCCAACTGAAATAAATCGTATTACATCAATATAATCGCAAGGACCTATGATGAGACAGAATCAGACATGCCTTTTTTTTTTTGGCAATTTCCACCAGACAGATACCAATTTCCGAAAGAAAACGTGGAGGGCAATGGCGCTTCCAGGAACTGAAAAACCACCAGGGAACAAAATTTGGAAAGGTACAAAATGTTCTTTGGCACATTCGATGACTATCAAGCACAAGAACCACAGAAAAACCAATAAGAAGTGTACCTATGTTTATATTTACATATTATAACATCAATGACTTCTCGCATTGTACATTTGGACTCAGCTTCTGGGATTGCAGGGTGCAGTTTTCCAACACCCAAATCTCTCCTCAATCCGAGCAGTTCATATTATAGGGCTCGTTGAATAGAATGTCCACATGAAAACTCGAATTAATTGAGCCCCCGCAACCACTTCATTTAAAACACTTTTACTTAAAAAAATAGACGATCTACTCATTTTTTGCAAAACTTGAAGTGTTTTGATCAAATGGTTACAAGTCTCTAGCCAACTTGAATTTTCATGTGGGCGTACTATTTGACAAACCCTACCATATGAACAACTCAAATCATTGAGGAGGGATCCAAGTGTGTGCAAGCCACACCCCTAAATGATATATGAGGGCGATAAATGATGTCATATCCTAAATTAGAATCAATGTACCTATCTCTGCGGACCTCTTTCTTTCTCATTCTTCATCCGGAGTTTAGCATCTCTTAAGTTCCGGATCAGGTCATCAACTATAAGCAAAATAATTAGCCATTGATCTTTTGTCACGTCAACTGCTGTCGCCAAAACTCACTACAATTGAACGATGCTCTCCCACCAACTTGAGGCATTAACCACTTGACTGACGTTAGTTACAACACATCTAACCATGAGATACACTTCATTATCTCAAACTTTTATCCATGGTTTGAGATGAACCTTTTCCATAGCAATGATATTGACCAAGCAACGAAATATCATCTGGCGATAACATCCAAGCACCATTACTCAAGTAGTTACGAGCAACACGAACCCTGTAGTAGGAAATTCTTCAAACTCTTGTGCAAAATTCATGACATGTCTAAAACCATAAGCAATTTGGGAGGCACAGGAATTCCATTTTGACATGAAAAGCACATACCTTTTCTGTTTCGTGTCGTCAATGCTCTCTGATAAACGGGAGGCTTCTAATCTTGAAATCTGGCCCAATGAAGAAAGGTATTCATAGAATGATGCATCACCTCTTGTCGCCAAGTATAACCTTGATGGAACTATGGACATAACAGAGGAAATACACGAGCCCAATTCACTGCACCACATGCACAATGAAAATGCACCGATAGTTACTCATTAAGATGAAGAGACTCAGAGTCAAATTTCCCTTTCCCTTCCAGAATAACTTGGAATAAAACAAATTATTGAAGAAATACTTCTTTGTACATCACATTTGTGGTTTCATCCCCCAAGAATTCTCCAACAGATATCATGATTCTGTCTCATCATAAGTGCTTGGGATTGTATTGATGAGACATTTGCACCTATGGAGAATTCTCCACCAATTATTATGATTACTAGTAGTATTGTTTTGGTTGGTGGTGGTGGTGTTATTTTCCTTTTTATTATTATCATCATTAGAATTAGGTACTTTTTGTTGTTGCCATTTACCAGAATTTCCGGTTGCCTCTTTTGTTCCATGCATAGCCTGTACTTGCATCCACAAGTTTAGGAGAGCAATTTTGTTCACCCTCACTTTGTTCGCCCTCGCAAGGGTATGCTAATTACATGTTTCAGTACCATAATCAGAACTGTTCATGTGGTCTAAATTCATTTGTTAGGAGACTACGCAAAAATTCATCTTAATAGGAGATTAGTAAGCATTTGATCTAAATGTTCAATTTTTCATTCAAGAATTTTAAAGAAAATAAATAAACTCCTAGACGAAGCACTTATCTATATTCGATTGAGCTGATTTTGTCAGGGTATCCTAGAAAATGAATCTGGAAAAACTGAACGGTTCCGGTTATCCCATACTTAAACGTTGTGACGAAAATCAAAGCAATTATTCTGTGTCTACTTCACAAATCTATAGGCAAAAATATAAATTCAATGCCACAGAAAAGAAATCACTATTTCTCAACTTTGATAAGAGCAATTTGAGAAGCTCAGTCTTTCCCCAGGCAAAACTATATTCACTAAATTAAGATCTGCATGGAAGATAAGTACCCTACTGAAAGAAGGGCAGAAAAACCTTCACCGAAATGGTGCAACTAACACCACCTTTAATATTGAAGGACAATAAAAAATTTGATTGGTTAATCAAATCCTTTGTAATTTGGATGATGAGTGTAACGGTGTAAGCATTAACACGCTACTAGTAACAAGTTTCGTTTTTGAAGAGATAGGATTAACAAGATGAGGACCACAATCTTATACCTTTGTACGAAACTGACACTTTCCACTGACCCCATCTGTGAATTCTCAATTCCCATATCCTGACTGACCAACTTCGCCAAAGCCGTCGTATTACTTGAAGATGCTAGCATCTCTGATGCCAAATCCATTTTATTCACAAAACCATTGCATGAACCTATAGCAGCAATCTCTTTTGAGTAGAAGCAAATCCCATGTTGTGTAATTGTGGATGTCATCCATAGTTGATCATCATACCAGCTGAATGAATGTGTTTTCTCATGAGGAACCATTGATGGTTCCAATGAGTCCTGAAAAAAATACACTAGCCCACAATCAAATGCACGAGGTGTGAAAAAAATAAGAGAGAATTAAATGTTGACGTAGAGACAAAATATGAGAACAGGCTTACACATATTAGTTGATGGCCATCACCAAGTAGCTTATCCGCTTCTGATATTAAATTACACATTCCATAAGCAAGTTTCAGGACTTGGGAAGCGTTTTTCTCTTCAAGGGTGACATACTGTCTTAGATCTGTATCAGAACCACGAATTCTTCTCCATGTATCTTGAACAGAATCCATTAATACCCAGGAGCTGGGCTTTGCCTTGGATTTGGCATGCCTACCGAAGTCCATACGGCTACATTCGTCCATCACTGGATACCCTCTCGGAACAGCTCCCACATGCTCATTGTTAGCGTCCCCCACCTCCTCTTCATGGGTAAATTCTATATAACTATTAAAATTTTCTACCATTTCCCGGTTATTGTGTAACCCTGAAACATATTGGTTATGGTTATTTGTCTCAACCGCATGCATGTTTAGCATTGAATCATTGAACATGGAAACTTCTTCCATTACATCAGCATCATGACAAGAATAGCCTGTCCGATTAAACAATGATGTCCCACCATCAACCTCAGTCTCAGGCACAAAAGATGATTCAGGCACACATGATACATCAACTGATTTCTGAGTTCCATCAATCTGAGTATATATTGCACTTTCCGAACAGAGAGAAAAAATTCCCTCCAACTTCTTCACTTCAGAATTAAGAAGCTGCACAGGTGTTGGGCCAAAGCACATTCCGGTTGCTAGACAGCAAGAGGGAGATTTGCCTACTTCAAGTAACATTCCACTGTTTGTATCCTCATAGAGTTTATCCCTGACTACGGGAAATTTGTCATTCAAGTCCTCGCTTCCAGAATCGGAAGACGACACTGTTTCAATTTTTCTTCTAGAAATTTGCCGGGTGAATGCAACTGGTGACCCTGAGGAACTTGAAAATTCACAAGCAGTAGTAAATTGAGCCTCTAATTCATTCCCGTCTTGAAGAAGACAGCGCCTTCTTAAAATTGCTTCTTTCTTGGCCTCAATACCATCAGTAGTAAATTGAGCCTCTAATTCATTCCCGTCGTGAAGAAGACAGTGCCTTCTTAAAATTGCTTCTTTCTTGGCCTCAATACCATCAGTGTCACATTTATTACGCCTCTTCAATCGTTTCTGCTTTGCTTTTTTGTTCGGGTCTCCCTCCACAATTACCTCCATTAATTTTGAACTTTCTTCCATCATCAATAATGAATTAGCAATCTCCTTCTCCACAATTTCAGATAATTGAGAAGGATAACACCAGGGGATTATCTTCGGCAATATCCGATGCCCGGCGTCAAGATCGAAGAGTAGTAGACCATATTTTCTTTGCTCTTCACTACCTGGGAAAATTAAAACCTGAAATTTACTGTGTTCTCTTTTATTTTTTTTCTTTATGAAAAGGAAAGGACTTAAACCTGAGATTTACTGTGTCCCTACTCCGTAGATACTAGTAAGTACAATCAAAAGTAAATTGAACATGAGAACAAATTTGCAAGAAAACGACTTAATTAGACTAGAAGCCCTGTTGCATTCCTATTCACTAGGCAATCATTTGAACACCATCTAAATTCAACGTCCCAAACAAAATTTGTTGGGTTTACAAAAAAAAAATTGGGGTTCCCCAATGGTGGGGGGTTGCCCAAACCCGGGGCTTATGGGGCTTACCCTCAGGCCGGCACTATATTTACCCAGTGACGGCTGGGCCCCCTACCGTAAAAAAGAAAGTGAACCCCAAGTAGGTCAGAATCAAGGTTTTGCTACTTTTCCATAACTGAAAAACAATGACGGCCTTCCAGATTGGGGATTGTTTTGTGCGATGGCAGTGTGGATTAAACAAAATATTCAATGTCAACGTTGTTGACGTTACAAATAGCTAAGAAGTAGACAGCTTTTCGAGATTATTTAAATTACACAGTAGGGGTTTCATTACTTTTTGAAAGAGAAAGGATGGAGTAATGTAATATAATATGAATAAAAAATGAATGATTGGACTAACATTGTTAGCTTAGGAATCATATCTACCATGTTAGGTACATAAACATTGCAAGAAAAGCAAAGTCTTCTTACTGTATATTCTGAGAAAGTTGACGGCATAAAGATAAGGTAATTTTTCTTGAAAGTAATAGTTGACGAAGAATGAAGAGGGGCCAAGGATCTTCCTCTCAACAGTGCTTCTCGAGGCTCCACTCTCCAGCAACGCAATTTTAATCAATAGTGAAAGAAAGTGCTAGATAATTTCTTTTGGATTTCTCATGGATAAAAAAAATGCACTTTTGCAGCTATATAAAATGCACATTGATGGCGATATAAACTGAAACTAGCCAAAAACAAAAGAAGTACTCCTGTAAATCTGCCCTACATTCCTTCACTGAGTAAAATTGTTCTTGAAATTGAACTACTTTCCCACGCAAATAATAGTGGAGGAAAACAAAAGTAATTGTTCAATGTCCTTTGTTTCCATTTGCTGAAAATTCTTTACTTCGCAATGATAGACTGAAGTTGTGTTGGCTAAGGACTACTGTTCTCAATCCTTGTGACGCGTAGTTCATTCTCAACCGTACCAAACATCGAGCTAATGAACAAGACCAGCCCAGTTCAATGGTTCAACCTTCGGGTGATCCAGTTTAAAGTAGCTAAAAACACTATCCTGGTTATTTTTCGTTTGTTTCTAAATCTAAGTACCTTGCTTTCGCAAATAAAAATCCAAGAATCTTTATCGAATTGATGTGGGAAAACTTACACAGAGAAACGTAGAACACTAAATGCCCAGGTTCGAGCCTTGTAAGGCCTGTTTCTCCCCCTTTTCCCAATGACCAGGCAAACAGCCTCATGATTTACAGATGTCATCGAGCCAAACTAGTTGAGTCTCCGTTTACCCAGCTGCAAGCTAAAGTGACTGCTCTTGTCCAGCTCTGATACCAGTTTTGGGATGTATCACTTATTGGCACTGCTGGACAAACTGCTGATTATCTCAGACATGAAAGCTTTTATCCTATTTTCGATGCTTCTGGTTTTGCACTTCGACTCAAAGTGGTAAAAATTGTATAAGATTAGCTTATTTTTAATAAATTTGGTTTGGTGATCACCCACATGGTCTTTTTCCAAAAGTAGTTCACACTCATTCTTGAATATTTAGTAACATGTTAAACGAAAAGTGGTATAGCGTAAGCAAAAAGACAAATCATTCAAGATGGATAAATATTCTAGTACTCCATACGAAAGTCATTCAATGGGTACCCCTTGTATTTGTACTCATTAATTGCTAAAATTTGCAAAAAGAGAAACCTGTCACCACTGTTGTGAACAAGCCACATTCACAATCATTATAAGTGCATTCGACATCAATACAAGGTGTCCAGGTGACTGACCTTTTCGCTCTCTCCAACCCTGGCACCAGAACTGGAGATGCATAAGGGTTTTACGAATATCTCCCCTCCAACATCCAATAAATCGCTCCACTAAGCACGGTTGGATTTGTGCTTTTTCTGCAGTACAAACCTACAGAGCAATTACAAAAGATGTAAACACATCTCCGAGATGGGAAACTGGGTAAAACGGCAATATAAAATTAGTTATACCATATGCACGTGCCAAAGGAGCTCCTTCATTGATGGTATAGCAAAACACAACTCAAGCCTGTCCAAATTATTGGGCAGGACAGGACTGTGATCTGAAATATATCAACAACAATGTTTATCAAATCTTGGTACACAAGCTTGATTTGGAAAAGAACTACTTCAACCAATTAGACGCCTTACTGTTGCTAGTCAATATAATTGGCCGCTTTGC
The DNA here is from genome assembly GCA_019656295.1 of Rhododendron mucronatum var. ripense. Lineage (NCBI taxonomy): Eukaryota > Viridiplantae > Streptophyta > Magnoliopsida > Ericales > Ericaceae > Rhododendron > Rhododendron mucronatum. Next base: position 2,948,191 of record BPLT01000038.1, on the reverse strand, counting down.
TGTTTCTGCAAGTTTTTGTATAGTGGCAATAAGACCATGATCTTCAGAAAGAAGAGCATCAACGTCTTCAAAAAGTATCAAGGGTTTACTTGCAGTTTGATCAATAGAAGTTCCATATTCCCTGCTGACAAATTTCTCTGGTGTTCTGGTCCTATTTTGTGAGTCTTCTTCCTCATCCGATAAGGGTATCAGTTCAAAAACTTCACTGTCAGACCCTTGTACTGTTGTGCTGAAAGGAAAGACTGGGAAGGATTTCGGTATAAGCTTGCTCTCTGTACCCACGGGAGTTTTCAGTATACTGGAAGAGACAGAACTGGTGGTAAATTGGATAAATGACCAAAATCACTGAAAAGAAAATGGAAATAAAAGAAGACAATAGACTGGGGCAAGTAACTTCACAATTGCCACATTTCAAATGTATTGTGGTTTCTCTGGCACTTTGCTTGGTTACATGTTCGAATACTGAAAAGCAGGCAAATTCGTTGCTGGAAAAAATAAATCTACAATCTTGAATCATGCACATTGAAAAGCTTGTTCCGTAAACATTTATGACCCAGTGACTCACAAATCACAAGTTACTGTTCTAAGACACCAACTGATCTCATAGAGCATCATCGAACTTGTAAAAATATCTAACACACATTTTTTTATCTAAGAAGCTTCAAACAAAGGCCACGGACTACTAGACAAGCAAACAACCGTCCCAGTCCAGTAGAAATTGTTCATTGTAGTTGAGGGTCCCAATCTATTATTACCAAAATCAATCTGCTTTTAGAAAATACAGTTTTTAGTGTTTTAGGAGCCAATAATTTTTTATCATTAAATTTTGATGGGCATCGACTATAGTTGTGGATCACCCTTGTCCCAAAAGCTCTAACTGTTAGGGAAGGAGCTATACAAAGCATGTGAAGCTATACAATGCATGTGAAGCTCTCCAACACCGGCCATAATACGCACTCCATTACAAACATCAATACATGGAGCAAAAAACAATGAAAACATGGAACAAATGCAAACGAGGCTTGAATCGAATACCACCCTAAACCTAAGTTATGATATGATGCTAGATCATCACTTGTACCACAAGATTCAGCTGTTGGGAAACAGTACAGACAAGGGATATCATACTCCAATTCCAACGTCTTATTTAGGTCCTATTCTATTATTACAAGAACATACAATACATCAAAACTAATATTAGTATTCAAAGCCCCCAAAGCTCTTATTTAAGGTGTTGGCATGTTGGAGTAATTATTCTAAAGTCTATGAGCACTTATTTAATCTCCCCCAAGAAGCACTATGAGACACGTTAAGGTATGCTTCGAACACGTGGGCCATGCCTATATGTGTTTGCATGTGTTACTATATTTTTAGGTCACACGGTGGGGAGATGTTAGGAGGTCATACGACAAATTTTTAAAATTTGGAATTTTTAAAATCATCATAGATGCTTAATTCATGAGTACTTTATTGAGTGATTCCTTTTATACGTTCATGACATCAAAATGATGTGCTTTCTGTCCAATAACAGTCATTTATTCACTAATATGACAGTAATAAATTATACATCTAACTTATACTCCTTCCATTCCAAAAAGATTGTCAGTCAGCAAAATTTTGAACTTAAAAAGAATGCAATTTTGTAATAGAAAATCAAATTTAGTTTTCATAAATTAAAAGAACTCATTGATATAAAGAACTCATTGATATCTAGTAACCTACAGGAAAAAGGTTTAGTTTCTGTCAACAAAAATGCATTACTTTTAACTTCTTGATTTGCCAACCAGACAATCTTTTGTGAATGGAGGTAGAATCCATTATCATATTAAACATTTCTTCAGCATGTCTACATCCTAATTTTTGAAAAACTAAAACGTGTCCGCATGTCCACATTCCATGTCTATATCCGTATTTATTAGAATCACCCATTCATAGTTCCTAAGGGCGAGAGGCGCAAAGATTTGTTCGGGCCTAGGCAAGAGGCACAAGGCAAGGAGCGTGTTTTTTTGAAGCGAGGCGCACCTAGGCGAAGAAAATAGGAAAAATACCATACACCAATACTATATAACCTAATACACATAAAATAACATAAACAGTGTACTGTTTCTGAAAACATTTAAGAAAAAGCTTTTTCATTTTTATATGCATTATAATTATATGTACACACTAACAGACACACAAATTACATATTTTTGAAAACATTAAAAAAAAAAAAAGCATTTTCATTTTCATAGACAAATCAACTGATGATCCAGAGGGAAGAGATGAGAGGACAGAGAAGATCAATCGATGATCGAGATGATACATGTGCTATTTTCGTTTCTGGTGTTTGAGAGAGGAGAGATTTAGGATTGCTGAAGTCAAGGTTGAAGGAGTGAAAGTAATACATTTAACCTAGCTTTGATCTTAAGGCTGTGATTAAAATTGAAAGAGGTGTGCCTTTTCTCGCCTTGGCTGTGCTTCATTGAAGGTGCCTCGCATGGGCTCAGTCAAGGGGCTCCTTTGACAACTATGCTCCCACTCAATGGGTTTAGTTTATAACAGTTTTGAATTAACTCTGTCCGGCTATATTTAACTCTCAAGTGGCTAAAATTCTTACCCTTTTTAATTTTCATTTTTGTTCCCTTGTATTCATTGAAGGTAACCAACCATTCAGGAGGATCATTGTAAAAATGACATGCACAACCAAATCGCAAATCAAGATGAATAATGTTAAAAAATAGTTGTAACTCTAACTTGACCAATATATCTAACAGGAAAATCTTACAAACGCGCTTTCTTTTTTGTGCCATGCCCACTTACGACTGAACCCTTTCAAGGTAAACACTAAAACCTCTCACCCAAGTAGGGGCTGAAAAATGCTTAGGTCTCCCTTTTAGGATTGAACGGTTTTTGGACCACACCAAATAATAAAAATCTGTGTCGGCATCAAAATCCTTCGAAGCATGAATGATGCAGCAGAATTAACAAAAGCTAGTTGCATACTAATCTAAACGAATGATAAACTCGAGTCCACGAAAGAAAGAGACAGTCTGAATATTATTGATCAAAACTTGCATAAACATTAGGTTACAAACCCTTTTATAGGCCCAAAACCCTAGAAACCATAGGAAAAACAAAAAGTCCCAAAAATTGGAGAAAATAATAAAATTGAAAACTAGACAGAAAATTAAGACTTTCCCAAAATGAACCAACTGAAAAGGAATTACGAGCTAAGAGTTAAAAAACGTTTCAAAACTTTCCTAAAACGGCAAAAAAACGTAAATTGAAGGCCTAACGAAGGAATTAGGCCGAAAAACACCATGGCTCACGACGTAGGGTGGTGAATCTTGAATGCAATGCGAAAATAAGTCAGCCCACCAAGTTTGGGCCCGATCCGAGCTCGTCCGAAATTTGGCAAATCGGGTAATTTGCAATTAAGCAATGTTTAGGCTTCCGAGGCTTCTCGATTGGTCCAGTTGATCATGAAATTGGGCCTCCACATGTTCTACATCAATGAACATGACTAACGAGGAGTCGTGGCAATTAGTCATATGGGACTCGATAATCTCAAATATGGTTTGCAAAGTGTGGTGCTTCCTACTTTCTTTTAATCCAAACTGCTACCCAGACATGTAATGATGTAGTAGAAATTAGGGTATTTGTGTCATTTTAGCGGTCCTCTAGTGGTAGGAGGGTCTTGAGTCTATAAATAGGTGCAAAGGTCTCATTTGGTAGTTTTCTGATATGTTGAGAGCTTTGCTCCTTGTATCCCATTTTGGGATTTTCTTTCTCTTAATCAATCTCACCTTGATTTGGTTGCATTATGTAAAATATTAAAAGCTGTTTTCACTACAATAATAAACAAAGGGATTTAAATGAGAAACGACACAAAACTCCCTACTTAAACCCCTCACTGATGTGTTCCCTAAAACCATCAAACAATCAAAGAGTACCCCATCTAGCGCTTGAACTCCATTGGAGGTCAACCCCGACCTGCATTGATCTGTTTAGTATTAATTTTCAGTAGTTTTGATTAGATGTGGATGTAATAACCATGTACATATCCAGACCAAAGTAACTATCTACATATAAGTACATTGAAAAAATTTATTGCCATATCACCCCATGTATGTTTAAACGTGCTCCATGTCCATACAGTGTTCATGTTGCGCTTCTAAGGACAAGGCCATTAAACCTCCGTCCAAGCATTTCTGGATGCTAACCTCCATGCCATTATCAATATTTGGATTGCATTTGCTCCTAAGGTTACTTGTATGAAATTTGTTAGGACTGCCAATATTGTTTAAAGACAGCTAACTTTAACAACAAAACAAACTTCAAAATTAGGAATAGTTGAAGGTGAGGAAAAAAGGCTGCAGGAACATGTAACTACAGCTCCAAAACAACAGTTTACTTGGAAAGCGCAACAACTTTTATGTGGCTGCAAAGAGCAATGAATTTAACCTACCGTTGAACTGAATGTGATTCTACGCCACCCTCAAATCTTTGCATCACAAGAGCTCTTGTTCGCCAATCTGATGCGCTGACCTAGAAGACAGCAGACCATATGTGTCAGCTTTACAATGCATTAATTTGTCCTAAAGTACAGACTTCCAAGATTTAGCGATGATGAGATAACATCTAATGGATAAGATTTTCCACATTTTAAATTTACTTGGGGGAACAGTAAACTGTAATGCATTGCATGTTGAAGTTGCACATCCATAAATTCCTCTGTTGGTTTGACTGACATAAGGCCATCACACTTATATTGCATGGGGAATGGGCCGTTAATTTCCAAGAATACAACATGTAAAATGGTCCAAACCAAGGATATCACCAGTTTATTAGTACCTCAATGACATGAAAACCTTGCTCTTTCGCACAAGCATAAATAGCTGCAGACTTCCCACTCTGCAATTAAGGAGGCATCCATTTTATCCAGCATGATCAACATTGCACTTGTATTTAACAGATAGAATTGGTTGCATGGGAAAAACAGAACCGACAAAAAGAAGTTCTAGGAAAGAAACTGACAAAAGAAGTTCTAAACAACACCAAGAAACATACCATGGATGATTAGATATACTTATCTTCACATTATATGTATGTATGCATGCATAATGAAGGATAGCACAAGCAACGGCATTGCCCTTCACGTGTAGTGGGAAGGGGCACCTAGCGCGAAAGCCGTTGCTTGTTGGGGTAGGGTTTTCTATTTTATTGACGAATGCGAGATGCTGTTGGGTATCTCAAGTCCAACAACAACCTATTCCCAAAGTAACTCTTCCCCCCATGTAGATGACAAAATCTTATTTCACATGTCCATTAATTTTCTCACTGTCAAGTTTGCGAAAACCATACAGTTCCCTATGAATTGTTTCCAAATACACATTTTGTAATCTGGATTGCATCCAAGATCTATATTTCCTTCACGGACGCATTTGACAGCGGAACAGAAAATTTCCAACTATCCTTCTAAACAGAAAGGATATTGCTTTAGCAGCAACCAGTATGCACAACCCACAAGGCTATGGGTTCAAAATCCTGTCACTCAGATCAATAAAAGAAGCATTAAGGCTTTTCTCGAACGATCCCAATGACAAAAAAAGAGTCGCAATGCCAAGACATCATTTTTCAAAAAATGCAACATCTAGCATTGAAATTCTCAGAAATACCATCCAGAAATGGACCCTTGTTTACCCCTGTAACTGTTAAAGCCACTGATACTTCCCATTAGTGAACTACAAGTCATTGTCTATTCTCTTTTGAAATCCTTTCCAAATGCAAGCCATCAACCAACCATATGATTGCAAGACTCTGAAAAGCAGGCCTCATAAATTGCGCTACCCCCACCATTATCTGATCATCACTGCACCTCTTACCACAATCAAAAGAACAATGTGGTAACATCTCCAATAATTATCCATCCAGTCATTCTCTGTCCTCTTTTGAAATCCTAGCTAATGCAAGCCATCAAACCAAAGCCTTTAATTACAGAATGTAGAGTGTCCCGTTAAAAACCGAGCTACTTGGCCTTAATATTCTCATCACCCCCAAACTCTTGTCCCATACAAGACTAACGAATTCATATCTCTAATCAGGAATCTAATCTGGGGATCTACAGTCCAATCACTCACTTTCCTTTAAAATCCTTGCAAACTGCAAGCCATTAAAGTAAAGCCTCTTATTCAGGACAAAGTCGATAAAAAGTTATGATAATCAAACAAATTAGAAAGGGTGACACTAACGTGCAAACATATATTGCATTTCATTATTTCTGACTTAAAATTGTGGGTGCGTGTGAGCAGGGGAGCATACATACGCACAAAAGAAAACGAAACTAGATGTATACCCCAACAGGACCGGTAACTAAGAGAACATTCTTCAGGCTACCATCCTCATCTCTATTATCGAAATCGCAGTCACTTTGATAGCCGTTATAATCATCATCACGCACAATAAAGTTTTTGCCAACACTAAGATCTTTGCTGGATCGAAAACCTCGTTCATGCCAAAGTCGTAGCCACTCACTTAAGAAATTCACTGATTCTCGATTACCACATACCTGCATAACCACATAACATAACACAACACAACACATACATAATTATATTGGTTGAATGGACAAACGTCAAGAAACATGGTTTACATTAATAGAATGTAGCATGTTAACGAAAGGTCAGTTCTTGCTAAGAGATCTGGGTTGTTCTAGTATCATATCTTAGAATAAGGGGCTTGAATGGTCGAAAACAAAAGGTAGGTTGTTGAAGATACGATTCAATGTTGAACGTATATATGGTGTTTTGTTTGTGAGAGACATAAAGGCAACATCCGTAGTAGATTTGTACGTCAGTAGTAGATTTGTTCTTTGGCAGTATTGCGGAGAAGTGTTAAACTGGATGACACTTCTTGTTAATGTATGGATGTTTGTGGATAGATGAGTAGGAGATTCCTTGAAGATCTCCCTATGTATTTGTGGTATAATACTTGGAGGCTTGCTGAGGGTCTGCATGGAATCCATTTGGAGTTATATGAAATTATGAAGGGAAGGACTGAGCACCCTTGTCTGCTCTACACGACACGTTGTGGGTCACAGGCCCACAGACACCCTGTGGTGACGCTCCACTAAGGGAGCTCCACCATGAAAGGTCATACATACGAAGTATATTTGGAGCTCCAAGCAACCCATGACTCCACCAAATCTCTTGAGAATTCTCAACAGAAACATGTGAGCAAAGCCAGGGCCCTAAATATTAACAGTTGGGCGCCCACTCGACAGACGCGATGAAAAGCTCCATCACCAAGACAAGACTCTCTAAAAATCAAAACTAGGAGAAAGACCGTAGTTGCGTGAGGCGGGGACAGGGGCGAAGGCTGGGGATAGAAACTCCTCGTTCGGAAGTGTCGAAGGGAGCATTAGGAATGATTATACAAACAACTATGTAGTCCTAGTAAATGTTATGATTCGTAATTCCTGTCAACTGAATATATCTTTTTAGCGAATATAAGTAGATATCTTTCTACTAAGTACTTGAGCAAATTCGAGTTAATATTTTTCTAGCAGCTTGTCATTAGTTCATATTTATATTGTCTCTTGGTACCATTAACTTCTGTTCTTTGGGGGAATTATATGCCTAGGAGATCTATCCTGGTTAGGAGTGGGTTCCTTTCTCAATGGGAGCGAGGTTTCTGTGGAGGATTCGCCACCCCAATAGGAGGTTCTGCAACTACGAGAAAGACATAGCAGAATAGAGCAGATATTATGCAGACACGCAGTCACTTGAGACATGAGTGAATGTGCCGAGGGGGCATTAATGTGGGTATCTTAAAGGCCCTCACCATGAGGCACGTACCAGTGGGCCCATGCTCAACAGTGTAGAGTAGACAATGGAGTGCAGTGCTTCCTCACCATATCACTCCAAACAAGTAAACCTTTTTGGCTCATGTCCCTCTATCTCCCAATGCAAGGGAGCCCTCCATGGAGCCTCCAATTATGCTAGCGCAAACACTTAAAGAGATCCCCAAGGCATCTCCTGCCTGCCTACCCAATCTGATAAGACCCCATTGAGCGTAGCGACTCCGCAACATTGTAGGTCAAGAACAGGGCTTAGCTACCTTGCTTTGGACCAAAGGAGGCATGCAATATGGAGGATAGAGCAAATGGGTTGTCAAGGCTTACCCGAAGGAGCTTCACCTTAACCGGGGGGGTGCGCAACCAAGACGTTTGACAACTCGGAGCACATGTCATACCTACCCTGACAGATGCATAATAAGACTTCCCACAAGACTTGCAAACTCATGTCTAGCCCTAGGACTGGCAGATGAGGTTCTATCACCTCCAAACCCCAGAACCAGTAAGGAGGGGCCACATGTACTCGGGTGAGCTGAACCCACCTCTAAGCCTCCTATGTGTAGGGAGGTCCAAGCAGAGAAAGACAACAACATTTCATTCACCCTAACATCACCCTCTGGTTGACAACTCGGAGCACATATCATACCTACCCTGACAGATGGATAATATGACTTCCCACAAAACTTGCAAACTGACGTCTAGCCCTAGGACTTGCAGATGACGTTCTATCACCTCCAAACCCATAAGGAGGGGCCACATGTACTCGGGTGAGCTGAACCCACCTCTAAGCCTCCTATGTATAGGGAGGTCCAGGCAGAGAAAGACAACGCCATGTCATTCACCCAAACATCTCTCTCTCTCTCTCAGGCCCCAAAGTCCTTTCCTCCTCCACCTTCAAAGGCCACGAGTAATTGTACCACCAGTTCTCATATACCCAGAAGTCCTTTCAAATAACCTTCCAACACTAATATCCATGGACCACAATGTTCAAACACGGAGTCATTCCTTGTCCCATCTTCTCTCAAATGTTCTTGGGTGCTTTTTGATCCAGTTATTGATTGCAATACCAAAGAGTTAAGGATGGAATTTACAGTACCTAAAGAAAGGGTTGAAGTACAAAGGGTGTCCTAACTAGTATTCTAGAAATGAGAGTGTCGCAAATTGCATCGAATGTTTTAGATTGAAGCATTTTCCTTTGAAGGACGTTAAGACACATTTGGTGCATCAATAAGGATTCACCATCCTTTTCTAGGATCGATAGGTTCCTATTTTCTGTAAGTAGGAGCAATTTTCGTACACAGCGCAGATGTAGGACATCTTTGGATACTCAAAATATGCTACCTATCCATGGTGTATTAGTAGAAAACAATACAAAAATTGGGAGTTCGAATTTAAAACCCCAAGAATAAGGATCTTGGATTTTAAGTGACGAACAAAAATAAAACTAATCTTCAAACTAGTGCGTCGCTGAACTTTTCCGAAAACCATTATTCAAGTGCCTGAACAGTAGTCAATTTATTTGCTTTGGTGTAAAATCAATGGCTAGGCACCAAAGAGCAACCTAGAAGTGAGGGTTTATAATGTCTTAACTGTTGGAGTGCCCAAGCAGTGGCCAATTTATTGGCTTTGGTGTCAAATCAAAAGCTAGAAACCGAAGGGCAGACAAGAAGTTAAGAGCTTATAAGTGAGTGCCTGGGCAGCAACCAAGAAATTGGCTTCAGTGTAAAATGAAAGGCTAGATACCAAAGGGAAGGGAAAGAAGTTAGCATTCATACGGTCTAAACATAGATCAGTTTGGGGCTGAATTTTAGATTGTTTCAGGGAGTGCATAGTATTTTCTTTATTCGAGAATGCCAAGGAGCGCATAGTAATGAAAGAACAATTCATATCCCTTCTGTTGTAAGTTTTGGTTGACATGGCAGCCTTGATAAAAGGATTTATTTGGCTGGCCAAGGTTTGATTTTAGTGTTGAAAACAATACCCTTCAATGTCTGGTCTGAGTACAGAGACCAGGAGAATCACTGGAACGAAATAAATAAAGGAAGAAATATATATATATATATATATATCCCCTTCTTATAAGGACTACCTTATTTTAATAAAATGCGGACTTCTCTCTCCCGATCGAATTTCGATGATCCGAGCCGCTCAATGTGTTCAGAACATGATTTTAAGGGTACCCGCGAGAAATCAGCAAAAAAAAAGACCGAGAAGGGCTTCATCCGAACAGTTTTTGTTTGTTTTTTATCTAACGGTTCAAATAAAAACTGCTCAAATCAAGCCCTTCCCGGTCATTTTTTTGCCGATTTCTCGCGGGTACCCTTGAAATCACGTTCTGAACACATTGAGCGGCTCGGATCATCGAAAACAGATCGGGAAAGGTGAGAAACGGGAGGTCCACATTTAAGGTCCTCATTTTAAGGTCCTTACTTGAAGATTTCTGTATATATATATATATATATATAAAGTAGGAGTCTACGAATATTAAATAGGATCCTTAAGCTCATTTTTGTACAAATGCCTAACAGGAGATCAAGTTGTCGAAAAATTAATTTCAGGATACCTCAAGGGCTCACCTCAATGGCCTTCTGAGGCAGGTATTTATTTGTCCATAGGCTATTCACCGGGTGATTGCCACAAACGTCATCGTATGTCTTCATCCTGCGTAGGCAACAGCAGAATGGAAAGCAAATGGTCAATTGCATGCAATGTTGTGCACGGATATAAACATGCAAGGTCATAGACAGTACGAGGTCAAGTTCAAGACCCAAAAAAAAAAAATAAGCAAATAATTAAAAGTCGATAATTTGAGGAAGAGTTATCTTGACTCTTGAGCAGCATAAAATTGTGTTTATAAATGTTATGTTCTGCTATTAAACAACTGATGTCCTACCTTCACACAGTCACCAACATCTAGATTCAAAATTCTGCAAATAACATCAACTATAATATTTTCCATAGGCTTGTTCTCTCAGCCTATCAATATAAGGATCTTGTTGCATAACAATTAATTATCATCTTCGAAACTCATTTATGAGCCTGGGTGGCCTCTTGGCTCCTTCCCAAATAATTTTCATTTGGATTCTTCAACAAGGTAGTCAAGCTAGGCCTTGGAGGTATTTGAACAAGATTCTCTAGATTGAGTTTCTACTTCGTTTATCCAACATTCTAGATCTTTTGCTTACCTCTCCACGCGCAAGGGAGCAATAGAGCTTGACCCACATCAATCCTTTATTACATCTGAAACTAGTTGAACTTGGGTGGCCCCTCCCATCATTGCCAGTTAGTTTTAACTTATAATCTGAATGCACAAACACAGAAGTAGACCATTTCTAGGATAGCATAAAGGACCCCTTTGTGGATTTTACTTCAATTTCATGTAGTTGAAAGTCATATGAAACTTATCCCCAGTCTATGATACGTCCTCAGCAGACTATAATCAAGCAGAATGGATTGCAGCAGGATATTTCGCGATTAGAGGGAGGCAGAATGGTTTCTCAAAAAGCTTTATCAAGTGATCACTAATGTTCAAGTTCCATTACTAGAATAAACCTCCAAAGGACATAAAGCAAACAGTCTGATTTACATACGCACAAAATAGATCATTTCAACAGTCCGCCCAAGGCAAACAAAAAATAACTTTGGATAAATATATGTGAAGTTGATTTTAGAACAAGTTTGTCTAATGGGTGCATCTCCAGTTGCATGATTATGATTTTAATAGGAGAGAGACTAGGAAACATAGATAGGATGTACTTAATGTGAATGTATCTTACTGGAATCCTCTTATCGTAATCCTTTCACATCGTGATCGTATCTTGTAATAGTGTGAATCCGTGATCATATCTTGTAATATTTTCCATTTTAGGTGAAGATTCTATCTAGGTTTTCTCTGTTTAAACATGCATTGGCCTTGTACTCTGTACAGACTTGAACCTATAATTCATTCAGTTTCTTCTTTGCTTCGCTGAAAAGCAACACTTAAAAGCATAGGTAATGGATGTTTAGGTAAAATTCTTGGTGGGACTTTATTTAACATGAGGTTCCATTTTCCCCATTTAAAGTGCAAAGCAGAATGTCAAATTTCACCTCGCTGAGATAAAGAACATATTGCAGGATAATCCAAATGGACGTGCCATGGTACAGCTGAACTAGATCAGTATCTACCAAATGAACCTAATATATTACGCCAAACCATATCCTATCAAAGCCAAATGAGGTTGCATACATCTTGCCTCCCCAAACCCTGCATCAGTGGAGCCTCATGCACATCATCATTCGAAAACCACGCATAGCTCCACAAGTGATGCTAGACTCCGCAGAAAATGGAGTCGAGGGAAAGTAAGGGAAATCTATTTAATCCAAACTTCTCCGCAAGGTAGTTTCTGCTTTTAAGATTTATTACGATGCAATATTCCTTTAGCCATATTAAACCAAACCAAGTGAACCTCTTAGGAAAATACCTTTCAAACCTTGCAAGGCAACGGTTAAATACCTTGAACAACATCACAGCGATCACGTCAATTTCAAAATGAAACTTTTCTGAACATTATAATCAAAACTACAACAGCTAAGAGAAATCAACTATTCATTTTTCGAGTGAAAATCCTACCAAAAATAGAGGTAAAAGGAAAAAGAGCAAAGACAGCTCAACCGTAGATGGATGCCATGAAAATTCAAGAGAATTCTCACCTTTGGTGAGGAAATCTACCCTCCCCATCAGCATCTGAGTTTCTTATATGACCAGGATGCCCATGACCCTGCTGAACTCAAAACATATTGGGAAGAAGCTTATTGCAACATTAGAATCCACTGACTATCAAAGAAACAGTAAATCCAGATTTTTTTGTTTTGCTTGACCAGTAAATCCAGGTTAAATAAGACGAATATGTACCGCATTAAAATCTTCATCGAGCACCGCTGGGGCATCAGCTGAAGTTGCCGATATCGCATGCCTACGTTCTTGAACAGAAGGCTGATCCAAACATATAACTTCCTCACTCTGAAGCAATGATGTTCTGCTAGGATATAGAATTAGGGAGTCATCAAAATGTAAGGAATTGACAGATCCTACAGAAACTGGTGAGCAAGCAGTCTTGAGATCACAATTGGAACTGATAAAGCTTCTTTCAGAAACTATCCAATTCCCCCAATCAAGGGAGCCAGCATCATCCTGCAATGCAAAAAAATGGATAATTGAAAGCAATCTAGCAGGAACAGAAAATCTAAGTTCAGTTATGAAAGAGGACATACCTGGACCTTTTCAAATACATGAATGGGGCTGAGGGTAGGGTGTTTCTCCTTTCCCCCAGCTAAGCACCAATTTCCCTCCTCATCAATTGTCTTCTTGATATTCTTGGTCATCTTTGTTGATGAGAAAAACGGGTGCATCTGCCTTCCACCAAAAATACGTGCATCTTCCTGATAAAGTTAAAAGAAGGATGCTTAGGGTCAGAAAATACATCACTGTAAGAATAGAGGAAAAAAGCACTTGTGTGAAACGAATTCAGCATCTTCAAAACAAAAGTCTCATCTAATTGGAAATATTGGTGAATACCAAGAAGCACCACAAACAAATAGGGTTTCTTTCTTCTGACTATGTTAAGGAACACAAACAATAAGTGATCTGATCAAAGTTCAGCTAAAAAAAGATGTAAAAGGGAACAAAGCACAGAAGCTTGACTCACCTCGGCTTTCATTTTTGCCTCTAACCAAAGATCAGGAACTGGTTGTGTTGGATTTCCACTCTGTATGTCCGATATGTGCTCAAGGCATGTTTCTTTTAGGCCAGTATTCTTAGTATACTTTTTTGGTGTAGTTTGTGTTTGCTTCTTCTTTGGTGTTGAATTCACCCGCCGTTTCAACTGCCGAGGAGTCTTCATGTCTAACAAACATATAAATGTTATGAATTTGCAAACGGGAATAGGGTGTTGATATCTGATCAAAGCATGATTGGAAAAACAAAAGTGCTCTCAATGGACTTGGTTCCCCAGTTGCAGACTGTCCTTGTAAAGGTCTAAAATTATCAATAAAAGTGACTAAAAGCATTCTCATAGTTTTGCATTGATCAAAAGGTTCATTATGAAAATGAGAAACTGCTTGTTTGGATGTGCCTTTTTTCTTTCCTATATTGACAGGTGGTGAAAAATCTACTTAGGCAACTTAGCTCATCTGCAGAGTAACTGAGGAAGTTGTGTTTACTTATTTTGGTTTCTGAATTTTATCTTTAAGTTACCCTATTCCACCTTCTTTTAGAACTTAGAGATCTCAGTCCATCAGAACACATTGCTCTTTGTCTTTAACCATGATCAATTCAAAATCCTAAAATCAGCATTCTCGAATGATTTAAAATAATGACATAATCAGAATGCAAGGACGAATCAAAAGAAAATCAGAGAACACATTGACTAGAGAGTAGAGGAAATGAAGCATACACAAAACGCTGGAAAATTTTGCCTATAATTGGCAAAACTTTTGGAACATCCAGGATGTAATCGATTCAGGTATCAGTATATTAGCTAAACCATCTGAAGAGAAGGGATGGCTTGCATTACCACGTGTCAAATCTAGCCCACCCAGCTTTACAATGATATCACCCCATTCTAATTGCAACCAAACACTATTCCCAACTCATTTCAAGTATAGGCTTAAATAGAATGGATGCAGTGAATGCCATGGGCATAAAAATCACAACCCAGTAGTAAACTAGTGCACGCATGTTTCATTTTATTTTATTTTGTCGCACTTTATATATTGGCGGGGGTTATCGGGGTGTTAGTATGGTAATCAACAGGAGTCCAGAGGCTTTCCATAGCCCTGAACCCCATACCCGCCCCACGAACCCCAAACCCACCCCTCGTGCGGCTCAAACTCAGGCCTCCACAGGGAAGAAGGGGGGGGTGGGGCGGGGGTTATTCATGAGACAACCAACTTCACCAAGCTTGGTTTCTCGCATGTTGTTTCATTTCAGTTACCTACTTGATGTCTATTAGACTTTTTGCACGAAGTCATACAATACAGAAATTTGTTAAAAACGTTATGAACAACTTATGAATACGAAATCCAGGTTATACATATCGATTTCATTAAAACATATTTTTAAGTCTATAACATTATGTAAAAAATGCAATCTACACATTCCCAAGACACTCTCAATCTCCAGAATTTGAAGAAGTGACTCTTTCATACACCCACTTTGTGTGTGACTTGGGTTAGCCCCTCCTCTCTGGCAAAAAAGAAAAGAAAAAAAGAATCACAATGTTGCACTTTCTGCGGTCCATTTGGTATTTAGCTTCCAGCAGTAAGCGCTCTCTCTCTCTCTCTCTCTCTCTCCTCTCTTCCGTATCTAGGCCGCCTTTTTCTCTTCAAAAGTATATGACAAGAAAAGGGCTAAAGATAACCTAATCTGGAGGCACATAATTTGAGAAAACAGACATACTAGCTTCAGCTTCGACTGGAGAGCAGGTTCTATCGTTTGCTTCAGGTGAAACAACGCATTGCTGCTCTTCTTGTGGATGTTGTCCCTGACAAGCTTGTAAGAAGACATGGGACTCTGCGTGAAATTCAGCAATGTGATCTCAATTTCCACCCTTCCATATTTCAGTTTTCCAGATATGAAGCCAAAAAAAAAAAAAAGGGATGGAAAATTTCTAGCACGTTCTGCACTTACTAACAATAGGTGGAGAATCTTTCTCGCCCTCTTTCCTGCTCAGGATCCCTTTGCCATTTACAGGAACCTATGTGACGTTACTTCAACTTCAAATAGCAGCAATAAACAAAATATATGATGGCCAAAGTAATTGACTAATTGTCAAATGGGAAATTTGCATCCCAGAAACTTCATTGCTCAAAATAGAAAGGTTTAGGAGTAATGCCAATAACGAGACAATGCAACATTATTCAAAGCAAATAATGAAGGCAGCATTACTTCGAATTCCAACATCTTCTGTAAAGGTTTTCCGTTCACACACCCACTACCCAAAGACAAAAATCTTTCTGTTTAGTGTTCGATAATTACATCAAATTGAATGATTACTCCATGACATTCACTTAGTTACTTTGAATTATGTTGCCAGAGAAGTAGTTTCAATTCAAAGGTCCAGGTTTGCTTAGCTTTCACCCAGCCAACTAAACCTGGGATTTACGTAATTATTATAACCCAATTAAGCACCTATGTACATTACATACACCTTAGATTTTATTTTATTTTTTATAATTCAGGTGTCTGGGGGGGTCCGATCCCACCGCTCACTTGCAGGGAGCCTAAACAAGCCTGAGATTTACTTAAAAATCTTTTCAAGACAGCATATTATACAGTATACTGAATTTGTTTTGGGCATGACAAATCATCAGTTCACCAAATTCCAAGCTACTGGTCCTACAATGTAGACAAGTCTGGTTATTCTAGAGGAACGCAAAACGAGAATTAAGAGCGGAAGAGAAGGCCTAGATTATGTGACAGTTGCCTTAAGGTGCCTCTCAATAAGCCAGTGAGGAAAATCACATTTTAGAGGAAGAGGGGTTGAAAACCTACAACCACTTCCTCCAGCGCAAGGGCCAAAGGGCACACACTAAATCAAGAAGAATCAGCATCTACGAACTTGGAGAATCTCACTCACAATCTTAGAAGACGTCGGGGGCCTTCCCCTTCTCTTCCTCGTCTTGATATTCTCTTGTTTACCGCCGTCCTCTTGATCGCAACCTTGGTCGTCTTTCTCCGCCGCAATTTCCGGAGACTTGTTCTGCGGGAACAGTGTCGACTGCACCAGTCTCCGGCGAACGCGCGGCCGTTCCTCCGCCTGCCGTAGTTCGCCGGCTCCGCCAGCCGGCGATTCCTGTGGCTCGGTGTCCATTGGATCAGCTGAATTAGGGTTTTGAATTTAGGGTTTTGTGGAGAGTGAATTTTGGGGGTTGGGAGGCAGAAGCAACGAGATCTCTGACGTAAAAGGGTAAATTTTGGGGGAGAGAGAGTGATGAGGGGGTTGGAGGGAATGCGGCAGTCCTTCCCGCCATGGGAAATAATTCCGGTTTTCAGCTGTTAGTATTTGTTTATTTATTTATTCGGCTGTTACGGCCCACTTATCGACTGGATTATAGGGGACGGATGTTATTCACTACTTTCACTCAAACAAACTGAGTTGTATCAGATAGGATTAACAAGGAGGTGAGATTGGTAATACTAGCATGGTAAAAAATGTGAAATCAAAATTTGGCACATCAATTTTTTATCTACTTAAGAAATTTCTAAGAACATCTACAGTGGAATAATCAAAAGTTGTCGCATCATCTTTTGATTATTCATTTAAGGGGTTGTTAAGATTAGCAATGTAGATGTCCACAATTGTATAATCAAAATTGAATAACCAAAATATGACACGTCATCTTTTCAACTCATAAAAATCAAAAATTTGTGACATACAAAACAATTCTTTAAAATAGTTTTCAAACTAATAAAAACAGGTTATTAGAAAAAGAGAAAATATTTTTTGAAAACTTTGATTTAAAAAAAAAAAAAGGTTTCGGGAAAAAGTTTTAAAAAAACTGTTTTTGAGTAAAAAATAGGTTTTGGAAATTTTTTTTTTTTAAAGATACAGTTTTGAAATGATTGTTTTTGCAAAAAAAAAAAAAAAAAAAAAAACTATTTTTAAAAGTATTTTTCTTATAAACATGTTGAAAATGGAAGAGATAAAAGGTTTTTGAGTAATAATGGTGTACTTGATTGAGAAAATGATGAGACAATTAAATTTGGTTTTTGGCAAAAGATTGCTAGTTTTGATTATTCAATGGCCAAAATTTGATGAATTGTTAAGAGGTTGCTAAGTTTGGTTATTCAAATATGAGCTTTTATTTAGCAAATGTTGTTAACATTAGCAACTTTTTGGTTTTGATTATACCACTGCGGATGCTATGTGAATAACCAAAAATCAATAATAAAAAATTATCACATCATATTTTTGTTATCCATTGAAGGGGTTGCTAAAGTTAGCAAGTCCACAATGGTACAATAAAAATTGAATGGTCCCAAAACTTGCCACATCATCTTTTTAACTTATAAAAATTTAAAAATTGCGACACAAAAAATAATTTTTAAAAAATAGTTTTCAAACTAATAAAAACAGGTTATTAGAAAAAGAAAAATAATTTTTTGAAAACTTTGATTTAAAAAAATGTTTTTGGGAAAAAGTTTAAAAAATTGCTAATTTTGATTATTTAAGAGCCAAAATTTGATGAATTATTATAAAAGGTTGCTAACTAAATTTTGTTATTGACAAAAAGTTACTAGTTTTGATTATTTAAGTTTGGTTATTTCAATGAGTTTTTTTTTTAGCAAATGTTGCTAACATTTAGCAAGCTTTGGTTTTTGATTATACCACTGTGATGTTCTAAAAGCATTCATAATGTAATAATCAAAATTGCATAACAAAAAGTTATCAAATCACCTTTTGGTTATCCATTTAAGACATTGTTAAGATTAACAATGTAGAAATTCACAATGTAATAATCAAAATTGAATAACTAAAACTTGCCACATTACATTTTCAAACAACAAAATTCTAAAAACTAAAAACTGTGATAATATTTTGAATTGTTTTTGAAAAAAAGTAGAAAAACAAATTTTTAAAAAAAGTGTGAAAAAAAAAGGTTTTTAAAAATTATTTTTTGAAACATTGTTGAGAGAGAGAGAGAGAGTGATGAGAGAAGGTTTTTGTATAATGAGAAGTGTACTTGATTGAGAAAATGTAAGGACCACTAGATTTGATTATTGATAAAATGTTGCTAATTTTGATTATCTAATTACCAAAATTTGATAAGTTACTAAGAGATTGCTAAATTTTGTTATTACAATGTGAGCATTTTTTTAAGCAAACATTGCTAACTTTAGCCACCCTTTAATTTTGATTATTACATTGAAGTTTATAAAGAGAAAATGCACTGTACAAGAAAGCATGATAAGTAACCTTATAGAAGCATGTGCGGATCCAAAAAAAAAACCCCAACCTTATAGAAGCATGTTTGCATCCAAAAGATGTAAGCAGACCAGACTAGGCTGGAGTAACAATAAAAAAACTAAAGAATAACCAGACATAAATTGAAACATTTTCCTTTCTCGGGAGACTGGATAATGCATTTTAAATGAACGACAGATACTATACAACACAAACAAATTGCACAAAGTCGCAAACATAAACAGAGGCAGGTAATGTACAATTCAGTATCTTGGGTGACCACATTTTAAGTACTATATTTTGGTACCATCTGATGCTTTGGTAGAGTTTTGAATTGTGGACTCCACACCAATATGTTGATGCCAAATGAGATGCTATCCCAAATGTGGTTGGAATAGCATAGCTCCTTATAATAATTTACAAATTAATGCAACTTGTAAATGATACAGTTTCATTTGTCTGCACAAACGGGAACAAGGGAAGTCGTGATTATTTACGAGGTTCAGCCTTAATCATCTTGTTATGAGACCATCTTTAGAGAGCCTTAAGGACAACTTTGTTGGTCGTATGTACCCCCATCGCAGCAATCTTCAAAATGGCACGTGTCCTGTACAATCTGTGAAAAACAACACAAATATAAAGAGCACCCAAAACAAAGTAGATTATCTCTTCACATGTAATCACCAGTTTACCCCCTAGCATAGCTAGATAATGTGCATGTAGCTATCAAGCGTAGGTAAGTAATCCGAAGTCCATGGACATTAGTAGACTTCGCATTTCAGATTCCCAGAATTTTTTTTGTCATGTGATTGTTAAAGGCGAATCATTACTGAATATCAGTATCTTCTTTTACAAGAATTTGTCCACTACAAATTTGGCCCAGTTAAACACATTGATATCTTGGGTTCAGTATAATGTCTAGTGAATACCCAAAAATGTCATGTTTTTAACTTTCAGATTATGCTAGAATCAAATTAACTTCCAGCAAATGATTTTGTAACAGTGGGGAATGTATTGCACTCCATTTAGCCTCGAGATCCAAGAGCACAAAGAATAATAACAAAACAGCTAATAACTCACCCTGCCAGAGCGAGCCCCCAGGTGGATAGGGTGTAGAACAACTTCCCAGCATGCCAAACATGCAACATCTTTTCCACCTTGTTCATGCCACCCAATGCTTTATGCAGAACTGCATGTTCAAATTATTTTTATAAACACTACTGTTGAATTACTAAACTCTATTGACCATCCACAATCAACATAGGAGAAAGAGCAAAGAATAAAAGCTAAATGCCTAAACCCAAGAACAGCAAGAAAAATGGAATCTCATCCGATCCATGAAAAAAAAGTCTTCGCAAGAAAAACAAGAGTTATTTCAACATAGGAAAATAATCATATGTGCACAACTCCTAAGTCATAAAAGCACTCGCCATGTTTGCATAAGCACGTGAAGAGAGGGGTTTGAATTATTTCGTTTCTGATTAATTTCAGAATCTAATCACATGCCACCTTTGCAACCTTGATATTTTGTGTAACATGAGTTCTACACTTCTACCAATTGACTGTTTCTTCTATATCTATTTTTTAGTGTGTGTATGTGTGCGTGTGAAATAACTTCACCAGCTGCTTGGGAAAATATAATTTACCTATTGAAATACGTAAATTGCTTATCAAAATTTTGTTTTCCAGTATTTAAAAACCCAACCAAATAACATACCTGTAAAATAGTTAAATATAAGCTATATTGAGTTCTGGACATGGTCCATTTGCCCATTCATACACTAACACGGTTTATATCTTGTGTCTAAATGTTCACCTAAGCACCAGCACATAAGGATCACTTTTCAATAGACTGGTTTCAAGAAGGTTCTTCCATCCAGAATACAGAAAAATTATAAGAGACTGTTAAGGAAGGATTAATTTAGTAGGAATTACTGTGACATTTTATAGAGAGAAGGAAACGTGAAACAAGATGAAAATTTTGAATCATTATCCTTTGCTAATGAAGTATGGTTAGATTATATTCCTAATAGTCGCTGGCCAGAATCCAACAAGCAAAACAATCAGGCGTTAAGAATTCTTCACCACTGATGAACATCATTGTTTCAATTCCATTTGTCATATTAACTAAGCAAATATGAGCTGATCAAAAGGAGAAAAAGTTTCAAAGTAGCAAATTCCATATAAACTTCATACAACCAATCTCCTATAGTATCTACTCATCAAAGAAGAAAATAAAAACTATGTTATCCGCTTCAATGGATGAAAAAAGAAATAATTGATTCTCAAAAAATGCTCCAACAATGATAGCGAAATCATTTTTCCCCCCCCCCCCATCATCACAACAGTGAGAGTGCAATCCTGCCATAATTTAATTTATCCATTCCTCCTTAGCCTCTTTCTGAGGTATTTCCGTATGTTATTAGTTCCATGTATTTATGCTAGAAAGGAATAGTTTTTCAGAATAATAGTAATTCCAAGGAATTGCTTCCCACATCCAATCTTTACGTTCAATTTATATCATAAACACAAGGATGCAAAAGAATTCTCCAGCTTCCTCCGGATTAGATGTGTATAATTAATTTTTTGCTATTACGAGAAAATTTAGCTTTGTTTAAACCGTCCTATGAAGAATAGGATAATAAAGCAGTAGCATAGACACATCATTTGTTCATGTGCCTGGATTCCAGGAAAGAGTCAACAACTATAGAGAGCACGTAATATTTTCACTAGTTTGTAAGATACATATCCAACCATTAAAACCATAGAAATCGAAGTATCAAAATCAAATAGTTCAAAATCTAACTTACTCTTCTGCAACTCCTCTGGTATCAAAGTCTGCAATTCCAGGGAATCAAAACAAGGTCAGATGAAAATTCATTCCATTTATGAGACAAGTGCAAAACATTTGGTCATCCCCTACCAGAGCTTTCGGATTTGAGAGAATGCATCTAGCCATAAGTTAGCAACACCATCCACCACATGTTCCTCGCAAACAACTAAGTAATTTTCATCATCGATTCCACTCTGTTCTTCAACATCATTTGGAATCATCTCATCGTCGACCCAAACCCACCAACTAGGTTTTTCATGTTCAAGACTGATTAGTATTTCAGCTGACTGCAAATCTGCTCCTGAGGAAGAGACAAAACAAAGTAAGTAGAGATGAACAAATGGCAACTACAAAGACAATTAAGAAATGGCACTAACCCTGCAACGAGATCACTAATAGAAGGGGAAAAAAAAAAGAAACCTGATGCCTCCTTGAAAGGGAATTTGTAGCCAGTTCCATCAACAGATTCACCCTGGACGGATTTAAGCTGAGTCAAGAACTTTTCTGAATCCACTGTGGTTACGAGTCGATCATAAAGCTGAAAATAGAAAAAGCATTAATGCAAGGACTCCTTCCCAGCTAAAATTTTCAACAACTCAAAACCACTGACTGTAAATGACTCAACAGTAGAAAGCTTTTTAAGCATATTGTGCCTGGGGCTAGGTAGGAGTGATAAATAGAAAATGTAGACAATTCATCATGTATAAAAAAAGTTTTCCAAAAGTAAACTGTTAGAATATAGTGAGGGGTAGTTTGATCTTTGTATCGTATCACTCATCACTATAAATTAATAATGTTATATGTGTATTAGGGCAAAGTTACAAACCCTAAACACTTCTCTCTTTTAATCACATGGTATCAGAGCTAAGCTTTCGGAGGCTTTTGGACAAGACTCTATATCGTTGATAATTGGCTCCCCCTTTGTTTGTCGTTGATGGTTGACCGTTGCCGTATGGGTTGAATTGTTTGTTCACCTCTCCACGTGTAGGTTAGGGGTCGCACATGTGGGGAGTGTTAGAGCTTGTCCCACATTGGTTAATTATAACTTTCAAAACTAGTACATGAGCCTATACAGTCTCTCCACTCATTGCCAATTGGTCTTCAGTGCACGTGTGTTATGTTCATGCTCTTGACCTGGTCGGGACAAACTTGATTTCCAAAGTGTTTTTCTTGGTCACCCATATACTCAAAAAGAGTATAAGTGTTACTCTCCATCTCTTCGTGATCATTCTGTTTGTGCGGTTGTTACATTTAATGAGTCATTACCGGTCTTTTTGTGCACTCCCGCCATCGTTGATCTACCACATATGTGTTTCTTCTAATTAATCCCTGTCTTGCTATACCTCTTGTGTTTCCTTCTCTTCACGCTTTTCCTTAGTCAATTTCTCCTGTATATGTTACTAACACTGCACAAGACGCTCTTTCCTTGTCTGAATGGCGGACAGCGATGGAGGCTGAGATGTCTGCTCGCCATAATAATGGCACTTGGGAGTTGGTTTCTCTTTTGTTGGGAAAGTTTACTGTCAAATATAACCGGATGGTACTATTGAATGGTATACGGCACGCCTTGTTGCCAAAGGCTACACCCAGACATATGGGGTTGATTATGCTAAGACTTTCTCTCCTATTGCCAAGATTGGCTCTATTGGGGGTTTTTTTTTATCCTCTTTTGCTGCCAAACTTGGGTGGCCCGTGGCCCTTGTTGCAGTTAGATGTCAAGAATACTTTTTTACATGGTGATTTGCTTAAGTATACATGGAGCAACCTCTTGAGTTTGTTGCTTAGGGGGAGCATTCGTAGGTGTGTGAAGTGTGTCGGCTTCTTAAAGCTCTCTATGGTATAAGTAGTCACCTCAAGCTTGGTTTGGCAAGTTTAGTGATATTGTGTAGTGTTGTGCATAGCTCTCATTCAGATCATTCTGTCTTTTCTCTTCAGTCAGATCAGGGGAAAGTAGTGTTGATTGTGTATGTGGATGATATCATCATTATTGGGGATGATCAGATAGGCATTGATGAATTGAAACAGTTCTTACGTCGTTAGTTTTACACCAAAGATTTGGGTAAACTGCGCTATTTCTTGGGTATTGCAAAAGCAAGATCGGGATTAGTCTGTCCCAAAGGAAGTATCCATTGTACATTTTGGAGGAGGCTGGTTTACTGGGATCAAGACCTGTAAAGACTTCTATGGATCCAAATGTCAAACTTTGTGTTGATTAGGAGAGTTGCTCTTTAATCTGATCAGTATCACCACTTAGTTGGCAAGCCGAATTAGATTACTAGTGCACGTCTTGATATCTCATTTGTTGTTAGTAGGTGAGCCAGTTTATGTCAACTCACATTGGGTCGTCTTCCACATTGGGAAGGTATATTGTAAAGTATCTAAAGTGAGCCCTGGAGGTGGTTTGTTTTATCGGTCTAATTGTCATTTGCGTGTTGAAGCTTTGATGGTGATTTGGCAGGATCACCATCTGACACGCGATCGACAACTGGGTACTAGGGACTGTACTTTACTTGGTAGCAATCTTGTTACCTGGAAGAGCAAGAAACTGCAAGGCATAATCAATCATATATGATGCAACCCAATTCACTCTTTCCTTTCAAAATTATGCTTAGCTATTTTGATAAAGGTTTATAACTCTTGCCGACAATATGCTTAAAGGTTTCCGACTCTAGGTATAAGTTAGGTAGTAAATAAGCATAACAAATAAATAAAACAAAACTAGTAAAACACAGGTCTCGAATAGACAAACATAGAACACCGATACATACAGACGAAGATGATTTCAAATATTTGAGACGAGTTTGCGTACATCGGACGGGCAATCTTCAAACAAACAAGGAGATTCGGAGAGATTCTGAAGGAGGTTGAGGTTCTGTTGGAGCAAGTCCCTGAGACGGCGATTCTCGGATCTCAGGGACTCCAGCTCTTTCTCCTCAGACGCGTTAGGGTTGCGCTCTTCAGAAGCCGCAGCGTCGTGGTCGTGATGGTGGTGGTGACAGGATTCCAAGGCGGTCCAGGCGACGTCGGCCACCTCCAATACCGTCTTCGCCACCTCTATCGGGACGTGACCCACCATCTCTCTCTCTCTCTCTCTCTCTCTCTATGTATGTATATAGAATTCTATCTGTCTCCTTATATAATCCGTAATCTATCAATTTATCTGATGACAATCAGATTTCACCCCTAATTTCTGAGGGTGTTCAATTCGGATGTGTAATCCGTTTCTCTTGGTCGAATGTTTGACGATTTTGGCCCAAATTTGAATGTTTTGTTGATAACTCGACGACCTAATGGGGTCGCGTGTATGAGTATATCGGTGGTGTTCCCTTTGTCGTCATCCTTGTGCTCTTGACCTTTTTTTTGTTTTTTGAAAGATTGTTATCTTGACAGAGTTTTTTTCTTCTTTCTTTTGTTTTTTTTTTTAAAAATTTAGCTTCTTCTTTTTTTAGCAACACAGCACATTTCATTCATAAGTCCAAAGGCGAAAATTACATTATAATAAAATGTGGAGTGAACCAAAATCTACAAGAGCAACTGTTTGAAACACGGCTAAAGGCAGAAAAATTGATTTATTGGATTATTTTTGTTTTCATTCAAAAAAATTAAATTTTAATCGGAATTTTTTACTTTTTAGGTTTGTCTCGTCAATTAAAAAAATTAATTAAATTAATAGACTGCTTGGATAATTTGTATAAACAATTTTGTTACCATCACAACCTCACAAATAGTACTCAAAACACATGTGGAACAACCTAAAGAGTTGGTTTGAGACTTATGAATTTACTCTATTTTGAGGCTTTAGGTTTGATTATTTTTAGCCCATTTTATTTCACGGGTAAGAGTGTGAAGCGGTTGTGAAAAGGATTATAGAAATTAGTATGAGGAGCGCACAAGCTCGCCTGAGACTTGTTTGTGTAAATTGTCACGCCCTCGATTTTCTACATAAATATGAATAACTTTTCATAAGTAAAATCCTCACAATAACATACATCATACCCCAAAGAAGTTTTACCCAAGGCACATCGGCCCAATAACTTGAAATTACAAAGATTGAAGGAGAAAATTAAATAATTTACAAATACCCAATTGTTAAGTAGTCGAAGTGAAATTACAATTACATCCTTTAAAGAAATCCAAAAGAGTGATAATGCCATGTTCTCATGTTAGCTTTCAAAAGATTTCCAATCAATGCATGCACAGCACTCCATGCTACAGCTCCGAATGTACACCTGAAAAATGAAGGGTTGAGCAAACACGCGCCCAGTAGGAAAATCTCTACAAACTTTATATGCAAGTGAGACGATTTGAACATGAAAGAATAATATCGGATACAATGAAAGAGGGTGCAACTAACGCAACTCCATGAAAGGATTTCAGGATTTAACGGACACTTCACTTGCCATTTATCGGTCTATTAGCCATCTTTTACGTGTCCTTATTATTCAGATCCGTCTAGTACACTTCTACGGTTACCAACTTTCTTTCCAGGTCTTAAGGGCCCCGTACATCTCCCATTGATCTCCAATATGAGTCCATGTATCTCTTCCTCCATTAACAAACCGAATAGTAAGTTTAAGAAATTTTCCGGGTCTTAGGGCCCCATATACCCACAATGCATTTCCGGGTACTCGTGACCCCGTACACCCATTTTACCTTCCGGGTACTCATGACCCCGTACATCCGTCCTACATTCCGGGTGCTCATGACCCCGTACATCCGATTCAAGTTCCGGGTATCAGGACCCCGTATGCCAATTACAACTCTTTTGTATTACCTTTCGTCATATGTGTTCTCATGCTCTGATTGCACTATTGTAGATAAAGAGAGATTGATATTAAGTACACGGTCCACATACCAATTCACATTTCCAATCTATTTCCAAACTAATTATCCTGACTCATTCCTCATACTGCATGGCATCAAGTATTAAATTCTCGCGTCCGCTTATGATTCGTCCATGCTCCCATCTAACGACCAACTTATCACCATGCGTATTTAGTTTTAACGAGTTCTCCCCACCAATCTTATTATCTCATGTATTCATTAATAGTTAAACGAGCACTCCAATAAAATGTTAGAACAACAATTTATGTCATACAACCTTGGTATTCAATGCAACGCGAGTCAATGAATAAGGATAACCAAGGAATCATCGAAGTGCGAACAACAATGCTTGGAAGTGATTTAGAGTAGCGAAAAGGGGTGTCAGAAATAAGTGAATGCCACCACAATTGAACGAGGAAAAGATGAAGCAAAACTGTCCAAATACTAGGGGTTATCGATACCCTTGAAGAATGGTATCGATAACAATGGGTTGAGGCCAGGTAAAAACAAGATTTTATCGATACCATGAAGAAAGGTATCGATAACAGTGGGTCAATATCATTCCAGACGCGAGGGTATCGATAACAATGGCAAACGTTAGGGATAACGATGACACGTTAGGGATAACGATGACAAACGTTAGGGATAACAATGACAAACGTTAGGGATAACAATGACAAACGTTAGGGATAACAATGATTTTCTGGACTTTAGAACATAGTGTTATCGATAACAATGGAAATGTTATCGATAACAAAGGCTTTCGAGCAGATTTTTATCAGGTGCTTCTCAAACAAAACCCAACTCAAGACAACAATCCATAGCACGATTTATGTACAAAATCAACTCAAAGACATATAAAGAGTAAGAGAAATCCCTACCTCGAGGGTTAAGGCCAAAATCAAAAGATCATCCAAGCCCTAGAACTTCAAACTCCGAACCAAGCCGAATACGAACCACCGAGCCCCTACGAACGCGATTCGAGCTCCAATACGTGCAATGATAGAAGATTGGAAGGTGTATGGTATGGGTTTTGAGTGATTGGGTGAGAGGGTGAGAGAGATCGAGAGAGCCGAGAGAGAGAAGGAACAAAAGTAACAAAAATGAAAAAAAGGAAAAGTTCTCCTGGTGATATACACGTTGCACACATGCACTATTCACAAAAACACCCATGACTTTCAACTTCTTTCACATTTAACCCCCATATCCACATATACGACATTTCCACCCATGTTCCTTTTCTTTTGTTTTCTTTTACTACATTATTAAAATTAAATACGAAATTTTCGTGTCTCTACATAAATGGTGTCCTTAATTTGACTTCTTAGTTCTTACCAATGGTAGGTTTTGGATCTCGCATTTGACAGATGATTGTTTTTTTAAGCATAATATTATTTTCTTGCTCCTATTAATTTAATAATAATTTCAAGATTAATGAATTTGTTTTGCTTTTCAAAAAAACTTGTTTGTGTGAATATGTTTGTTGTTGCATACTTTTTGTTTGTACTAGTGTAATGCACGTGCTTCGCACGTTTTCGCGTGCTCATTGGCTACTTTGGTATCTGGAAGTGTTCTGGGTTCTAGTAGTGGTGATATTAGGGAAATAGAGAGGTGTTATTGAAGGAGAAATTAGTTTTAAGTGATATGCAGAAGAAAGTTGAACAAATAAATTTTGAGGGCAGATATATATTGGACAACTGCAACACTTTGTTACAGAAGATTGAATACTGTGTTTTGATGGTAACTCCAATCGTTGTGAGAGGCAGATGGTTGAATTTCGCAAAAAAAGTCGATTAGTATTTTCCCAGCATTCTTAATGTTTTCTTGTCGGCTAGAAAACCAATCCCATAATTATGATGCAGATATGATCAATACCATAGATATTATGGAGTGTAACACAATGAAGCACATATCCTGATCCATTAATGTTAAACAACATTGATTTTGAAACTGGAAAACCAATCCCATAATTATGGCGCATATATGATCAATACTATGGATATTATGGAGTGTAATGCAATGAAGCACATATCCTGATTAAAGTTACAGTTTCA
Organism: Rhododendron mucronatum var. ripense; assembly: GCA_019656295.1. Taxonomy (NCBI): domain Eukaryota; kingdom Viridiplantae; phylum Streptophyta; class Magnoliopsida; order Ericales; family Ericaceae; genus Rhododendron; species Rhododendron mucronatum. The sequence goes on along the minus strand of BPLT01000038.1, from coordinate 2,919,697 downwards.
TATAAGATTGTAGTGCTGATTTCCGCAACTTTTATGCTCATGGGACACACAGTGCTCTACGGTTAGACCTCTAGTTCCAGGAAACCTCGAATTCAACTCGTCACCTTGTCATCTTCATCAATGTGTACATGTTCATTTTGTTCTGCCTGCATACGTGCCTCACTGCATCTTGCCTATGTAAGTATTTTGTATTTGTGCATACAAAGCAATGAGTTTACTTGATATATTGTTAGGAACATTTCCTAGTAATTCAAGCTTATGGGACAATTTCTGATCTAAGAATAGCGCAATGTGGTGAGAAATTGGCCAAAGAACAATCAGAAAAGAATGCAAACAGAAAAAACACAAGTTTTTAGGTGGTTTCCCAATTGTGTAAGTAGGTACGTCCACAGCTCTCACCAACTTCCACTATGTATCCAATGGGAAAAGAATTCACATATTACATCGGCTGCATACTGTCGAACACCAAGTAATCAGAAAAGTTGCAATCACAAGCCGAATTGCCCCAGGATGAGTCTTTTGATAGTTGGACACTTGAAATTGTCTAAAATCACATTTAATTAAGGAGACAAATTATTACATGGCTACTAAGACATATCAACTAAGAACTGGGGAACTCTAAACAGTTGATAGATAACTTTAAACAAAATCCATTTTATGAATCCAATAGGACTATTTGAGGATTTGACAGTAAACACTTTTTTGCTGGGGAGGAGTTGTTGGCAGGACAATGGAGTCCAAGATAAACCACCTACGAAAACCCAAATACAATAATAGAGAGAAAACTGAAAAATGTCAAACGTTTATGAAGTATAAACAAACTTACTGTCATGATGTTTCCAGCATACATTGCCAATGGATCATTTTTCTTTTCACCTGTAAAAAAAGAGCAGGATATTATGGCCATCTGCAGAAACAGCATCTATCTAAACATCAAAACACAGACCGCACATGTGACGGAAAAAAGTAACAGTGAAAGCAATGAGAAGATTCTAGGGGCCATACCAATCTTATAAGTAGCAGAAGGAGTTGCAGGAGAAATTGAGATGTCATTTTTATCCAATGCGTCCTTGAAGCTTTATCGAATTAAGGTCATCACCTAAAACACTACTATGATCGTAAACTTCGTCACCTATTGCAAAGAGGTTCTCAATCAAACATGAATTGCAGAGAGTAATGGCAATTTCTATAACCAAAACCAAGATGAATAACTAAATGGCCTTCACAAGTTCCAATGCTGCGAATTTAAAAAGTATAGGAGAAACAAAACAGCACTTTCCCATCAATCATTGTAATGAAGCTGTAAAGGATTAATATGAAATTTATCTGAACATAATCAAGCGAGAGAAATACCCGTATGGTGTAGCTAATCCATATTAGCAAAGCTCTTGACATACCTGTTGAGCACGCTTGAAATAGGCATCATAGCATCCAGCCAAAAGGGCATAGGTTCCCATTAGAGTTCTCATTTTGACCTGTAAAATAAGCACGCAGGTAATAGGCATCATTGAAACCACTAAAAAGGTGATAGGTTTCCATTCAAATAGTCATTTTGACCTGTAATATAATAACAAAGTGACGCTCACACAAATCTCATTTCAACTTTCCATTTAATAAAATGAATAAGCTGCACGATATCCAAATTAAATTCCATACTATCATACCTATGAAACCCACACACACCATAAAGCCATTACTGCAGGGACAATTGAGATGAACCATACCTCAGAACCGAATCCTTTGGCGCGGGAATGATCATAAAGGGAATTTAGCTCATCAGCAGCAACTTGGTTACCATATCTGTGAAGTTTAAGTTCAATGTTGGTGGAACTTGTGAAGTGTTGGATAAACTTATGAGGCTGTACAGGATAAACTTAGAACAGAACTACGCAAGGACTCTAAAGCCCAATCACCGTGTTTAAAGACTGCACATATCGAAGACTACAAACCAGGTTGAACAAATAGGAAATTGTATGAGATCCTACTAAGTTTGGGAATTCAATTCTTAGTTGAATACATCATTGGGAGTTACTTTTTTTCTAAAACACTTTAAACTCCTATTATTTACTTTTTCTTTCCAAGTCGTAATTGATTCTTTGCTAAACAATAAGAATAGTTCTAAAAGGATATAAGTGTGCCGAAGTACTTCAAAATGTCATGCAAACACGAAAGAAACCCATCTCTCATAAGCTAATGATTTCCACGTCAAACTCGAAGAAGCTCAGAGGAAAATAGTTCCACACACCTGGAAGAGCTAAACCATTTGAAGGACCAGATCCTTGTTGGCCTTGATCTTGACTACCTAACTTGGCATGAGTCAAAGGCTGACTCTTCAAATCTGTATTCCCTACATCATCAAATCGAAACTCAAAACAAAGATGACTAATATGATGTAACGAGGAGAATAAAAACTGTGTTTTAGACCTCATTGAAACACGAAAGAAACCCATCTCTCATAGACTAATGATTTTCATGTCAAACTCAAAGAAGCTCAGAGTAAAATAGTTCAGCATACTTGGATGAGCTAAAGCATTTATAGGACCAGATCCTTGTTGGGCTTGATCTTGACTACCGAACTTGGCATGAGCAGTTTGTGATTCATTGCTGCACTATTGCTTTACTCTCAACTTCTACTTGGACGTTTCTTGAATTATTGCTCTTAATTTCACAATCAACCTATGAGGCTCCAATTTGTTTTAATGCCAAAGAATTTATACTCCCAAGCATGCCTAAGGAACGAAAGCAACCATGAGAAGCAATACATAGCAAGAGATAACATATGGAAGTCAAAAAAAGATGTGCAATTCGAACCATCTCTAAAAAAAAAAATAGCAAGACATATGGCACCAAGGTTGAAGGATGGAATTTGAAATCAAATTACAGAAAATGAAACAAACAAAAGATTCCATGCAATGAAAGAGAGAACATATATTACTTATGGTGAAGCACCAAATGGGATACGCTGCCCGCCAATAATAAACCATAACTCTTCACCAAGCTGGACGACGAGAAAATTGAACAGGATCAGTCAACCAAATCCACTTTGGGGGTCATGCGAAAGTCTTCAAAAGAGACGGCAAGAGGGAAGCGTGTCAAAATTTGAGTAAATCTTGGTAAACAAAAATTTTGCCCCTAAAACCATATCATCATAATTATAAAGAATCAGTTTACAAAAACCCACTACCTTCAATCTACTAAACATGTATTTCAATGAACATTTTATAGGCATATATACATATACTGATAGATGTAATCAAAGACCCACATGACTTACCATATTCACAAATGGTGGGTTTTTTTTTGTTTTGGTGTTAACTTGGTTCTAAAATCAGTTCACAGTTCACACTCCATCTGCAGATTCTACACTCGAAGAAATCGAGGAGATCAGAGAAAGAAAATAAAGATGCATGTCCAAAGAAATCGTCAGAAAGAGAGAGCAACTTTAGAATCTCAACATCTAAGTAAAATCAAAAGCCGATCATGTAACTACTGGACTGAGAATTTAAGAAAGGGATTTAATGCGTAAATCACAAAATTTACCAATGTTATACGTATTCTCTTTCGAAGTGGAAAGGTTTTCGAGTGTGTGCATTTTTTCAGCTACATCTTCTTGAATTATACTTGCCATGGAAGAGAGGAGAGAGCTCTGATATTTCCTGAGAAGAGAATAAAGAGGAAACTCATGCAGTCATGCTATTAGGTAAATTAACTAATTAAGGAGATCGAACTGAGCATATCTCTCTCTTACTCGCGATCGATCGGCGGAGGCAGTACACAATCTCCGTGAAATCCGAGACACAGAGCACAATTTGATGGCGTAAAATCTGGAGAAGCAGGCAATTGTCTCTCTCACTCTCGATCGAGCGCCGATCTCCATAAAATCCGAGTCCAGTACAATTTCGTGGCGTAAAATAGGGAGAACCAAGCAATCGTTTCTTTCATTCTCGATTGAGCGCCGAACGAAGGACATTTCTCGCGTAAATCAAGGAAAAGTTAAAATACCTAAACTACCCACACATCAACAGATGCAAAAACAAATTGGAAGACAAATCAGACAAGGGCAAATTAGTAGTTTCACCTCATGCATTGGCTTACCCTCTCATATTCTTTTATTACAGGTGTATTGATATACGAGACTCGGAAGTGGGCTCCGCTCGTGTACCGGTGCAGCCACGTCGGTATTCATAGACGGGTTGGTGTTAATTCTCGAGTAATGTTGGCATCAACGCCCCAAGCCGTCTCTCTCACACACACGGCTATGGCAGTTGCAATTGCAGCAAGACCCTTCTCATCGTCTGTCCTAACCCTTACTCGCCCAAGGCCCAGGCGGGTAACCTTAAACCCGTTGGCTTCTTACTCTCCTCAACCCACTTCTTCTTCTTCTTCTGCTGCTGCTGCTGTATCAAGAAAGCTCATTCTCTACTCGAAGCCCGGTTGCTGTTTGTGCGATGGCCTCAAAGAAAAGCTTCACGCTGCTTTTTCTCTCTCTTCGCCGGACTCCCTTCACGACGTTGATTTACAGGTCTCCACCTCTTTTGATATCATATAAAAACCCAATCCAACCCAACCAAAACTAATCTAAATTAAAAAGATTTTATGTCCCAATCAGTTGGGTAGGTTTATTGTTTTTTCGTCGATTCTGCTTAACAATTATCTATCACATTCCTATCTTCTTTTAACCACATCGTGAAATGTCCGTTTTGGCCGGCCTTCCTCATCATTAACATCAATTTATCATTCTCTTTACTATTTTCTACGCTACATATTGATTCCATACTGGATACATAAGAACCGGGTGTTTTTACATGGGGCAAATTGCGTTTTGCTTTCTCAACCTTTTGAATGGGTTTGATCTGCTGTTGGGTTTTTATCAGTTGAGGGACATAACTACAAATCCTGAGTGGGAGAAGGCTTACCAGTATGAGATACCTGTATTGGCAAGAGTCCGGTCGGATGGCACTGAGGTCAGTCATTTCCAATTTCCGATTTTGTGCTTCAGCCATGATTTTGTTTCCCTGTTTTTTATGTTGGAATTTTCCTCTTACTGGGTGTTTATTTGTCTGTGGGGAAGTCCTATATTTGAGCGATGTACATTCGACCCACAATGATTACCGCCAACTAGCTTAATCTTATACGTAGCTTGTTGTAATCCTTACTGATTCTTTGCATTACTTACTTTATTCAACATTGTAAGAACTTCAACTTTTCGGTGTAACTTTTTTACCTCTGTATTGGTTAATGGAAACTTAATGTATGAGCTGCAGTAGTATGCTGACTATAGAATTTGTAGACCTTCAATTAGAAAGAAGCGAGAAAATATTTCTCATTGTGCCATAATAACCATCAAAGTATACTGTAGTGGGCCGGATTAGCGTTCTTAGCCCATTGGGCCAGTCGGGCCCATTGCCCCTCGAGCCCACTCACAAATGTTTCTCATAAATCGACATATAGATCCCTTACCGGTTTGGGGGGGCAGCCGGGCTGGGACCCTGGCCTGGGTCGCTACAGAGGTCGCAGTAAATCTCAGGTGCACAGAGCAGATCGGCTCGGCCACGTGGCACAAATATGAGTCGGCCGTGTGGTGCGGACAAACAGAATACGATGAACTTGCCGCAGGATGTGTACGGCCTGGCTACACGTCATCGCTGACTAAGCCAAGGTGTATGGGGCCAACCCTGTACTCCCACGTAGCCCCACCGAGCCCCGTCCGACAAGCTCAAGGCTGAACTCCAACCTAGCTCTGTGTTCAGGTGGGGTTGGTGGTCGGTGACATCATCCGGCACGGGGGGGGGGGGGGGGGTGGTTGGGGTGGGGTGGGGGAGTTGCTTCCTCTGAACTTGGCCCTCAAGGGAGGCAATCTCCTATAAATACTACAAGGATTAACAGGTATGCTCTCTTCTCCTACTAAGTTCTACTTTCCTCTTCTTGAGTGAGAACTAACTTAGTCATTGGAGTGCCCATCGGCCACCTTCGGCTGGAAGGCACTAATTGTGTGTTTCCTTTGCAGTGACAGTGACAGGTTGTTAAATTGAGAGACCCAGAAATTTAGGTTATATTTTCTATATCACAAACTGAATACAACGTTAGAACTTATACAACACATTTGGCTAATTATACTATGGTCCTAGAGAATGAACTAGTTACATAAAAGAACAACTAATAAATTAATTACAAATAAATCCATAATAATCTAACACTCCCCCTCAAGTTGGCGCGAAGATATCAATCAAGCCCAACTTGAACACAATGGGGTGGAAACTCTTGCGACTAAGTCCTTTTGTGAATATATCAGCTAATTGATCTTCGGATCTTACGAAAGGCATGCATATCAACCCCTCGCTCAGCTTCTCTTTGATGAAGTGCCTGTCAATCTCTATGTGCTTTGTTCTGTCATGTTGAACAGGATTATGAGCAATGTTTATGGCAGCTTTGTTGTCACAGTAGAGTTTCATAGGACCAGTATCAGAAATTTCCAAATCACGTAGCACTGTTTGGAGCCATAAGAGCTCACAAATTCCATGTGCCATAGCTCTATACTCAGCTTCTGCACTAGACCTGGCAACCACAGATTGCTTTTTACTTCGCCAAGTAATCAAATTTCCCCCAAGGAAAGTACAGTAGCCAGAAGTAGAACGTCTATCATCCACAGAACCAGCCCAGTCGGCATCAGTAAATGCCTCCAACCGTAGGTGACCATGATTAGAAAATAGAATTCCTCTCCCTGGAGCAGCCTTGAGATACCTCAAGATACGGTAAACTGCATCCAGATGTGAAGTACGAGGATCATGCATGAATTAGCTAACAACACCTACTGCATAAGTAACATCTGGTCTGGTGTGCGCTAAGTATATCAGTCGACCCACAAGTCGCTGATATCTCTCCTTATTAGTGCGCTCCCCCACATCTCCACTAAGATGATGATTCGCCTCAATAGGAGAATCTGCAGGTCTACAGCCCAACATACCTGTTTCTTCCAAAAGATCAAGTATATACTTCCGTTGAGAGATAAAAATACCTTTATCAGACCTTGCCACTTCCATTCCAAGAAAATATCTTAGTGGTCCCAAATCCTTAATCTCAAATTCTTGAGCGAGACTGGACTTGAGATTAACAAACTCATTCACATCATTGCCTGTCATTATCATATCATCAACATAAACAATAAGGACAGCAATCTTACCAGCACCTCCTTTGATGAACATAGTATGATCTGCATGACTTTGTTTGTAACCAAATTTCAACATAGCCTTTGAAAACCTGTCAAACCACGCTCGAGGTGATTGTTTCAATCCGTAAAGAGCCTTTTTCAATCTACACACCTTTCCCTCAGTCTCTGAGGAAGAAAACCCCGGTGGTATATCCATATACACCTCCTCCTCTAACTCACCATGAAGGAATGCATTTTTTACATCAAACTGATGCAGAGGCCAATTCAGATTTGCAGCACACGAAATCAAAGCCCGCACAGTGTTCATCTTCGCCACTGGAGCAAACGTCTCCTCGTAGTCAATGCCATAGGTTTGAGTAAAACCCTTGGCTACAAGTCTCGCCTTGTATCTCTCATTTGTACCATCAGCATTCTGCTTAACAGTGAAAACCCATTTACATCCCACTGATCTCTTTCCTCTTGGAAGCGATACTAACTCCCAAGTACCATTCTTTTTCAAAGCTGTCATCTCCTCTACCATAGCTCCTTTCCACTCATATATCATGAACGCATCCTGCCAATTCTGTGGAATAGATATAGAAGAAAGGGACGAAACAAAGGCATGGTATGAAGGAGATAAACGATCATAAGAGACATACTGAGAAATGGGATGTTGAGTACATGTCCTAACACCTTTCCGAAGAGCAACAGGAAGATTATCAGAATCAATAATAGGAGGTTCAATAGGAGAAGATTCATTACCAGATGAGTCAACTGAGGAGTCCGGAACTGAAGCAGGGGATGGTGATTGGCAATGTGGCATTACGCATGAAGATTGGCCTTTCTTTCCTTTCTTTTGATACGTTGCCAAGGTAGTAGGCCATTCACTGGGTCTGATACGCCTATCCACATCCACTCGTCCACCAATATCCTGTTTTGCACTATCAACAGACACTGGTTTCATTACAGACTTCTCTTTCTCCCCCTCACTATACTTCTCTTTCTCCCCCGCACTATACTTCTCTTTCTCCCCCTCACTATAAAAGGGAAGTGACCATGACTCTTGAGTCTGAGAAGGAAACACTTCTTCCTCCCTCATCTCTTCCTGACTAACATGTTGCTCCCCCTGAAGAGATGGAGTGGAGGGAGAGTAAAAAAACTCAGTTTCCCAAAAAGTGACATCCATAGAGACAAAAAACTTCCTAGAGTGAGGATCATAACATTTATAGCCCTTCTGTGTAGGAGAATATCCAACAAAAAAACACTTATGAGCTCTATGACTCAACTTGCCACCAGCAGGGTGAGAAGCATGAACAAAACACACACAACCAAAAACTCTTGGAGGAAGAGTCAGAACATGAGAATTGATAGGAAGACACTCAATAGGAGTCTTGAAGTGAAGAACACTAGATGGCATACGGTTAATAAGATAAGTTGCAGTCAAAATTGCTTCTCCCCATAAATACTTGGGAACATTCATGGTGAACAAAAGAGAGCGAGCAACTTCAGCAAGATGACGATTTTTGCGTTCAGCAACTCCATTTTGTTGTGGAGTGTCAACACAAGTCGTCTGAAAAAGAATACCATTATCATCTAGAAAAGCCCGAAAATTCCTATCGATATACTCGGTGCCATTGTCACTACGGAGAATTCTAATATGCGTGTCAAATTGAGTGCGTACCATCGCATAAAAAGATTTGAAACAAGAAAATACTTCACTTTTGGCCTTAAGTAAATACACCCAAGTCACACGAGAATAACAGTCAATAAAAGTGACAAACCACCGAAAACCTTTAACAGAAGTAACAGGAGAAGGACCCCAAATATCAGAATGAATAACCATAAAAGGAGAGTCACTCCGTTTATTAATAGGGGCATAAAATGAACGTTTATGTTTTCCAAGCTCACAGGCTTCACAAAAAAACTGACTCCTAGAACAATGCTTAATTAAAGTAGGAAAAAGTTTTTCTAAAATCCCAAAAGAAGGATGACCCAATCTACGGTGCCACTGATGTAACATAGAGAGAGCTGAACTCGTATCTGCTTGTAGAGCAAGACCACATGACAGCAGTGGACGAGGTGCAGACTCCAAAAAATAAATGCCACCCTGTGCTTTACCACTGCCAATCACTTTGCCCGTGTCCAGTTCCTGAAAAACACAATGAGTCGGAAAAAATGTCACTGAGCAATTTGCAGAACGAGTAAGACCACTAACGGACAGAAGATTAGTGGCGAAATTTGGAATATGGAGAACTGAAGAGAGGGAAATAGAGGGAGAATAACGAACAGATCCTTTCCCTGAAATAGCAGAGAATGATCCATCTGCTATTCGAACTTTATCCTTACCAGAACAAGTAGAGTAAGAATCAAATACAGAGGAACAACCTGTCATATGATCTGAGGCACCAGAATCTATAATCCAAGGAATAGCAGAAGAAGCAGTAAATGCGCTAACCGGAATACCTGTGTGGGCAAAATAGGATGACGTAGAACCTGTTGTGGAGGCAGGAGCTATAATAGATGGAGAATCAGCCCGAGCCATGAGGCGCCTGAGAGCTTGTATCTCCCCCTGAGAAAATCCACTAACATGATCAGAAGGCGGCTGAACGCCAGTATTGAACCCAGAATCAGGCAAGATAGCAGCTGTGGACTCTGAAACATGAGCCTGGGCTTGAGAACGCATGAAACCACGACCGCGACCACCGCGTCCACCCCCTCGCGCGCGAGAGGGACGTCCATGTAACTTCCAACAAAAATCCCTGGTATGGCCGATGTTGTGGCAATGATCACACCGGAGTGACTCACGATCAATAGACCCACTGCTAGCACCAGCCTGTGACTTAGCACTCTGTGGAACAAGCCCACCATTAGAACCAAATTGACCCTGAGGAATGGCAACCAAGGCAGAACGATCAGAAGTAGGAGTATGCACCATAGCACTCCTCCTACTCTCCTCCTGCTGAACAATGGCATAGGCCTCTCCCAAAGATGAAAACGGAACACGACCCAACACCTGCACTCTAATTGGATCATATTCCACATCAAGGCCAGCTAGAAAGTCATAAACACGCTCTTTCTCTATCCTTTTGAGCCAATTAGCAGCATCCACCGCACAAACAGCCTGAAACCCTTGATAATAATCAAATTCCTGCCATGCTTCAGTCAAGTCAGCAAAATACACAGAGACGGAACGATGATTTTGTTCCAATGTACGAAGTCTTTTCCTTAGCTCAAAACACTGTGCATCATTACCTTGTTGCGAATAGGTTTGGGCTGCAGTAGTCCAAATCTGATATGGAGTATCAAGGAGCAAGAAAGTATGACGAATATCAGCTCTCATGGAGTTAAATAACCAGGTCATGACCAACGATTTCTGAGATTTAAATCTCTTAAGTTCAACAGCCTCAACTGGTGGAGTAACCGAGCCCTCAATGAACTCTGACATCCCTTTAGCCTCAATAGCTAAAGTGAAAGTGCGAGACCAAATCAAATAATTGGTACCATCCAATTTAAGATGACAAATGTCCAGGGGAGTGTTATCCAGAGTCCCTACACGACTCAACTCATCCTTTGTATTAATGGAAGCTTTGTTTTTATCCTCTGATGACATTTTAACAATAGAATCACAACTCCGAATCCAAAATACTCAGTCGACTCAGCAATAAGCGCCCCGAAACAATACTAATTACAGCAAACCACCTTAAAATAATTATTTAAAGTGCCAAACAGTGCCAAACTGCCCCAAATAAAAAATCTAAGTACACCTGTTGAAAGCTTCACCACTACGAAGTACGAACAATGCCAAAAACGCAGCCTACCACTACCACTGTTAAACCCAAAGAGTTCTACCACTGAAATACTCTGTCGTACGGCGGCGGAATGACTCACGGAGGAGCCGACACGACTCGTCGGCGTCAGAGGCGACTGGGTTCGTCGGTTGGGTTCGTCGACGTCAGAGACGACTGGGTTCGAACAGGTCTTGGATTGTCCGGAAGGAAAAAAAACAGGTAGGTCTCAGTTCTACCGCTCTGATACCATGTTAAAGCATCCAACTCCAAACCAATTGGCTAAGAGTGGAGAGGCTGCCCAGGCTTATATACTAGTCTTGGAGGAGATAATTAAACGATGTGGGACAAATCCCAACACAGGTAGAGAGAGAGAAGGGCTGGCTTCCAACATCAAAGTAAAGTAATCTAGATTAAAGTGAGAGAGGTTTAGTTGAGTAGAGTGAAGACCACCCCACATATACCATTGAAAGATCAGCAGATTTGAAGAATTAAAGGACACATCTGGGAAGAAGACATAAATTCACATGCCAAATACCATTTCAGGGCTAAGACTGCCACTAAACAGCCAATACATAAAAAGAAAAAAACTGTTACAACCAAAGAAGACCCATCCCTTGGATGAAACAAAATAACATGGATACTAAAGAAGGATTACCAAGTTTAATAAGCCACAACAACAACAAAGCAATAAACTCAATTATCGGGTTGCCTTTGTAACTATGGATTCAACAACAATCATTCAAGCATCATGGATTTCAACAATCATCAAGTTCCGCTTGTTCCCTATCATCCAAGCATTTCAACTGTTAAGTGCATCCCCATCTTGCACGTGGAGATGCAAATTTTCATATAAAGAGAGAACATAATATGAAGGGGAGAAACATAATGCAAACGGGGGACAAATGCCAAATGCAGACAAAGAGACTTGAACCCTAGACCTCTCCCAACTAGAGCTCTGATACCATGTGGAAACTTTACATCCAACTCAAGACCAATTGGCAACAAGGGAAGAGGCTGCCCTTACTTAAATACTAGTTTTCGAGGTGATAATTAACCGATGTGAGACAAGTTTCAACACTCCCCCACACGTGCGACCCCCGACTCGCACTTGGAGAGGTCAACAAAGGATCCAAAAGACACTGATCACAATGAAATAAAGTCCAACTATGACACAAATAAGGGTAAAATGGTACCTTGTGGGCGGGTACTATCGATTGCCAATCCGCAATGTTCCTCAAGGATGCAAGCTTCTTGATGACTCCCCATAAACTAGGATGGTTGTGAATGAGTTCTTCTTTGTTCACCCAATAGCCCAGTAAGCCCACTAGGGCCTGTAACTCATCTGTGACAACCTGACCCCAATAAAGAACATGTACAACCTGAGCAATGGAATGAAAATTAGCATATATCTGGGATTATTCTTCGAGAGAAGAGAAACATTAACTAGCTTAGGAACATCATCGACCGTGACAATGGTATTGGTAGAGAATCCACCAAAAGCCAAGCCCTTGTTGTGAAAATACTTCACCACACCCAACAGGTTTCTTAAAATTTTTCTAACAACGAGGCTCGCCTTAAGTCTGGAAGGTTCTCCAAAAAAACTAGCTCCTTCTGAATGAGCCTGCTTAGGTAAGCCGCTAAGAGCTAATGACTAAAAAACAACAGAGTAGCGATCACTGTATCCTAGTACAAAGTCTCTGTGTCCAAAAAAAGACCTCAACAAGCTAGGGAATGTATATGTAGTGGATGAATACCATGTCCTTTCAAAAGACTGAACATCCCTATAATGTTTGTTGATGCCAAAATTTGGACGGTTGATCCGAGCACTTCGAGGGGATTCCTGCCCAATTTGAATGATCACGTCGAGAGCCTTCGGGAAGGATTCCCTGCAAAACAAGTCCAAGGACAGGTGGTGTTTCTGGTTGTGGACCCTCCGACAATCAAGTTAGTCGGGGAATGATAGAGAGAAAGTATAGTAAAAGAGAGAAATAGAGTGTCTACCTCCAATTGTGAGTGTGGGTAGTTTATATAGGCTTGGTGCAGCACGTGCGCAAATTGTGGGATAGTGGGCGACAGTAGTGGGAGTTAGTGTGTCATGGGATCATGGGAGAGATGGTACCAAGATTGTAGGAGAACGTGCGTGAGTGGTGATTCCCCCCATGATGCTAAAACTAAGGGAAGGCCTGGAACTTGGGCGCCAGGGCTTGCCGACTGACCACTCGTGAATCGAGAATTATAGGACTCACACAGCCGACCTTGTTCGCCGAGCTGAGGTTCGTTGACGCGGGACACATTTTCAGCTTGGCAAGGCATGTCCAAAGAGATACTCATCAATGTCTAATAGAGATTGGATTACGCCACGGGCGCATCCAACCGAAACTATCCTAACCATTTCTCACAGTAGTAACATAATTGCAAGTCCCCTGTGTCTCCATCAGTTAGTGTAAAATCCTAATATGGTTGCTGCTCTAGTTTCCTAATGGTTCGGGGATCTGACTGCTGTGTTCTCCTGATGATATGTAGGAAGAGAGGAGAGATGCATAGACATTAGAAACCCAAGATCTAACGGCAGACCTGTAGGGTTTATCAATATTTTCATTTTGTTTCCCTTTATGCCCCCAGTTATTTTGTTTTAGAATACAACTGTCGGATCCCCGAACCATGAAACATCACTACACCTAACATATCAAGACACACGTAATCACAACTCAACATGTTGGACCAGAAGAGAAAGAAACCCGCAAGAATTTTGTTGATGACATGGAATTAAGTAGATTAGTTTTCTTAAAGTCTACCTCTTTGATAGCGCCTTGCCTCATTAAAGAGCATGTTCTTGGTCGGCTGTTTTTGTGAAAGAACAACCTTCGTGGGACACACTTGTGATCTTGTTGTTCATAACAACGAGACTTTCTTCAAAAGAATCTATGTGTTATTCGTTGATGGTAGATCGTGCAGACCATTTTCTTGATTAGGAAAAAGTATCAGAATAATTTGGTCGTTGGGAAACCACGTTCCCTCCTGGAAGTATGTCACAGAGCTGAAGGTTTCTTCTTCAACGACCTAATTGGCAACACATTGAATGTTGCCTTGATTTCTTGCTCTTTGACAATGCTTCTTCTCCAAAAGTGCCCTCATTTGATGTGATTTCTTGGTTGGCGGTGACATTGAGGAACCCTAGCTTTAAATTTCTTCCTTGGCCGTGAGCATGTAAGACAATACATATGGGGCAGCAAAATATATATTGATTATATTCAAAACGCTGCTTCACTTGATGAGGGCCTTTTGCAAGGACGCAGCACATGCTTGTTAAATGGTCTAGTTCAGGCTTGGGCTATGACTTAGACCAACTGTAGGATATTGTTGGAACCAAAAGTGTTGGGAAACATTAGATCCCTTTAGTTTTTTTTTTTTTGAGGTAGTAAAATAGAGCTCCAATCCACCCGCTAATATTTTTTTCTCTATGTGAGAGGATTGAGTTACATACTCTAAATATGGAGTATCAATAAGTATAGAGGATCTTCTCCATTCCTCTATTCATCTTTTCTTAATTCTAACTTTGTCCTTGTGAGCATTTCGTTCCAAATTTAAATACTCCTTCCTTTTTGGAATTCCAACTTTTTAAGGATTCATGCATTTAATGCACTTAAAGTCAAATCAGAATGTACTTATAGCCAAAATTGTTCCTTTATCACAACCTTTCAAAGTGTTCAACTTCATACTCACTTATGAAGGGTATTTTTGAAAAATTACAAAGACTTTGGCTTTGACTTTTCAAAGTGGACATGTATTTTGGAACATCCCAAAATAGAAAGATGGACTCAAATTATGGGACGGAGGGAGTACCTAGCATGTCCCTTGTATATTTCATTGTAGATTGGTAAAATACGGTAAATACCTATAACTTTTGATATGTATGTTTACTATTTATAAACTTGGCGTAATTGGAAAGTTGAAGGCAATATCTTTAAATGAGACTAATATTCAACACGTTTATATTTGTTTCGTTGAACATATCTTCTCTATATGAACTTCAAGTACGAGAGAATAAGAGAATACCACAAAACAATGTTAGGTGCATTGTTAGATACATATGGGGTGAGCTATTAGAAAACAAAGCTGCAACTCAAGATATAGGGGTTGCTCCAATTAAAGAGACAAACAACAGGAATAAAAAGGAAAGGGTGGGAAATGGAGACGGATAAAAATATAGGCATACAAGGAGCCAGTGGAATAACATGACGAGAAAAGTGATTGGAAGGAATTTTAGAGGTTAATTTTGTAGGGAATTGTTTCATAGATATCTTTTTTGTTGGAAATTTTGAAAAGAAATTGACAAGGGAAGTAAATTGAGGGAAGTTTAGTGGTTAATTTTGGAGGGAAATCTTTAGAGATGAAAATAGAGGTGAGTGGGTTGGAGTTGATTTGAATAGTAAAATCCTTTAAATTCACTTTTTTGGATGTAAAGTTGTATTTTGATCCTCTAAAATAAAGAAATGTAGGGTGTTTGGGTTGGAGATGCTCTAATAGTAGCTCTAGAAATAGCTACTATTTAGGGTACTAGTGTGTCATCGGATAGTGACAATTTATGAACAAATAACTTGGCAATGTCAGTTACAAATTATTAAATGTTGATCTTGTCATGATTTGATATGTCAACATTGACTACTAATTTCCTTCTACTATTTAAGACATTGAGATCGTTAAGTGGAAGGCTTGAAGAGCATTTTGAATGAGGGTAGGATAAGGGATTTCTTGAAATTAAAAATAGCGTCCAAATAAGTTTTCAAGTAAAGGTGGATCAATAGCAGTTCAAATAAAGAAAGCAAAGATGTTAAAAGGAAATTAACTTTACAATACATGTCCAATGTAAGCTTTTATTTAGCAATGTCTTTTGGGAAGGAAAGGAAAGTAGACAACTAAACATGAATATGACCCTTTCCTCTTCTAAAACCAGGTCTTTGAAGTAGATAATAGTTTTAGAGATGTAGGGCTGATGATGATTGTCTAGAATCTCTAGATTTCATCAGGCGCTTGTTGTTGTTGATCCAAACCTTTAGGACTTGGCGGGTAATTCCAATATCTTCACAGAATTCATAAACTTCTTTGCCATGTCCCCTAATCCGCCAACCCAACCTTTCAGCGAACACTGTCATTTGATCTTTTTGGGCCTGTGTGAAATTTGTCCTTTTCCTTTTCATTCGCCTTTCCTCCATCTCGTTGTTGAATGGTTTCAGTGGTGATTCAATCGGTTGTGGATTAACTTTTGCATGTTTGGCACTGTGCAATTGTGATTGTGGTGGTGGGCAGGGTGGTTGTGGAGAAGTGGTGGTGGTAGGGCTTTGGAAGATGCGAACCCTTGCAGCCTGGAGGCAAGAGAGAGGTAGATTTATCTCTTGTTTGCGATGGAAGTTGCGGTGGCAACCACAAACACCACAAAGCAAGGCCTCAGATGTTCCGGGCTCTCCTTTTGGCTCATATTCTCCGCACCCATCAAAGGAGTGGCGCATGACTTGAGCTGCATAGTTATGGAGGCACTCTCTATATGTTACTACTGTCTTACCCATAAGAGCATTAGTTTTTGCCATGAGAGAGAGGGAGAGGGAGAGAGAGAGAGAGAGAGAGAGAGAGAGAGAGAGACTCTTATGAATCGAATTGTATTAGGAAGAGATGTTTTTATAGACCATTTATGTATACACACGCGCGCGCGCGCACACACACACACACACACACACATATATATATATAGAGAGAGAGAGAGAGAGAGAGATTTTGGAGATCCAGCCCTAGATTCTTGTAGAGATATACAAATCTCACCCACTCAATGTAACCGTCACAGCTTTTGGTAGTACACGGCCAAAAGTATGTCGACATTGTGGTAGGGATCCAAATAAGATTTTAGTTTGGCCATGTTACGTTGCCTCGTGTACGGTGGGAGTGTGATATAGAGGCAATGCCATTGACGCTTTAATTAAAGTATACGTAGACCTGACAAAAAGGTCATATATTTATATAATTAATTTGCTTTGTTTGGAAAATAGAGTCTTTTTTATTGTGTTATAAAAGGCACTTCACCCATTTGTAGATTATTTCTTTCGAGAGATAGAAAGGGAGATAGCGCTAGATGGTGGTTAGGTTTGTTTGGCCTTATCGAAGAGCCAAATCAGTTGCACTCGAGCCCTTTGATTGAGTAATCAAGTTAGTACAATTGGGGTAAGTGAAAAGTTTATTTTAAGTTCTTTTCCACGAAGGTACATTTTACAAATACTTATCTTTTGAGAGAGGGAGAGGGAATTCGCCAGATAGGATATACATTTGGGTAGTCTAACGCAACCATCATTTCAGATACGTTACCTACCTAGTGACATTGTCATATTCAAATGAAACTTGCTATTACAATGCCATTAGGGCGCAGAAGAGATGAAAGGTTTTTGGCCATTCTTGAAAGCCAACTTTATTGTCGATGAAATGAAAACCCTGTACTTAGCATGATTGTGCTTGAGTCGTCTTGATATTTGTGCTAACTTCATTAGTGTCTTCCTGTAACTAAGTCGTGCATATACGCGTCATTCATGTATGAGTTGATTCGTTATTGTAACTTAATGTTCATTCGTGTATGTAGTTAGGTCATGCTTGAGGTTGAGTCATTCATTTATTTAGTTAAAAGGTTGTGAATGTTTTTATTACGGAGGTTCATGTACATACCTTGGTGCATGTTCGTATTTGTTAGAGCCTATATATACCTAATTTACTTTGCCCAATAAAGGGTATGTGGTTGAGAAGTCTACAATTTAAGAGGTTATTTTCTTTTCTTCTTATCCGAGTGTTGCTTCTTGATGTGAAATTTTAATGTACTCGCAAGCGCACGAATTGTATTGTAATATAGTATGGCGAGAGCGAGGTCGAACCCACAGGGACTTATGATTTTTCTAGGAAAAATAAGTAACTTAAACCGATTAAACCCTAACCTAGTTGACAAAAGTTGTGACTGATTTTTAAACTAAGAATTTAAACAAATCAATGACAAAATAATAATTAAACTAGCACGGAAAAATAGTGAGATTGTTGGTTGAGAAAAGTAACTAAGGTTTTGGAATCGACACCCACAAATATTTAGCAACTAATCTTATGCAATGATTTTTCCTTTTATGTCTGCACAATGATTTAGAAGCTAATCTTAATCATCATGGATAATATGTCGTTAAGCCCTTTTTATTTATATTGATAATATGTTCCTCCTCTGCTTCGCAAGTTTAAGCCAAAATCATCAACTGTATCCGCCTAAAACAAATCACAGTAGATATCCCATACTTAAATATAAACCTTTGATAAACCAAGCAATTCGATCAATCAGGTGATATCAAATCATGGAGAAAACCCATTCCGATTGAATCCATATCCGAGTCTCTACCAAATTAATTAATGAGATCAGAACAATAAACTATGAACGCACGTAGGAAAAATAAATAGCATAAAACCAATCAATAATATTCATGAGGTTGCATCCTCAACCCTAGTTTAGAAGTTTAGCCTAACATAGATAAAAATAGAACCTTACAAATTATTCTTTTGCTCTTCTCTTTCTCTGCTCCAAGCCGTGGATCCCCTCCAGCAAAACCCTATTGGTCCCCTTTTATAATCTCATACAGTTGCTAGAATATTTACCAAATATATCATCTTAGTAGGAAAGAAGAATTTATTTCCTTCCTCAATTCTAACTCTAATCTTCCAGTAGTAGCAACTAGCAACCCAATAGAATCTAATTAATTACTTTCCAAATTTGATGACCACGTGTAATTCATCATGCATACTTCAAGATGTGAGCAATTTCTTCACAAGGAAATTTTCCGAATCAACTCCACATTAATCAAATCCAACGGCTGGTGAGCCTATCTAAAGGACACAATGTTTTTATGGTCTTAACCTGAGGGCTAAACAATCCTCTCACATTGGTAGACCACGTCAATCTCTCATTTCCCAATCTAACGACTCAAACCCAACTTTTCTCTCTCAACCTCTATTTCAAATATTGGATGATTGAATTTTTAGTTTTGACGATTTAGTTCTTCTCTATGCAAGGATAGTTGACTATTTGGCATTTGGTAACTGATTTTATTGATTTTTACATGGTACACTTTATAAACTTAATTGTCTTAAGTCTTTACTATTTGAAAATCGTATTTGCTATTTTTGCTTTTTCTCGCCTAATTGCGCCTCGGCTCGAGCCTCGCGCCTAGACCCCAACAAACCTTTGTGCCTTGTCTATTTATCTTTGTTGGCCATTCTTGGTGAATTTTCATGAGACCTACTATCAATGGTAAATGGTTGTGGTCAATTCATTGTTAGATCGTTTCCTGCTACTTTTTTTCTGTATATGTTGGTAATCATAACGTTGCCCTTCGCTCCATCACAAAATGATTTGAAAAGCAGTTATACCTATTAAAGTAAAAGTCCTTGTGTGCTTTGGCTCGCAATAGTTCATGACTAATGGCAATTTTTAATAGTTTCTGTTTAAGCATCCAACTCAAAAGATTCGTTAAGGTAGGGATCACAACAAAAAAAAAGTATGCTTAGGGCACAAACAATGGGGTAATCAATCAAGAGATTCTTGTCCAAAAGCCTTTGAAAACCTAGCTTTGATAGTGATACTATGTTAAAGCATCCAACTCAAAACCAATTCGCAATGAGTGGAGAGGCCGCCCAAGTTCATATACTAGTTTTGGAGGTTATAATTGAAGGACAAGCTCTAACAGTTTCATATCAATGTGCTAGTGGTTATTTTGCATGCTCTTTTGGTCGAGGGCCAACAATTATAAGGGTGGTTTCACAAAGAGAATCTCTCTTCTAACAATGATGGTTCGTTGAACTAATTAAATTTCACTTATGCAGCAAATCTCTCTCTCCCCTCTCTCTCCCTTCCTGCCCAACACAAACCAATGGCTTATCCACTATGGCCACTAGCTATTTATGGTATTGACACATATCATTAGAGGATTAAGTATATCATCCTTCCACACAGTTTATGGGCAACAATGATAGCTTTCTTTGTTGATTGGTTAGAGATATTATTCTGAGTGTTATCTTTCTTCCCTTCTTAGCACTTATAATTTAGTTTTTTTTTATTATCTATCTCAGACGATAAATATCGTAATGTTCCTTTGGAGATTGGGTTAGACATGATAATGTGAATTGAAGTTATAAATCTTTTACTGCGGAAAAGCTTTTAAAAAAAATAAAAAATCACCTTTTCGTGTCCCCAGGATTGTCACCGGCATGACCCACCATAGAAAATATTAAAACTTAAATAGACATGCCACGTGGCATGCCCATACCCATACCCATCCTCGGATGGTCCGACACAGATTCAGTGGTCTATAGGATCGTCAGTGCTTCATAGGGGGCTCTTTCCTTTTTTGTTTCGATGTGTGGATAGAGGGGTATTTACGCTGTTAAAGGCCTAAGCTATCATGTTAAGTCATGGTTTAGATCTGAGAATTGCCATTCTGTGATGATAATGCTGAATAGTCATGACTCATGCCTCATAGGAATAAAAAAAATCTCAAGAGCTCAATCATTTATGGACCAACAGGGGACAATTTGTATGTTTGTAGCTTGAGAGAATGGAAACAGAAGTTTGAGGAACTTCGAAAAAAAACCCACCTCGTTAAAGAAGTTGGTAAGGTTAGGGTCTTAGATTTTCAGTTACAGAAGTTATCTTCCGGAGCAAAATTCAATGACCAAAGTTAAGAGTAGAAGCAAGTGGAGCTTCTTTTCTAGAAGGATAAATCTAAGCGAACTTACATGAAGGGAATTACTAATTGTTTTGGTTAGTTATAATAATAAACAAGAAGTGATTATTGAATGAAGGAGTTTTATATAGCGAACTTCCCCAGATGCAAAAATTGGAATAATTGATTGACCTTTGTATGGATCAATTTTCCTTCTGATAAATTTGAATAGTGTCTGATAAATTTGTCAGTAGTGTTTTGCCCTTGCTTTGATTGGATATGTTCTAGCGTTTTTTCTGGTTACTGTGGAACCAACGAAGACACAAATCACTTACGAAGTAGAGTTAGAATCAAATTCTCGCTGCAGTTTTGGCTGGTTACTAACTTGTGATTCCCGTCTACAGATATTAACTTTTTCGGTAAGTATATTCTAGATATAAACTTTAGTTGCTACTCCTAAAGAAGAATTACTTAAATAAGAAGTAATTGCCTATTTTTCTATTCTAGTCACCAAAATAACCCAACCCTGATCAACCAAGCTTTGTCCGAACTAAAACAAGAAATATTAGATACTTCTTCCTTTTCTGCGCATACCTTTATTTTCCCTTGAGGGCGAGGAACAAATAACATGAGTTCCCTTTTCCTACCAAATGCTTTTAATTGTGCTTAAAAAGGAAGTAATAGTTAGAGTAAAGCATCCTCTCTCTCTCTCTCTCTCTCTCTCTCTCTCTCTGATAAGTTAGAGTAAAGCACTACTTAACCTTCATTCAATGCATCATGGTGTGCTGGTTAGGATCTTGTATAGTTCAAAAAGGGGCCATTTGCTGTAAATCTTCTGCTGATATTCAAAGCCTACCTGTCCATAGATGAAGCTATGTAATGTAAGATAACCAACCTAGAAGTACCATCCAAGAATCTTGAACACTAAGAGTTAGTATCTGACAGCAATTTCGAATGAAAACTAAGTCATGATTACAGTGGACAAATAACATGATCTTCGGTGGAATTTGACTAAGTATTGCTGTTATTCAAGTCTGTAGGCTCAAAGTCAACTTGGCAAAAATGAGGAATATAGTAGAATAATGGGTCTTTAACCATAAGAATAGTGACGATTGTGGTCTGCCTCACGCACGTAGGTCATCTTAGTTTGTTCTGAATCTGTGATCTTGTATAGAGTTCTGAGGTTGCCTGTACAGCTTGGTCAGGTTTGATGTTGGAACCTGATTGTTGTACGAGGTATGACTGTGCTGGTGTTTTGTTTGTGTTTCTTGCCCGTGTTCGTTTGTCTATTTATTTGGTGATTACACCAATATGTTGTTTGGGTTTTGAGTGAATTTGTATTTTACCAGGAAAATACTTTTTACAAACAATCTCGAAAAATGCTTTTCCTCTCCTTTCTTTGCTGAATAGGCGATGAATAGCCATACCCCATAGATGTGGACATCAGTGAGAAACCAATTTGGCATAGAGTTTAATATAGTTATGGAGAACATAGACTGAGAATCTGGTGTGAACTATTGAACTTGTTGGAAGTATGTGGAGTCATGACATAGAAGAACTGTCGTGTTTAACCTATCCTGGTTATTGCGCAAAAACCAAAAGGCGAAAATCTGCAGATCATGAAGACAATTCCGCCACTAACAATGGTCAGGTTACTAACAATGGTCAGGTTACTTTTGAGATCATGATACGCTAGACTTTGAGCTAATAATTGCGTCCTGCCCAGTTTTTTCTTTTTTTCTTTCATATGACTGAAAGTGAGAGTTAGGAAGCTAATAGACAGACAAACAATGCGATCCTTAGGCCATCCACTGTGGTATAATCAAAAAAGGATAACCAAAAGGTGACACATTAGCTTTTGATAATTCACTTAAGAGGTTGTTAAGTTTAACAATGTTGAGCTTCACAATGGTCACTTGTAGTCCATAACCAAAATAAGGGTCCACTACAATTTCACACTCTCTCTCTCCCACTCTGTTTCCCGCCATTCACTTCCCTCCATTTACGTTTATTTTGGGCAAAAATATATCGATTCCCTCTCTTAATTTTGAGGAAAAATCAGTGACTTTCTTTCCCCCTATTATGAATTTTTTTTCAGGGGAAAAAATAGAAATGGGAAAGAAGAGTGAAATACCTTAATCTGGCAACGATGGGTTGAATTGTAGATGATCAAGAGATATGAGCTTCACTTTTTGAGGGAAAGAAAGATAAATAGTTTATGGGTGAAGTGAAGAAGATATAGAGTAGGCGAAAAAGAGAAGAAGAAAATACCAGTTGAAATATGTGTGTATACAAATTTTTGAACTAGTTAACTTATGTGGTGTGGGGTCCACAAATTTTGATTATTGAAAAAGGTTGCTAGTTTTGGTTATTCAAAGCCCAAAATTTAATTATTTCTAAGGATGTTGTTAAGTTTGATTATACCATTGTGAGCTTTCTTTTAAACCTGACATTGTTAACTTTAAAAACAAATGGCTTTTGATTATACCACTGTGGATGGCCTTAGGCAATGATAGAAGAAGGAGATGGAAGAGTATTGAGGTCGGTAGGTGACCACGTGATTTACTGCCGCATTTGCCGACTGGATGTGAATTTGACGCTCAAACTACAGTAGCTGCAATTCGTTAGGTTAGAGAAATTCATTATGGGGAGTCATTTCCTCTCCCTGACCTCTTGCTAACATCCAAGAGATGCCTGAAAGTAGGGTGTAGCGGAGTAGGGCACATGATGATCAGATGATGTGCCCCAAATTTTATTGCTTTGCATTCTCTTCATGTTCTAGCCTAAAGAGTGTCACCCGACCTTGAAAAGTGATTTAGTCATTTTCCAAGATGAAAGAGATGTCCATGGATTTTATTCTGCTCATTGAAGAAATTAAACATATTTACATTGCTGATCGACTTGGTTTGATTACAAATCAAGTTCCACACTCTATCTATTGTTGTTTCACCCTAAGACCAAGGTGAATCAACTTCTCCTCAAGCCTCATAACTGAGCCCACATCAACTCATAACAAACGAGGTACGGAACTACAAATACAAACAAGAACCATGCCAATCTCTCTGTTTGTGATATGCATTATACTACGTGCAGAGCTAGACTTTTCTCTATGGTTGATGTTGCAGGTGCTTTGTAGTTCATTGTGAAGGCCAGGGGAAAGAAAGGTAGCGCAAATGGGCCAGAACCCTAATTAAAAAGGCCACAACCTTATACTCTGCTCATTAATGAAAACTCTGAATAGTACATCTAAGAAGTTCTTATTTATAGAACTAAAATCTGAAT
Organism: Rhododendron mucronatum var. ripense; assembly: GCA_019656295.1. Lineage (NCBI taxonomy): Eukaryota > Viridiplantae > Streptophyta > Magnoliopsida > Ericales > Ericaceae > Rhododendron > Rhododendron mucronatum. The sequence goes on along the minus strand of BPLT01000038.1, from coordinate 2,895,755 downwards.
AGAAAAGAAATTTGAATCCTAGTAAGACTAGAAAACATAGTCATAACATAACATATCGTAGTTAACTACTTATGTTGATCTGACCTTATCTTATCATAAATCAAACCAAACTGAGCCTTATGTCCCAACCAATTGGGGTTGGTTACATGAATAAATTTTTCCCATTGAGCTCTGTCAATGGCCATTTGTTTACTCAAACCCATTAGAGCATCCACAGTGGACTAATCAAATTTAGATAATCAAAAGTTGCCACGTCACTTTTTGATTATCCATTTAAGGGATTGCTAAGGTTAGCAATGTAGATGTCCACAGTGGCATAATTGAATATTGAATAATCAAAACTTGCCACATTATCTTTTCAACCAGTAAAAATCAAAAAATTGTCACCATATAAAATATTTTTCTTAAAATAGTTTTCAAACTAATAAAAACATGTTATTAGAAATAGAAAATAATTTTTTGAAAACTTTTACTTTGGAAAAGTGTTTTCCAAAAAAGTTTAAAAAGAAACAGTTTTTGAAAAAAAAAAGACGGTTTTAAAAAAAAAAATTTTAATAATAAAAAAATAGTTTTTTAAAAACGGTCTAAGGTGGTGTTCCGATTTTGGAAAAAAAGAACTTTTTGAAAAAGAAGGTAATTTCAAGCTCAAAAATCATGTGTTTACGCAAATAATTTTCCTACCAATATGGATATTGTTTGATAGATCTCATTAAGATCTTTTAAATGATGCAAAAAAAATTGAATTTTTTTTTCATTTTCATTATATTTAAGTTTGAAATTACCTCTGTTTGAAAAAAAGTTAACTTTTTAAAAAGCGGAACACCCCCTAACTGTTTTTGTAAAAAGAAAAAGAACTTTCACAAATATTTTTCCTAGAAACATTGTTTAGAGAGAGGGAGAAAGAGAGAAGATTTTGGTTATTGGCAAAAAGTTGCTAGTTTTGATTATCCAAGAGCCAAAATTTGATGAGTTGTTAAGAGATTGTTAAATTTGGTTATGCCACTGTGAGTACTTTTTGGAGAGAACATTGTTAACTTTAACAACCTTATGCTTTTGGTTATTCCACTGTGGATGCTCTTAGACTTATATCTTTGTGTACAACAGCATCTAATGTCAATTTAGGTCTTCCCCTCCCCGTAGCGTTGTTACCCAAAGCTATCCTATCTGCTCTCTTAACTACTGCATCTCCAGATGTACGGTAGACATGCTTAAACCACCTTAGCCTATTTTCCCTCAACTTCTCCTCTATAGGTGCTACACCTACCATTTCACGAACCGTTACATTTGTCTAGTCTTACCACACATCCACCTCAACATTCTCATTTCCGCTACACTCATCTTGCTCACTTGTTGTTTCTTAATAGGCCAACATTATGTCCCGTAAATTATCGCTAGTCTTATGGCAGTTCTATAAAATTCTCTTCAAATTTGTGGGTACCCTCTTTGTCGCATAGTACATCAGTAGTGCTCCTCCACTTGAGCCACCCCATTTGGATCCTATGGGTCACATCATCAACAATCTCTCCATCTTTAATAATAATCGAGCCTAAATACCTAATTGGTCACTCTTTGGTATCTCCTGGTCTTGGATCATCACTCTTTTTGACCTCATCTTATCATATCTAAATATTATCAAGATCTTATCCTACTAAATGATTATAACAACAAGAATAATAACAATATTTCTTAGACGAAAATCTTCCTCCAACGAGTAGGACATTAACATTCCGCATCATTCTTCCCGACAAAGAAAAACAACTCAACCTCAAGTGCGAGCTAAAGTCTAAATATTGCGCAATGTCATGCCAACGAAAGAAATACTTTGAATATGGCAGTTACTTGAATTGATTCTGGTTCCAAGTAATCATAGTCAGTAGATCGATATCCAACTTGACAACCCCAATAAAATCTATCCTCTCTGAGCTATTGTATTAAGTTCATGGCGAGTCAAAAGAATTCAACACTTCGGGTGTCATTGTCAAGAAGCTCTTGTTTTGATAAAATCGTGTCTTTCATGAGATTTTTTCTCTCTTCAATTATTTGTTGCCCTAGAGAGAGCTCAATGGAAAAACTGATTCATGTAGCCAACCCTAATTGTTTGGGACTTAAACCCTGGTAGGTTTGGTGTGGTTTCAGTTACTTCTTCTTGGCCCTTGGCACCTTCCAAATTTTCTATCAAATCGACACCTTTTTTGCATTTTGAATCCTCTTGATCAACAATTTCCACTTTATATTCACAAGAACTTTATGGGATTCCTAATGTATCACCTCTGTTATAATGTAACAATTTCTCCAAAAACACAGCTGGATAATTTGTTGTCCAATTTTTTGACTCTGACTGCCATACTTTCCTTTATTGGCAATGTTCTAAATGGCGCTTGGCAGAAGTCAGACGGAGACCCACCTCCAAGCGCCAAGCCGCCTGGGTGGCGCTAAGCAATTCGGCGGATTTATTTTTTTTAACAAACCATTATCCAAGTATCAAACTATATTCCATGTATCCATAATGCAAGTTCAAACTTCAAAGTACAAATCCAAATGAAATTAAGTAGTAGCAACTAGCAAATATGTTGAATAAGACAATAAGTAGTAGGGCTTCGCTCACTTCCCTCGTATTATTTTATATATATATATATATATATATATATTTTATGCCTCCAAAGGCGCCGCCGCCAAGGCCTCCTAGGCGGCCGCCGTTTAGAACACTGGTTATTGGTGAAGAAGGTATGAAGAGATTTGTGACTGGGATATATTAGTGAGATTTTAACGATGGAGACAATCTGGAAAGCAGGCATTTGATGGCATTTCGCTCACAACTTGTTTTTTTGAATTATTTTTTTTTTTTTTGGGGGGGGGGGGGGGTGGTGTTATTCATATAGCAATATCAGTGGTAGCACTTTGGGAGAGATAGAGAAAGGTAGTTAGTGCAAATACTAAATAACTAAAATCTCATTAGTCAAAACTTTGAATGGTACATAACTAAAATCCTAGCAAAAAAGAAATTAGAATCCTAGTAACACTAGAGAACATACTCATTACCAAACATATGACTTACTACTTATCATGATCTTATGTTATCAAAAGTTCATTACTAAATACTTATTGTTGTTTGGAATGAGAGAGAATAAGAAAGGTGTATAGGGTGTTAACAAATCCTAACACAAGTAAACTTTATTTATATTATGTGGTGACTAATTACATAACATAGACAACCAATGTGGGACTTAGTCCAACTCTATTCTAACACTCCCTCTCAAGCTGGAGAATAAATATCACAAAAACCCAGCTTGTTACATAACAACTCTAAACGTGGTTTAAATAAAGGTTTGGTGAAGATATCGGCTAACTTGAGCTCCTGTAGACACGAAAGGGGTAGCTAACACACCACTATCTATCTCCTCCCGAACAATACGACAATCTACCTTGATATGTTTGGTTCTCTCATGAAAGACTGGATTCGAAGCGATGTGTATTGCTGCTTGATTATCACAATACATAGGAATAGGTAATTGTACGTCAAACCCCAATTCTTCGAGTAAAGCTCTCAACCATACAACCTCGCAAGTAGTATGAGTCATGGCACGATATTTTGCTTCAGCACTGGACCGAGCAACCACAGTTTGTTTCTTGCTCTTCCAGGTAACTAAATTGCCACCAACAAAAGTACATTACCCAGTTGTGGACCGTCTATCAGACGGTGATCCCGCCCAATCAGCATCAGTAAAGGCCTCAACATGCAAATGACCATTTGAACGATAAAAGAGACCGCGTCCAGAATGAGCCTTGAGATACTTCACAATACGAAGACAAGCTTCCCAATGTGGAAGACGAGGGGCTGCCATGAACTGACTTACCATACTAACAGCAAATGAGATATCAGGCCGTGTGTTGGTGAGATAATTCAGCTTTCCTACCAAGCAACGATAACGGTCTAGATGAGGAAATATCTCTCCCTGATCAACACACAATTTGACGTTTGGATCCGTAGGGGCTCTACAGGCTTTGCTCCTAATAAACCAGTCTCCTCTAGAATATCTAGTGCATACTTTCTTTGGGACAAACTGATCCCTTCCTTGGATCTTGCTACCTCAATACCCAAGAAATATTGAAGCTTCCCCAAATCTTTGGTGTGAAATTGACGCTGTAAAAACTGTTTTAACTCATCAATACCTTTCTGATCATCCCCAGTAATAATGATATCATCCACATACACAATCAACACTACTTTCTCCCGATCTGACTTAATAGAGAAGACAAAATAATCAGACTGGGAGTGACGCATACCATACTGCAACACAGCATCACTAAACTTGCCAAACCAAGCTCGAGGTGACTGCTTAAGACCATAGAGGGCTTTGCGAAGATGACACACCTGAGAACGCTCCCCCTGAGCAACAAACCTAGGAGGTTGCTCCATATACACTTCCTCAAGCAGGTTAAAGGTAAAAAGGCATTCTTGACATTTAACTGAAATAAGGGCCAACCAAGATTGGCAGCCTAGAGAAATAAGAATGCGGACAGAGTTAATCTTGGCCACCGGAGTGAAAGTCTCGGCATAATCAATGCCATACGTTTGGGTATAGCCTTTGGCCACAAGACAAGCCTTGTACCGTTCTACGGAACCATCCGGATTATACTTGACGGTAAATACCCACCGACAGCCAACAGTAGACTTTCCTGGCGAAAGAGACTTTCCTGGCGGAAGAGAAACCAACTCCCAAGTGCCATTGTCATGGAGAGCAGACATCTCAGCCTCCATTGCTGTCCGCCACTCAGACATAGATAAGGCCTCCTGAACAATGTTAGGAACAGAAATGGACGAAACAGAAGTAGTAAAAGCACGAAGTGACGGAGAGAAATGATTATAGGAAACAAATTAGGTAATATGATGAGTAGTACAAGACCGAATACCTTTGCGAAAAGCTATAGGAATACCAGGAGAAGGGAGGTGGAGAGGGAAGTGGTGGTGAAGCGGGATCTTGAGACGGAGGAGGCGCAGCGGGAGGCAGTAGTGGGGCTGTGAATCTTTGCCGTTGACGAACATATACCTGCAAGGGTGGCACAGAAGCAGTAGGAACATCGATAGGAATAATATACTCAGACTCAAAAAGAACATACTCAGATTTAGGGGTCCCCGAAGAGAAAAGCAATGACTCATTAAAGGTGACATCAGCACACACAAAGTGACGACGAAGAGAGGGTGAGTAACACTTATACCCTTTCTGAGTGCGCAAATAACCGAGAAAGACACACTGGATCGGGCGAGGATCAAGTTTGTCCCGGTCAGGATCTAGTGCATGAACATAGCACGTGCACCCGAATACTCGAGGGGGTAATGAGTGGAGAGGATGAGCAGGAAATAAAACCTGGTGAGGGATCTGACCACCAAGAACAGTGGAGGGCATACGATTAATCAAGTAACAGGCTGTGAGAACAGTATCACTCCAGTACGACTTAGGAATCTGCATTTGGATTAACATCGCACGCATAACTTCAGATAAGTGTCGGATTTTGCTTTCGGCAACTCCATTTTGTTGTGGAGTACAAGCGAAAGAAGACTGGTGAATGATCCCATGATCATCAAAAAAACGCGAAAGAGCATTATGAAAATATTCACGTGCATTAGCAGAACGAAAAATACGAATGTTGGTATCAAATTGAGTCTTTATTTCTGCATAAAAGGACTGAAAGACAGAAGATAACTCTGACCTCGTTTTCATAAGATAAAAATATGTAATACGAGAGAAATCATCTACAAAAATAACATAATACTGAAAACCAGCCAAAGTGGGAACATGAATAGGACCCCAAATATCCGAATGTACTAACTGGAAAGGACACTGACACACGACGCTCAACCTTAGGATAAAAAGACAATCGACGGTGTTTATTAAACTCACAGACTTCACATTGTAAGTCCTTAACATTATTACATGATGGAAGCAGACGCTTCATATTCTGAAGAGAAGGATGGCCCAGACCGCAATGTTGTTGATAGGGAGAAACGGACGACTGAAGAGCAACAGACGCAGGACAGAGGTCATCGGTAAAATAATATAAGCCTCCCCGTCTTTGGATCCTGAAACACACAACCATGAGAAGAAAATGTGATGGAGCAGTTTAAGGATTTCGTAAGTTTACTAACAGACATAAGATTAAATGGAAAACTAGGAATATGGAAGACCGAATCTAAAGTAAGAGATGGAGTAACAGAAACTAGAAACCAAACCAGTAATTGTGGAGGTAGAACCATCTGCTAAGGTAACACGGGATGATGTACCAACAGATCGACGACTAGAAAAGACCGAAGATGTACCAGTCATATGATCAGAAGCACCTGAATCGATAACCCAAGGAGTGGAAGAACGGGAAGAGGCAACACAAGCAACAGAGGAACTGGTCTGAGCGAGCGTAGCAGTAGAGGGTGAAATCTGATGTGACACTAGGCGTTGATACTCTTCTGCAGAAATAGTCACCACAGGGTCGGCAGGGTGAGGAAGCGGCTTAACATCCTCAAAGATAGTAGCCTGATGAGCCTAAGGGAACCCATGGAGATCATTGCAAGAATCCACAGTATGATTGGTTCCCCCACAATAAGTACACAATCAGGAATCACGACTACGACCACGGCACGGCCACTACCCCTGACATACGACCACCAAATCACGACCAAAACCACCAATACTAGAACTCACACCACGACCAAAACCACCAATACCAGAAGTACGAGCACCTATACCAGAAGCACGACCACCAAAACCACGGCTTAGAACCACGTCCACTAAATCCAGAGTCACGACCACGACCACTAATCCCAAAATCACGGCTGCGACCACGACCACGACCACGACCAAATGAAATACCAGAAATACCATAGACAGCGGAAGCTAGTGCCGAACGATCGGAGGGTGGCAGAAGCACAGAAACAGAAGATTGACGAAGTCGACTAAAAACCTCACTGAGAAAAGGTAAATCTCGAGACCCTAAAAGCTGATTACAGATAGGACCATAAGTAGATGATACACCGGATAGGAACCGAGCAATCTGCGTACGCTCACGCTGGCGCCGCATGACTTGAACATCAGAGGAAATCGGTTCACAGATATTAAGCTCCTCACAAATACCACGAAACTTGGCATAATAAGCCTCCAAAGATAAATCACCCTGGGATAACGAAAAAAAAGAATGAAGCTCATTCGCCCAACGGAGATTATTGACTCCAGAATACATCTCCTGAGCCTGTGTCCATACTTGTTTAGCTGTAGGTAAGAAGATCAACGTACTAGCAATCTGTTCTTCCATACTATTCCACAAATCAGACCGAATATTATCATCCACAGATACCCATGCCTCATAGGTGGCAGCAGTCGTTCCGGGTGGATCGTCAGCCAAATAATAATAAAGTTCTTGACCCACATAATGAACCTCGACGGCTTTAGCCCAGACAGTATAATTCTTACCATTCAAAAGAGTGGAAGTAATAGATAACTTTTCACAAAACCGAGATCTAGACAAACTACCAACAACAGTAGAGTTCGAAACAACGCCAGAACCAGACTTTGACTCGTCCATTATACCGAATCAACACCAATTAACAGAACTAACAAAATCAACCATCAACCAATGCACTACTGTTAACCAACAAATGAAACAAGAGCCACCACTAATGAAACAATAGCTACCACTACCAACCAATGCACTACTGAAACAAGAGCCACCATGATACACTACTGTTAAAAGAAAAAACAGTACTGTCCATACAAGCCATTAATCACCACCAACAAATAGTGACAGAGAGATCTCAAAAACATGCTAACAACAACCGAAAATACATACAAACTGAGAGAAGGTCACTGTAGGTGTACCAGAAGAAGACCCAGTAGATTTTGAAGCAGATCTAGGTCCGACAAGGACCGTTGAACATCCAGTGAAGGTCTCTGGAGACAGACGACGGCCGGTAAGCACTGTTGGGGCTTCGGCGAGCGTGATTGAGGTATGGTAAGGACTAGGTCTTGATTTTCTTGGGGTTTTAAGAATCGTTTTAGGGTTTCATGAACTGGAACAGGGTTTCGGAGGTTGGGTTTCTCTCATAGGAGTTCAGGCGAGGGTTTCGGCGGCTGCTGAAGGTGCGCCGGTGGTTGGCCGACGGTCGGCAATGGTCGCCGGTCGCTGGGTGTGGATCAGATGCAGTCGAGGTTCAGAAAGAAGGCTGTCGGGGGCTGGGTTTAGGGGTTTAGGGTATAGATACTGATGACGTCAGTAGATGGATAGATGGATGGTGAGTTGGGGCTGGTGGGTTTAGACGCATATAATCTAGGGTGGATTAGGGTTACGCTCTGATACCATGTTGTTTGGAATGAGAGAGAATAAGAAAGGTGTATAGGGTGTTAACAAACCCTAACACAAGTAAACTTTATTTATATTTTGTGGTGACTAGTTACATAACATAGACAACCAATGTGGGACTTAGTCCAACTCTATTCTAACACTTATGAAGTATTTATCCTACTAAACAACAACAACAACAACAACAACAATCATTCTTGGACCAAATCTTCATTAGGAGACTAGTACATACATTCCACATTAGTTAGCTTCACCCTTTGCGGCTTCCTCTTTTCTTTCTCCTAATTATGGCTCTGTTTGTTTGGATGTAAAATGTTTTCTTGTACTCATTTTTCAACATTTGGTTAAACAAATTGCCAAAAATATTCTACATGTAAAATATTCATTCCAATTGGGTTAAAACTTTTTCCTCCAAAAAATCCCTTAAAGTCATTTTTGAAGGATGCAACTACTGCTTGATTCCGCATCTTCTTCGTGCGGCTAAGGTTAAGATTCTCACTACTGATAATCTTATACGGCGTAGGATGGTGATCATGAATAACTGTTGCATGTGTTTGAGTGATGCTGATTCAGGGGTGCAACTGTTTATTCATTGTCCGGATGCTAGGGATCTCTAGGGATACAGTTCTTGTTTGGTGGTCCTTGCGACGGTGGTAGAGCTTTATTCAAAAATGGTATGGGCAAGAGTGGATAAATAAGGCGAAAGCTTTGGAGGGTAGTTCCGTTGTGCTTGATGTGGCTTATTTGGCAAGAGAGGAATCGTAGATATTTTGATAGGGATGAGAGTTGTTCCTTAGATTTAAGAGTTTTCTTTCTAGTTTGTTTAGTTGGGAGTCTAAGGGAGTGTAAACCTACTTTTGATCAACTCCTTGATATGATAGATATTTTAGGCATTTAGAGAAATGTATAGGCTCTCTTGATTGTTCGGTCTCTTTTGGTTTTGTCGGTTTTTTGGCCTTTTGTTTTGTACTTTTAATTGTAAGTGGGTGGCATCCCCTGATGCCTTTTCAATAGTTATTACTTAAAAAAAAGAGGAGTCTCTCTCTCTCTCTCTCGCACTAGAATGGAATTGTGTACAGAGAACAGAACATCAACAAGATCACTCTATCATAACTCATTTAATTATCCTATTAACGGCAATAAGTTCACAACTGTTTCTCGCCCCCCTCTCTCTACATACCTATGCCTGTAACTATAGATGTTTATGAACACGTGTAGAAATATATATGTGTGTGAGTGTGTCTTGTAGATATATATGTTTGAGGAAGAAATTATCATAGCTCAAGTCCAATTGCCTTTAAAAGGTAAGATACAATTTTCACATCATTTTTAACGTGCCAGTCAAACACCAAAAAAATAGAAACAGAAAGATTATATCCTGTAAAAACATTTTACAGGAATTGTAAAATATTTTACTTCGACACAAATGGAGCCTATGTGTTTCTCTTCCTTGTCAAGTACAAGTGAGGAGCACAGATTTTTGTATGTTCGGATACAGTGCATACTGCATACTTGTACCATCATGTCGTGAGGAGCCAATGATGTACATATTTTGCCTTTCTAAGCTTCTATGTTGTCAAAATTGATAGTGCTCTTCGAGCTGGGTTCTTGAAATCGAGAGACTTTGTGATTGGATAGTATAAATGTTCTTGGGAATCAAATTAAACGTGAAGCTTTTTCTGAACAGTGGATCGTTGATAATTGTTATATTTCGTTGTACATTTGTGCCTATAGATTATCATGCGGCGTCTCCAAGGATTTTGTTCTTGAATTAGCATTTAGACAGGTAGCTTTCTGAGGGTAAAGTATCTCAAGAAACCTGTTATCTTTGTTCAATGGAGGTGAAGTATCACAATGAACTTATATCTCCATTGCAGGAAGTACTGCCGAAATTGTCTCCTCGTCTGGGAGTTGAGCTAATCCAGAAGAAAATAGCAGCTGCATTAAGGCAATGAGAGTTTCCAGCAATGCTTTGTTGTATTTTCGGTGTATGTAAGCCAAGTAGTACAAAAGATTATCGTAATGTACATGGCACTTATCTGTGTCTCTAGTGACACAGATTGAAACATTTTCAAAATCAAGTTTCTTAGGTTTCCTTTCTATATCAAGTGTAAAAACATAACTAATGACTTAGGTGTCATTTCTTGTTACCCAAGACATGGATGTGGCTGTCAACTTCTATCCTGCTTGACTGCAACTAGTATCCCATTTCAGGTCATGTATTTTCGTTACTTTTCTCAGGGAGACTAAAATTTAGTTGCAGCAATTCCTGCAATTTGATGTTCTTGGGGTATTGCAGGCGATGCAGTTTGAGAGTGTAGAAGTTTGAAACTGAGTGTAATTGGTGGATGCAGTTTGAGATTGAGTCAGGGCTGGCCGTACACTTTTGGAGGTCCTAGGCGTATCCGCATCATGGGGCCCTATCTATATGTATGTTCTTGTTAGTTTTAACTAATTTGAGCTTATAAAAAGTTTTAAATGAAACATAGGGTAAAATACTTATAAAAATGAACGGGACAGCAAGTGTTTTTTGTAATTTTGCAAAAAAAGTATAGCAATAAATATTTGGTTGTGTAGCTAATAACATGTGGTTTGTAGTACGAAGGGTATGTAAACTTATTTTTGTCTAGGTTGAATCTCAATGGGTTTGATGTCATAAATAAGGTGCTTTCTCAATTATGTATCCCGCTAAAACAATGGAGACAAAAAAAGTAAAAGAATTGAACTCAAGATCTTTGGAAGGAGTGGCTTGTGTCTTATCGCTGGATCACATGCAAGGATTTGTATGAGTCTATGTTATTCAATATACTATATTATTAACTTGAATTTAGGGGCTCTATTTTGGACGAAAAATTTAGAGGCCGTAGGCAGCGTTTTCTTGAACCTTGCCTTGGATTAAGTGCATAGAAGTTTGAGTGTAATTGGTTTATACGGTAGGCTCCGCTACCCTTTTTTCTGTTCCGTATATGTTTTTATCAATAGTAGCGTATGGGATGTTTCATTTGGTGGTTGGTGTGGGGCAACCCGCCATCCCCCTTCTTAGTCCATTTTTTTTTTTCATTATTTCCTTTTCCCTTGAAAGAATATCCATTTTAAAAAGGGAAATGATTTTGCTACTTCAATTTTTATTAACGCCACTCCTCTGCAAGTTTACATCAAAAATACATTTGCAAGGAAGCGGCGTAAATAAAAAAGAAAGTGGCAAAATCAGCGGCCTTTAAAAAAATAAGAATAACAAAGGACGAGTCGGCCCCGAACTCTCCTACTCCTAGGCTAGCGCCAGAGGAGTGGCTGGTAACTTCACTTTTTTTTGCCTTTCTATTTGACTTGGAGAATAAAAACCAATTACGAGTATCATAAGGTCTCAGGTTCGATTCTCCTTACTAACAATTTTTAGGGTCACTTCACTCCCATGCGTAAGTGTGTAAAACGGCTGTGGGAGGAATTGTAGGGATTAGTCTGAGATGTGTGCAAGCTAGTCCGAAACACCATGCATTACAAAAAAAAAACCAACTACGAGTAGATGTTGGTAAAAACTTTTGAGGGGTATATACATATACTGCTGGAGGATATTATCCTATGGCCGCTCTTTCACAGAAGTATAATTAACTCAAAAGAGGGTGGATCTAATTTGAAGATTTAGAGGCATTAACAGTATATCTCAGCAGAGCAGAGATTGGTTCATTGGACCACCTTGAAATCACTTCGAAGTTTGTCAATTTCCTGAACTCCTCTCGATATCGAGCTTGCTTGACTCGATTGAAACTCAAAACGGTCCGTGATTGACTCGAAAGAAAAATTCGATATAAGTTGAACTGCATTTGGAGCTTGTTAGATTTTATTAAAACCAAGTTTAAAAAACTTGGTTATTCTACTAATTAAGCTAGCTTGTATATATGCATATCCCCACGCGTACCAAGCTGGATATGGTTGTTGATTTCATGAGCCTTTCCTCTCTCTCTCTCTCTCTCTGGGAAATGGATGCTTCTTGGATCTTACCCTCATGGAAATGCTGTCTCTTCATACCCCAGGATACAACAAAATTCAAAGCCCTCATAAATTGGAATCGCGCAATTGCCCATCCCCCCCAACAACCTAAGCCATTCCAGTCTTTATGAGTTGGTGCATTATTAAAACGTCGCTTTAAGTAATATGGTCATTGGTACGGAACCCGTGTGGGCATTGTCCCTAGCTAGTTCACATTACATGTATCAAAACTTTAGATAGACAGCTGGGTTTGAATCCTATCTGTATAATCGGTAGTAATATGGTAGGGAGAGTTCCGAGAAAGAGAAAGATGCTGGTGATTATATAAAGAGAGAGTCTTTTTCCCGGCTCTGCCAAGAATAGTTGTTTTTGGCGCTAATCGCGACCGTTTAAAAGTGTTTTAGACGGTCCGGATGCGAATGACTCTTTTCCGGAAAAATTTCATTTAAATCCGGACCGTCCAAAGCCGAAATAGATAGCTGAGATCGCGCGAAGCCGTGAATAAGTTTCTCTTATATAAATATGTATATGATATAATACATGAATTCAATACTGGAATGGAATGACACGAAATGCAATATATGAATTGGTTAGTACTACAAATCTAACGCAACCACATAACCTTCACATTTTTTTTAAGAATATATTTTTCTCGGCTAACATTCCCGACAATTGAATGGAAGTACTAGATTAAAATTTTGAGCCGAATCAGATGTCAATTGCATATCATTTAGATAGATTAAGGAATGGAAAATGACACTAGGGCCCCATTTTTGGTATGGCACATGGCCGGATTGGACAAATTATATCCAAGGGCACAATTAATCTAATATTTGATTAAATTTTTTACGAGTGTGATTAAATCTCCGTTTGATATATAACTCCACAAAATGTGGACAGATCGAATTGCCGTATTATTTTATGAAAGGATTGGAAAATGAAGCCCCCCGGATAATAGATTAGATCATACTCGACATAGTATATATGAGATATCGGGTGGAGGAATTTAAATGTTGAATTTGGATGAAGAGGAAAATACTCCTGAAGGGTGGCTAGATAATCCGATCCAGGGGCGGATTAATCACGTAGGGACCATTGGCCAATGAGTAGTGTTGTGTTACTAAAAAAGAAGAAATTAGTCTAAGGAGAGGAACATGTGAAGGCATAACCACAAAGGAGAGGCTTGGTAGGTTCCTAGCTAGCCAAAAGTGTAAAAGCTAGGGTTGTACTGTGTACGATTTCCATGAATTAGATCATGGGCCACGTTGGGAAAGCATATGTTTCGTCCAAGACGCGTGTTTTTCTGGCCTTCCCTAAAAGTAAAAATATAGTACTAGGTAACAGTTAGTGTTTGGTGAACCGAATGATTACGCAAATCCCATTGATTAACGAGAGAGAGAGAGAGAGAGAGAGAGAGAGAGAGAGAGGGGCCAGTCAAGCCATGCAGTCATAACCTCAGACATGGGATATTCCGAAGTACCAGCAAAAACCAAAAAAGAGAAGCCCAGCCATCAAACGGTTGTGATGCATTTATATCATTTCCTTTAGGGCCCGATTGGATGATGTATATAATGGGTGTATTACACAATACACCCGGATAAGGGTTGATGGGACTGATATTGCACCGTTTGACATCCCTTTTTTCTCCTGTATTAGCTAATCCCCTGCTTCACTAATACACCACCAACAGCTATAAATTATTGCTACCCTCCCAGGTAGCAATAACTAATCCGGGTGTATACGCCTGTTGTTTTACCAAAATACCCCTCCTCATCCCCTCCCCAACGGCTCTCTCTCTCTCTTTATGCTAACACAGACAATGAAGAAGAAGAAGAAGAACAGATCACAATATGCATGCATATGTAGAGAGAGAAACGTACCTGTCCAAATAGGGGTGAGTTCTGTACCGATCGGAAAGAGATAGATGATTGGAGGGAGTGGCGATCGATGGGAGTGACGATCGATGGGTGTAGCAGCAACTGATGCTTCTTGATCGATGGGTGTAGCAGCAACTGATGCGTCTTCTTCTTCTGGTTCTGTCCGTCTCTCTCTCTCTGCTCTGGTTCTGTCCATCTCTCTCTCTCTGTAAAATAGGGGAAAGTGGGGAAAGTGGGAGCCGGTGTAAAAAGTGAAAAAAAGGGAGGTAAAAATAATTATGTGCATGTGGCAGTAATTTTGCTCATGCTCCAAGAGATTGGAAAAAAAAAAAAAAAAGAGAATGTGCCAAATTAAAATGGACACATAATTAAATCGTAAAAAATAATTAACTACATTAAGTTTTGCAATTATATAATTAATGTTAGGCATAATAAAGTTTGGAACTGTATAAGGGCAAAAGAGTCATTTGAATTTTTTTTACATTATACACCATTCCTTCTAATACATCATCCAAACCATCTACTTTTTAATACACCCTCTATAAATGTCACATCAATGTGGGTCCTCCCTTCTTAACTAATACCCCCGACTATCTTATCCCCCCTTCATAAATAATACACCCAAAACTCATACTGCATCCAATCGGGCCCTTAGTACTACTCTCCCTGTCCGGGATCCTTCCCATCCTATCTTTGAGACTTGAGAGAGAGAGAGAGAGAGAGAGAGAGAGAGAGAGAGAGAGAGAGAGAGAGCATGACGCGGTTTTGGAGCTCCGAGACAGAGTAGCCCCAGCTGTTTTTTTCAAGGCAAATACTATAATACATACTCTTTTTATTTACGTATGTATTATATGCACCTCCAAGATATTATGAATTATAGAGAAAGTATTACGGATCGTATTGCTAAAAAATTACGAATCGTATAAAGGTTACGAGATACACCAAAATGTTATGAATGATAATGAAAATGTTACGAATCCTACTGCTGAGAAGTTATGAATTCTAGAATAAAAATTACGAAACACACTAAAATGTTATGAATGAATCATAAAATAGGTGCTATAGTACACATTTTTAAGGGGTGTGTATTGTAAACTTTCTCTTTTTGCAAAGGCAATTCCTAACATTTGAAGTGTTGCCTCTACGATTTCGTTGCATCATTTTTTTTTTTGCATCATACCATACGTTTCTAGTACGATACGGTGGAGTACATATAAAATAATAAGGTACAAGTAAGGTTGAGATACGATAATTACCCAAAAATAAAAAGGTTGAGATACGATTATAAACAGTGGCCCGACTTAGTCATAAATATGCATCAATAGGGGTACTACAAAATAAAAAATTCCAGTGATAGCTAACCTCCCACAACATCCATCAACTCATGATTTGATGGTTGTTGGCAATGTGACGATGACTTGCATGTTGCATCATAAGGGACATGGGGAGTTTTTAGGTTTTGGAGTACTGTTTTGTTCACTTATCTAATGGAGTTATCCAAAAAATTCGGTGAACCGTGAAGCCAGTCTAAACGAACCAAACCATATGTTTTGGATTCGATCCGTGAATTAATGATCCGGACACAGATTCAAAAATAAAAAAACCATGACATACAGTTCGGTTTACGGATTTTCATTATGAAAGCGTGAATTAACTGAACCAGACTATGAGATGTCTAAAAATAGTAAATAAAAACATATATATGTTTATGTGTAATATTAAGTAGATAATTATAATTATTTTACCCTAATGTGATGTATTGTAATATTACAAAACCCAAGGGAGTAAACTGTAACTTCATTTCTAGAGAAAAATGAAAACGTTAACAAATGCATTGTTAGTTGCTGACTTGCTCTAACGTTTGGTTGCATATTGATTTTTTTTTTTTTTTTTTGTGTTTATGGAATTCTTGGCTTTATTGTTTATGGAATCGAATTTGTATGCAAGATAATACTTGTTTTTTTTTTTGGGCAAGAATTTGGTCTTTTTTTTTATGGAAAATTTTAAAGGGTACGTGCCCCTGAGGCACACCCTTGGGCACAAGTTTAGAATTTAGATACATTAATTGCACTTTGTTATACCCATCCCAAGATTGATTAATAACCACATTGAAAATACAAATCATCCCATCAAAAAAAGTCCAAAAGTATTTTGAATGACGAAAATGACCATGACTATTTATCTTTCTCTATATTTAAAATAAAATTAAAAAACAAAAATGAGGAAAAATGGGAAAGTGGAACCCGCCACTTCTATTTTCTCTGAGACTTCAACCAAGCCACTTCATATGCTTGCTCTCAAACCAGACCAAGTCTACCATTTCACCAACCAAATTGAGGTATGAATTTTTTCTTCTACATCTCCACATATTTTATAGAGTTAAAGATTTTTTTTCCGTGATATTTTCACTAGATGAAGATGTTTTTTTTGTACAACTATTTTTAATAGATAATGGTTTTTCAATACATAGGAGAATGGATGCTGAATATCTGGAGCCTGAGTTAAATAAAAAAGAATAAATAATTTTGACTTGAATGAGCTTCCTCAAGAAGGCGATAATATTGAGTCCGGTAAAAGTGTCAAAACGAGGAACAATTTCGTGGAAAATGACTTTCAACCTTTTCCAAAACAATGTTTTCTTAGTGAAGAAGAGGCCTTCAATTTTCATTTTTGATATCATGTTTTGTATAATTGTTGTGCTACTGTAATTTTTTTTTTCCTTTTGGACTTTGAAAGTTGAGACTCATGAGTTAATTTAATTATTTGTTGTAGTACTATCCAATTGTTTGATTTTCCACATATATTATGAAAAATTGTTATGTTTCTTTTTTTCTCTTTCGATACACTGAATGATGGAGTGCGGGTAGAGATAGTGATTGCCCACCAGAATTGAAATTTTCATGTTTCCATAGTGGAGAATAAATTAAAAAACCTTTGAAGTACTAGAAGTCTATGTGCAAATGAATGAAATACATTTCATTAGGTCTCATCTAACAAATGTGGGTAAGACAATCATTAGAAAAAAGTATTACAAACATTTATGGCTAGTTTAGAAAATAATGGTAAAACTTTATGCTTTGTGAGTATTCATAAACACAACGCATATATCTAAGTACATTTATTGCACCTAAACAATTGCATCAGAGGCATCTATTAGTGGGACCATTTTTTTTATTGCATTTGTTACTTAATGTTTATGGAATGTAATTCGTGGATCGAACCGTGACTCACAGATTAGATTAGAACCAGACCGTATGACTTTTGATTATGACACGGATTGAATTTTCTAAAAATCGTGACTCGCAGATTAAGATTAGATTTATAGGAATCCCATCCACCTAGTAGTACAGTATCGATACATGGTACCATACAAGTAAGAGTATGCCATGATTTTGAAATACCCATCATGCATATCTTTTATGGTTGTACACATATATTCTATCCGCTCCTAAATGAGAGTTCACTTTCATTTTTCATGTTATTTTTATCTTGTTTATATTTTTCAATTTATAATATTTTTTATGGTTTTAATTTTTTTCTAATAAAATTAATTGAGATTTATCAAACAAGATACATATTGTATATTTTTAGCATTATAAATTAAAAGATATAAATAATTTTTTGAAGCATCCGGAATAATAACATATATTCTCATTTAAGAACAGAGGGAGTACTTTACATCGATGAAAAATCAATCATATGCATAGGGTTGAACTCTTTTTTGGTCAATGATTTTTAAATTGATCTCTTCAATACGCGATTTCAAACACGTACGCATAGGTTGTTAATGCATTTTCTTTTGGGATCGATAACGGGGATACTCCGATAGTGGCTATTTCAAAATTCAAATCATGCATCCACGTGCCTTCGTGTCTCCTCTCTCTTGCAAATCCTGGGAAGCTTCCTAGCTATGACAGGATCCTATGTTTCTCCCTCTCTTTCTTTAAAGTGCATTGTTAATTTTTTTGAATGGCATAAAAAAAAAAAATACTACCAATCTTTAGAAACAAATCACAAAGGTTTTCCAAAGATTAAAATGACCCTAAACATGAGGCATCACACGGAACAAGAGCATCCCAATACTGCTGACATCCCGTGCTGACAATCGTATACCGCTAAGACCCAAAGAGAAAGCAACATCACCAGGTTGGCAAGTTTCCAACCAACCAATAACCAGATGACAGATACTCCTAAAGGAGAAATTTTTCACCCCAAATCAGCCTTCAAACCCAACACAGCTGCAGCACCATGAGAGCAAACTGACTGACTCAGTCACCGTTACAGTTTTCTAAAACTTCTCTTATGCATATATATAAATATCATTTCAATTTACAACAGCTAGCCCCACTTCCATTATGTCAAAATGGGGTGACTTGTTGGGTAAAAGAACACTCTTCAAACAAATATTTTAATCCGAGGTTTCCCGGATGGTCAGTGAGTGGTTGCAAAGTTGCATATGGATTCCAGACTGCATGCCTTATTCCCATGTGTGCTAAAAGGAAAAAAACAGGGACTGCGCCCTTTTCCTCACTATTACAGTGGTGCATTTGACATTTGGTCATCTCATCATTAACTGCCTGTCTGTAGAATAAATACTTCTTCTTTCGGATACTTCGCTTCGGAAGCTTCGTATCAACATCTCAAATGTATAATAACATCACTACTATACCCATTTCTTCAATTTGCAAAAGTAGACCCGAGGTTGCATGTCTCCACTGGCCATGAGATTTTGCTCCCACCTTGGAGGTGTGAGTTCGATTCTCGGAGGTAGACGAACCAGTTAGAAGGTGAAAGTTTATGCGGATAGCCTTATGGGCACGTCCAGTAGCTTTTTCTAATTGATTTTCGTGAGTGTTGGTTCCTTACGGACGGCCCTAGGTAAATTAGTCTCATCCCGTTTAACTGTACAGGGATACCTCCTAAGTTGTAAAAAGAAATTGTACAAAAGTGCTCGTAAATTTGTGAAATATAACTTGGAATCCGCTCTTTTTATCATTTTCTCATCCAAATGATCGTCTCCTGGGCCGATGATTCTTTCATTTTTAATTATTTATTGTAGTTTTTGTGTGTACAACAATATCCTGCTCGATCGAAAATCCATGGATCGCAGACGGTATCTCCTATGGCCTTGCGCTGGACTCTTTGTCCAGAAGGGAGTGATGATTGACTACTTAAGGTCCGTCATGAAACCTAAACATATGGGTTTTTCTACTTACATACACATATTACTACGTACAAGCCGGTTGTGTGGACCGAAATTCCGCTATGTTCCAAATGTCCATTCTAACCGCTACTAAATACTGAGACTTTTTGCAACGTGTTATTGATCAATGCGTTTACACGCCAAAATATGTGAGTACATGTGCCCATAAATTGTTTATGAAAATTTGAGTTCCTATCATGGTTATATAAGCCGTTCAAAAATCATGGTTATACATATTTTTGTTGCTAAAGTTTTGGACATTTTTTTGAACAGAGTTTTGTTAATTTGTTGCTAAAGTGATCAACATATCATTGAGACAGGGAAATGATATTGACACTCCAAAAATTGATGCAGACACTCCAACATTAGTGTAACGACCCGGATTTTTGCCCTATTTTTTTTTTAATAAAGAAATTATTTTTAATCAAATAGTCTATAGTAACCGATTTACTATTTTAAAGTGCGATTAGATTAAACAAAAACCTAGATTAATTTTTCGTGACTAAAATTAGTTTAGCAAAATTTTAATCCAACTTATAACTATAACGACCCGTACTTTTTATAATTAAAAATATCATTTAAAAAGTATTATTTGTAATAATTATCTTAATTATAATCTATTTAGTAGATATATACTATTAAATTAATTTAAGCATTATTATCCCACTTTTAATTCTTTTAAATTGCATGCATGTAAATCCTATAACTCTCACTCTCCTACTCAAATCCTACTTCCATCCTCAGTATATTTCCGTCCCAATTTCGTCCATACCGAAACCCTATAGGATACAACCCCTTAAAATCCCATTTTAATCGAAACTCTTCCCATCCTCCTATATATACATCACCAATCCGACCCTAGGTCAAACCATTATAATTTTCACGCGCCCCTTGTCCAGAAAGAGCGAAAAAAATCAGAGAGATTGAAACTCCAATCCATGGAGTTCTAGAGAGAGAAAGAAAGAGAGAGAAACGTGGGTTTTGTACCAAGACCCAACCGAAACTCAAATTGACTGTTCCAAACTCTTTCCCCAGCCCCAAGCATCCCTAAACATCATTCAATTCGGACCCAAGGTATCCCGATCGAAGAACCCGAAACTTTCTTCCCAAATTTTCAAGTTTCGATCAAAAACCAATTCGATCCGATTTGAGGTATTATAATCTCTCCTAACCCTCCCTCTAAGTATATTTTTTGTTTTTATGCTTAACCCTATGCCCCGAATGGACCCATGCATCAAAACCGTGACGAAAAAAGAAAAAAACCAATTCTGCGTTGAACCTTGCGGCCGCGAGGTTCGGGCCGCAAGAACCAGGCTCGAGTTCGCGGCAGGAGGCTTAGCCGCAAGGTTGACCCGGTCAAACCTTGCGGTGTCAAACCTTGCGGCAGGAACTGTTTTGTTTCGAAATTGTTTTGCGACCTTCTAAACTTGGTTTTCGACCCCCGAACTATTTTTTCTAGACTTTTCACACCTTAAAGATCATAACTTGTTAAGGTCATATTTTTTTTATTTAATTATCTATTTATTAAATTATTTATTAGTTATCGTTCAACGTTTACAAACGAAAATTAGTTACGACCTTTAAACTAATGTTTTAACACCCAACTAATTTTTTTTAGACTCCATGGACCTCAAATACAGTAGCTTGCTATATTAAATATTTTTTTTATTTAATTCACTATTTATTATTATTTTTAAAGTAATTCCAATCAAAATTACTTTACGACTTTATAAACATTATTATTAATGCCCGGACATTTTTATTTAGACTCCCTACTGTCCAGATATGAAATTATGTCAGTCTCAATATTTATTTTTATAATTAATTATTTACTGTCTATTTACTTCACTTTCAGACACCTTAATTAACGTTTTCATGTAAATTAATCCCGCGAACCTCCGAACTCAACTTTTGACACTCAAACATGTTGCGTAGGACCTTTAGGACTCTCATCGCGGTCATGATCATTATTTCAATATTTTTACCTAATTAATGTATTTAATTAGTTTTTAATTCATTTAATTACCTTGTAATAATTAATAAAAGCCTAGGATATATTTTATTAAAATTTTTATAAAAGTTCTACTTCATTATTAACATTGTGGCCATACGAGAGAATAAGGGCAACGGCCCATCCATAAAAGGTTGTGTGATTTTATTGCTTGTTAATTGTTTTAAGTATTAATTGATTTAATTGTATATTGCATCGATATTTGATTTTGAATGGTAGATTGGACCCTAGAGACATGGGGTGGTATGCGAATAGAATTCACATAGACGTTGTTAGATAATGGATGAATTGGAAAGTTTTATTTTTAGAATGCCTGCAGGCGTGATTTTGAGATGTGATGAGATATGTGATGGTTTGAAACTGGCAAAGTAAGCCCAGTGGTGATTGATGAATTGATACTGGCGAGAGTCCAGTGATGAATTGATACTGGCGAGAGTCCAGTGATGAATTGAAACTGGCAAAGTAAGCCCAGTGATGACTGTGTGGTGGTGCATAAGATAGGCGAACCCTAGTTATGATTCGGGCATGATAAGCTTCCTTTTGTTGTAATGAGAGGGATACACGCTAGGTACATAACTGAGGTGCAATCCGCGACAACAAAAGAAAGTGAGCTCATGGGACAGGGCATAGCTAGCGGTTGGGGAGGAAAGACTCCGCGGAGGAGATCTTAGATTACACGTCAGGTTAAATGGACAGTAATAAACTGGTTTATGTGGAATAAACTCTGTTATACTTTATCGCATTACTATTATTCTGCTGCTGCTTGCTAACTGTAAGGTAAGAGGGGTAGTTGGGTTGGATTATTCTACTGGGTGATTTATCACTCACGGATACGTCTGTATCCTGGCAAATCGTTTGCTTCGGCGATCAATTTGCCAGAGGGCGCAGGATTCAATGGAGGGGATTCAATGATGATGCAGATCGACGCAGAAAGAATATCAGGAACGAAGATCGAGTTTGCTTGGAATTTGTATCAAGCCTAGAGTCGACTTTGAAGTTAGTGTATTTTGAATTTGTAAATCTATCTTGATTTGGTAATACCTAAACTTTATTTTGGAAAATCATATTTATTTAGCAAAATTTTCCTAAAGAATTATTTTATTTTACCCCCGAAAAGGCGGGGCGTTACAATTAGTGTAATTTCAAACCCACTTTCTTTTACTTTTTAGAGTGTCTGCATCAATTTTTGAAGTGCTAATATCATTTTCCTTAAGACAAAGTCTTAAAGGTGGTCAAACTTGGAATACACAAAAAGTTGCTAATGAAAGGACAAGGTACATTTATATTCTCTCACTAAAAGAGCTGGAAATTATCTGTCTCCCATTTCATGTTACGTAGAATCTTATTTTCCATGACTTGGGGTTCAGCTTGCGAGCTAGCAGGGATGAAATCAGGATTTTGTAAATGGGGGCTAAATTATGAACAACAAAATTTTAAAATTTTAAGGTTCGGAAATTTAATGGTTTGTTTGGTTTAGATTTTGAGGGAGGTTTTTTGAGTAATGTGTGGAAAAAAATAGAAAGAGAAATGAAATTATTAAGAAAGGAAAAACTTATGAAAGACTGTGTGCTGAGAGAAATTAGATTTTGAGACCCAAAACGAACAAATTTTAAGTGTTCTTAACAAAAAAAAAAAAATTTTTAATATTAAAATTTGAAAACAAAAATCTCCGAAACGACGCGGGACCATGGCCCTCACACGCCCATACATGAATTCATCTCTGCTAGCTAGTAAAAATAAGCCACAAACCTCATCTATATATAGCTCACATCTTCTCAGATAACTCACCATATCATTCCCATCACCATATAGCAATATATCACAACATCCAAAAGCCACATCATAAAGAAGCACAAAGAAAATAAGAGAGAGAGAGAGAGAGAGAGAGAGAGTATTGATCAAATCTGCAGAGCCAAATTAAACAAAGCTTAATGTCGTCATCAGCAACATCATCACCATCTTCATTGACAAAGAAGAAGTATAAGGGAGTGAGAATGAGAAGCTGGGGGTCATGGGTTTCTGAGATTAGGGCACCAAACCAAAAAACAAGAATATGGTTGGGCTCTCACTCCACCCCAGAGGCAGCTGCTAGAGCATATGATGCTGCCCTCTTGTGCCTCAAGGGCAATTCTGTCAATCTAAACTTCCCTACCTCCTCACTAAACTTTCACCGCCACCACCACAACTCCACCACCACTACCGCCACTTTGTCCCCGAAGTCCATCCAAAGAGTGGCTGCAGCTGCTGCCAGTTATCCTTTCAATGACAACTACAATCCCACCACCTCTCCACCACCACCCTCCTCCTCCTTGGCCTCATTGTCGTCACTTTCTTCTTCGTCTTCCCCATCCGATCATTTTGAGGATGATGTATCATTACTATTGTCATCATCCTTAGATCCATACACGCCTTATGGAACGTATGAATCGTCATGGTACTCCTTTGATTCACCAAAGTACTCTCATATGCTCAACGAGGCAATTTTCGTTCCACCGGTGATTGAAGATGTCTACGAGGAGGGCGATATTTGTCTATGGAGCTTTTGCTGATCATTAGGAATTCAGAATTCAGTCAAAATAAAGACAACTCAATTTAGTCTACTTTGATCACCTGTGGTTATCGCCATGTGTGGATACTTTTCTTATTGTTCAAAAGTGAGTACACATAATCTATTTGTGATTTTTAAAAAATGAGCAGATATATTCTTTTCCGTCCATTTTAACGTGAAGTGTTATACAAGCACCTTACAAGCGCGTGAGGCACTGTAAATATGTAGATTTAGGACCATTTTGCCCTCAAATGTCTACAATAATCCACTTTCTCTCTCTTCTCCATAATCTTAATTTCCCATTTCTTCCACCCACCACATGTTTCCACCATTTTTTCCGGTGAACTCCATAGTCTCTGGCGATCCTTTAGTATCATCACAAATTCCAAAAATTGTTCAACGTCGTTTCCAAGTAATTCCTCTCTTTTTCTTTCCGGTGGGGGTCCATCTTGTCTGTTGGAGAAAATTTTCAACCTGAACTCGGTGTTCGCGACGTGCGAGCTCAGTGTTGTTGACCGCAACAAGCTCTACAACTACAGCCTTGCATTACCCATCCCACGGTGTCCACCGTCTCTGTGTGTGTGTGTATCAGTTCAATTTTTTGAAAGGCAAAACCCAATTTTTTTGAAAGGCAAAACTCTGTGTGTATAGTTATATATATACAAGGGCATATTAGACATTTCATCTTTTCCGTAAACGGCATAAACGCTTAACTCCCTTTTAGAAACTACGGATAGGTTATGTGCTCACTTTTAAATCATGAGAAGGGTATCCGCTCATGGCAATAACCACGTGGGGTTAAAATGGACTTTGCCCAATAATTTATTCATTCTTTATATCTTTTACTTGATGGTCTTCAAATTGACTCGAAGACATTCTTATAGTGACCCAGTTTGATTACTTGTTAGTGCATGTGAGTTATAGGAGATTGAACTTAAATGGAGAGAGAGTCATTTTGTGGACTCTCCAATGCTATATATATCTTTTTCTGTCTTTCCATTAATTGTACCTACGTTGTAAATTAAGTATACACAAAATTGTTTAACATTTCAAACTCTCTGTAGATGAGTTTGAAATGCCAGATTGGGAATAAGTTGCGAGGGACGTGTATACATGAATGCAATCGAGAAAGCATTGAAAGAGTGTGTTATTCAAAATGATCAGTAGGTTCAAGGGTTCGGACTTTGCCTTCTGAAAGTTACAGATAGAGGACTATCTCTATCAAAATGATCTTTACCGGCCATTGCCGGGTAAAGACACGAAGAACTGTTTGGGTGTATTTTGAATCACAAGTCTAAAAACGCAAAAATACCAGTAATTCAATTGCCCAATGTGGGGGTTCGGTTTCAGGGATTTATATATGCTGTTGGTGGGCTCTGGTTCCTTCCTTGGTAGCTCCGCCGCATCTGCAACAAGGGCTAGAACAGCCCATTAACCCTCCGATGGTCAAATTAGTACTTAGGTGAAGGAGGGTTAGGGTAGAGAAGGACGGCGTACCTCTTTAGGTTGGTATCTCTTCCCTTTTATAGACCTCGCTTGACTTGGTCCCAAGTAAGCGTGTGGAGGATACGCTCGGATGACCGCCTCGGATGACGTCACATATGACGCACCGGATAGGGCGGTTACGGAACACATGGACTGAGCTGACAGCAATAATGGTTCTCGTGTCATAACTGTCTTCGCTCACGTCATGATGACGTACGAGGCTCGAGGGCTTGGGCACACAAGGATAAACCCTTACTTCCACATTGTTTGGATGTCGAGGGTCCTGCCCGGCATCCCGAGTGATATGGCGATAGGGTACCGAGATGCAAGGGTGCCACACGGGGCCGCACTCCGTATAGGCTAACGGGCCTAATTTGGTCGTGCTCACTGGTATCTGATTCGGGAATGGTCCCAGCCCCATTTACGGGGCCATTACACCCAAGGTCTAGCGAAAGAATTTCTACTCCTCTTACTCCTGCATTTTTTTCCCAACAAATTCTTTACACCTGGCCAAATGGATCTCTAGAAAATCCTTTTTCTTCGTTTATTATGTGTATGTCGATTCATGCATGCTTGGCTAATTGCACCCAGCTATCATTTTCCTTCCATGATTATACTCCCTACGTCTACAGCAGTCAAGGTACGTATAAAATGCTAGCTAGCTAGGCAAATTCAAACCTAAAGGAAGTTATTATCATCCAGAGTGACGTAATATTTCTGATTCAAATCTTAAAAGATACAGTACAAGAGATTATAATTGATTTTTGTATAATTAATATACAGCAGATACAATCATTGATCCTAAACACATAAGTACTTCTGTAACGTTCGCAATCCGTAAGTTTGGTGGGTTTTCCTTTCAGATGTCATGTACACCAGGCATTGGCAACCACTGATTTTCCTCGTAAAGGAAAGAACTTCCAGGCCCGGCCAACATCAATTTTGAGACTTAGAAAATCATCTACATCCCGAACTACAACACAATTAATGAAAAAAGAACAAGATCATTATCGATTACCATACAATTGAAGAAAACAGAACAATATCATTTACATATCGTGCCATGGTGAATAACATACCACGTACATATTAAGCCAGAACCCGATGAGCATCACTTCTTTGAGCACTTAGTAGAGTACTACAACAATCACAGTCTAGCTAGCTAGAGAATAAAGCAAGATGATGACCATGAATTAGCTGCTGGCCGGAAGTAGGAAGGGTAGAGTTCAGTACGGAGAAAAACTTGTTCCAACTAAAAACTGTACAAACATAGTCAGATTCCTCGATCGGATAATTGAAGATCATCGATCTCCTGTTAGAGTATCCAAAAACTGTCGAAACATATATAGTTAGATTCCTCGGATAATTAAGAAGATCATCGATCTCCTGTTAGAGTATCCAGTTCTTTTTGCCACCTATTGCTCGGGTTTCTGCTATATATATTTTCCCTGTTTTTGTAGTTGTGGGCTTTATCACGAAAACAACGATGTGATGTATTTTGGTTCGGAGTCTATATGTACATTAGAGACTCTCTCTTCTGTCAATCCATCTTGAAAGTTGAATTCTTTCCAAATTCTGGATATATTTTTGGCAAAGAGAAAGCCGTTATGCAAGGCCACTGCGAAGCTGAAACAATTCATTTTAGTCCACTGTAAGTGTCAGACACTTCGTCGAACTTCCAATCCTAAACACATGTACGTCACTTGGCATGTCTCACATATATTTGTATATACTTCATCCAACGAGATACATTAGGGCACAACACATGTGGAATGGCCAAACACATGACCCCCACACACATTCTTAAGTTGGGTGACCCAAATTGTTTTATTAAGACTGTCTGATTTATGAATCATATTCTGATTTCGTAAGACTCATTAGTTATATATTTCTGTTGCAATGGTATTAGTATCATGTGTTACGTTCAGAATATGAACACTTTCATTTGTGTGTGAATTCTGGATTTGAATAGAGATATGCGGAGGGGAAAAAGAAACAGAAAAACATTGAACTTTAATTTTGCATAACCTTTACATTCCTCTTCTCCTCCCTATACCAATCCCTCTTCAAATCCAACATCCAAACTCAATCTTCAAGTTACGAAATTAAACATAACCCAACCAGAGCACAAAGACACAAACAATCAATAGAATCTAAAATTTCAAGGGGTTGCGACTTGTGGCTTTCCCAGTTATATACTATAAACTCCAAGAGTGAGTAAGAAAATTTAACTCACTGCCATCAGTAGTAAAATTAACATCACCCTGGGTATGAAATGGTCGGTACCTCGAGCGGAACGGCCACAAAGAAGCTGCAAATTGTCTCAACCTCAGGCTCCTCCTCCGGTTCCTAGCTTCTTCGCCACGAGAAGAATCTTCAAAGTCGTCAACTTGAACTCCACCACTCTGATCCGTCGCAACCGGAAGCTCATGCCGACAAACAGGACAAGAGTTGTGGAGCCTCAACCAAGACACAATGCACTCAGAATGGTATATATGCTTACAAGGCATCTCCCTCGCTTCCCAGCCAACATTAAACTCCTCCTTACAAACCGGGCAACCTGAATCGCTACCCAGATGATCCGCCATGATTTTTACCGTCGGCATAGAATCTATAGCCGAATCAGGCGCCGGAGGAGGACCTTGTCGGTCGTTCTGAGTCAGTTGCTCGATCAACTCACTAAATCCTGGCCCTACGAAGTAGTCCTGAAGGTTAAGCCTCGGAGGTATTAGCCCTTCCGTTGGCGAATTTCGTCGTCCAACAGGTAAAGGGCCTGATGATGGCCCGAGGATTATCCAGCTGGAACGAGGGCGGGCGAGGATTCCACTCTCTGGTCCCCAGTGATCGTCGGTGTCGTCCACAATCCGGTTTCGCCTCCATGGCCAGTGACGGCCACGGCGGTTACTTGTCAAACCAGCACCAGCAACATCATTATCTGATCTGTCGCCAATCAGGGGATCGAGCACGAGAGAGAGGACTTCGAGTATTCTGGCTTCAGGAGAGGGATCGAATTGGGTGAAATCGACGACGGAAAAGGGTCTGGCTATGTCAATCTCGTGCAGGAATTGTCCGAAGCAGCGGGGACAGATGATTTCGGATGGGTTTTCCGAGGAAATACGGACCGTTCGGTGACAATGGTAGCACCAGTATAGCGGGAAGTTTGAGTTGTTGGCATTGGTTGGCTCGACACGAGGAGGAGGAGGAGAAGGAGAAGGAGGGGGGCTCAAAGACATCGATCGATGATGGGTTGCGTTTTTTGTATTAGAAAAACAGAATACAAAATAGAAGAGGCAATGTCAAATTGGTTCTACTATATAGTAGTATACCACAAGTCTTTAGGTAGGCATGTAGATGAATGTGATTTTGGTAGGAAAAGGATAGCTTTTTGGAGTCGAGAAAAGCGATTCTTCTCTTTCTTCCTTGGAATGGGATGGATAAGCGTGTGAGGTGCCAAGGATTAATTCCATTTCTAATTCACAAGCTTCTGTTAAGTTTAAATTTGGAGGGAATGGCAACGGATAACTTAGCACTTATTCTTCGTACAACTACACCCAATCACACATCACACCCACACTAATAAGTGTGTGAGCTCCAAGTGTGTGTGAAACTTACACACTTGCGTGCGTGAGTGTGGTTTTAGACTAATTATTAGTTTGGACTAGGCCCGGCAAATCGATCAAATTATATAATAATTAGTACCCAAATATTTTTTTTTTAAATAAAAGGAAATTTCATTTTTTTTTTTTTGCTCGGCAAGGAAATTTCATTTCAAGAAGCCCAAATGCAATACAAAGATTTTATCACAAGATACAACAAGAGCTACCAAAATCTACATGCGAGCATATGCACTAGCATACTCAATGACAAGTACTCTCTCCGTCCCAATTTGTTTGTCGACCATTTTTAGTATTTCAATATTTTTAAGAACATAATTGTTAGGACCTCGGGCCACGGTCTTTCTGTGTTGGCAAATTACAAGACAAACACACATTTATTTGTATCCCTATTTATCAAGTTGTAATTTATTTATTTTTATTATTTAAGCTAGCGAGTCTGTATAAGATTAGAGTGGAAGGAATCTTGTAGTGTAATTGAGAGTGAGCATATCAGGCGGATAAAATAGGAAAGATTTGATTGTGTGAGGAAAGAATCGATACAAATGGAAAATAGATTAAGCCGGATCTTTTCCTCCATGTCTAACAAATTCATGAGATTAGCTTTCCAATTTATTGGCATCGTTAGTGGTGGCAGCCTTCAATTTACGTGAGGCAAAAAGGAATGCTGGTCCTAATATAAAAAGACAAGTCTATGAGGAGTTTTGAAACACGAATAGGGACAACAACTTCATAACATTTTGTGCAGGATATTGAAAAGGAGGGTTTTTATTCTTTTGAATCTTGGAGTACAATGAGACTGATGGATCATTGAGTGTACAAGACATCTTCAAGAGGTTTCAACATCTTCTTCAACTTATAAAGCCCTAAGGAGGATTCCTAGTAAAGTTCAAGTCTTTCAGTGGATTTCTGGGAGGCAAACGGAAGGCTTGTGGATTCAAGGCAGCGACGGTCAAGCATTCAGAGAGGTGTATGTGGATTCGGCAAGAGCGTCTAGGTTTAAGTTTGTGGAGTTCAAACGTATCGTAAGAGTTCTTGTAACCTCGTGTTTAATAGTGTTTGATTCCTTCCCGTGGTTTTTTCCCGTTTTGGATTTTCCACCTATATCTTGGTGTTCGGTATTTGTTTGCTTTCTGTTTATGAGATTGATTTTGTTATTGCTTGGTGAATCGTTGATTGAGATTAAAACATAGCAAATATTTAAACCTAGAGGAGCTAGGATTTTTCAATAATAATCACAATTATTATTTTTAATTTTTCAATGCACAATTTTTTAAAAACAGAATGGACAATAATGAAACTTTTATGAGTCACAAATAATTTGGGACGTCAAAAGTCTAAATAGAAACAAACAAAGTGGGACAGAGGAAGTACTACGAAAAAGCAGATCAACAACGAGGACGGGTATCATGCCTGTTGAAGATTTAATATTAGAGGATCTTAGGCCCCGTTTGATAAGTGTGTTGGATTAGATGAGATTAGTAAGGAGGTGAGATTAGTAAGGAGATAGAATTAGTAATACCGAGTATAATTTCAAGTGGGTGTTTGATTGTGTAAGGATTAAATCATGGGATTGTGATTTCCAATCCCAATCCTTCGTTTGATTGGAACACCAAGAGATAGGATACAGATTACATTTTCCAATTATACGCATCGGTGGAATTGCATGGAAGACCAATTCACGAATTTGTAATTTTTGGACATTTTGCAATTTTTTTTCATCCAATCAATTTTTGAACAACCACCAGCATACATTTTTTACCATAAGGCTCGAAAACCATAGGTGCAATGATTGCTTCCCCTCCTCGCTCCAATCTCGTCATGCCATTGATATTGTGTAATCAAAATAGAAAAGAAAATTTAATATCTAACTAGATCTGGAAACGAGATGGAGGATTGGTTCTATTTATACAAAATGGTGGCCCTGAAATGTAGTTGAACCCACTTTTCAATGAAGTTTCATAGTCTGCTATGAATAGTAGATAGCAATGGTTGAGCTTTCTAAGTCCACACAACAAATTTGTACCAGCTAAAAGAAGACGAAATTTTTTTGTTGACAGCTGCCTTATTAATTTCTTTCAACCAATGGAGGGTATTATTGGTATTGAGTTAAAAAACCATGGGTAAGGTGGTCATTTTGCAGAAGGGAGCTTGGCATTGGATTCATAATACCTAGTACCCCATGGTATTAGTAAGTGTGGAATTACTAATCCCATGCTCTTCTCAATCCCATCCTTAGTTTGCCAACCATACAAAGAGTTAAGAAACTCCATAGGATTAGTAATCCTATCCCAAGGTCTTATACACTTATCAAACATGGCATTATAGGAAACCAAGATCAAACCATAAAGTAGGCACAAATGATAGCTAGATTGTACTCAACTCCTTTTATCCCACCATTGGTGGAAGAGAAAAACGATTTAAAAGAGAGTTACCATTTAATTCAATAACTCATCCAGAATCCCTTGTGATATATATGTGATCCTGGCCTTTTCAAAATGGTGGCGATAATGCCACAAGGCTTTTTGTTAGGACACGAAGGTTTATGTGGACTGACGCTTACACCCCCCCTGTTCTACCTTCTCAATCATCTCTCTCCTTAAAAAACAGCCACCGCTATCCCATGCAACCAACCCCCCCTTCAATTGCAGCCCTTCAATGTGTCCCAAATGACCACTCTGAACCCCAATTACATGCAATGATGCAATAGACAATATGTAAGAGAACACCTCCTCAATCAAATAGATGAATAATCAGAACTGGTGATGGGTTAACGAGGTGTTCCTCTAATCTTATGATTGCAAAGAGAAAAAAAAAAAAATGTTAGCGCCACTCCTACATCAATAATTTGGTCTTGTTTGGGGAAGAAGAGGTCGGGTCTCTATCCTAGCTGTTGGAGAGCAAATTCAGATTTGTGACCTTGGATTTGCTTCATCCTCCATGGCCTGGTCTCTCGATCGGGCACCCAAACTAGTGAGAACTAGAATGAGAGGTAAAGAAGGTTCAAAAAAGAAAAAGAAATGTAAAAAGTAAAGCGGAACACAGTCTGAGAGGAGAGAGAGAGAGAGAGAGAGAAGTGGCCTCGCAGGAAAGGGAGAGAAGAGGAATCTTGGGGTAAAATTGTCATATTGAGAAAATTGTCGTGGCCCTAACATAGTGAATCGTGGCATTATCGCCACCCTTTTCAAAATTGCAAAACGGATTCGCAATAGTGAGAGGAACCATGATTTGAAATACAAGGACTACTACAAGAAAGAAAAAGAAATGCTCTTTCGTTACATATTATAATGGAAATTAATTTTGGCACTTCACTTTTTTATGATGTCATTCCAAAAATTATCTTTTAGTGTTTTTGCTACGTATAATTTTTACACTAAAAGACAAAAATTTTGGAGTGCCATAATAAAAAAGTGGTCGTTTGTAATATGTTCTCCTTTTTGGGGAAGTGAGCTGAAAACATATGTTATCTCCATTTTGTCTTCCGAAAACGGTGGAAAAAATTACGAAATCGATGTCCTCTTGCTGTGTACAGTGATGTTAGATCGTTCTAAAATCACGTGGATTTGTTTTGTTTTTTTTAATCAGAATTCTTAATGAAAAAGTAAAGGAATTTCAGATTTTTGCTAAGCAAATAAATTAAATTAGGGTATTGGATCCACCGCTAGTCTTGTAAGTTGTAACAAATTAAGAATCTTTCAATTAATGTACCCGCAATATGTTAGCTACAAGCTATAATAATACTGAAAAAATAGTTATGTTTTTGAGAGTTAGGCATGGATTATGTTTAATCGAGAAACTTTTATATATCCCAAGCAAAGGAGGGGGGGAGGTGTCTCCATTGGGTCCGTTTTCAATTTTTCGGCCATTTTTCAAGAACACTTTAATGATCGGCTCCATTTCAGAACTGGTGTTGACGGTTGAAATTCTTGGCATGTCCTTTTGCTTCTTCTTTCTTTATCGATCCCCTAGCTAGCTTTGTTCCCTCCTTTCTCTTTATTTTCTTCTTTGGAGATTTTTTTCCACATAATCCTCTAGAGAGATTTGTATTTTTTATTTTTTTATTTATTTTTGAAACTTGCAATAGAGTTTGTATAGAAAGCTTTTGAAAGACAAGCCTACAAAGCCATTTACAAGTTTGACCACGATTGAAGAGAAAAAAAATGTGGTCCTGTCTATATTCATTATCGAGGGAGAAATAATCCATGCTTCATGGTATATATTATCTTGTCCAAATTAAGAGAAATAAAACTGTTCCTCTAAGGCTTGAAACTTAGATCTTAAGCTTCAACATTTTTCCTTTTCACTACGTTCATTTTATTCTACATTTAAATTAACCTTCATAATACCTGCTAAGCACAAAACTATATCCAACTTAGAGCATCACCATTTTAATAAGTAAATGGGTGTGGATAAGCAAATTTAACAACAATGCTCAAAAACACCCCACATTGTGATATGTAAAGTTACAGCCTTTTAACAAATAACCAAATTTCACCCATTTCATAACTAAACTTAACAACTTTTACCAATAACCAAACTCAATAACTAAAAAATACCACACATTGGCATCGTCTCATCGAGACGAATAATTTGGTGTGGTTGAGTGCGTGATTGGAACTCGTTTGCCGATTGGACAAATGTGCATTGTGTATTTTGGGTTTTTTTTTTTGTTAGAGATGCAAAAATAACCAATGTACGTAGAGATAGAGATTGTTAAGTTTAATTATGGATTAAATGGATAATCAAATGCTGATGTGCCACATTTTGATTATTACCGGATGCTCTTAGAAATTGATATTCACTTTTCATGTACGTAGATCAATATTAGTGCTTATTGACTGAACTAACTTCGAGACAAGTTGCCAACATAATGGTTGGAAAAGGGAATTGTTATTTATTACCAACTCTTTCAAAAGTGTAATTATTTAATGATCTACAGCACCGACACGTGGTATTCAGATCACTCGCACCACACATTTAAATGGTATTCATAATCAGCTAACTGGAATAGAGGCTTCGGATAAAGGGTTAGAGACAGTGGAGGATATTCAGGATTCTCAAAACTCCCTGAGGGTAGCTGCTCAAGTGGAGGGAATTAATTTACTTTAGATTTGAACCAGAAGGAAGGTGCTTCACGTTGTATTACTCAGTCTTTTGAGGAGTACCGTCAAAGAAGAGAAGCCTTTCATGGAGAGGATTATGTTATTTTCAGTGGGGGAGTAGAAGCAGTTGAAAGGTTACCTAGGCGGAACTCAAGATGGGAGTAACTTTCCTGGCATTAGTTTGTCCGTTGATGCCATAATTAAAATGAGAAGGCGAGTGAGAAGATCGGAGAGGAAAATTAAAAAGAAAAAGCATGGTGCAAAGATTGAGGCTAAATTCGATAAAGCGAATCATAGAAATAAGAAGGCCCTTATTCCTCAATGTTCTTTAAGGAAGCACGCAAGATGTTGGACTTTGGTAAAACTTTGGGTATTGAAATTAAAGGAGGGAGGAATTATAATCTGAGGAGGTTTGTTGAAATGCAAGAGGAAGAATTAAAAGAAAAGATACATGCTTTAGATGATTTTGAGGAAGAGGATATCTCGGAGGACGATGTTAATTTCGTGGAGGATGCATCCCTCTCTATGGCTTTTTGATCTTGAGTTTGGGTGGGTTTGAGGTGTCTTGCTTCTTTTTTGGTTTTGCTTGGCGGCTATTTAGTTTTGGCTTTTTCTTTTGTGTTTTTGTTGTTGTTGGTGGGGATTTAGGTTTTGGGTGCGAGGCTCGTTTGGGTCTTTGGTTGCTTTTTGTTTGGGTTTCGGTGGTTTATTTTGGGCTTCAGTTAGTGTCTTGGCTTTTTTTAGGTCTCGGGTGGCTTTTGCCGGTGTGTTTTTGATCCTTTTAATATTTGTAATCCTTTATAAAGATTAATAAATTCTTTTGCTTAGCAAGTAAAAAAAATGGTATTCATAAGCTAAGTTGTGAGTCCCATGCCATGAGAATATGTGGCATGGAGTGATTCTGAGCACCATGTGACGATAATCCAGGAGCACGAAATAATAAGTTCTTGGATGGCTTTATTCAAGAGGAGGAACTGCAACAAAGACTTCACGGAATAGATTTGGACCCATCCAAACATGACTTGATACAGTGGAAATGATCATCAAATAGGTGTTTTTCAGTTAAGTCTTTGTATGGACAATGGGAGCAAGGCGTTCAGATTGGGGATGAGGTGTTAGGGTCATTATGGAAGAATCTAAGTCCACCAAAGGTGGAATTGAAATATTTTCTTGGTTGGCTTTACAAGGAAGGGTAGCCACTCGATCAGTTCTTGCTCATAGAAATATGCTTCAAGAGGGTCAATTGCCACTTTGCTCTTTTTGTTCTCTCTTTGAGGAAACCCCTGAGCATTTATTTTTGCATTGTGTGGTTGCGTGGAACACTTGGTCGAGTATAATGCAATGGTGGCAGGTGGTTTGGGTCTGCCCTTCTTCTTTGCCAAACCTAGCAACTTGGTGGTTTAGCAATTCTTTCTGAAATTTAGAGAGGCATGTGTGGGAGGTGACGTTCTTTGCATCTTTGTGGTCTTTGTGGCTTGCGCGGAATGACCTCATTTTCAACAATGTATCAAGGTTAGCAAGTGAAGTTGGGGATTTAATCAAGACAAGGGTGGCTATATGGATGAAAGCAAAGTTCGACATTAAGGTATATTCGGTGGAGGATTTTAGGAGCTTCCTAGGTGGAATCCGTAAACTAAAGTTGTAACTTAGGATGCGAGGTGTTGTATCATCCAACTTTTCGGTTGGATGCTCTTTCTGTACTTCTATTCCTTTGTTTGTTTCCCCTCGATGTACCCCTTCGAGTTTAATAAAAAATTTCATTTGCCGAGAAAAAAAAAAAAAAAAAGTTCTTTCTAAATTACTCTTTTCTAAAGGAGTAGTACTTCCTCTCCATCCCACCTTAAATATCCTAGGCAAGAATTTCTGCATTTTCAAACTTTCAAAAAATATATTTCTATATACTATTATTTTTTACACCAAATAAAAGTATTCAATAAGTACTTTAATCTGGTGTAAAAAATAATTTATAAAAATATTTTTTTTTTTGGAATTCTGAAAATGCTTGAAATCCCGTAGGATACATTTAATGTGGAACGGAGAGAGTATTTGTTTCAAGTGGTTGGGGAAGTAAATAGGAATATTCAGCTGAGAAATTTTTTTTTACGGCGCTCAATCGCTCGCGTTCAAAAGTATTTTGGACGGTTCGGATTTTAAAAAAACTATTCGCCTAACTCTTCGCTAGAAGAGGTTTTTTTTTTTTTTAAAATTTGAATCATTGATTGCAGAAACGGATGACTAAGATTGCTCATCCACTTAGAATAAGTACATTACGCCCTCCCTTGCCGCATTAGAATTGGATTACACATAGAGTTCCAGTCCAACTAGGAGTAGGATATGGATGTCCTACTACTATATATATAACGGACACCATTGATCAGCCCTAATTCTCCGCACAGAGTTACCATCTCTCTTCTTCAAATTCATCTCTCTAGAGAGTTTAATTCACAGCATATAATTAGAAATACCTACTTAGGGCTCCCTCTCGATCTCTCAAACGCACGCCTATCAATGGCGAGAGAGCAGCAAAACCAAATACTCGAGGTGCTGGACAACTCCAAAATCCAATGGTACCACGTCAAGGCTGTGGTGATTTCCGGGATGGGGTTCTTCACCGATGCATACGACCTCTTCTGTATCTCTCTCGTAACCAAACTCCTCGGACGCATCTACTATCACGTCGACGGCTCCCCGAAACCCGGAACCCTCCCACCCAACGCTGCTGCAGCCGTCACCGGCGTCGCCCTTGTCGGAACCCTAGCCGGCCAGCTCTTCTTCGGGTGGCTAGGGGACAAGATGGGAAGGAAAAACGTGTACGGAACCACGCTCTTGCTCATGTTCGTGTGCTCCATCGCCTCTGGACTCTCCATCGGAAAATCTCCCACCGCCGTCATAGGAACATTGTGCTTTTTCCGGTTCTGGTTAGGGTTTGGGATCGGCGGAGACTACCCGCTCTCAGCCACCATCATGGCGGAGTACGCGAACAAGAAGACGCGCGGCGCCTTTGTGGCGGCCGTTTTTGCCATGCAGGGGTTTGGGATTCTCGCAGGCGGCCTTGTGGCCATGGCCATGTCGGCTGTGTTCCGGCATGTTTATCACGCGCCGGCGCATTCTGTGGATGCGTTGGGGTCCACTCCGCCGGAAGCGGATTACGTGTGGCGGATTATTCTGATGGTGGGGTCGTTGCCGGCGGTTCTGACGTACTATTACAGGTGTAAGATGCCGGAGACCCCTCGGTACACGGCGTTGGTGGCGAAGAATGGTGAGAAGGCTTGCAGAGACTTGTCCAAAGTGCTTGACATTGAAATGGTAAAATCAGAAAGAAAACCAAACGGATGGCAAAGCCAACAACACATTCGGGCTGTTCTCAAAACAATTCGTGCGCCGCCACGGCCTCCACCTCCTAGGCACAACCACCACCTGGTTCCTCCTCGACATCGCCTATTACAGCCAGAACCTCTTCCAAAAGGACATCTTCACCTCCGTCGGCTGGCTCCCTCCTGCCAAATCCATGTCCGCCCTCGACGAACTCTTCACCATCTCGAAATCCCAGTTCCTCATTGCCCTCTGCGGCACCGTCCCCGGCTACTGGGTCACCGTCGCCCTCATCGACATAATCGGCCGCTTCACGATCCAACTGATCGGATTCCTCTTCATGACCGTCTTCATGTTTGGCTTAGCGATACCGTACCACCACTGGACTCTGAAGTCCAACAGAATCGGGTTCATGGTAATGTACGCCTTGACATTCTTCTTCGCGAATTTCGGACCCAACACGACAACGTTCGTGGTGCCGGCGGAGATTTTCCCGGCGAGGCTGAGGGCGACGTGCCATGGCTTGTCGGCAGCGGCGGGGAAAGCGGGGGCGATTGTGGGGGCGTTTGGGTTTCTGTACGCGGCGCAGAGTCAGGATAAGGATAAGACGGACGCGGGGTACCCACCTGGGATTGGGATGAGGTATTCTTTGATGGTGCTTGGGGGGATCAGTTTAGTTGGGTTTTTCTGTACGTTCATGGTGCCGGAATCCAAGGGGAAATCACTGGAGGAGACGTCGAGGGAGAATGAAGGGGAAGAAGTTGATGATGATGATGAAGATGAAGAATCTCGGGGGATTGAAATGGTTTAGGTAGTTACTATAATTTTGTATGCTCTTTCATTTGGATGTTGTTTTCGGTACTCTGAATGTTTTCATTTGTTTAGGGGAGAATTTTAAAATTACCCCTAAACTTTCATCCAGATGTTTCATTTACACTCAAATATTATTGAAGAGTTAATTTCATTTTTATCCTTAAAACTATTCTTAGTTTTGTTTCTTCATTCAAAACTATGAAAATAATCTATTTCATCCCTCAACTTCTTGATGGCAACTCATTTCGTCATTAATTGCAACTCATTTGGTTGTTAATTTCAACTCATCTGGTCAAATAAATAACGACAGTCTAAATTTTGGACCAAAAAAAGTTCACGTGGCCATCAATGTGGGCTACCAGAGCCCGAGATTTTCGGAGGCCATCCCTGCTGTGCGCTCGTTTGAAAAATTGGAGAGTCGTCATTTGGGTTTTTGTAAAATGGTTCCCCCCCCCCCCCCCCCCCCCCCCCCCCCCCCGAAACCTGGAACTTAAAAATGATATTTGAATTTAAAAATAAATCAGAGATTTTGGGTTCAGGAATCAAGTTACAAGAGTTTTTTTTAGACAAAAAAAAAAAAAAACACCCCCCTCGCCCGATTAAATTGGTCTCTATTAGTATTTGTGGAATTTGAAAAATCATTTATTGCTTAACTTTTAATGCCACATAAAACAGTTTATAGCACATAAGCAGTTTAATAGCAGAAACATGAACAAGCAGTAGATATAAAACAGGCAAAACAAGCAGGCAGTAAGTATAAACGTTTAATTGCAAAAAATAATTTAAAACAGTATTCTATTCCACGTAACTTTTACCGTATCGTAGAAGTTTGTACCGTACGGTACATGTTTTGTGGTTGCCTTTGCACATGAACAGCTAAGTAGGGTTTGCAAGCAATTTCCATCAGAAATATGTATTGAGGAGCATGCTTTAATTCAAACACCTAAAGGCAGGAAGGCAAAATAAGGTTTTTTGTTCAACGATAACCATCACCGTACGGCAAATATATGTACCTATACCGTAAGGTACTGAATTATGTGATTAGCAGTTTAAAATAAAAATAGGGCAAATTTCACTTACCTCCCCTGAGGTTTCTGACAATTACAGACACCTCCCCTTAGGTTATTGAAATTGCACTTACCTCTCCTGTCAGGGTTGGCAGGTAACAGAACCTAACGGGGGAAGCAAAAATACTTATTTGCCCATGATATTATACTGAGTAAAGAAAGCCGGATAAAAGAAGAAGGAAGAATAAAGAAAATGCAAAAAATAAAAGGGAAAAGTATACGGTGTTTTAGCTACCTACCCACCACGTGTAGTGTAGGGTTGTGATGTGTAAGGAAAAAGTTTACTTGTGCCGCGTGTTTTTTAGCTTTCTAAGACCGTTTGGGTCTCCAAATGAGCCTTTGAACCGTTTTTGGGCTATTTTTGTTTCACTTGTAACTTTTCATAGAAAACTCTGTTTCAGTTCATTCTTTTTTCAAAACTCTTGTTTTTGTCCCACTGACACACGCTTCTTCTCTCTCCGGACACAGCTTTCTCTCTAAAATCAAGTGTTCAAAATTATAATCCGTTTGAATGGGTGAGAAGATTTTATTTTATTTTATTTATCATTTAATTGTAAAGGGTCATAATTAAATTTTGACTATAGGGCTCTCGTTGATTAACCCTAAGAAAATTGTAGAATCAAATATCTCTTAGGGCTAATCAACGAGAGCCCTAAAGTCAAAATTTAATTATGACCCTTTGGAATTAAATAATAAAAAAATAAAATCTTCTCACCCATTCAAACATATTGAAATTTGGAACACTTAACCAAATTTAACAAAAATAAATTAAGTGTTCCGAATTTAACGAAAATAAATTAAGTGTTCCGAATTTCAATCCGTTTGAATAGGTGGGAAGATTTTATATTTCTGATCATTTAATTCTAAAGGGTCATAATTAAATTTTGACTATAGGACTCTTCTTGGTTAGTTCTAAGAGATATTTGATTCAACGATTTTCTTAGGGTTAATCAACGAGAGCCCTATAGTCAAAATTTAATTATGAAAATTTAAGATAAAATGATCAAAAAACTAAAATCTTTCTATTGGTTCAAACGAATTGAAATTTGGAACACTTAATTTTTTAACCATAGTTTTTAATATATAAACGGCAAGTTGAAAAATTAAGTGTTCCAAATTTCAATCAGTTTGAATGGGTGAGAAGATTTTATTTTTCTGATCATTTAATTCTAAAGGGTGATAATTAAATTTTGACTCTAGGGCCCTCGTTGGTTAGTCCTAAGAGATATTTGATTCTACGATTTTCTTAGGGTTAATCAACGAGAGCCCTATAGTCAAAATTTAATTATGACCGTTTAGGATAAAATGATCAGAAAACTAAAATCTTTCTATTGGTTCAAACGAATTGAAATTTGGAACACTTAATTTTTTTACCATATTTTTTAATATATAAATCGCACGTTGAAAAATTAAGTGTTCCAAATTTCAATCCGTTTGAATGGGT
The DNA here is from genome assembly GCA_019656295.1 of Rhododendron mucronatum var. ripense. Classification (NCBI taxonomy): domain Eukaryota; kingdom Viridiplantae; phylum Streptophyta; class Magnoliopsida; order Ericales; family Ericaceae; genus Rhododendron; species Rhododendron mucronatum. The sequence goes on along the minus strand of BPLT01000038.1, from coordinate 2,854,946 downwards.
GAGAAGATTTTATTTTTCTGATCATTTAATTCTAAAGGGTCATAATTAAATTTTGACTCTAGGGCTCTCATTGGTTAGTCCTGAGAGATACTACCTCCGTCCCAATTTACTTGTCACTTTTTGGAGTTCGTGCCACTTTTCAATTGATTATATATTGTAATTTTATATATTTTAGGTGATTTTGAAAACATTGTATTATAGAACAAATCGAGATCTATCAAACAAGATCCATATTGGATATAAAATTCATTACCAATTTAAAGATATAACTAATTCTTTTTTCCGGTTGAAATAGAACTGTGACAAGTAAATTGGGACGGAGGGAGTATTTGATTCTATGATTTTCTTAGGGTTAATCAACGAGAGCCCTATAGTCAAAATTTAATTATGACCCTTTAGAATTAAATGATAAATAAAATAAAATTTTCTCACCCATTCAAACGAATTGTAATTTGGAACACTTAATTTTTGAGAGAAAGCTGTGTCCGGGCAACAAATAATTTCTCAAAGTTGAGCCAAGGGTAGATTTGTCATGGAAAAATGTCTTTATGCTGACATCATCACCTTTATTGCTTTTCCATTACGTCAAACAAACGGATGGGCTGAACTGCAGCCGACAACTAAACCAGAGGGGAGGTAAGTGCAATTTCAGTAACCTGAGGGGAGGCGTCTGTAATTGTTAGAAACCTCAGGGGAGGTAAGTGAAATTTGCCCTTTAAAATAAGCTAAAAGAGAATGTATAAATTTAAATCAGGCATGTATGCTTGTGGGGCGCGGCTATTCGCAACCACGTATTTTCTCTCACAGTCCGTTAAAAATTTTCAATTAGACTCGACAGCTAGTTACCGAAATTAAGATACATTTTCAACATCAAATTACCGAAATATGATATTTTTTTCAACAGCTATTTACCGAAAATGCATGTTTGGCAGTTGTCTACCGAAAGTTGAATATATTTTCGACATGTAGTTACCAAAATATAATCTTATTTTCAACAGTTATTTACCGAAATGTTATTTATGATTTTCAACAACCACTTACCTAAATAGAGTGGGCTATGGGAGAAAATACGTGGCGGCGAATAGCCCGGCCCATGCTTGTGAGTCAAGTGAACCATATTTATGGGGCGCGGCTATTCGCAACCACGTATTTTCTCCCACAGCCCGTTAAAAATTTTCAATTAGACTCGACAACTAGTTACCGAAATTAAGATACATTTTCAACATCAAATTACCAAAATAAGATATTTTTTTCAACAGTTATTTACCGAAAATGCCCGAAAATACATGTTTGGCAGTTGTCTACCGAAAGTTGAATATATTTTCGATATGTAGTTACCGAAATATAATCTTATTTTCAACAGCTATTTACCGAAATGTTATTTATGATTTTCAACAACCACTTACCGAAATAGAGTGGGTTATGGGAAAAAATACGTAGCTGCAAATAGCCCGGCCCTATTTATGTTAAAACATGCTGTGCAATTTTATGAATCTAAGCATGACATATATTGTTTAAGGGCAAATTTCACTTACCTCCCTGTAGACACCCCATTCTGGACTGTCCAGATTAGCCCTTTTACTTTCTTGACCCGATGATGATAAACGGTCGAGAACGGTTCAGAGTCGATGGAAGGACTTGAGCTTTGAGCGTTGAACTCTTTCCCTTCGAGCCCACCTTCGAGCCCACTTCAAGCCCTTCAAATCCAGAGCCAAATAAGCCTCAGCAAAACCATACCTTGCTTACGCCACCTCTTCCTTGGCGTGCGCCAGGAATTTGCCACGTGTCGGACATCGACCGTTGACTGAGTTTGACCTGGCGTACGGCAGGTCGTAGATGGCGTACGGAGGGTCAAGATCGGTCAAATCACCGTATTTACAACACGCGACCGAGACTTTTGCGGCCCCAAAGTACAGGGAACAGTGCCCCTGATGATTATACTCTTCTGGCCCGTCCCTCTTTCACTCCTACCACCTAGTCCCATGCATTTAATGCATGGGAAGGTCCTCACTCAACCTAACCAGCCCAAACTAGCCCTAACCCCAGCTGATTAGCCCTGGTTTCAGCCTCTCTCTCCACCATAAATACCCCCCTTGCATTCATTTGCAAGGGGTTAACCACATTAAAACTCTCCAAGTCCACTCCCTCTCTTCTCTCTTGTTCTTACTCTCCCATTGTAAGAGTGAGAGATAGAGAAGCCTCACACCCCCCTCTCTCTACTGATCAGTTGTTATACAACCTCCATCTTCAACCTCCAAAGCTCACTACCATCCTTCCTCTCTCTTGCACTAAAGGTATACCACCTTTGTGCTGTTTTCTGTTTTCGGCCCCTGAGGGGAGCCGGAGGGGTTCTGGCTGGTAACTGATACCAGTCCAAGTCCTTTCCTGGTAAAATAACTCAATCGAAAAGGACAATACATGGCGCACGCCAGCTTAAGTAAGCCGTACGCCATCTTTGGCTGTATGTGCACAGCTAGTGTGGGGATCATGAACTGTCCATTTATCGCCTGTTTCCTTTATGTCATCACTTCCTAGCATGCTAATAATCAGTTTACTGCTTTTTTTTTTGTACAGTAGAGTTATTTAAATGCAGCTTTCAATACTGGTGCCCTTTTGCTTTATAAGGCCTCTGGGGTATTTCTGGTCATGCTCCAGAGCCCAGATGATGTAAAGCCAGACCCTGGTAAGTGTGCAAACCTGGCGTGCCGCGCCCATGTGGGTGGCGTGCGGCATGTTTGATGACAAGCCAGTGTGTGGCCCTTACATCACAGTTCCATTTTGGCCCCTTATTCCTTCCCACTCTGTTTATGGGGTTTTGCTTTGCTATTTCCTGGCTACTGGCCATTCCTTATGCCTGTACATGTACATAACCTATATTATAAACTGCGTGGTTTGCCCTGGGTGTGCACTGGTCCCTTCCAGAGCCCAGAGGATTGAGAGCAGGAGTTGTGAGGAATCAGCAGGTTAGTGTACGCCAGTCGGAAGGTGGCGTGCGCAGGGTGTGCTGGCGTGCAGTGGCCTGGCCATTGCGTGCCAGCATATCGCCTGCTCACGCACCCGACGGGCAGCGTACATCATCCCGTTGAACTTCTGGCAGTGCTTGTTCTCAATCTATGTTCTTACATTTAATTCAATTCAAGCAAGCGAACTAGCATCCATAAACATTTTTGTCATATAAACTACAACTTGTTACAGTTTTAATCCCCATTATCCGTTCCCCCGCCCTAACTGGCTAAAAAAAATGATCAAATGAGAGAAAAGTGCAAAAGTTTTACAAAAATGCCTGAGTAGAGACCGATCTCCGGATTGGGCGAGAGGGGTGCCATAAAACCCTTCCCCTCTCGTAACCTGGCTCCCGAACCTCAGATATCGAAGGTGACGACGGACCAGTCTACGCCTTTTCAAATGAAATCAAACCATTTCTCAAATCTAAGCAAAACGTAGCAAGCGTTCTCGAGTTCGGTTCCTTGGGTATTCTTCCGCTAAAACCCGAGTGGCGACTCTGAATCGAAGCGTTTCGCCGCGCTATTTTCAAAGAGGGCCGCCCCCAAACAAATTAATCTTTGCCAACCAAAATCGGGCGATTTTTGGGGCGTGTGCCCACACTCCCCTGAGGTTTCTGACAATTACAGACACCTCCCCTCAGGTTTTAGAAATTGCACTTACATTCCCTCTGGTTTAGTTGTCGGCTGCACAGACCCCCAACCGTTAGTCAGCTGTTACTAAAGATGACGGAAATTGGTGAGGTCAGCCAAAAGTGGAGATTTATTTCCCATTTTGCCCTCATCTCTTGTCTTTAGTTTTTTATTATGTCTTTTACATTTTGAAAAGTGCAATAAACATATAGCGAAACACCACATGTTGATGATATATGTACACACCAACAATAGAGAATACATGTTCAACATTTTGGGCTACCCAAAAGTGACATCTTTTATGTTGTCTTTTCTAAACTTTTTTAAGTTTTGGGAGAAAAACTATTACTTTTTTTGGTTTCTCTACATAAGAGGAATCTGAGAAGTAGAAAAATATGGACCAATTTGAAAATTATTATAATCTAAAACAAATTAAATTAAAAAAAACAAGATAAACCAATTTATATTGATTATTTCGGGGTTTTTTTAAAGTTTGAAAAATATGGTCCATGGTATTTTAATTTTTTTATTCTTCTCATTGAGACAAACTAAAAAATTAAAAATAATTGAATTAAAGTTTAAAAAGGTTCACTAACTATGAGAAAAAAGCCAAAAAAAAAGTAAAAATTTTAAAATATTAAGTTCCATAGATTTGTAATAAGTGAATGGGTGGTTCCAAGATACGGTGGTGGTTTTGGAATAATAATCAACTACTTATTTATTTTTTTTGGTTTCAGGCTACACATGTATAAACTCATGTATAAATTTTTGGCATTTATGTGAAATTAAGTTTAGTTTGGCATGAATGAAAATTTATTTCTTTGCGTTTTTAGGGAGAAAAAAAAACTTGCTAGTATTCTCAACTTGTATAACTATAAATAAGTCTTTGAAAATAACCAAACATAACTCTTTTAAAACCCACCTTAAAAGATTGTATGTTACTTTTTTGAGCCAAGGAAAAAATAAAAAGAATATTTGGCATCTCAAATTAATTTTTGCTATAAAGACAAAAGAAACTACTAAAAAAGTTTTTTTAACTATGTTTAAATTTTTTTGGATTTATTTAGTTGTTACAGTACTTGTTAGGGAACTTTTATTACCTTTGATTCAATTTTATACTTTTTCATATATAGAATGATTAAGGAATTTGGTAAAGAACTAAATAAGAATAAATGAAAATAAAAAGTTTCAAAATTTTATTTTTTGAGACTCCATATAGAGAAGAGGTGACTGGTCAAATGTTAATTAAGGTGGTTAGTTTTTTGTTTTTTAAGTTATTTATTTATTCAAATAGATAACATTGTAGTAAGAAAGTTTGTGAAGGGGTAAAAAAGTAAAAGTGCAACTTCTGTTAGCAAAAGTTACCCGACAACTCTGACAGGGGAGGTCAGTGCAATTTCAGAAATGTGAAGGGAGGTATCTGTAATTGTCAGAAACCTCAGGGGAGGTAAGTGAAATTTGCCCTTGTTTAAAACAGAACATGAAACAATATGAGGCCGGCTATTCGCAGCCACGTATTTTCTCCCATAGCCCACTATATTTCGGCAAGTGGTTGTTGAAAATCAAAAATAGCATTTCGGTAAATAGCTGTTGAAAATAAGATTATATTTCGGTAACTACATGTCGAAAATATATTCAATTTTCGGTAGATAACTGCCAAACATGCATTTTCGGTAAATAGCTGTTGAAAAAAAAATCATATTTTGGTAATTGGATGCTGAAAATGTATCTCAATTTCGGTAACTAACTGTCGAGTGTAATTGAAAATTTTTAACGGGCTGTGGGAGAAAATACGTGGCTGCGAATAGCCGCGCCCAACAATATGGTATCTTATATCAAACATGGCATCTCATATCAAATTGGAAGAAGAAATAGTAAACGAGAGACTGTTCCCCTGAAAACCTCTACCGTATGGTGGTAATGTGTACCGTACAGTGGAAGTGCACGGATTCCAATTTTGATTTTCATGCAATACTCGAACCTTTTAGACCCAAGGATGGTATAAAGAACCAATTTAGGCCATATGGTTCCCCTTAGAATACAGAAACAAAAGCTTATATACCTTTTTTTTGGAATGAAGCATTTTCTTGAAAAATTATGGCGATTGCAAAGACCTTCGGTGCGAGTTAGGATGGATGCGTTGGCTTAGCTACTCTGATGGCATTGTGTATCAAGTTTGTTTTTCAAAACGTGGGTTGTTTTGGAGCAACGATTTTGGACTTTTTGCAGTGTTCCTCAGTGTGTGTCTTGGTATTTTCAAAGTTTGTGTGTGTTCTTCCTCCAAAACACCCTATGGTATTTATAGAGGGATTTTTCAAAGGATTTAGCATAGTCTTCAAGCATCTACCGGCTTGCTGTAGGCCTATGGCGGCCATGGAGGGCTATGAGCTAGGCTATGATGCCTTGAGATGCCTTGGCCGTTAATTTTGAAAAGGTGGCACAATTAACGATATACCGTATGGTGGAAGTGGTAGCCGCCCCAACAGCAAGGCGGACAGGATGACGTATGTGTAATGCACGGTGGATTGTCTCTCATACGGTAGACTTGACTTTAGGTTGACTTTTTTTATTTTTGAAGGATTCATTCCAAAGAGAATAAATTCTTTACCGGTATAAACATTTGTTTCCTCCAAATCAATTGCATTGCGCCACGTCGCCATGTTTTATTAATTGGGACCATTGTTTTGACACATATCGCGATGCAATTGATTTAAAGGAAACAAATGTTTACACTGGCAGTGTAAAGAATTTATTCTCCATTCGAAAACAGTATTAGTTTCACACAAAATTCTTTTATCATCATAGGGGACTCAAAGGATATCGAAGTATTCAAATTGGGGTGTCTACAATTAAACAAAAAGATATACTATCAAGGCCCGTTTTCGAATTCCCCACAAACAATCTGAATTGTTCATTAAATTTAAAATAATTTTTTAGTAACCGTGTAAAAAATAAGCTTAATCGCATGACTACAAGTTCTTCATTTAATCTGCTAACTTTTGATTTAAAATTAGAATCCTGAATACTGAATGAAAAGTCAGAAAATTGGATCAAGAACTTGCAGTCATCTGATTACTGCTTTTTTTTTTTTTTTTTTATGGATGAAATTAAAGTAGCAAAAAATTTGAATAGTCTAGGGGATAAAAACGAAAATAATCTTTATTAAATTTTCATGAAGTACTTAAACTTTGTTGACATTGTTAAATTAGGCATCTATCGTTAATACCTCGATATTATATTTGTAATTACGTAAGTATTATGTTTGTATTTGGGCTATTGTTTGGGTTCTAATTGGCCGATCCTATTTTGTCATCGCTAGTCCAAGCTGATTGTGTGTCAATGGCCATCCCGCATAAGAGCATGTACACCAAGCATATGTATTTTACCTGCTCAACAATTTACTTTTTGCATTTTACCTACATGAATTCCTCCTAATCCTACACCAATCCTCTTTATTGTCATCTCTATTCTTATAAAATATCATAAAATATTATCCACCCTCTCTCTATGTCTCTCTCACACTTCAACGGTAGAAACCCCAAACCCATAAATTGAGTTTCAATTAACCCAAAAATTGAAGCCGACGATCGAGCACGCGTCGATCTCCGCCGACTCCGGCGACTTCTACTGCTCGTCAAGAATTAGATCTTTGTCCTTGTTAGATCATTGTCTGCCATGTACCCTTGAAACACTTGGTCGTTCTTTGTTTTCTTGGGATTTCTTGAAAACCCAGTTGGTGGGTTTGCGTCATCTTCTTCGTCCATGGTTTCAAGGGTGAAATCTCTGGTCGATCGAAAAACCCACTCACATATGGCTTAATCATGGATTCTGTGGGGGTTCGATTTGTCAGGACCTAAATGGAATTCGGCTGGTTCCTTCCTTCTCTGCTTCCTCTTGTCGACCTGCAATCAAGTCACTAGGGTTTTGATGACCCAGTGACCCTCCGACGATCAAGTTAGATCTCAGGGGTAGAATTTAGGTCTAAGGTTAGGGGAGAATTCTGGCATACCTTGCTTTTCCCGCATCTCTTTGTATTTATAGACCTAGGTATGCTTGGCCCTCAAGCCAAGGCGTGAAGATCATGCTCTGGTAACCGCTCTGGGTGACGTCACCTGTGACGGAGGGCACGAGGCCGTTACGGAGCACATGACATGATCCAAATGATTGTTACTCTAACAGATTCGACATGGGGTCCACTTGCTGTAACTGCCTGACCCCTCCTTCATTGGATGCTGTTAATACCGAAGCATGTTCCCGTGCCCGGGACCGAACCCTAAACGGCGAGCAACAACACTCTTCGGGTCAACAGCTTAGGCTGAGGGGTACACTGGCTTATGCGCAAGGCTCGGTTACCGACATGGTAACCGAGGCCACCACAATAGCCCCTCAAGATTCTGAAGCTTCGATCCTCCGCTTCAGGGTCTTGACATTTTTACGAGCCATCATGCCCTCAGCCTTCCTGGAGAAAAATCACCGAAGGGTGACGGTACCACTGAAGATTCCATTCCAGCTGTTTCTGTGTCAGAGAAACCCACGTGTCGAAGTCACCGAGGTGGAAAAAGTAGAAGGCTGCCCCGGCACGTGCTGTGTCAGTTGATCTGTACGAAGCGTCGCCTCGGGGACACGCGTCAACAGGCCACTGGTTCGGCCATACGGCGCCCCCGCCTCGGTCGCAGAACCTCATAAAAAATGACCGCTCGATAGGGACACGTGTCAATGATCGAGAGAACCGGTGCGCGACGCTTCGTTTCCCGCGCAGCGCCCTACTCGCCCTAATATAAATAATCGGAGAGAGAAAGGAAACGGCCATTCCTCTCCATTTCTGAAGTCGAACTGCTGCCGCTTATTTTTGCCATTCAACCACGATTACAAGGGCGTTGGACATCGATCATCACACAGATTTGAGGTACATCGATCTCCTTGACCCGTACTTCGCTTCTTGCTTGCTTCTTTTTCGAGTTTTCAGTCGCTTTTGACGTAGCTTAGAATCGAACCACCGCTCGCCGCCTCTGGCTCGCGGCGGCGCTGAGGGCTCGCGGCCTTGTTCATGCTGTGACCGAAGCACATATCCCTCCCGAGGCCCATCTTCAACCCTAGACTTTAGAGCTGGCCAGACCCAAAAAAAGGGAAGACCTCCCGAAGAGGGTACCCCGAATTTAACCGAGGCCATTCAACTTCGAAGAACAATGACCATTCTACCCCGAGCGCTTAGGTCTTCTTTCTTTCCCTGGGCACATAGCTAACGGGTTTTTTTGCACTTCTCTTGTTAGGTAGGGGCGAATGGTCATTGAGCTCTCATCGGGCAGTTCCAGTAGCTCGATCCCTTCTGCAGAACTCGAAGAAATATTCGCGGAGATTCAGTCCCGAGCCTTCTACCGAATCCCAATTGATTCAATCGAACCCCACGCCCCTCCGACTGCTTCACGGCAAAAGACATCCTTTGATCCAAAAATGACAGAGCCTAGCACCTCGGACCACGGACCGGGGCCCTTTGCCGACGCACCAGAAGAGGTTCGGTCGAGGAGGAGGCCGATGAGGCCCTGTCCGTATAGGGACCAATATTTCGATGGGACGCTGGCCGCATATGCAGAGTTTAAACGTGTTTATAGCGTGCCGCACGACGTCGAAGTACGACTGCTACCGAACAACGATCCCAGCGATCTTCCCCACCGAGAAGGGGCTCTGATCTTTCCCCTGATGGCCATAACCGAGGGGGGAATTAGATTCCCTCTCCATCAGTTCGTCAGACGAACCCTCCGTACCCTCAACCTTACCTCCTCCCAGCTCACGGTAAACTCTTATAGAATTATTACCAGTGTCATTGAGCTGAGGAGGCAATATAACCTTACATTTGGGATGGAGGAGCTCTTCGGCGTCTATTCGCTCGGGGTCAACCGCGAACACCAACGGTATTACCTAGCTTGCCGCTCCGGCTACAACACCTTTTTGATTGACCATCTGCCTGACTCTGAGGAATGGGCCGGCGTTTACGTTTCGGTCACCGGGAACTTTATGTTCGGTCCCGGGGAGAGAGCGGACACGACCACCACCATTCCCTTTGAGAACGGATCGCCCGGTCGGTTAAACCCCCTTACCCTCGGTACACATATTCCCTTTAGTACACGGCTGTGTGTTGCTCGTTGTACTGATTCGCCCTTCTTTGGTGTTTTGTTTTTGCAGCTGAAGGCGTCGTTGCAGGGCTTCGGGAAAGAGCTGTTCGGTCCCGGATCACAGCTGCCTTCGCGATCCCACTTGTCAACCGGTACGCTCCCGATTTGCTCGGCTACGTCGCCTCCTACACCAGCTTCCTAAAGAAAAAGCCAAGGCAGCAAGGCGTACCGAGGGCTGGGAGCGGGCGAGGTAGAGGCAGGGCAAGAGGAGGACGAGGAAGAGGGGCAGCCGGAGCAGAAGACAACGAGGGGAGCAGCACCGGGCCTCGAGGCGTGATTCGAGAGGAGCTAGACAGGGACACCCCGGAGAGGACCGGACTTAGCGACGAGATGAGCGGTCGGGGCAAGGAGGTCCTCAACCTCCGGCGCCGAAGGCCGGCTGGCCGAGGCGCAAGCGGACCGACCGGCACTCCAGGGGCTGGACCGTCAAATGTCGCCCCCGACTCACCGGAGGGACGTCCGGAGAAGAGGACTCGGCAAGAGGGGGCTGAGGAGACCCAGGCGAGGGACCAAGATCCCATCGTTATTGGGGAGGAAGATGAGGAGGGAACCGACGGCGCGACAACCGACTCAGATGCTTGAGCTGCTGCCCGGGACGTGCCATGGGCCCCGGAGGTTCGCCATTACTCCGGGCGCCTTATCACCCATGCTGATAGTGCCGTTAGCAACATCGGTACGGCGTTCGGATTGCTGCGCTCCTGCGTCCTTCCTCGGGACGCCAGAGCAATCAGTGGGAGAACCGAGGATCTCACCGGGGAAATTGCACAAGCACTCCTGGCGGTAAATCGCTTTTTACGTCCGTTTGCTGTATTCGAGCGAAATTCTGCGCTCACTTTTCATTTTTTCATCTTGACAGGCTGGGGCTCGGGCTTTGGAGATAAACGACCGGAACAAAGCTCGGGATCAAGAAATGGTGGAACTGAAACGGCTTGTTGCTGAAAAGGAGGAGGATCTGAAGGCGGCCCGGGCGTCCTGCGAGATCTATCTGGCCGACTTCCAGAAGAGCGAGGGAGAGCGTGCTCTAGCCGAGAGCCGAGCTACCAAGGCGGAGGAGGATGCGCAGACGCTGAGGGTCACCCGAGCCCGGGAGGTTGAAGCGGCGAGGGACAAAGGCTTCGGCGAGGGCTGGGATGCGGCCGGGGCTGAGTACAAGAAACAAGTCCGGGAGATCGAGGCTGAGCTGCACCGAGAACGCTTCATGGACGGACTTCGTTTCGGTCACGAGGCCCTGCTACGCAAACTCAACATCCCCGAAGATTCTGAGCACCGAGCCCTGCCCCAGCCGCCCCCCGAGGAGCTCGTGCTGCCCGAAGAGGAGGATGAGGTGGAGCAAAATACCGGGGACCGACAAGCCCCAGAGAGTCGAGGCGGACCCGATGCTACCGCTCCAACCGAAGATGCCTAGGGTTTTGTTTGAGCTTGTCTCCCCCCCCCCCTTTTTTTCTTGTGGATTTCTTTCCCACTTGCTTTTGACTGGGCGGCTCCGGACATATGGAATTTGCCGTACCATAGCATGTAATAGTTAAGCAGGTCTGATAGGATTTTAATTTTGAATGAAGTGTTCACTTTTGGTTTATTGTTGGATGAATGTCTTCCTCCTGATTAATGTCTGCTTTGATTGCTTCTTTGGATATGTTGATGCCCCTTGCTTTGGGTGTGCTTCCGAAGCAATGTCTTACCGAAGAGATTGCAGGAGCATGATCCGAAGCAAATGTGAGTGTAAAAGGAGTGAGCGAATACCAAACCCTTAGTGTAGCAGGTTTCGCGAGATGGCGGTGCTACTTGGGGATCTTAACTGCGCTGCGAAGGAAAATGGCCTCGGCCATAGGTTCGGGGCACAGTGATCCCGAGCAGCGATGGGTCGGAATAAGGGGCTCGGTACGGGACCAAGTATCCTTATTGCGAGTGACCAGAAGGTCAGACGGCCGGGAAGGCCGGGGTGACTTAGTGGGAATTTTGTCCAAGGGTAGCACCTATAAAAGGACAAGATCCCTGAAGTCAGGGTAAAACGGCTCGGTGAAGACGGGCCGAGTGTGTGTAATGAAGACAATATGAGCAGAAAGTAGAAATATAAGTCAGGGAAAGAGAAACTTTTATTCAAACTGAGTGGAATGTTGTCATTACAGAGGCGTACCGCCCATAGCATTGAGGTAAAAGAAATACAAGTGAAAAAGGGAACGGGGACCTAATAACCAGATGATCAACCATAGAATTTCTTGAGGTTATTGGCATTCCAAGTCTTGGCGATGGGCGAGCCATCCAACTTTTCCAACTTGTAATTCCCAGAACCGAGGTGCTTAAGAACACGATAGGGACCTTCCCAATTGGGCATCAACTTTCTCTTCTTGGATTTCTCGACAACCTTTTTCCATACCAGGTCGTCGGGCTTGAAGGAGCGAAGGCGAACGCTTCGGTTATAACCCTTCGCAAGTTCCTGTTGGTACGAGGCGAGCTTGATCCTGGCAGTTTCACGTTCTTCTTCGGCCAGGTAGAGATCTGCAGCAATGTTGTCATTGTTAACCGACGCCTCGAAATTCTCAGTGCGGATGGTAGGAAGCCCGACTTGGATGGGGATGACAGCTTCCATACCGAATGCCAAAGAGAAAGGCGTACGACCGGTAGACCGGCGAGGCGTTGTGCGATAGCCCCAGAGCACCCTGGGTAGCTCTTCGGCCCATTTGCCCCGCCGGGACTCAAGGCGACGCTTAAGTCCGGATGAGATCGCCTTGTTTGCTGCTTCGGCTTGGCCGTTGCCCTGTGGGTAAGCTGGGGTAGATGTGTCCCATCGGATACCATATTCATCAAGCAAGGCTCGGTACTTCTGCCCTGTAAATTGCCTTCCGTTGTCGGTGATTATGGCGAACGGTACACCGAAGCGTGAGATGATGTTGCGCCAGACGAAGCGGATGATGTCTGTTTCTTCGATGGTAACCAGGGGTTCTGCCTCGACCCATTTGGAGAAATAATCGGTTGCAGTTAAGAGAAACTTGAAACCGCCTGGAGCGACTGGCAGCTTGCCAACGATATCCATGCCCCATTGGGAAAAAGGCCAAGGGCTGGTGAGAGGGCTAAGGTCCCGGGCCGGCTGGTGGATAATGGGAGCAAACATCTGACATTTCTTGCATCTTTTGACAAATTCCTCAGAGTCTTTCTTCATTGTTGGCCACCAGTACCCCTGAGTGATGGCTCGGTGGGCGAGGGACCGTCCACCGGAGTGGCAACCGCTATCGCCCGCATGAAGCTCTTCGATGATACCCTGGACTTGGTGTGGGTGCGCCACCAGAAGATATGGTCCGGTGAATGACCTCCGGTAAAGCTTGCCGTTGGGATTGAGCCAGAAGAGGGCAGCTTTGTTCCGAAGGCGGTGGGCGTCTTTCTTGTCTGCGGGAAGGGCGTCATCGCGTAGGTAACGGACGATATCGTCCATCCAACTTGGACCGAGATCTATGTTAAGGACTTCGCGGGATAAAACTTCAAGCTCAAAACTGGGCTGGTCGATGGAGTCGAATGAAATGGAGCGAGGCGCCGTGGAGTAGCAAGCCGAGGCGAGCCCTGCGAGTGCGTCGGCGTGGGCGTTCTGGTCCCGAGCGATGTGTTCGACGCGGATGGCCTTAAAGGTTTTGATGAGTTGGACGGCGGAGCTAAGGTAGGTTCGCATTCGGTCGTCCCGAGCTTCGTATTCTTCGGACAGCTGATTAACCACGAGCTGGGAATCACTGTAGACCACCAGCTCCTCGATACCAAGTGCCTGGGCAGTCCTGAGCCCTGAGAGGAGTGCCTCATACTCGGCTTCGTTGTTAGAGGCAGGGAAGTTGATAGATATGGAACTCTCGTGCATGACACCGGAAGGGGAGAGGAGTACGATCCCAGCTCCGGCGCCTCGGCTATTGGACGCGCCATCAACGTACAGCTTCCAAATATCGCCGTGGAAGAGCTTCCATGCGGAGCTTGGGGTTGACTGGCCAGCCCCATTGGTAGGCGGGGCCGGGGAAGGAGCGAGAGCGTCGGTTGGTGAGAGCTCGGCGATAAAGTCGGCGAGGACCTGAGCTTTAATGGCTGTCCGAGGTTGGAAGTGGATCTCGAAGTTAGTGAGCTCGACAGCCCACTGGGAGATTCGGTTAGAAAGATCGGCTTTCCGAAGGAGGGATTTGAGGGGGTACGCGGTTAGGACAATGATGCGATGTGACTGAAAATATGGGGCAAGTTTTCGAGAGGCAGAGACAAGGGCAAGCACAAGCTTTTCCAAGGGGAGGTAGCGTGTCTCGGCGGGAGTCATTGTCTTACTGGAGTAGTAAATAGGTTGATGCTCCCTGCCTTCTTGGCGGACGAGCACCGAGCTTATGGCGTGCGCTGAGACGGCGAGGTAAAGGAACAGATCTTCCTGATTCCGAGGTGTGACAAGAAGCGGGGCCTCGGAAAGATAAGTCTTTAACTGCTGTAGGGCCCGATTGCAATCCTCCGTCCAGGCGAAGCTTCGCCGGCTTCCCTTTAAGAGTGCAAAGAACGGCTGACACTTGTCGGAAGAGCGACTGATGAACCGATTCAAGGCGGCGGCCATGCCCGTTAACCGCTGAACGTCCTTTTTGTTGTGCGGGGCGGAAAGCTTTTCGATGGCAAGGAGCTGAGCAGGGTCGGCCTCGATACCACGTCGGGAGACGAGGTGACCGAGGAATTTTCCGGAGCTAACCCCAAAGGCACACTTTTCGGCATTGAGGCGTAGCTTGTGTGTCTTCAAAATAGTGAAGGCTTCGGACAGGTGGGTGAGGTGCTCGCCGGCGCGCATGCTCTTGACAACCATGTCATCAATGTACGCCATCATTGTGTCCCCCAGCAGACGCTCAAACATTTTGGTTATCATTCGTTGGAACGTGGCACCGGCGTTCTTGAGTCCGAAGGGCATGACGAGGTAGCCAAAGATGCCGTGAGGGGTGATGAAGGCCGTGTTCTCGACATCATCCTCACTCATGGCGATCTGGTGGTAGCCTCGGTATGCGTCCATAAAGCTGAGTCGCTCATGGCCGGACTTGGCGTCAACAAGCTGATCGATCCGTGGAAGAGGGAAGAAATCCTTGGGGCAAGCGTCGTTGAGGTTGGAGTAATCGACGCAGACGCGCCACTTACCGTTTTTCTTCTTGACCACCACGGTATTGGCTAACCATTTTGGGTATTGTACTTCACGGATGGCCTTCGCGTTGAGGAGTCGGTTCACTTCTTCGATAACGGCGTCGGAGTGAACCGGGGATGACCGCCGTGCCTTCTGGACTACCGGCCGTTTGGATTTGTCGATGTTGAGCTCGTGATAAATGAAGGACGGATCAACCCCGGGCATTTCGTATGGGGTCCAGGCGAAGACCTCGATGTGGCTCGTGAGGAAGTTCACCATCTCATTCCGCTCGGTGTCACTGAGTGAGGAACCGACAAGGAAGAAACGGCTTCCATCCTCGTTGATTGGAACAGTAACGAGGTCCTCCACTGCCTTGTCGTCGGCCGGCCTGCCGACGTCTTCCAGTACCGGAGCGTCGGGGACCTCGATGAGGTTGACCCGAGACGTCCGCTTGTTGCTTCGGACAGCGTTGACGTAACACCTCTTCAATGCGGTTTGATCGCCGTATAAGTCCTCCTGTCGACCGTCAGTACCGATGAAGCGGACAACCTGGTGATAGGTCGAGGCGATGGCCTTGAGCCTATGGAGCCAGGTTCGTCCGACGATGGCATTGTAAGGGCTTGGGACGTCGACTACGACAAATTCCATGCTCAGGACAACAGATCCGGCGCGAACGGGGAGGTTTACCGTGCCGATCGGCCAGACCGGAGCCCCGTTGAAACCGATGAGTGGGACCTCGGTTGGGCGCAGTTCGGTATCGGGAATCTTCAGATCCTTAAATAGGGAGTAGTACATGACTTCGGCCAAGCTGCCCTGGTCCACGAGGACGCGTCGGACATTGAATGTACCGATGCGTAGCGTGACCACTAGGGCATCATTGTGCGGGAGCTGGACGCGGTCGAGATCTTTTTCGGTGAATGTTATCGTCCACTTGGAGCCGTCGTCGGTTCTTGGGCGCTTCGGTTCGGGACCGACGAGCAATACTTGCTTGGAGGAGGAGGAGATCGTGTTTAATTCATCTTGGATGACACGAGCTACTTCGGGGTTGAGGGGCCCGTGGATGACGTGGATTGTCTAGACTTCTTCCTCGGCGTTGTTTTCGGTACGCGCTGCCCGTGCCGCTGTTTTCTCGCGATCGATGAAGTCACCGAGGTGGCCATTTGCGACAAGCTGCTCCAAGTAAGCTTTGAAGGGCTTGCACGCGGTGGTGAAATGACCCCGCTCTTGGTGGTAGCTGCACCGGACGATGGGATTTTTGATCTTCCCGTTTTCGGTTCCCATTTTCTGATTTGGGAAAGAGAAAAAGGGCTTGTCCTTTACGTGATCGATGATGCGGTAAATGGGAATGGTGAAGACGGTCTTCTCAGCATTGAAATCGCTAGGCTTCGGCGCTTTCCTCGGAGATTGCTTTATGTTATTGACCTGTTTTTTCGTGGTCGAAACATGCGAGGGAACCGACGTGGGAGCCGAGGTACTTTGGACTCTGCCGGCCGTGGACTTCCCTATGCCCCTCTCCGCCTTTGACTCGATAAGCTGACACCAACCCTCAATACGCGTCATAAGGTCCTTCATGGAATTGGGCTTATGGCGGGCGAGGTCGTCGTAAACTTGCTCGTCCTGGGAGGTGAGGCCGAGCTTGAATCCTCGGGCGGAGATTACACCGTCGCATCCCTCGATCTCGTTAAATAGCTCCCAATAACGTCCGGTGTACTGCCGGAGCGTTTCATCATTTCTCTTGCGGAGGGCCAGGAGTGAATCAATCTCTTTCTCGTGTTTATTGCTTGTCACGAACCGTGCCATGAAGGCATCGCAGAGAGAATCGAATGATGAGATAGACCGGGCCGGAAGTTGATTGAACCAGGTGAGGCCTAGGTTGCCGAGGCTCGCGGGAAACACTTTGCACAGGAAGGCATCGTCCGAGGGCTCGTTCCGAAGGAACAGTGACATCACGAGCTTGTATTGTACCAAATGAGTGTAGGCCTCGGTTTTGCCATCGTATTTGGCAAATTTGGGCTGAGTGAATCCCTTTGGAGGGGTGACGGAGTCGATCTCCCTTGTGAAGGGGGAGGTTGTGAGTCGTGTAAGCCGTGCGTCGCGATGAGGTCGGATCGAACGGTCGAGACCGTCTGGACGCTCACTCGCGATACGCTTAGTTGGGACGAGCTTGTCCAACCTGTCGTACTCCTTCCTCTTTGGTGCGACACTGACCGACTTCTGGGGGGAACGCTCGCGGCGATTCTTCCGGTGGCTGTCTCGAGCGGAAGGCTCAAGGCGCTCGGTGAGCGGGCTTCTGCTACGGGCGCCCGCAGGGTGCGATACAATTGGGCTCTTGGGTCTGGAGCTCTTCAGACGCTCACGATACCCCCTGGTTTGGAATTCCACGAGGCCGTCGTCTCCCCTGGCTGCCCTTGTGAGGCTAGGGGTAGGCTCTCGGCCCATCCTGGCCGTCCGGACCGAATGGGTGGAGGAGGCGGAGACGCTTCCCGCACCGAGTCGCTCGAATGCTGATGGTTTTCTTCGACGCCGGTCTGGGGAGCGGGAGCGGTTCCTTCGTGATGTGGCGTTGACAGCCAGGGCGTCCGATGCCCTTGGTGGCTCGAGACGATCCTTGACGGACGGACGGGATTTGTGGTCCCGAAGGCGACCGACGCTGTTGCTACGAGGAGGAGTGGGGCGACTCCTGTGTCCGCTGCGACTCCCGGAGGAGTGAGACGGGGAGATCTGAAGGAGGTTTTTGATCTCCGCCAGCTCGTCTCGGACGTGCTGATCGCGCTTCATCGCCGTCGTGAGATCATCGATTTTCCGCTCGAGATGGCGGATGTAGGTGTGGAGTTCGGAAGATGGGATGGCATCTGGAGTTGAGGTTCCGGCGCCAACTCCGACGGATACGTGGGCCTTCCCCAGGGCATTGGCTCCGCCAGAGGCCAGGCTGTGGTCCACGAGGGAACCGAGCCCGTGGGCGGAACCGCTGTGGTGCGTGTCGTCAACCTCAACCATTTTTCTGTTGCGGAGGAGAGGAACGGAGCTGGAGGGTGAGATGGATGTCGAACGAGTGGCTAGGTCCCCAGCAGAGTCGCCAATTGTGGGGGTTCGATTTGTCAGGACCTAGATGGAATTCGGCTGGTTCCTTCCTTCTCTGCTTCCTCTTGTCGACCTGCAATCAAGTCACTAGGGTTTTGATGACCCAGTGACCCTCCGACGATCAAGTTAGATCTCAGGGGTAGAATTTAGGTCTAAGGTTAGGGGAGAATTCTGGCATACCTTGCTTTTCCCGCATCTCTTTGTATTTATAGACCTAGGTATGCTTGGCCCTCAAGCCAAGGCGTGAAGATCATGCTCTGGTAACCGCTCTGGGTGACGTCACCTGTGACGGAGGGCACGAGGCCGTTACGGAGCACATGACATGATCCAAATGATTGTTACTCTAACAGATTCGACATGGGGTCCACTTGCTGTAACTGCCTGACCCCTCCTTCATTGGATGCTGTTAATACCGAAGCATGTTCCCGTGCCCGGGACCGAACCCTAAACGGCGAGCAACAACACTCTTCGGGTCAACAGCTTAGGCTGAGGGGTATACTGGCTTATGCGCAAGGCTCGGTTACCGACATGGTAACCGAGGCCACCACAGATTCCTGGTTGACGATTCCAAAATCTCTTCTTGAAAGGTATGAAGTCTTGTGAAGAAGCAGCAAAGAAGCAGATAAATCAAGAGAGAGAAAATTTGTGTCAGTCGAAAATAAAGGATTTCTGGTGAACAGTGGCTCGGGGTACATGCCGAGCAATCAAAATGAAATGTATTTTTGCTAACCTTTTAGCTAGCTGCTGCATGCTTGTTTTTGGTTAATTTGTAAGGTAAAATACCTAAAAGAGGCATTTGGAGAGTCTTGTGTACATGCTCTAGCTCCGTTCTCGGTAAACTACCAAAAATATCCCTGCCATTAAGATTTCTCATTGTCATACTTCAGAGAATCGTAATCCCTCAAAAGTTTTCAACACCGCGACCCCTCCATCCCTCGAAAATCTTCATCCCGATCATTCAAACCTTCATCCAGATCGTCGATCCTTCATCTAGATCGTCTTCTCCTGTGGTAATTGTTTCCCTTGTTTCAATCGCTGTTTTATTCTTCTTGTTTCCATTGCGGGTGAATTCTGTGTTTTATACTGTACTTGTATTTTGCTTCTGTCGTATTTTGCTTGGTGTGAATTCTGTATTAATGGTAGCTTAAGGATGTGTGAATTATGCACGTCATCTGTGTATTGTGTTCTCAGATAAAAAATTGTTGCCTCTGTATGATGTGAACACCATTCACACACTTCAACTGCATAATTCACACCTTATAGTGTCGAATTCTAAACTTTTGAGTGTGAATTGTATTTCTAAATTAATGTATCACATGATTCACCGCAAGTGTCTAAACCCTAAACTCCTAAATTACAAGTGCCTAAACCCCTAAACTACAAGTGCCTGATCGAACCCAAAATAAACCCCAGACCCCTGAACCCCAAGTGCCTAGTTCAAGCCCAAGTCCACTATTTTGTGTTAGACTAGAGAACTTGCCTTGTCGAGTTGATCATTCAAAACAGAAATTGCCTCTCCTCTCCTATTCTTCGGCCGCTGCTGCTACTTTTTTTTGGGCAGCTCCACATTATTGACTCTATTTTCTTGATCATTCTTTACTAAAATCAAGCAATAGGTTACCGAACGGACGACTTGGATGGTGCACAACACAAATTCATTAGTTATCAAATCGATAAATGATAGGATTTTGAAATTGGTTTATTCCTATGTGTTGAATGTATTCTTGTTCTCTAAATAAGTAGAAAATCGTTATTGCTTGACTTTACTACGTGAACGTGGAAATGGACAATAGGTACACTGGGTGGAGCTTGCGGTTGAATTTAATTTGATTAGATGTTAAAAACTAAGGAAAGTGAAATATTGGGATGTCACAGTGGTGACAATTGCGGTCAAAAGAAAACTAGAGTGGCCGAGAGCCCGGTAGACCTTGGAGAAATGGTCGGCGGAATCGGCACTTGTGGTTAATAGACTGGTGGATAATTGATCCAAAACCGTGAATATGGCACTGTGTGATTACTTTCTGGGTATTTATCCTTCGGGAATGGTGGTTATTTGGTGAAACCAGAGTATGAAATTCATTTCTCGTGGTTTGTTGGTTTTCGATTCTCTTCTTGTGATGGTACAAGTGAGTTTGACCCGATATATAATTTGGTCTTTTTCGATTGGGACCTGGCTGAGCAAGCAAAAGAGAGAGTAAATAAGTAGAATTGCCATAATTCAGAGGTTGTCTGCGAGGAGAATTTCTGATGGTGGAAAAATCTAGGAATCACATAAGTTAAAAACTAGAAATGGGAATTTTTTATTTATTCTTTAATTCATATACTACAATTAATTTATCTTGTTCATACACTGTAGTATTCTTTATTTTTTTTTTCCCATGTATTACTTATATGTTATGGATTAATGGGATCAAGAATATCTATTGAGTGAACCTCGTCACTCACGGTACAATATACCCTGACATATATTCGTGCCAAATTTTGCTGAGAATTAGGAGGGCACATAGGATCCCAGATGTGAGCAGTACTTTTCAGAAGAGAACCTGGCCGTGGAGAAACGAACTAGAGTATGCTCTGAAGTTGGTTAAATAAAATGCCAAACATTTTAATAATTTGTCAAAACTTAGTATTTCCATTTCACGTCTGCAATAAATTGAATTTCTATTTTGAGTAATTAGTACTTGATTAATGGAATCATGTTTAATTAAATTAATTTTATCCTAAGAAATCATTAATTAATGCTTCTGAATTTTTTTGAAAAATCGGGGCGTTACATTAGCCCACCTATAGGGATCGTGTTATGTCGTGTGCGCCGTGCTAATTGGGTCGTGCTCGTGTCGTACCTATGCCGGCCGATCCATTTGACACCTCTAGTCATAGCTTCTTTCATTATTGGTTTTATAAATATTACATAGAGGTGGCAAATGGCATGGGCGGGTTAAAACGGGTCGTGGATTGCATATGGTCAAGTCGAATACGGGTCAATAGTAGGCGGGTTGGAATGGGTAAGGTCAAACACGGGTCAAGCCATACCAAAACCCGGCTTCTTTTTTTTTTTTTTTTTTTTGAAGCTGGTATGTAGCTGTTAAGACTCTTTTTTTTTTTATTATTATTTGATCGACAAACAAAGATTTTTATTAATCTCGAAGGGGTACATCGAGGGACAACAAAAAGAAAAGAAACACAAGGTGCATCTCAACAAACAAAGCAGAAACAGTCCAACGGAGAGTTGGATGGCAACACCTCAACGGAAGATTACAATTTCAGACTACGAATCCCATCCAAATACCCCTTAAAGTCGTCCACCGAATATAACTTGATGTCGTGCTTCGTCCTCATCCATATGGCCACCCTTGTTTTGATTAAGTCCGCCACATCCCAAATTAACATAGAAGCATTGTTGAAAACACAATCGTTCCGTAGTAGCCATAACGACCACAGAGTTGCATAAAGACAAGATTCCCAAATTTCTTTCTCTAAATTCCGAAATCTGTTCCCAAACCACCATGCTATCAGAGCCCCTACTGATGAGGGACACACCCATTTAACATGCCACCAATCCACTATGCAAGACCAAAAAGCCCAAGAGAATCGACAGTGTAAAAACAAGTGTTGAGGAGTTTCAAGATGTAGTGTGCACAGGGGACATACCAGTTCTTGGGGTTCCGAAATAATGTTTCGGCTTTGAAGAACCGACCTTATTCTCTCCTGAATAACCATCCACGTAAAAATTTCTACCTTTGGAGGACTTAAATTTTTCCACAAGGAACCCAACACAGAGTTCCTTAACTGATTGAAAACATCTCCACGTTTATAAGCCGAGTTCACTGTATAGCATCCATTTGCAGACCAATTCCACCGCAAGCAATCAGGTTTGGATGGATCCAGAGTCACGTTCTGTAATCTTAGCTCGAGCTCCTCCTTGTGAGGATTTTCCCAGTCGAACAACCTTCTTCTGAACTTCAAATCCCATCTTCCATTAACCAAAATTTCCCCCACTGAACTGACCATCTCCCCCTGCTGATTTGATGCTGAAAATAACCGTGGATATTCCTCTTTTAGACATTTATTCCCCAACCAGAGTGGTTCCAAAAGGAGGTTTCATTCCCGGAGTTCACCTGCACACAGAATCTTTCCTGAACAACCCTTCCAAGGCAAGAATCACAGTCCCCAATAGAGCAAATATCCCTCCACACATTCGAGATTGAGCCAGAGCTCGGAATGTATGGCAGCCAACAGTGTTGATCTAAGTTATACTTTCCTCTAGTAACTCTTACCCAAAGTGACTCCTTGTCTTTACTAAACCTCCACCACCACTTAGCCAAAAGTGCCATGTTCTGTTGCAACAATTTCTTGACCCCTAAACCCCCATCTGTTTTACTCTTGGGAATGCACTCCCATTTCACAAGATGCAGCTTTTGCTTCTCCACAGTATCCCCCCCCCCCAAAAAACGCCTTTGCATCTTCTCTAGAGTTTTAGCAACGGCCACCGGCATCTTGAACAGCGACATAAAATAAACAGGCAGAGGACTCATATTAGAATTGAGAAGAGTAAGGCGGCCTCCAGTGGACATGCACCTACCATTCCATACATTTAGTTTCTGCTGTGTTCTATCAATGACAGGCTCCCACGTTTTGATTCTCCGCGGATTAGCACCAAGAGGTAGGCCCAGATACTTAATAGGCAAGGAATCTACTTTGCACCCCATTACATGAGCAAGGGCAGCCGCATCTTGTTGTTGGACCTTAACATCGCAAAGAGAGCTTTTGGAGAAATTTATCTTTAGGCCAGACATTAGCTGGAAACATCTTAACAGCCTTTTGATATTTTCCATCTCCTGCATATCATTATTACAGAAGATTATTGTGTCGTCCGCAAATTGGAGATGAGAGATAATTACCCCGTTTTCTTCCAAGCTTTACTCCATTGATGATCCCCTTGGCCCTAGCCCTCTTTAGCATGATGTTAAGAGCCTCCGCTACGATATTGAATAGAAAAGGGGATAACGGATCTCCTTGTCTAATTCCTTTTTGAGTTTGAAATTCCTTTGTCGCCGAGCCATTAATCAAAATGGACATCGAGACAGAGGAAATGCATTCTTTTATCCATTCACACCACTTCCCACCAAAACCATCTTTCCCAACATATCTAGCAAAAAACCCCAGTTCACGCAATCATAAGCTCTCTCAAAATCTAGTTTGAGGATCAAACCTCCACGGGAACTATGCTTCCAACTATGAATGGCCTCATTTGCAATGAGGACACCATCGAGAATCTGTTTTCCCCCAACAAAAGTAGCTTGAGCCTCCCCAATTATAAATGGAAGATGTTGTTTTATCCTATTTGCTAACACCTTAGACAGAATTTTATAAATGCATCCCACCATGCTTATAGTTCTGTAGTCCTTAAAAATGGTAGGGCAGTCCACATTAGGAATCAAAGAGATAAATGTTGAGTTTATACCTTTGGTGAGTCTGCCATTCTCATGGAATTCCGCAAAAAAATTCAGCACCAGATCTTTCAAAAAAACCCACCCTTTCTTGATAAAGGAAAAGTTAAAGCCATCCGGTCCAGGGGCCTTGAAGCTATTACAATCTTTCAATGCAGCCATAATCTCCCCCTCCCCAAACTGTTTTTCAAGTTGAACAGCTTCATCCGATGACAAACGTCTGATAAACTGTCCACCCAAAGCAGGTCGAATTCTCCTTTCCTCTGTGAAGTTAAATCTGAAATACTCCACCGTTGCTTCCTTAATTTCTCCGGGCTCCTCTAAGACTCTACCATTCACCTTAATAGAGCCTACCATATTCCTTTTGAATCTATAGTTAGCTATACCTTGAAAAAATTTGGTATTCTTGTCGCCCAATTTCAGCCAATTCACCCTCGACTTTTGTCTCCATAATGATTTAGAGAGTCGTGATAGACGCCAAAATTCTGTTCTCGACTTACATCTCTTTGCCTTCTCCTCCTCCGTAAGTTGGCGCTCTTCTGCTAACACATCAATTTAGTGGAGCTCTGTCTCACATTCCTGGAGTGCACTATTTATGTCTCCGAACTCCTCCTTATTCCACACCCGCAGCTTGCCCTTGATCGCCCTTAATTTCTGTAAAATGAGGAAACCCGCCCACCCATCTACTTCGACAGCGTCCCACGTTTCTTTAGCAATCCGCATACAGTTGGGGTTGGAAAGCCAAATATCCATAAATCGAAAAGGCCGAGGGCCCCAATCTCTATCATCATCTAGAAGCACAACCGGACAGTGATCAGAAATTGGGCATGGCAAGCCCCACTGAATAATCTTAAACCGCTCCAACCATTGCTGGGATACCAAAAATCGATCTAGCCGACTGTGAATGGCCTGTTGTTGATAGTTGGTCCATGTGAATTTCCTACCAATCATGGGTAAATCTAACAATTCCATATGACTGCAAAAATCTGAAAAATCCCTCATTCCCCTCTCCATTCTGGTACAACCAATCCTTTCGTTGACCTCTTTAATCTCATTAAAGTCCCCCGCTACACACCATGGCACTTGATAGTTCACTTTTAACCCCAGGAGCACCTCCCACAGTTCCCTTCGATTACCGACGTCATTAGGTGCATAAACGTTCACCAGAACACAAGGGAAGGAATTAAGAATTATCCCTTCCAGGAGAATAAAGGACCTGTGTGAAATAGCATTAGTAACTTTGAAAAAATCCTTATTCCAAATAGTAATTAGGCCCCCAGACGCACCTATCGAATTGGAACTCACAAACTCCATATTAGAATTCCCCCACATTTTTTGAACAACAATCCTCTCCGTCGACTCCAATTTAGTTTCTTGCACAAATACCATATCAGGTTTTCTTCTCTTGATGAGTTTAGATAAAAATTTCTTCTTTACAAAGCTCCCCAAACCTCTGATATTCCAGGATATAATCTGCATTAAAACAACAACATCCTTCTGGACCACCACTGAATTTGTCCGAGAGACTAAATCACCCTGCACCTCTTTGATGCAACCATACTCCTTAATTTAAAGTTCAATCATTTTCTTTAAAACTACATCATCGTTTGGTAAGAAATTAACGTTCAACTCACCTCCAATTGCCATAGTAGCCCGTACCTCCTCCGCAATGCGAAGACCACTGTGAATCGCTTCTCCCGAAGAATCCGAAGACCCATCCACCATGCTGCTCTCCTTTGACAACTCTTCACGGATGCGAATGAGGTTTGACAGTTGTCTTCTCCGCCTTTTTCTGCAAGCTGCATCATTCAAATCCACCAAAAGATTGATACTTGGGAGCTGAGAAGAACACACCTCCACTCCGTTCTGAGCCCCATCTAGGTCACTACTCTTTAATTGAAGCTGGGGTTGACTACTCACCCGGCTTTTCTCCCCCACCTCCCAGTTTGGTAATTTCAAAAGGCCCAGACTAGGATTATTAGAAGGAGAACCAAGGCCCACATCAGCTTGGGCCATAAATTCAGATCCACCAACCACACTCCCTCATCACAGCCCACATTGACTCCCACATCTGATTCTTATTTTTTTGGGTAAGTCTAGCTGTTAGACTCTGTTTCTTTTCATTTCAAAAATATTTTATGAAAGTATGGACAGCATTGTTATGTTTAGCTTGTGCATCTGCAATCAATTTTGCAAAAGATTTTCAAGCTTCCTTTTATACAATTGGAGTACTATAATTTTGGGTAATGATATTTCGCAACTTCCTTTCTCTAGAAGTGCACCATATTTTCTATTTTTAATGAAAAATTAAACATAGAAGTTTTCTAAATAAAATGGGGAAATCTAGTTATGTAAACAACCACCAAATTAACAATGGTTTTATCATTTTTTGGGGGGCAATAATACATCCTTTCAAATGTTAGTTGCATCCGTGCCCCTATTATGCATTACATTTAGTTAATGAGTTCTATTCTTCATAAATTAGGGAAAGTTGATCAATCTTGTGGAATAAGGCCCTGCTGAGGTTTTTATTTTTTAAGCATTTATTTTTCGTTTTACGAGACATGTCATTCTCTCTCAATTCATCATCTTTAATTTAAAAAATAAGTACATCTTTAATTCAAAAATATTTTGAATGATTTGAAACGTTCTGGCTAGTATTTAAATCATGATTTAAGAGAAGACTTATTTTCTCTCTCTCTTAAAGAGGACAATTATTAAATGATTTCGATAGGTAACACTTAAAAATATTTATGATATATAAGTTTATAATATTTTTTATTTTCTTTCTTTCCGCTCGGTCAACACTTGATCAATGACCAAAGAACAATATCCCCATATAACACCGCAAAAATTCCAAATTCAACATAAACTCTACGATCTTATAAATTCATTTGATTATAATATATTTTTTAACAACTACGATATTATCAGACAATGAATAATTTTTCCAATTTTATCTCCAGTATTTATACTAGCTTTAATTTCAAAAATTCCGGAAATGTAGTGATTTTCCAAAAAAAAAAAAGACGAAGAGGAGAGTCCAAGTGGACTGGGGAGGTAGCTAG
Source organism: Rhododendron mucronatum var. ripense (assembly GCA_019656295.1). NCBI lineage: Eukaryota > Viridiplantae > Streptophyta > Magnoliopsida > Ericales > Ericaceae > Rhododendron > Rhododendron mucronatum. The sequence goes on along the minus strand of BPLT01000038.1, from coordinate 2,828,438 downwards.
CAATCAGCTATGAGCTACGGTAGACAATAGTTTCGGGAAATTTCTAGCTTGTGAGGTTTCCTTATTCTTGATACCGTGACCACGCGCGCATGATTGATTATATACGTACCCCTTTTCTTACATGAATTCTTTTGCCATGATGTTGTCTTTCCAGCCAATGCTAACTTGGGGTTTCTTTCTTGTACTATCAGTACGTGGTCCAGAGTATCTTTTCTATATTATCTTTCTTTCTTTCTTTCTTTCTCAATCGTCTCTTTTCGAATTTGTCCTTAAAATAGTAAGAGACATTATTGGATTCTACTTATTGATTACGACCCAACAGTGTATAAATCAGAGCCACAAGCTTAGGTATCAGCACGCCATCTTAGTCCATAATCTGCTTAGGTGAACTTCCTTAATCACTCCCCACCTTTAAAAAACATAAAATAAAGCACACTCCTCTCTCTCTCTCTCTCTGTGAAATCCCCAATTAAAGCTCCAAATTACAGAGACTGTTTAGACTTAGCTATGGCCATGGTGGTGGATCAAACCGTCACCGAACTTGAATTATCCGGCTATAGCACCACCACTACCACCACCACAACGATAGAGGACGAACACGGTTGCAACTGGAACGATTGGTCCCCCATGGTGGACTGGGACGCGATTTCCGGCAGCCATGATGACTTTCACGACCTCGTCGAATCCATGATGGACGACAACGTCGCTCTGCTCCATCACGACCACCACCACCACGACGCTGCCGCAATCAACTCCGACACTGTGGTCGAGGGGGCGGAGACGAGCGGCGGCGACGATTCGAAAGGGTTGAGGTTAGTCCACCTCTTGATGGCTGCTGCCGAGGCTCTGACCGGAGCCAACAAGAGCCGCGATCTGGCTCGGGTGATATTGGTTCGGCTCAAGGAGTTGGTGTCCCCAACCAAAGGCTCAAACATGGAGCGGCTCGCGGCGCGTTTTACCGAGGCCTTGCTAGGATCGCTAGAAGGCTCCACCGGTGGGATGCACAGTAAGCACATGTTAACAAGCAGTACTAATGATTACCATCCGACGGATGCTGTCGCAGCGTTTCAGCTGTTACAGGACATGTCGCCATATATCAAGTTCGGACACTTCACGGCCAATCAAGCGATTTTAGAAGCTGTCGCCCACGACAGGAGGGTTCACATAGTTGACTATGATATCATGGAAGGGATCCAGTGGGCTTCACTGATGCAAGCTTTGGTGTCAAGGAAGGATGGCCCACCGGCACCACACCTCAGGATCACGGCCGTGACGAGAGGCGGCGGGAGCGGCCGCCGATTATCCATCGGGACCGTCCAGGAGACCGGTCGTCGCCTGGTTGCGTTTGCCGCGTCCATCGGTCAACCGTTCTCTTTCCATCAATGTCGGTTGGACCTGGAGCACGAGGCTTTTCGGCCGTCGGCTTTGAGGTTGGTTAGAGGGGAGGCTTTGTTGTTCAATTGCATGTTACACCTGCCCCACTCCAATCACTGGGCGCCCGAATCGGTCGCTTCCTTTTTAAACGGAGCCAAGGTCATGAACCCGAGGCTAGTGACCCTGGTCGAGGAGGAGGTGGGACCCACGGGCGACCGCGGTTTTGTGAACCGGTTTATGGACTTGTTGCATCATTATTCGGCACTCTACGACTCGCTCGAGGCCGGATTCCCGATGCAGGGCCGGGCTCGAGCGTTGGTGGAGCGGGTGTTCTTGAGCCAACGAATATTGGGGTCATTAGCTGGCCTATATCGTTCGCGTGAGGAGGAGGATAGCTGCTCATGGGGGGAGTGGTTGGCTATGGAGGGGTTCCGGCCACTTAGCGTGAGCTTCGCCAATCATTGTCAAGCAAAGTTGTTGTTGGGGCTATTCAAGGATGGATATAGGGTGGAGGAATTAGGTAACAATAGGCTCGTTTTAGGGTGGAAGTCTAGGCGCCTTCTTTCAGCTTCGATTTGGACCAACTCAGATTCTGATTTGTAAAATAGTCACTTTTTTTCTTCCCCTTTCTATTTGGCGGCAGGATCCTACACAGACCAATTTTGTAGCCGAAGAACAACTTCTTTAAGGTGAATTAAGGTGGAATAGTCGGTGTACATATGTTTCGCATTTAGCCCCAAGACTTAGTTCGGTTGATTTTTTTGGATTTGTTCCTCACAAAATTGAACAGGGCTCTAAGATAGGGTCGGGTCGCAAGAAAGCATTTTTATTTTAATCCCCTTGTCCTATTGTAGATGGTTTTGCCTTTGTTCGGATTGGGAAAGGCAGTAAGTTGAGATGCACATAAATTGGCTTAAATAACCTCCCCGTCCTACCAAACAAAAAAAAATTGTTCTTTTGCGGTGTTTGCCTTTGTTTATAAGTTGCATGGATTTTGGACTTGCTTTTTTTTTTTTTTTTTTCAATTTTTTGGTTGGATAGATTTTGAAGTTGTTGTATGGCTCTTCCAGCAACTTTCACCTGATCTCTTGAGAACTTTTGTCTGGTCATTTAACACTTTGTTTGTTACTATAACCCGTGAAAGTGTGAGAAGTGATTGAGACTGCAGCCATGGATTTTGACTCCGGGGTGCAGTGGGGTTTTCCCTGGACAATGAAAATCATATCCGAGCATGTGCGGCGCGTGCTAGAACTTTAGCGCCACGTGAGGGTATACCGTAGGGTAAGTACGAGACACGTGGCAAGTCGGGGCCATCACGGAAAGATATGTAGAAGTAAGACATGTGGCAGCACGACGGCACCACGAGAGGCTGTGTAAGCCCAGATAGGGTAATGTGACCAACCGGAACACATATAGCTGCTCCGCGTGATAGCCAAGCAAAGGAGGGTGTTGACCCTGATGTAGCCAACCTACAAGTTAAGACGGTAAGGCCATTCTAGAACATTATGGAATGGGCTCCTTGCGTGATGGGAGTGGATCCCACGAATTAAGGGAACATATATTCTGCCATAATAGGCAAGGATTGAGTTTCTATACGTAACGAATTCCATATATATATATATATATATATATATATATATAGTAGAATACCTAACGTGGTAGGGTTTCCAAACGAAGAAGGGTACTTGGGGAACAAGTCACACTTAGTCTATAAATATAAGGTAAAATCTAATGAGAAAGGTATGTGATTATTGACTTTATTTCCGCTTTACCTACAATCAATTAGTGGCGGGTTTGTATTAAAGTGATAGTGGTAGTGGTGGTGGTGGTGTGGCGGTGGTGGTGGAGTGGTGATCATTGTGGTGGCGGTGGTAGAGTGGTGGTGGCGTGGTGATTATGGGGCGGTGGTGGTGTAATGGTGGTGGTTTTGTGTTGGAGTGATGGTGGTAGTAGTGGTGGTGCCGGTGGTGGTGATGGAGTGGTGATTGTGGTGGTGGCGTGGTGATTAAGGTGGCAGTGGTCGTGGAGATAGGGGCGTGGTTGGGATTGTGGGGGCAGTGGTGGAGTGGTGGTGGTGATTGTTGTGGCGGTGGTGGAGGAGTGGTGATCGTGATTGTTGTGGCGGCGGTGGTGGTGGTAGAGTGATGGTGGCAGCTGTGGGGTAGAGTACTGGTGGTTGAGTGGTGGAGATGGTGGTATAATGGTGGTGGTGACAACAATAATAGTTGACCCTGATGTAGCCAACCTACAAGTTAGGACGGTAAGGCCATTCTAGGACATTATGGAATGGGCTCCTTGCGTGATGGGAGTGGATCCCACGAATTAAGGGAACATATATTCTGCCATAATAGGCAAGGATTGAGTTTCTATACGTAACGAATTCCATATATATATATATATATATATATAGAGTAGAATACCTAACGTGGTAGGGTTTCCAAACGAAGAAGGGTACTTGGGGAACAAGTCACACTTAGTCTATAAATATAAGGTAAAACCTAATGAGAAAGGTATGTGATTATTGACTTTATTTCGGCTTTACCTACAATCAATTAGTGGCGGGTTTGTATTAAAGTGATAGTGGTAGTGGTGGTGGTGGTGTGGCGGTGGTGGTGGAGCGGTGATCATTGTGGTGGCGGTGGTAGAGTGGTGGTGGCGTGGTGATTATGGGGCGGTGGTGGTGTAATGGTGGTGGTTTTGTGTTGGAGTGATGGTGGTAGTAGTGGTGGTGGTGTGGCCGGTGGTGATGATGGAGTGGTGATTGTGGTGGTGGCGTGGTGATTGAGGTGGCAGTGGTTGTGGAGATAGCGGCGTGGTTGGGATTATGGGGGCAGTGGTGGTGGTGATTGTGGTGGCGGTGGTGGAGGAGTGGTGATCGTGATTGTTGTGGCAGTGGCGGTGGCGGTGGTGGTGGTAGAGTGGTGGTGGCAGCTGTGGGGTAGAGTACTGGTGGTTGAGTGGTGGAGATGGTGGTATAATGGTGGTGGTGACAACAATAATAGTGGTGGCGGTGTGGAGGGCAGTGGTGGAAGAGGAAATGGTTGAATTTAGGTTATAAAACAGCCCCAAGTCAGTGGATGGAGAAAGCATTTTAAGAACTAGCTGTTTTTTTTTTTTTTGAGATGTAACAACTGGCTTGTTATGTTTCCATGGTTTGGTGCATTAAAACACGTGTTATGCATCAAATTACAAGTGATATGAAAATTGGTACCGTCCTAATTAACAAGGAATATTTAAATATCCATCCTCTTTATTCATGCGTTGTAAGAATTCATCCCGCTCTTTTTTCATACTTATGATTTCATCCTTTTAATGTGTGAATTATCTTTCTTACCCTTTTCACTATAATATACATATATTATGTTATATTGCTTTCCTAATTTAGTGGGATTGGATTGGATTGTTTTCCCAATTTAGTGGGATTGAATTGGATTATTTTTCTAATTCAATGAGATTTGGTAAATTTCAATATAATTGATTACTTTTTTTTTAATCATGGAATGTATTTGAGGAATCGATATTTTTAGGAATATAATATGACAAGTTGACCACCTCTTTGCATTTTTTCTTCATTCTTCAAGTTGGCCAACCAGACAATAAAAAATCATATTTTTCATTGATCATATTACACAAAACATGGCTAAATTACCATAAAAGAAAATATAACATGACATAGTCAAACCGTTGCATGGTTAAATTACATGCAAAATTGTGGTCAACTTATCATGTTAATTTCATAAAACATGGCCACTTTATCATGTCTGGTTGGCCAATACCTATAATCCACAAAGCTAAATTGTGGTCAACTTATCATGTTATTTTCATAGAACACGACCACTTTATCACCAACACAGAAGCACGTAATTCAACTCTTACACATGAAAACATAAGAATTCATGGAATCTGACAAAACAATGCAACCAAAAAAACCATTACATAAAACCACGAACCAAATTGATCTTATAGTTCAATAAATTCGGGAAAAAAACCAGCAAACAAGGTAATTGCCGCCGATCATCGGTAGACATGCGACCAGTAGTGGCAGCCAAGGCGACGGAATTGATGGTGGCTTTCCGGTCGGCGTCTCGGCGACGAAATCGATGGTGGCTTTCCGGTCGGCGTCTCCGTCTTCCTCCCGCTATTGTTGCTGCCAACACCGCTACTCCGCCGACGTGGATGCAGCGTATAAGGACAGGGATGCGAGCGACGAGGACGGGGATGTGGAGGACGTCGATGGGGATGCGTGACGGATTTGCGACGGGGATGGCCGTCGGGGGATGGGAGATGGTTTGTGAGATAGATCTGTTTTGAATTTTGGTGATAATGGAAAGGAGTTTCATCCCCTATAGAAATAGTTGCACTAGATAAGGAAATCCCAAAAATTTGCCGAAATTTTAGGAATTAGATGACCACTGATCACGGGTTCTTTTGCGGGGACGAGAGGCATTATTTTCCAATTTCAAATTTTGATGCATATATATATATATATATATATATATATATATATATATATATATATAAGGGCACTTTCGGAATTAAAAAAGAGTGAGGATGAAAACATAAGTGCCAAAATTGAGCAGGATGAAAACTTAAAGATAGTGGGTTTTGAGGATGATTCTTTAAGTATCCCAATTAACAATCACTCGAATCCTCAGACATCTCTGTGCCTTGTTGGCCAGTTACAAAGGAAGAAATGTAGGTTACCATATACCAATTATTTTTAGATAATTTGATTTAGGTAATTAGTATCAGCAAAAAACACACGATGAATCCACGAATATTACTGAGTTTTTCAATTAACAATCATTTTGCTTTTTTTGTTTTTGTTTTTTTTAATCTAAACAAAGTTACAATATCAAACAGTGACGTACAATTAATTTAGGGCAGAGATTCTTTGTGATGCAGCATGAAAGCCCTATCTCACCCTCCTTTTGACTTTTTAAAACACAATTAATTGTATTTGTTAATTAATTACCATTGTATTTGTTAATTTGTAGGTGTCAAACGAACGTATCTGTCTTCATGACTCCCAAAGCATAGTGGTAGCCCATGGTATGTTTATATATTCTTCCGAGTAAAGATACATTGTGAAGAGGCGACTAGCAGCTGTGCGGCAACCCTCTCATGAGAAATCACCGATAAAAAAAAAAAAAAAAAAATTTCATCGACATGGTATATTCAGTGTATAAACGTTATGATGTATGATGTAGTGGACAGACGAGTGTGTGCTTTTTAATTTTCATATACAGTATATTCTATTGTACTCTTTTGGTGTAGTTACAAATAAATGTGTATCATAAAAAGAAATAATTTTCCATATTGATGATTCGATACGAAGTTTGTGTACAATTTTATGATTCTCGTAACACGAATTTTTATGCTCAATAAGTTACCTTTTTTGTTCAATCGTTATAGTACTCCCTCCGTCCCTTTTTAAGTGTCCTATTTCGTAATTCCAACTTATTAAAAAGACATCATCATTATACCTTTTACATCAACTTTTTCCTATACTTTCCCTATACTTTCCCTACTTATCCATCATCATTACACTTTTATTCACTAACTTTTCAAAATGGAATCTACTTTTAGGGACAAAATAGACAATGTACAAACTTTTACCCACTAACTTTTCCCAAATACGGTAAATTGGGCTAGGGTCCGTTTTGAAAGTGGTTTTGGGTGTTTAGTCCAGCCCAATGTATAATAGTGGTGAAGGTCCATTACCATACATTTATTAGGTCTACAGTCCTTTTTTGGATGAAAATGCCCTGACTGACGAAACAGAACCAGGTGTAGATTCGAAGCTTCATGGCGGCTCGCTCGATCTTCCTCTTTCTCACTCGGAACCCCAATTTCTCTCTCTCTCTCTCTCTCTCTCTCTCTCTCTCTCTCTCTCTCTCTCTCTCTCCAAATTGGGTCCCGATCAGGAGGAGGAGGCGGCTCCACGAAGAACCAGAAAAATGCGGGAAAATCCGCTCAAAAATAGTAGGCAAACTTCCGCCACCACGTTTGTCTCTAATTCCCTTTTTCTCTATCTATTTTTAAACAACATTCGAAAAGGTGAAGAAGAGAAAAAAGTGTGCTCATGGCTAAAGAGCAAGAGGAAGTACCTGCTGCAACCACCAATGCTTTCCCGGTACTCTCTCTCTCTCTCTCAACCTTTTTTGCGGCTCGCTTGATCTTCCACTTTCTCACACATACTGGTTATTGAAAGTAACTCTTTTTTCCGTAAATTGCAGAGGCCAAAGAACTCGCTTCAGATCCCTCTCCTCGTCGAGCGAAATTTTTTAATGTTTGATCTTTCAGCGGTAAATTGGATAGATGAGTACGACCACATTTAGTGATTTGAAAATCACCTCTCAATTTTTTTTTACAACAAAAAATTGGCTAAAGTCAAAAAAATGAAATATTGATGTTGATTTGGACAAATAATCATATCAATATTTCTAGGTTTTATTCATTTTATAGATTATAGATTTCGAGTAAATAACCATATCTGTTAGTCTTTTGAAAATAATACAGAATATAGATTATGAGAGATAACAATACCTGTTGGTTTCGTTGCGATTATATAGATACTTAATTCATAAAGATAACATTATGTGTTAATTTTTCTCATATAATACATAGTACAGATTTAGACAAATAATCACATCTATTAATTTTATTGCGATTATAAAGAGTACAGATTTTGCAAGAATAACATTATCTATTTTCTTTTTGATATAATGCAGAGTAAGAATTTAAAAAGATAACCATATTTGTTGCAGAAAAATTGTAATATTTAATAATTAAAGTGGAAGTAATTGATATTTGTCGTTAACTATTTTTTTCAGCGTTATTAGGAACTCAATATAAGACGATCAAACTAGTTTTGAGTGCTTATATTAAAGAGAAGGACAAAAAAATGGTAGTTGCGTGGAGAAATACGTGTCAATTATACGAGGGGCGTGCACTGAATAATGTGGTGTGTGCATGATCAGTTCATGGGTAAAATTTATGTGTTTTGTGAATTTGGTGAAGAAAATAGATTTGCACAGCTAACGTTATTTGTTCTTTTTTTGAAGATCCAAAGAATATATTTACACAGATAACGTCATCTATTGCCTTATTTTAAAGAGAGAAAAAATAGATTTGCACAGCTAACATTATTTGTTCTTTTTTTGGAAGAACCAAAGAATATATTTATACAAATAACGTTATCTGTTGCCTTATTTTAAAGAGAAAAAAAAATAGATTTGCACAGCTAGCGCTATTTGTTCTTTTTTTGAAAGAGCCAAAAAATATATTTACACAAATAACGTTATCTGTTGCCTTATTTTAAAGAGGGAAAAAATAGATTTGCACAGCTAACATTATTTGTTCTTTTTTTGGAAGAACCAAAGAATATATTTACGCAAATAATGTTATCTGTTGCCTTATTTTAAAGAGAAAAAAAATAGATTTGCACAGCTAAAGGTATTTGTTCTTTTTTGGAAGATCCAAAGAATATATTTACACAAATAACATTATCTGTTGCCTTATTTCAAAGAGGAAAGAAATAGATTTGCCTAGTTAACCTTATTTGTTCTTTTTTTGGAAGAGCCAAAGAATATATTTATACAAATAACGTTATCTGTTGCCTTATTTTAAAAATGAAAAAAAAAGATTTGCATAGTTAACACTATTTGGTCTTTTTTTGGAAGATCCAAAGAATATATTTACACAAATAACGTTATCTGTTGCCTTATTTTAAAGAGAAAAAAATAGATTTGCACAGCTAACGCTATTTGTTCTGTTTTTGGAAAATTCAAAGAATATATTTACACAAATAACGTTATCTGTTGCCTTATTTTAAAGAGAAAAAAATAGATTTGCACAGTTAATTTTATTTGTTCTTTTTTTGGAAGATCCAAAAAACTATATTTACACAAATAACGTTATTTGTGGCCGTATTTTAGAGAGAAAAAAATAGATTTGCATAGCTAACTAGTAGTTTTGGAATAATTTGACAAATAACCATATCTGGTTTATTGCAGTTATTCAGAGTAGAAATTTTGCAAATATAACCTTATCTATTGATTTTTTTTGTATCATAAACAATAAAGATTTGGACATATAACCACATTTGGTTTTTTTGTTGCAGTTATACAGAGAACAAATTTTGCAAAAATAATCTTATCTGTTGATAGTTTTGAAATAATTCGACAAATATAGATTTCGATCTCCAAAAAAGAGAGTGCAGATTTGAACTTTTGGGGCTCAAGACCGAAGCCTGACGCCAATGGGGGACCCACACGCTTTGAAGTGTCAGAATATTTGCTTGTGTCAATCCTACAACTAATTTTATGGTATAGAAAATGATGTGTCATTCATCCAGAAACTCCAAAATTTGTAACTTTTCCCATCAAGCCACATGCCATTCATTTAGAAGATCCAATACTTCTTACTTTGTAGAGACAATACCACCTGATAATTAAGCCAATATCATCTTCTCCGTCCCTCCCCCTCCTCCTCCTCCTCCTCTCTCTCTCTCTCTCTCTCTCTCTCTCTCTCTCCTCACATTCCAGTATTATCTTCTCCGCTAAAAATCCCAAACCCGTCCAAATGGGAACACGTCCGACGGAGATCCTTCTCAATCGATCGCCGCCAAAACATTCCATGGCGCCCGCTCCTCGTGAACACATCCAGTGACGCCTCCAATTACTCCCGTAGCTTGTCGACACCATATGTCACAACACCGGCCACCACTGCCGGATTTGGGAGCGGAGACCAGTGAGGGAGGAGAAGTTTCACATCAGTTTTTGAGATATCGCTGCGGACGACGAATATTACGCGCACTGCAGGAGGGTATTTTTGTCACCCATTGCCTAATTTGTCCTGGCGACCATACGGAAAATGTTGATGGACTAATATGGCATTGAACCCTAAACTATGTCCTCCTCACCAAAACTCCCTACAAAATAGACACTTATTAAGGGACAGTCCAAAATGAAATATCGGACTCTAAAAAAGGGACGGAAGGAGTAGTACTTTTTAGGATAATTGTTATCCATTATTCTGGTCAATTACGAATGGATGCGTATATAGCAGCGTAAGGTAAGCAAAGAAATGTTGCAAATCATGTTCGCTAAATGAAAAAAACGGTTCTTAATTTTTACTCATTCGAGTATTAAATTATGCTAAATTGGTCGGAGTCGTATCAGGCTCTTCTCTTTTTTTTAATATATCACATAGCCTTCGGAAGGGCTATGTCTCTGTCTCCTTGCATCATCAGCAGGTCTTTCTTCTTCTTTTTTTCAATCGAGGACTGGGTCCTGGATTGAGTAAAAGGATTATTCTTAATTTTGTTAGAAATATGACGTTGTTCTCCTTGTCCTATTAATCTTTGTAACAAATTCAAAGATAAATGAAAATTTTTTGCCTTCCTTTTTTTTTTGCCAGGCGATGTACAACGGGGATTAGAGGGAAGTTAGTAAGTTAACAACTAAAGCGAGTTCGAAATCTCTCGATAGACTTGCCACATACCGGAGGTTGGGTCCCCTGTAGTGAGGACATCTCGCTTTGTCTTGGGGAAATTTGGAAACGATATGATATTCAACAATCATTCTACAACCATACATACTTTATACAAATATTTACACAAATTCACTCACAATTACATTAGGGCTCACACATGTGTATGGGTCCCACTAAAAGATGTGTGTGTAAGTGTTTGTGGTTGAATAATAATTGTATACTTAAGTTTACCCCTTCTCTCTCTCTATGACCCCTTTGTCCTTTTCTTTGTTTTCTTCTTCAACTTTTCTTCTTCCATCTGAGCCTTCAACTCCAACAAGTTCAATTTTGTTATCTAGCCTCCAAGAAGTACATGAGCAGCAATATTACACAAAGAGGAACCAGAACAATGAGTAAAACTTTGATTAAATATAATAAGAAGATCTGTGAGTACAAGACAAGTCCAAGAGCTTTGAGGAATGTAATCAAATTAATCCCAAAAAACAAGGATATGATTTCTGTTTTTTGGTGATTTCTGTGTTGAATATAATTAAATTAAAGATTTTGTGTTGAATGCAAGGACCTTTCGTTTCATATCCGGGTTCCTAAATTAGCTAACCTAAAAATTAATTTGAGAACACAAGACTCCATGGACGTGGGGTTGGTTCTCTCTCTTCTTTCAGAGTTACTAGAATCGAATTGTTTCCTTCTCCTATGAAACTCTGTATGGTTTCTTTTTGTTGAATTTCTTCGGTCTTTTGTGGCAATAGCTCATGTTAGTTCCGAATTATTCACTCTATTCGTGGACAATTTACCTGAGGATGTAGGCCTTCTCCGATTTAGGAAGTTTTTAAAATCAATTTGGGGTTGTTAAGGACACCTTTATTCCTGTTAAGCACAGCAAAGTGAAAAATTAATTTGGTTTTGTTCGTTTTAACTGTGCTACCTCGGCGGAGGTGCCAATATCCAAATCCAATGGTTTTTGGATTGAAGATAGCAGGCTATATGTGAAATTTGCTGCCTTTAAAGATCAAGGGAAGAAGTCTCTAAAGGTAACAGATGGACATGTTACATCTGCCAAGAAGATCCCTATCAAAGCTAAGGTTGAATCCCAGCGATTGGCTCTCTAGAAGCCTTATTGCAAAGTTACCTTCTCTCAGATCCATTGAGTCTATCTATAGGAAACTTTCAATATTAGTGAGGGTCTCTTTGACATACATATAAGATCTTTGGGAGGTAACTTTGCAGTGCTTACCTTTTCCACAGTAGAGGACATGAAATCTATGGTTGAGGGTCCTGAAGACGACGACTGGTTGGGGAATTTTATTTGAGGAGGTTAGACAATGGAGTCTTGATGTTGTTATTGAAGCCTTCTCGCATGGTGGTTTGGATTAATTATTATGGTGTGTTGTTGCACTTGGAATTCGGATACCCTTTTTCAGCATCAGAAGGTTTTGGGGAGAATCGATTACTCTTGATGAAGCAACATCTAAAGGTTTATCATTCTCTTTCGGGTAGGGCGCAGATTTCTACCAAATCTTTTGGTATATTATCAATCAAGGGATCAAATCTCATGGAAACTTCATTTAGCTCAGTTGATTCTGCAGGTGATGAGAATTTTGATTATGATGAAGATAAGATTCTTGAGAAAGAAGAAAATCATGGAGCGGAAACCAATTGAGCCAAGACGCTATGGCCACGGATCCCATGAGCCATTTGGGAGATCCTCTTGCTATAGTCTTACCCTTTTTAAGTGAGGGCAATGATAAGAATAGGTGTATCATGGAGAGTTTTGATGGGCTTAAGGAGCTTGCTTTACCTTTTGTCTTTGGAGAAGAAGGGGCATAGTGGGTCTCATGAAAGCACCCCAAACGGGAGTTTCACTAATCCTCTTGCTCATGTGGTTGGTAAGCAGAAGAGAAGGGAGTAGCTTTTCTGGAGATCAATCATCCATTGTTGCTATCCATAAAATGGAAAGGAGATTGAGACGGTCAAAGAGGAAGATTAAAAAGACGAAACTTCATATGGAGCTTGGCGTTAAGACAGACAAATTGAACTATAGAAATATGAAGGCCCCATCTTCTTCTTTATCTTCTGATGACGTCCGGAATAGAAGCTCCGTTCTCTTTGAGGAAGCTCACAAGATGTTGGATAGAGGTCCCATGTTGGGCATTGAAGTTAGAGGAGGGAGAAACTTTATTATAAAGAAATTTGTTAAAATGCAAGAGGAAGGATTAATTAGAGGAAATGATCTGTGCTCTAGATGACTTGGAGGGCGAGTTTGTCTCGGAGAAAGAAGTTGATTTCTGCTGCAACATTTATAATGCATAATCCCAAGTGCAGGATGTCGCGAAGTAATAAACTCAGAAAGTCTGAGGTTGATCCACAAGGAAAAGGAATGGTTAGAGCGCAAGGAGTATATTAAACTGAAATTACTCAACTGATTTAGAGAATGTTGGAAGTTGTTTGTTTGAAAGCTTAGAGTTGATTTGTGAAAACAGTATTTGGAAAACACTATGGCTTCAAGGATTCACACACAACAATCCTACGATATTTGCTAATGATTCCTTTTAACTCAATCAAGATTCATACAAAAGATGAGTTTAATCGGAAGATAGAAACAGTTATTCTCATAATAATAAACCCTAAAAATATAGATTCATAGAGTTGGTTGATGGAAAACATAACAATATTACTAGTTATTTGTTCGCAGGGAAGATAGAAACAGTTATTCTCATAATAATAAACCCTAAAAATATAGATTCATAGAGTTGGTTGATTGAAAACATAACAATATTACTAGATATTTGTTCGCAGGGAAGATAGAAACAGTTATTCTCATAATAATAAACCCTAAAAATATAGATTCATAGAGTTGGTTGATTGAAAACATAACAATATTACTAGTTATTTGTTCGCAGGGAATTCAAAGCATTACTCGTACCCGGAGTTAACAAGAAATCAATAAATTATACAAAACAATAACTTTACTAAAAACTTGAATCAAACCAAAAAAAATATAAATCTCACATTAAAACCATGAAGAATAATTTACCAAAAACCATAGTACTGATTTTGTTTGGTTGGTAGTTTAGTTTAGTTTTGATAGTGGGTGAACAGAGAAAATAGAGTAGTGATTGAAGATAGGAGTAATAATTGGAGAGATATAGAGAGAGATGAGAAAATAATAATTGGAGAAATAGGGTAATGATTAGAGAAAGAAATAGGATAATAATTAAAAACTAAACTAAAACTAAAACTAAAACTAAAATGTTAACCGAACAAAGCTACTATTGTTGTGGTTTCACCACTAGCCATAGCTGGTTTTTAGCCTTCCATGGAGAAAACAAGAAACCCAAGATTGAAAAAGAGACAAAAGATCTCTTCCCTTTAGGATTTCCAACTATATATAATAGTTTGAAAATTTTTGTTTAACAAAATTAATTGAGATCTATCAAACAGAATCGATATTACATATAAAACATATTTGCAATTGAAGAATATAATTTTTTTTTTATCCAATTAGAATAAAATGAGGGACAAAAAATGGGGATGGAAGAAGTAGCTGCCTATACTCAACTACTTTTCCAGTTTAACCTACCACAACCTCCAATTTTCTAGCTAGCTGGCCTGGGGCGGCACTACAAAGGGTTCATCTCAACCACCTGGGGTTTCCAATAGCTAACAGCTTACCGATGAGATTTTAAATACAAGTGACGTCGAATAGGCTGTGTGAACCCACTATGAGCTACTACAAGCTATCGAGTAATCTACTCACTTTAGTACAATTCCCTCGATTACTAACCTTCTCTCTCTCTCTCTCTCTCTGAGGGTGGTGCTACCCCTTAGTGAGAGGGTTCAGCTGAACCCTTGGGTTTCCAAATATTGCCAGTGCACCTATGAGAATTAAAGTACAAGTGACAGTGAATAAGCTGTTCGAACTAAATTTTCATTTTATTGCACTCAAATTAAGTGAAATGAAGCTTAGGAAGACAATTTAAAGTGAACACCCAACCCGTGAGGTTTGAACTGAAATGCAGTACGGACTATGGACACTAGTCATTGAAATGGAGCTTAGGAATAGGAAGATAATTTTCCATTTCATATGAATCAAGGGCAAGAGGGCCTCGGTTGCTTTCGTTAATTTTGGTATGGAATAGGTCGTCCAATTTGCAATTCAGTCCAAACACATGGGACATATTGTGGTTTCGGGAAAAACCACTAAGGAACAAAAATAAACAAAAGGCATGATCCGCTTTCACTGTCATGTGTTGGAATTGATTATCGTGACCCAAAACCATGCTAAAATATAGATTGCGCCAGGTAGCAACTTGTTAACGTATATTACGCCTGCATTTCGTATATAAAGGTATATTTCATGCAAGTTTCGACTCAACTTTATTTAAAGAGCCACCGCAGCCCTTTGTAACTCCACGATGTTGTTAGTTCAGGTCATCAAAATGGAAGATATCTCGATCTCTCTCCTCCCTTGCCTATGATTACCTTTTTGAGGATATCCACAGGGCACATCCATACTGTAGAATATAACTGTAAGAAAAGGGGAACAACAAAAGCATAGAAACATTGTTCAGTAAAGGGAAATTGTTTCATTTAGAACCCAATTTATTACGCAAGAACAAATATTTCGAAGTTTATTTCGTGTCCTCAAAACATCTCTTTCTTTCTTTCTTTCTTTTTGGAGAAATAGCAGATGCAAAATATATGTAGAATCGAAGATAACAAAGATTAAAACATATTAGCCGGAGTTGCCTCTAGCTCCTACAGAGGCAACTCCGGCAAGAGTACAGGCGTCAGTTCACAATTACCATTACAAATATTACCCTCACACATATTCCTACAGGCGTCAGTTCCAAAAGTGATTGCAAAGGCCATTTAGAAGCCTCAAACATCTTTCAGTTGTCATATTTTTATCTCACTAGATTGTGGGCAGCTCGATATTTTTTCTCAGAGATTCTAGAAAAGGACACTCTCAACAAATCATTGAATTAGGGTATAATGACATAAGTTTGTTATAATTGACTTTTAGTTTTAGAGCTTTAGGTAGCAGAAATTGTGCCACTAACTCACCTGAGATGTTGACGTCACTTAAAGATATCTAACATGTCCAAGTGCCAATCTCTTACAATAATTTGTGTCCCTTGATGAAAGAGAAATGAAAATAATTTGACCCACACCAGGTGCAGAAGGAGACGATAGAATGTAGATAATCCATAGTCTCATGTTCTAATAGACAAATGGAACACAAACAAAAATCAGACGACCAGAAAATGAAGCATGGTTGGGTAAATATACATTGATGCAGTTCTAAAGGCACTTAAATTTCACCTGAGAGCTCAAATTTTAAATTTATATCTTTACCTCAATGAGGCATAAAAGTTAAGTGGGCACATTAGGTAAACATGAATAACATTATATTTTGAATTCTTGACTTAAGGGGGTAGTTCCTATCTTTGGTGAAAGGCCAGATAAATTTGTTGATAAAAAGGATATTAGCTACAGAGATGTAAGAATCTTGCTAGCAGTATGCAGAGGGCTTGAAGAGCAAACTTTTGCAACCATGCCAACTAGGCTTTGGAGGATTATTGTTGGTTATAATACTTGCTCAAAAATTTCCCAAACCGTTAAGAGTATTTTGATAACAGGAATCCACTGGTCATCAATCCTCCTAGACTTAGGCTCAAGATCTTAAGACTAAGTTGGATACATATAGTTTTTAGCTACTCCCTCCGTCCCATAATATTTGTCCGGTCCGCAAAACGGAGACTACAAAATAATGCATTTCTTTCAAGAAAAAATTCAAATTTTTTTCACAAGTTAAAAGAACTCGTCGAGATCTAGTAAGTTGTTGAATTTTTTCCCAACTTTTCTTATAAAAATATAATTATTTTTACGTCTCCGTTTTGTGGACCGGACAAATATTATGGGACGGAGGGAGTATTTGGTAATCCTCCTTTTCCCCCTATTAATAACTACAAATGTAATCAATCTTTGCACGTGATATTTGAAACCCGTAAATGTGAAGGGCAAATTTTACTGCCAGTTAAGTTTAAGGTGCGCCAATGGGGGCTGCAAACTGACAACCTCATCCTACATTGTTCTTTATGGGCTCATCCACTACATACAAGCCTCACTTGGATCAGTCTCTTAAAGAGAAGGTGCGCCAATGGAGGCTGCAAACTGACAACCTCATCCTACATTGTTCTTTATGGGCTCCTCCATTACATACAAGCCTCACTTGCATCAGTTGTTTAAAGAGAAGGGATGCTACAACCATCTCACCAATGTTGCTTCTCTTACTAAAATGAATTTCCAACGCCAGAAAGAGCGCAAGACTACACCAAATCAGAATTAGACAAAATTCAGACCATTTAGCTTTATGAGAAACACGTCCGAGGGACTTCATGTTTCTGATGGGCTTCAAATGGGAGTGATACATAAATATGCTCAAGGAGTTGAGTCATGGAACAACATGTTGTAAAATGTAAGTGCACAATGACTTATATTATGTTTGTGCTCATTTTACCATGATGTTGTTCTCCTTCTATTCATCGTTAATAAGATTTCTGCTTATGATCTTATCTTCGTTTTGATTTTTCTGCCCTATTTCTTTGTACTGATCATGGTAGTTATCTTTTCCATACACGTAATAAATGTGAAGTTTACGCTTACGGGACAATTGCAATATTCAGGGGGCCTTGCGATCGTCTCACAAGTTCCTACAAAATGAGGTTGAAAGATAGAAAATTGATTTAACATATCTGACCTTGACAGTGATCACAACTGTGGTTGTTCAATGTTCCGACTGCTAACCGATCCTACCCCTGGGGTTAGAGAGTTGTGAATTGCTTTCGCTGCTGCTATGGCAGAGTCTCCTCTCTTAACGACTCCCTCAAGCTCCTCAACCTTCTCTAACAGCAATCTGACAAGAGAGTTGGTTGAATGGACTAACTTGCTTGCAGTTTCCAGAGCAGTGCAAAGCTGGGACACAAAAGGAAGAGGGTCAACAATCCAGTCAAAGTAATAGAACCTTTCCTCAAGAAGAAAAAAATATCTAGACATCATCGGACACCAATAATTGGGAATTTCTAAGAAATAAAAAGCCGTTTAAGTGTTTCTCCAAAATCATACCAAAAGAATAATCATCCACATTCATCACATGGGTGACCACAATGACCAGTGGTGGAAAACTCAATCTACTAACCTCTAGGTTGTGGGTTTGAGTCTGGACAGAGCCATATTGAGCATCTAAAGCCAGAGGTTAGATATGTGCCCAATTTACCCTCCCAGACACCTATTAATGGGCACTAACTGGGCATACCATTTTGCTCATTCCAGGAAGTAGTTTCAGATAACAAGAAACACCAAAGAAGCCAATTAATCAGCTCATACAAAGATCTAGAGCTGACTTGTGATCTGTACCATAGTATATGCTCAAGAATCCCATATAGCTGATTAATAATATTCAAAACAGGTCATCATCACCTCAAGTGTTAAAGTTGTCCATGAGTGGTCTGTACCAGCAAGTGCCTTGTTGAGGTGGTCATACTTTTCCTAATGCAAAGTTCAAGGAGTTAGAACCTGTCATATACAAAAGAATAACAAACATAGTAACCGAAAGTGTATTAAACAAAAGAAGAACAACACATACTACCCGAAACTAGAATTAAAAGAAAAACACAATGTTTAGGAACTCTTTTTTTATGAAAGAAGTGGCAATGTCAGCAGTGCCATAGGAAACTGTCATTCACAAGTGAACTGTTTACAAGTTGTTGTTGGGATTAAAAACGGCCAAGCACCAAGATTCAAACACAACCACAATCACAACCAATGGAAGAACGATGAGAAATAAAATTGGGAGAAACACAAGATTTATGTGGTTTGGCAATAACACACCTACTTCACAAAGAGGATCCTGTTCTTATCTCTCTCATTTTTGTCACACATGCCACAAATGGTTTGATTTGAATGATAGTACACGTAAGGTGTCTTTTTAGTTTCAGCTAAATCGTGTGAATAAGGTGGAAGTCACTGTGCGCCATTTTGCTTCACCATGAGCCACTTTGCTTCACCGTCCGTCACTTTGCAAAAAGTAAACGTGATCTGATGTTTGGCTGATGCAGCACGCAGAACATTTCACTGCTGCATGCCACAACAAGGTGGCAGGTTTTCCCTACTGGTACCACCCAAAACTCAGTACAGGACCTTTTGTCTAGTGGCGAAATGTTTTAAGCAGCTACCAGTACCCACTCAAAACTCGGTACCGGTACCAACCTGGAAAAATATGAGATTTTTGTACCCAGTTGCGTTTTAACTTTAGGATCTTTTGTAACACGTTTTTAAGGGGTATGAATAGTTTCTAACCCCATTTTCCTAGGTTATCTTCCATTTTCCCTTTCTCTCTCTACCTTCCTCCTCACCCTAGCTCTCAATCTCTCTTCGAAGGAGCTTGATTGCTAGGGTTTTGTGTAGATTTCCTTCATTAATGCTGTAAGCACTCTTGTTCTTTATATAAATCTAGCTTCTTCTTCTTTTTACATTTTCGTCCCTGTTTATCTTTCTCTCTACGTTTTGCTTGTTGTTTACACCCAGCATGAGTTAGCAGTCATTAAGGCTCGACCTCGGTCATGGGATGATTAACATCCCATGATTTAGGTGGGTTTTGTTCTTCTCTCATGGAATGATCAATGTTTGTTTTAGGATGTGGTAGAGTTCATTTTTATGTAACAAAACCTAAGATTGTTAACCTCTTTGATTATGCGTAGGCAATGACTCGATATCTTGCTACATATAATGTTTGAAGTTATGTCACTCTTAGTGTTTGCCAAAATGTCTCAAAGAACTTCTTGCTGTTGTTAAACACATCTTTAGAAGTAAAATGGTTTTATTGTTAAATCCTCCGGTTGAGAACCCTGGCGGTGTCTCTCAACCGAGTTATAGATGAGAAGTGTAAACTAACCTAGGTCTTGGATGTTGGTTAAACCCCAGACCTGCCACATTTAAATTTAGAGTTCAAACTTCATTTTTTAGCCAAATTTAGGAGGTAGAAAGAGAGAATTCCACCCTCAAATCAAACCCAAAGGTTGGCGGTCCTAATGCTAAAACCCTGCGCAACACAAACCTTCCGGCCTAGCTACATTGGCTACCTGCTGATTCGACCCCGGTCTTACTGGGTATTATGTTGCAACTGACTTAGCCCTACGCTTGGGGCAACCTCTACTACAACGCACTTAGGTCCAGCAAGCATTTTTGCCGCCTTTGCCCGGGAATCAATTGGTAGCTAATTGGGGTGTTGCTTTACACCGCACTGTAAGTATTCCATCTTTTGCTTTTAATTTACGTTCTTATTTACTTGATAGAATGGTGGCGGCAAATGGCGAATAGTCTCCATGACTATGCAGAAATACTTTTATCCCGATCATGCTTATCCATCTTCTTGCATAGTTGCCTCCACTGCTCATGCAGTCAATGTCTTTAGGATTAAACTGGGCATTTCCAATTTGCTGCCCCACTTTCATGGCTTGGATCACGAAAACCCTTATAGGGGTTTTGAGGACAAAGTTGGTACCTTTTGCATCAAGCAGCACAATTAGATCAAACATGACATTGACATTGAGCGTTTAGCGGGTCTTGCATAGTTTGAACCGGTAGTTTATCAGTTGCCCCTACGCTACTTGGGCAAGCCGAGGGAATCCCTTAGAATTAGTTCTATCAAAACCCAACGCCCATGTAGTCGACAGCCTCGAGAAGAAAGAAAGAGTAGTCTTGAAGAACAAAGGAAGGGTCGAGGCCTTTAGGATCCATTGATTATGCTGCTTCAAACCTGCTGATACCTAAGGGTTTTTCTTCATGAACAACGAACACCGATGAAAGATCAAAGAGTAATGCAAATAACAACCCCAGAGGCTCTTACATATCCATACATGAAAATATGCCCTCAGAAAATGGGGGAAAATAAGAAAAAATTCACCTTTCTAGCTATAGGGTCCGTGAAACTTGCCCCACTATCTATTTTCTGCAATTCATAAGAATCGGCACGATTTTGGATTCGATTTATACAATTCCTACTATTCACCATGCAATTCATTGGTTGGGGACTCAATTCATGGTGATTTGTGATTACTAGTATTGGTCAGTATCGAGTGATGAATCAATTGAATCGAATCGTACGATTTCAATTACCTAGCTTGCCAAGGCCATCTCAGTTCAACATGTCTCCACAGTTGATCAACTAGCTGACTTCTTTACCGAACCATAGTCAATTAACTGATTTCATTCTCTTAAGGACAAGCTAATGGTTCGGTCTAAGCTTGAGGGGCATGAAAGATAATCAACGGAGATAGCTACAGGTTCACCATAAGAGCACTCAGTGTCTCCACCATTGTATTCTATCCTAGGGTTCATTACAGATATCTGTGAGAAACAGTTAGAAGGACTTATCCATTAGGTAATCAACTTTCGAAAGATCAATGAAAACTCTCTCTCTCTCTCTCTCTCTCTCTCTCTCTCTCTCTCTCTCTCGATCGAGATGCAGGACAACAAATCAACAACGAAAGCACAAACTGCGTCTTTAAAACCCTCGAAGTTACAGAAGACAAAAATACAAAAGTTACAGGGATATACACAACAAACAGGCATATGTGCAGAATAGATGCATCTATATCGAGAGAGAGAGAGAGAGAGAGAGAGAGAGAGAAAGAGAGAGGGTGGGGGGGAGAGGTAACCTGGAATAGTTTAGTGAGATCAGAGGATTGCAGATTTAGATTCAGGCTGGGAAGTGAGGAGGACGAGGGTGTTGATGGTGAGGGAGCGGGTGAAGGCGGGGGGGAGTCGACCTTGAGGTGATGGTAGTGGTCCCCACCATCGCATTCTCCGACATCACTGAGCAGATCACCAATACACAGCAACGGCCCTCCGATTCCCCTCATCTCTCTCTCTCTCTCTCTCTCTCTCTCTCTCTCTCTCGTGTAAAAGAGGATTTCCCGGGTTGCAGGCTTGCAGCTATGAATGACAACGGGACGGGGCGCGTACCCGGCCCCGATTCGAAAATTATTACATGGTACCGATCTGACCGGGTAATTTTTGGGTATTTCCGTTCCTACTCCGATCGGGAAACGGGTTTATCCATCCTGCCCCGCACCGTAAGAAATTTAAAAAAATTGATAATTTAAAAGCAAAATAAAAAAAAATAGTTATGGGTAGTTTAGTATAATGATAATAAAGTTAACAATCTTATTTTTTAGTATAATGATAATAATATTATGATAAAAATGTTAAATTTTAAGTATAATGATAATTAAATTTGGTAAAAAAAAAATTATTATTCAGTGTGGACGAATTAAAATTAGATAATTAAAAGTTTCTGGACTAATTAAAATTAGATAATTAAAAGTTGTCACATCACCTTTTGATTATCTATTTAAAGGGTTGCTAATGTTAGCAATGTAGATGTCCACAGTGGCATAATCAACATTGAATAATCAAAACTTACCACATTACATTTTCAACCTGTAAAAATATAAAATAAAAAAAACAAATACAACTGATAAAAAAACAAAAAACACAACTGATAAAGAACACATACACAGACATCTCACTAAAGAGATAAGTTAGAGAGAGAGTCATCCTTCTCCACCTTCATCTTCTTCTTCAAAAGAGTCTTGTAAAGAAAGAGTAGTTGAGTCCTTCGAGTTTCGAAGGAAAAGCAAAAGATCAAAAAACATATTGCCCTTTAGGTGTAGGCTTGTTCCAATGAATGTTTTCTTGGTTGACCTCAACAAACAAAGGAAGAAGAAAAAGAGGGAAAACCACATCCATCTTCCATATTAATACTCCTCAATTGTGTTAATCTGCAAGAGAAAGTCAGAAAATTAGTAGAACCAAAATGCTATTCTTCATATAGAAGTCGTGGGGTGGGGACACTGCAAATTTGGAATACCTTGCTGAAGAAAAATGTCACACCGGGGTTTTGTCCACGTCTGGAACAGGAAAGAGGATAAAGGTGGGTCGTTTTTTTTTGAACGGTGGGGTAGACAGTTGTGGCCGCGGTAATTTTACAGTCTTGCCCCAACAGTTAATTTCCCATAGTTTTGTATTGCATTTATTTTTGGAGGGCATTTATGAAAAAAAAATACATGACAGGATTTCAAAAAAAAAGGAGACACTAAAGTGATACTCTTGCTTTATTGATTAGAATAGATTATAACAAAAATGAGATCCGAACATAATCATGCTATCTCTAGCCACAAGAACATGAGCCTATTGTACCGGTTCCTTCTTAATCTTGTACATACAAACATTACTTAAAATTTTGCACCATGAAATAATATTCGCCAGTAAAGCTTTGAATTAGGGGAGGGAATTATGGACACGATCTGTTAACACGACACGAACATGATACAAAGTTAGAGAATTTGGGCCGACCATTTTTTGACACGAACACGGGTATGACACGACCCGTCCACATATATGATGATAATTAAATGGGTCAAACACGGATTTGACTGGCGTAACTCAATAAGGACACAGATAACTGTTTAATTTTTCATATCGAAACGTTAACAAAAAAAGACACGACTCGAACACGACATGACACGATGAGTTTTGATTCTTTTGAATTTCCTAATTAGTAGGAGATTTGATTTTTCAAAAGAGTATAAATTCTTTACACGCTGTGTAAACATTTATTTTCTCCAAATCAATTACGTCGCGCCACGTTGCAAAACAGTGATCTCAGTCAATAGATTATGGCGACGTGGCGCAATATAATTGATTTGGAGGAAACAAATGTTTCTACCGACGGTGTAAAGAATTTATTCTCTTTTCAAAATCATGCTTGATTAACGTGTATAGAAATATATTAATATGATTATGAAAAGATAAAACATGTATACTATTAGAATCTATTACGGAGTAGAATTTTTTTTTAAATCAAGACCAATTGATTATCTAATTTCTTAATCACTTATTCACTTGAATTTTCATGCTAAATAGTGTTGGAAAATTAGTAAGGAAATAATACTTTTGTGCACTAGAAAACAAATTAGAAACTAGTATACTAATACACTTGTGTGTAATCGGAACAAATAAGTCAGAAGCTAATGAAAAGTGTGAACAAATGAATTAAGCCAATGGGAAACAGTTCTTATAGTAACAGTAAAAGGAAAATTACAACTCACAAATTGCAGACACCGACGAAGATGAAATATAGATCGAATTCAGTGATGGATCACTGTGTCCTTAAAGCAGATTTCGCTCTTGCCAAGGAGCTCGCGATTCTGGATATCCGCTTCCCAGGATGCAACGATCTTTACGTACGCAAACATAGCACTCCGAATGCGTGCCCCAAGAACAAAATTATGTAGAACTCTCTCAAACTCTATGTGCGAAGTGTATGTGTGCTATATGGATTTTCAATCCGTGAAATGGCGGGAAAGAATATGTATATGTAGGTGTAAGGACCAAATTCCGGAGTCACTTATATTGGCAATTCCTTATGACAAAACACGTATTTTATATCAAGTTGTAATTTTATTTTATTTATAGAGTATAGGATTAGAGTGGAAAGAATTTCTTTTTGTAATTGAGAGAGAAGATTTCGTATGGGTAGATTGAAAAGGAAAGATTGTTCTTGAGAGGAAAGAAATTGGTGCTCGTGTAAAGTGATGCATTTTAAATTAAGCCTCGGTGGACAAACAGATTGGTTAGATTAAATTACCGATTGATCGGTAAGTCTATTGGACGGTTCAATTAAGTCTCAGCATATCTCTTTGACCTAGAAGATTTTATCTATATAAGGACATGTGGACTAAGGCTATAAAAGGGGTGAGATGCTTTCATCCCTCGTCGGAACGAAAGAAATTAAAAAAAAAAGGAGGCAGCCATATTGTGTTACACGGCAGAGGGTTTTTATTCTTTTGAATCTTGGAGTAAAATGGGATCGATGAATCATTGAATGTACAAGACATCTTCAAGAGGTTTCAACATCTTCTTCAACTTATTTGAGAAAAGCCCTAAGGAGGATTCCTGGACAAGTTCAAGTCCTTCGGTGGATTTCCGGGAGGCAAACGGAAGGCTTGTGGATTCAAGGCAGCGGCAGTCAAGCACTGGGTGTGGTGAACGTGGATTCGACAAGTAAGTCTTAGGGCGATTTGTGAGGATTCGGAATCGTAGGGTAAGATTACTTGTAACCGCACAATGTTTTATAGTGTTTGATTCCTTCCCGTGGTTTTTTTCCCGTTTAGGGTTTTCCACGTATATCTTGGTGTTCTTCTGTTTATTGCTTTCTGGTGATTGATTGGGTTGATATATCGATTGTGGGTTGATATTGAAAAAGTTTAAATATAGCAAATATTTTAAAACCTAGAGGATCTAGGATTTTTCAATTGGTATCAGAGCGGGTCGCTCATAATATTAGGGTTTATTCCTAGAGTGGATCCTAATTTTATTTATTTGCTATTATGGAAACCCCTAATAACTCTGCTGTCGCGAAACCTCCTCTTTTAGATGGATCTAATTATGCATATTGGAAAGCTAGGATGAAGGCTTATTTGAAATCTCAGAACAATCGTGTCTGGCTCTCGGTTGTTAATGGCTATACTGAGCCTACCACAACTGTGGAAGGTAAAATTGTCCGAAAGCCTGATGAGTCTTGGGATAACACTGATCACTTGAAAGCGACTCATAATTCATGTGCCCTTAATGCTATTTTTGGTTGTGTGTCTATATCTGAGTTTCAACGTATTTCAACTTGTGAAATAGCTAAGGATGCTTGGGATATTTTATCCATCACTCACGAGGGAAATAGTCAAGTGAGACAACAAAAACTTCAAAGTATTATCACTGATTTTGAGATGATACGGATGAGTGACAATGAGACCTTTGGTGATTTTTATGCGAGGTTGAGTGAAATTGTGAACTCAAGCTTTAACTTAGGTGAGCCTATTTCTCAGGAGAAAATAGTTAAGAAAATCATGCGCTCTTTACCTAAGAGGTTTATTACTAAAGTTGAAGTCCTTGAATGTTTGCCTAATTTTGATTCCATGAAGGTTGAGGAAATTGTAGGTCATTTCTTAACTTTTGAAACCAAATTGTTGCAATATGGATCTCAAAAAGAGAAGAACAAAAACGAGGAAAAATCTTTGGCTTTTTCTAGTTTTAAGGTCTCGGATAGTGATGACGATGAATTAGACCAAGAGGAAATGGCTTTATTTGTTAAAAAATTTGGAAATTTTTTTAAAAAGAATAAAACCTTTGGTCCTAATTCGAAAGATAAGAATGGTGGTGACAAAGGGTCTTCCAAGGGTAAAGAGAGGAAAGAGAGAAAATCATTGGGTCCCCAATGTTACGAGTGCATGGGGTTTGGTCATATTGCCCAAGATTGTGCTAACAAACAGAGAAATAAATCCTATAATGTCAGGACTTGGGATGATAGTGACTCTGATGAAGAAGAAAATTGTGGGGGGAATAGTAAAGTCATGGCTTTAGGAGCTTCTTTGGATCCTCATGTGAGTGAGTCTAAATTTGGAGATGGTAGAGTGAATGATGATGATTCGAGCAATAGTGAAAGTGAGGAGGAAGAGAGTTTGCAAAAAGCATACAATAAACTTTTCAAAGAAAGTTTGAGGTTGACTAAGTCTAACATTAAGCTATCTAGTGAAGTGAAGATGAGTGATGAGTCTTGCGTGAAACTCAAGCAAGAGCTTTTGGAAGCTCAAGCTCGGGAGAGTCAAGTTGAGAATAATAGGGATTCTTTATTTAATGAACTTGTGGAAATTAAAAGCATGAATATGAAACTTAGTATTGATTTGCATGCTTCTTTTGAATCTAACAAATTACTTGACTTAAAGGTAGCTAATTTGCAAGCTGAGCTTGACAAGGCCAATGCTATTTTTGAAAGAATGAATGCAGGTTCAAAGAAATTAGAAGACATTCTTGGTGCTCAAAGACAAACAAGTGACAAGTCAGGCCTTGGCTTTCATGGAGCTTCGTCATCTGAACAACTTGCAAGTAAAGTAAATGGAGCAAAATCTAAAGAGGTAAATCCTAAACCTAATAGCTTTAATTCTGCTAAGAAGCCTCTTCATATTAGAAAAGCTAATGGTGCGAGGTTTGTTCCTATATGTCATTACTGTAATATTAAAGGGCACATTAGACCAAATTGCTTCGAACTGCATGGATATCCATCTATTGCTCACAGCTTTGTTAGTCGTAATAATGTTGATCGTTTTGAACCAGTTACAAATCATGACAATATTAAAAAATCTTGGGCCAAATATACGGAGTATGATAATGTTAGGAATCTAACATTTAAGGGAATGAAACCTCAACCTATGCCTACTAAACAGAGTCAAGTAGGTTCAGTTAAAACAAGAGCAATTTGGGTAAGGAAGTCAGACTTGAGACCTTACACGTATTCTACCAACCATTTAGATGACCCTGGATCATCTAGAGGAGTAGACCTTGCCTTTTAAAGGCTTGCTCTTAATTCATTGCATCCAAAGTCTAGGTTGATTTTCTTGTCTATCCTATACCTAGAGTTATGATGATTTTTTTTTGTGCTTAGTTTCTTATCGCACTTAGTTTATATTGGTGTTTTTTTTTTTTTTTGTTTCTTAGACTATCGTTTTTTTTTTAAAGCCAAAAAGATTTTTTTTGATATATGATTGAAAAAGACAAAAACATTCACATATACCAAAAAAAAAAAAAAAAAAAAAAAGGGCAAAATTTTCTTCACACTGAGCATGCTGCACTTCTTGATGTCATTGCTATATCTCATACTAGTGCATCTCATGGTTCATACTTGTCATGCTTGCCTTCTCAAGAGCTACTTTCATGAGAATTTCATCGAAAAATCATGTGTATGCCAGTCACCGCTTGTGTTTGTACACGCCCATTGATAGCCTTGAGAAGTTGATCCTTATCTCTTTGGGTGAGTATTTGTCCTTGTGGTGGACACCGTATGTCATTCACTTTGGGTATTGACCTTTGACTTGCATACCCCATGTGAGGTCGATTGGCTTGGTTTGATGGGTTAAAAAAAAAAAAAGGGAAAATATAAAAAATTGAAAGACTTGAGGAAAGGGCTACCTCTATGTGCACGTGTAAGCTACCATTGACTTGCACCTCATATATTCTCTTTTTGCGTCATGGATTTAAGCTACGGCCTTAGATGTGTGAAAGCCGCCCATGACGGTGCACAAATATTATGTGATTATTTGGTATAAGGTTGGCATCTCTTGAGGGGGAGAATATCATGTTATATACTCGCTTAACCCCGTTTTTGATATAATCATACTTCATGCGGGTTAGAGTTGGTCTGCTGCCCTTGTGGAGAATGATGTAAGTTGGCCCCTTCTTGGTTGATATGACCTTATAGGGATGAGTTGATTCTATTGTTAAGGCTATCATTGCACACACCCACTATGACACTTGCATGATTTCATACCCATGGTCATTCTTTGAAAATTTCTTAGGGTAGCTCCTTTGAAAGCAATTATTACTTGGGGTATCATGCGCTGTTTCTTTTGTGTGTGATATATCTTGGTGATTGAGTGCTTCATGGTATTTTTTTTTTTTCTCTTTGAGATCCCTCTCTATGGGAGCATATTTATGTTTGGTTAATGATGAGTTTAGTTCAACTACTGATGCATTATTCATTATTTACATTCTTTTTAAGTTGGCATTTGATATCCTCTTCTACCTTTGTCATTCCATGACAAAAAGGGGGAGTAGTTTATTGGTTTTAACAGATTGTGCGTTTAAGGGTTGTTGAGTTACAACTTTGCAGGTGATCACATTCTGTTAGTGTGTTTTGTCATGGAAGTGCCAAAGGGGGAGATTGTAAGGACCAAATTCCGGAGTCACTTATATTGGCAATTCCTTATGACAAAACACGTATTTTATATCAAGTTGTAATTTTATTTTATTTATAGAGTATAGGATTAGAGTGGAAAGAATTTCTTTTTGTAATTGAGAGAGAAGATTTCGTATGGGTAGATTGAAAAGGAAAGATTGTTCTTGAGAGGAAAGAAATTGGTGCTCGTGTAAAGTGATGCATTTTAAATTAAGCCTCGGTGGACAAACAGATTGGTTAGATTAAATTACCGATTGATCGGTAAGTCTATTGGACGGTTCAATTAAGTCTCAGCATATCTCTTTGACCTAGAAGATTTTATCTATATAAGGACATGTGGACTAAGGCTATAAAAGGGGTGAGATGCTTTCATCCCTCGTCGGAACGAAAGAAATTAAAAAAAAAAGGAGGCAGCCATATTGTGTTACACGGCAGAGGGTTTTTATTCTTTTGAATCTTGGAGTAAAATGGGATCGATGAATTATTGAATGTACAAGACATCTTCAAGAGGTTTCAACATCTTCTTCAACTTATTTGAGAAAAGCCCTAAGGAGGATTCCTGGACAAGTTCAAGTCCTTCGGTGGATTTCCGGGAGGCAAACGGAAGGCTTGTGGATTCAAGGCAGCGGCAGTCAAGCACTGGGTGTGGTGAACGTGGATTCGACAAGTAAGTCTTAGGGCGATTTGTGAGGATTCGGAATCGTAGGGTAAGATTACTTGTAACCGCACAATGTTTTATAGTGTTTGATTCCTTCCCGTGGTTTTTTTCCCGTTTAGGGTTTTCCACGTATATCTTGGTGTTCTTCTGTTTATTGCTTTCTGGTGATTGATTGGGTTGATATATCGATTGTGGGTTGATATTGAAAAAGTTTAAATATAGCAAATATTTTAAAACCTAGAGGATCTAGGATTTTTCAGTAGGTAACCACGAACCTGTCCGAAAGGGTACAAAATTGGGTCATAAAGGATCACAAACGAGAGGATGCAATGGTTGGAAATCCAACTGTTGCAACGTTCCATATGCATGCACTTGTTCGGTTCAAACCGAACATCCACACCTGTTTGTTGGAAAATTAAATTGGGCTAGAGTAAAATAACTTTGGCCCAAGCAAGCCAAGCCCAATTTATTTTAATCAAACTCAGAGTCCGAGCGAGACGGGCGGTTCCTTCCATACCGAATGATCAATTTCGAGACCCAATTTCTTTCACATCTTAAAATGGTTTTATGCCCCAAAGGCAAAGACTACAAAAAAATCTTTCTAAGAAACCATTTTTCTAACAAATAGTCCAAAATTAATTAAAATTGATTTAGGCTTATTGTAATTTTTTTCATTATTTAGGCCTAGTCTTTTAGTTTAAAATTTGTATAGCTTTATTCTATAATTGTTGGTATTTTTTTAATTATTTTAGCTGAAGATCATACAAAACTATTTAATTTTGAGACTTATATCTAGTTGTGACTTGAGGCATTTTTAAATGTCAAGATTTGGACAGTTTTATCGTTTCTATGATTATAATTGTATTGAACATGTCTTCAATTTTATTAAATCAAATAAGTAGTTCGTTTAAAACATTGACTAGTATATAATTCTATGTAAATATTAAAAAAAAATAAAAGAGTCTTAATTGTGTCAACCCGAACACGATACGATTTTAAGCAGGTCAGGTTAGTGTCAAGATATTTTACACGTTTATATTAATAGGTGTTTTGACAAGAACCCAAAAAGACACGAAATACGAAATGACATGCACGACATGAACACGACACGATGCCTACCCTTACTTTGAATGGCGTTCGGAAGCCTTTCCCAACACCAAATGATCAGTTTCATAATAGGCCATATACTAAACAAGCCGAGCCTATACAAACAAGCCGGTCTTTTTTGAGCCAAGTCATGTTTTGGAATTTTAAGCTTGGCTCTTTTGCTAAACGAGCCTAAAACTTGAGCATGCACTCAACTCGATTACCAAACGAGTCGAGTTGAGCAAAGCCTTAACGAGTCTAAGCCTCGAGCAACTCGATTTATTTACAGCCCTAGATCCAAGCGGCTTGATTGTATAAAGTCTATCGGGAGAAAGTATATTGATGTATCATTATCCAAAACAAATTTTATTGGTCATTTACTCAAAAATAAATAAATAAATAAATTTTGAATCATGTGGCGTCCAACTATTTTGTACAGATCGTCTAGAATCTTCATATATGTCGACATAAGTAATCTTTATCTACTCTTCGCGGTGAAGGTGTGAGCACACTTGTAATGTTTAAATAGGCGTAAGCACCTTAATCTACTTCTAATAGAATGATTACGAGTGAACCAAGGGTAGTGTCACAATGAGATCCTTGCTTTGCCTCAATGAAGAGAACCAAACATTTTCCGTGTGGAAGAACAGCAAAACTAAAACCAGATCAAATCCATTAAATTGGATTAATAAGGTTGAATGGTAAACAAGGAAACAAAGGTGGAAATAAACTAGGCTAAACGAAATGGAATAAAGCTCAATGGGTTGAGTGAAACATGAATTGGAGATAGAAAAAGTAGTGGAAATAAATTGATAAAAGGAAGTGCTGGACTTGTGGTGTTGGAATCCCTTTTTAAGTCTTGGATGGATTCTTGTATTTACCCCAAGGCATTCGTATTGTATCAGGACTTGCTAGGCTCCGTTCTGCTTTCTTTTTAAATATTCTTTTTAAAAAATAAGGTAATTTCAAGTTCAAATATAATAAAATGAAATAAAAAATTTTATTTTTTTCGTACCGTTTAAAAGATCGCAATGAGATCTATCAAATAATATCCATATTGATAGGAAAATTATTTACGTAAATACATGATTTTTGAGTTTGAAATTATTTTTCTTTTTTAAAAGTTCCTTTTGTTAGAAATTGGAATGGGGCGGTCCCATCTTGTGCGTCCAATAACACCCACTTCTCGTGTTCCTAGATCATGGCCCATTCTCAATCAAATGGCCATTGAAAACCTTTAATTGGAGCCAAAAATCAAGGGTGGCGTTAATGCCACGGTCCTTTTTTTGTTAATGCCATGACAATTCAGAGTGAGTGACTATTATGCCCTTTTTCATCAATCTTCGAATCTGACCTTTCTTCTAACAGTTCTGGCCACTTCTCTCTCTCTCTCTCTCTCTCTCTCTCTCTCTCTCTCTCTCTCTCTCTCCCCTTCTCAACTACCCCTTTCATCTCATCTTATTTTGGGCATCTTCCATTCCAGATCTATTTATTTTGAGGGATCGAATGCTGGAGAAAACCAATTAGGGGTCAAAATATCTTAGAGGTCACCAAGTTGAATATGATTTTGCAACCCTCATATGATCCCGATCCAATCTCTTCTTTCCACACAAAAGCGACAAGATTGTTGGAAACTGGCTCCTTTCACCCATGAAGATAGTGTTTCTTCGAATTGAGCAATACCTGAGTACCATTCACTCAATTTCCATCTGCTATCTAAAGTGTTTTTGTAACGACCCTGATTTTTGGTAAATAAAAATTTCGTTAAATATTTGAATTTTATTTTTAATTACTTGGATTGCTTTTAAAATTCGTTTTTAATTTTTAATAATCCGTCATAATTAGATTTTAGTCCTTAAAAATTATATTTCTTGATTAGAAATCCTAATTAGCAAATCGAGTGGATTCTAACCGATTAGTTGGAGGAACCGGACTACCATTTCTCCTAGTTACACTTCCCTAACCCTAGATGGACCTTTTTGACCATCTGTGAGCCTTATAAACCCCTCCAAAAACCCTAGTTGAACACTTGAACCCTATGAAGTAATCATTTTACTTCCATGATTAGTCATTTCAAACCCTAATAATCATCAATATTCCTTTGTCCATTGGACAATAAATGTTAGGGAAAATATTATCCCTTGGACAATAGATGTTAGGCATGCCAATGAATGTATATGCTTGACAAGACTATTCACACCAAAGGAAGCAATCATTTTATTCCCATAACAAGCCATATCAAATCCTAATTATCACCAATATTCCTTTACCCATTGGTTCATAAATGTTAGGAAAATTTTTGACCATTGGTTAATAACAATTAGGTTGTCAATGAAGCATTGATTTGACAATACAAAATCATGGGCCAAAGAAGCCATTATTTTGCTTCCAAAAGAAGCAAAGATTAGCATTGCCATGTATGCAACCCTACGAATTATAGCCCTATACCTAAATTGCTCACTAAAGTTACTTTCCTAGATTCTCTAAGCACATATATAGGTATATCTACCTCATAGCCTATTATAAACATGCCTATATAACCTTATATGCACTTTTTAGGAAAATATTACCCATGAGACAATGTTCTTGTCATTGAAAGCCTTAGCACAATCATCTCCTATTCCATAGACCTATTAGGACTACTTTGTACTTTGGTATACTTATATACCATAAGCATATATATATATATATATATATATATATATATATATATATCAAGACACATTGTACAAGAGAGAGAGAGAGAGCCGAGAGGGAGAGAGGAGAGAGAGGCCGAGAGAGAGAGAGAGAGGAAGAGAGTGTGTGCGTGTGCATGTGTTTGGTCACTCAATCAAGCCATCTCTTTTGGCCAATCTCACACTCAAGCCACGTACAACTTTCCAACCATTTCTAGTCTTTCAAAGTACAAAGTTAGCCAATGATTTTGTTCTTTCTTATAGGAAAACTCTTTCTAGGACATGACAAGCCTTAAAACTCTTCATGATTACCTAAGTCATGGCCTAAAATGGAAGTGACATTACTTGGTATGCTTAAAAGGCTTGCCATGCTTGAAATGACAAGTCCATGGAGCAAAAAAGTGATAGGAAAAGAGAGAGAGGGAGGCCGGCTATGGAGGGAGAGAGGGAGGCCAAAGCTTTGATATAAATAGCACCCCACCCTTGCCTTGAACTCACATCTTCAAATCCTCCAACTTCTCTCTAGAAAAATCCTTGTGTTCTTACTTTATTTTCCTTGTTCTTGAGTTCTTTCCAAGTTCTTCAAGAAATTTATCCAAGGCCGCCACCAAACCACCACTCAACCATCCTTTCGATCCAAAAGTTTTAGTAGTAGTAGTCAAGATCAAGTTTCGAGAGAAACTTTTCTCTTTCGAAACTACCGTAGAAAGTCACTCCGTTTGAAAATCAACTTACCTTTCCGTAGCCGCTCTACCGCCAAGAAGAACAGTAGAATATCTCATTTACCTTCTCTAAGTATACGTAAAATTTTCCTTTTCCGTTAAAACTCTAAATATAAATGTATGATGCTTGTATGTTGAGAAATGCATGAGAAACTTGAAAGGTGATTTTCTTAAACAGATGAAAAGGAAGGGGATTATGTTGAATATGTCGACTTATTTTTCCGGAAAGACATATGTTATTCTAAACTTCTCACAAAGGAAGAACGAACGAGTTTAAAAAGATAATAATTTACCCTTGAAAGTAAGTATTTATATTTTGATCTTTAAAATGGTTATAAGAACATATACATGTTTACTATGATTTCTTGCATTACTTGTGGTTGTGTAAATAAAGCATAAGTGGTCTCCACTCCAAGGGCGTCCGTACATGAGGCGTTATGGTTTAAATTTGTGATTTTGAGCATGTTAAAGTAATATAGAGTTGGATGATCTTGCTAGTTTAGTTTCAAGATTTCAATAAATGAATTATGATTTCGTAAGTAGAAAGTCCTACCGCGGAGTCATTGCATGAAAACGAGAAACGGAAATCAAGAAAGTAGAAACATGACACCTAGGGTGTGGTTAATGGAAAAACGTGTTCCGAGAAATAAAATATTTTTGAAACTACATTATGGCCAGACGTGGTAGCCTAATGTGAGTAGTGTGTGTGAGTGCGTGCCAATGGGAACCCGGAGCGGCGGAACCATTGTGAGGAAACTTGAGAATCCGGAGCGGCGGAACCGAGGTTGGGTGTGTAGCTTGGTATCCGCGGAGAGGAACCAATACAATTGTGTGCCAATGAAAACCCGGAGTGGCGGAACCATTGTGAGGATACTCGGAAACCCGGAGCGGCGGAACCGAGGTTGGGTGTGTTAAAAAGAGATTTTGCAAATGTTGATTTGATAAAAGAAAAAGGTAACACGGTCTACGACGAGTCGCGTAAGAGAAACACAAGAATCGTGGACACCAACGTTACTAGATTAACAAATGTGGGTATGTCATTGTTAACTGATTTTGTCTAAGTATGCATCACCTATATGAAGATCGTTAATTTTGTATTATTAAGGATAGCAAGTAGGGTTATTCTATTGAGCCTTTTTAGCTCACGGTGTTACCTTTGGTGACTCTGACATATTATATCGGTGACGACGCTAGTATGATGTCTTAGACCTCATAAATGAACAAGGTGAACTCTACACCTTGGAAGCTTTCGGAGCCGAGGAGCTGGCTAGGATGGAAGATCAAGTAGAGTAGTAGATAGGAACCCTAGTATTACCCTTCCGCATGTAATAAAAGTACTTTTGTGAGAATTATGTTGTAATAATGAGCATGACTCTACTTAAGTTTTCAATAAAAATGTCTTTTTAACATTCCCAAAATTAGGGGCAGAGTAGAAAAAAAATATCGCAGCTTTTCTATCGGATTCTTCATCTTATTCGTCTTGTGAACTAAAGAATTAATTTCTCTATAAAAACAAATAATTAATGTTCCAATTTTCTATTGTCTGAATGTATAAATTTGCAGTTTCTGAGTGATTATCTTGATGGGTTACGTTGGAAGGATGCAATCGAACGGGGGCGGTGGCTTTTTTGTGGTTGGAAGAGTAAAAAGGACCCCAAAACGGAGGGAAGTGGGTTTCATGGTGTCGGAAAAATTGGGGCGGCAATGGCTAATTTGTAGTCGCCTAGTCGGAGTAGTTTGCATTGTGCTATGATAGTGATGATTGGTGAAGCCGAGGGAAGAAGTAGCGTAGAGAACAAAATTGAGTTGCTCCGTAAACTGTGAGAGAGAGAGAGAGAGAGAGAGAGAGAGAGAGAGAGAGAGAGCGGGGGGGGGGTCGCAAGAATTGACTGCACAGTTGCATCAAGCCTTGCAATGTGTCCAGTGTTCTAGTGTCCAGTGTTCTATCCACATAAACAAGAACTTCTCCATTTTTCTTGATCTTGGGTTGGTTGAATAAATCAAACAGGGATTGAGAGATTAGGGGGTGTTGAAGAAGGTCTTCGAGGGCATTTCAGTTTCTTTTTAAAAGTTCTTTTTAAAAAAGAAGGTAATTTTAAACTCAAAAATTATGTGTTTACACAAATAATTTTTCTACCAATATGGATCTTGTTTGATAAATCTCATTGAGATTTTTTAAACGGTGCAAAAAAAATCTGAAAATTATTTTTTATTTTTATATAATATGTGAGTTTGAAATTATATTCTTTTTGAAAAGGAAAGTTTAGAAAGAAAACGGAACGAGCTCGAACGTCTCTTCTGTCTTCTTGAATGATAAAAATTTCATTGACCTCCCCTGAGGTTTCTGACAAAGACTAAAACCTCCTCTAAGGTTTCTGAAATGTCACTGACCTCCCTTGCTTTACCTGACAATGTGCAAATACCCCCTTCTATAAGTTAGACTTCAAACGGTGTCTAATTTGGGGTTTGGATGACTTAAATACCCCTCCTTTCCTGAAACCAAACACCATCTTCTACCTCTGATATCACTCATAGCTAACTCCATGCGATATCCAACAGAAAAATGGAAATTAGTTGGCTTTTTCTCGAAAACCATATTTAAACCATATTAGTTAAAAACTTAATTCTTTTTCCGTCTATACACACCTTAGGCTTCCATAACTTTTAGAAAAAAAATTAGTTGTGTTTATTTGAATTTTTTTTGCGTTTGTTAGTTTTGCGCCAAATTTTTGTGACTTATTGATTCGTCTCGACAAGACGAATCGGAAAAGTAAATTTTTTTACTTTTACTCAAATATTTTGAATAAGGACCACTTTTAAGTAAAAAAAAGTAGGAAAAAATTTGACTTTTTTTTTTAAACTTAAAAGTGGTCTTTATTCAAAATATTTGGATAAAAGTAAAAAAA
Organism: Rhododendron mucronatum var. ripense; assembly: GCA_019656295.1. Classification (NCBI taxonomy): domain Eukaryota; kingdom Viridiplantae; phylum Streptophyta; class Magnoliopsida; order Ericales; family Ericaceae; genus Rhododendron; species Rhododendron mucronatum. The sequence continues at coordinate 2,791,668 of BPLT01000038.1, read as the reverse complement.
AAAATAGTTTTTGGATTCGTCTTGATGAGACAAATCGGAAAGCTAAAAAAACGAGGCACAAAACTAACAAATGCAAAAAAAAGAATTCAAATAAGGACAAAAAAGTGAAAAAAGTTATTAATGGAACGGGATTGTCAAAAAAAATTGAAAAACAATCAGTGATTGTGAAAACCCCTACATTTTTCCGTATAGTCCATCGTCACCCATTGGATTGTCAACAACTACCCAACAATACTGGTCATCTCGTACTCATCCATTTATGAAGGTATGTCACGCCCTCGATTTTCTAGTAAATAAATAAACCATTTTGATAAAAGACCCTCGCACGTATATAATACCCAAAGGGGAGTTCCCACCTGTTTAATTTACAAACGAAATCCCCAAGTTTGGAGAAATACATCATTGGCAGCATGGCCCAAATTAATTTAAGTACAAGTACGAACAAGTCATTAAATCACAAATGGTTTAGTCAAAAGAAATCAAAATGAATTAGTTACAAGTTCATCTTTAATCAAAGTAGGTGATTTACAAAGACGATTCAATAGCTAGACTTCGTTAGCTTCCAAAAATGTCTTCCACAATGAGCATACGATGTAATGCAAGTCACTGCTTGTCATTAAAACCTGAAAAGAAGGATTTTGTTGAGCTACACTAGCCCAGTAGGAAATTCTATAGTCAAGCTATATGTAAATGCGAAGAAACATGCAATAAGAGAGAATAAGTTTCATTTAAAAGACATGAGATACAAGAGGAATTACCAAGATGAACAGACGATTTAACTCTGGGATTTCGGATGTCTTAAGGATAACCATAACCATAACCATCAACACGTCGACCAGAAGTAGCAATAATACTCACATCAATCAAACAAATAACAACAATAGTCCAATCATCTCATAACTTTTCGAATGAATGCCACAAACCACTTCCTCATGTCATACCATTCACCGTAGAACTTTATTTCATAAAACTTTCCTTTCTTTAATAAAACCTTGGTAGAATTGACCATTTATTCTCTTTTTCAACAGCCACGATCATAAACAACAAACAATCCAAACTTCAACATAAACTTCTAAAATCAATCAAACTTCTCTTCATCCGGGGGAGACATTCAACTGTGTTACCACCCCATGCGTGACAGTGAATTCTCTTCACCCGGGAGAGACATTCAACTGTGTTACCACCCTTTGCGTGACAGTGAATTCTCTTTACCTGGGTTTCCGCATTACCACACCTTGCGTTGCGGGCCCTCTAGAGTCCTCGCATTACCACACCTCGCGTTGCGGGCCCTTTATTCAAATTCTCAATTCAAGCATACACACACATAAGCCATCGTTCAATTTACAAGCAAGCAACATTTTCCAAAATCACATTGCAATACAAACTCGTAAACATGTCACATCGTACATTGATAATTACCTTAAGTTCATGTCATTTCTCCAAGTGTATCACAACGTCCTTCTTTACATATCGAAACCACAATCGACTTTTCAACACATCACCCGCTGGGTTCTAAACGAGAATCTTATAGAACGAGCGTCAAAAGAACCTATGGAGCTCAACAAGACGAGACACGAGGATACGAGTCACAATACTACCCATCGGATCACTAGATAAGCTCATATATACTCATAACTCTCACCATTTTATCCCTTATAGCCCAAAGTACTCCTATCGCCCTTACGGTACTTTTCCCTAACTAACGCCGTTGATATTATGCTTTGAAGAGTGCTAAAAGACAAGATCAACTAACGATTCATCAGGGCATAAGCAATTATGCTCAAGAGTAACTTAAACATATCCTAATCAGATAAGGAACCATAACGTGGGTCAAGAACAACCTTAGGAATAGCCATAGACATTGGCAAGCTGACACACCTCTACTCAAATGATCATAACTTTCTGTGTACTAATTGTTTAAAGGTGATTCCAGTGGAAAATGAAAGCTGACTTCAAGACCTTCGATTCGATATAAAAGTTGCATGAAACGGATGTCGGACGAAGAAGTTATGGCCGTTTGAAGTTGGGTTGAAACCCAGAAAGCAAGCAGAATGTTCCAGAGAGGGGAGGGATCGATCCCTCCTCTCTTGGGGATCGATCCCCAAGGGCAAAAATCCATATTAAGTCCAGATTTGAATGAGGGATCGATCCCTCATGCTTGGGGATCGATCCCTAGGCGATTTTGGGCGATTTTCTGCAGATTTCGACAGCTTTTCAAAGAGGCAATGGTTGATGATCTAAACTCGATTAAAGCATGTAATCAACTCATAAACACATAGAATAAGTAAGAAATCCCTACCTTGATGATCAAAGATCGAAGTTCACGCGATTCGAGCAAGCCCTAGCTCTAAAGACTTCAAAACCAAGCGAATACACCTCCTCCAAACTTGAACGAGCACAACCCGTGGCCTAGAACACTTGAGGAATACGATTTGGTGGAAGATCTTAGTGCGTTTCAAGTTTGGGAGTGAGTTTGAGGGTGAAGGAGTAGAGAGAGAGAGAGCCGAAGGAGAGGGAGAGGGAGCCGAGAGTTAGAGATATAGAGAAATGGGATTTTAATCCCCTACACCCCCACACACACATATATATATACTAGTACATATACAAATCACACACACACTCCCTCAAACATCAATCCTATCATTTAAGCCCCGAATCAAATAAACTCACAATTTCCTTATTTATTTGGCATTCTAGTATTTATAAAACCTTTAAACCATTTTTGAAAAATACAGGTCTCTACAAGGTATTTATCAAAAAGAAGTTCAGATTAATGAAAAAGAATTCAAAACGTAAAAAACAAAAAAGAAGAAGGTATTTATCCAATATCGACTATGAACCAAAGTAATCAAGACGTTCAGATTAATAAAAAAGAATTCAAAACGTGAAAAACAAAAAAAGGATATTTATCCAATATTGACTATGAACCAAAGTAATCAATCTCATACCGACCAACATAAAATTTTTTCTACTGGAACGGTACATATCGGTACCGGTAACCCTGGCCTCCCACTTGGGGAGGACAAGAGTTACCATCTAGGACAGGAGCCCATTGGTGTTTTAAAGATGAGTTGGAGATACTCTAATTTGAGTAAAAATTGAGTGAAAACTTCGGTATGAAACACTCCAATGAATGAACCCAAATCTAAGCACAAATATGAGTGCAATTTTCATTATTGATAGCGCTATAAATTTGGGAGGGAAAAAATAGCCTCACAAAATTTTGAGTGAAAATTTGAGTGTTCCTTGATCTAATCAAAATTTGAGTAAAATCCCAATTTGGTTTAAATTTGAGTAAATGAGTGGAGTAAATTTTTTTAAAGAATTTTACTCGAATTTTGAGTTTGATAAAATAAAGGGTAAGGGTTGGGGATGCTTCCTCTGTCTCAAATTAAATATCCCCTACGATTTTTCGTACATTTTTAAACCCCAAAGAAATATACTTCTACATATTATTTTTTTAATTTTTCTTATATCAAATTAATGTACTCAATGAGCACATTATTTTGGTGTAAAAAATTAAAAAAAAAATCTGTAAAAGTATACTGTACTCCCTCCGTTCTAAATTGAGAGTCTCTTATGTCACACCCTCGATTTTCAACATAATTATAAAGGAATTTTCATAAATAAAATCTCACTTAATACGCACAATTCCCCAAAAGAAAGTTGACATTTCCATTTCCATCAGTTTCGCTCTAACGCCCAAATTTTCACAAAAGTACATCTTTGGCTCAATGGCCCCAAATCATCAAAAGTATTGAATATCAAAGAAATTAAAAGCTTACAATATTCTTTAATCAAAAGATTTACAATTAGAGTTACAAATACATCTTTCAAAAATAAATTACAAAGATGCCTTAATAACTCTTCAGTGTTAGCTTTCAAAATCGTGTCCACAATCCATGCACTCCCAACATGAAGTTACTGTCCAGAGTTAGCACCTGAAAAGAAAGTAAGGTTTGAGCTACACTAGCCCAGTAGAAAGCTCTAATCCAACAATGTATGCATATGAAATGTAGGAATGATAACAAGAGGAACAACAGCAACTGAGACCAATGGAATGGAGCAACAACAGTAATCCAACTTCAATCTTTCATTTCCAAAATCAATCATATTTTTCAACGTATAAACTTTGAAAGCATCGTGAATCAAAATGTATCTCGCACGTGTGTCAAGAGCCGAAGCTCGTACTGGGCCAATTAAAGGACCCCAATGTCCTCTGCCAGGCTCTTTACCCATTCGGGATGTCCTGATAGGAGCATATAGCTCATGCCGGGCCATTTATAGGACCCCGATGTCCTCTGCCAGGCTCTTTACCCTTTCGGGATGTCCTGATATATTTTCGTTGTGTCCGTAAAGTTTCAAAATCCTTTTCCAATCAGTCCGTACCGTTCAAATCCATTTTTGGTCCATAAACAATTTTGTACAATCATGTTCAAATGGGCATTAAGATCATGGATGCATGCAATGAAGACATTAGGTATGAGTACTCAAGTTAAGGGATCATTCGGGAAGTTCTCGGAGTGATTCAGAAGTGAACGGAACCCAAAACAATAAAGGATGGATCAAGTCAGCAAAATTGTCCAGACAGAAAGTGTTATCGATAACCTTAACGAGTGTTATCGATAACAATAGGTTGAGGTCAATTAAAACGCAACGTTATCGATACCATGAAGGGAGGTATCGATAACAAATGGGTTAATATCGTTCCAGACGCGAGGGTATCGATAACAAATGGCAAATGTTAGGGATAACGATGCAACGTTAGGGATAACGCTGACAGTGTTAGGGATAACAATGACAAACGTTAGGGATAACGATGCTATGTTAGGGATAACAAGAACAAACGTTAGGGATAACGATGCATTTCTGGGCCTGAAACATAACGTTATCGATAACAATGGAAATGTTATCGATAACAAATGGGTTTCGGGCAGATTTTTGACAGAACCACGTGGGTTTTCAACAACAACAACAACAACAACAACCACCACAACAATCAATGGCACGAATCAAGGCAATAGAAACAAGTCATAAACATATATTGCAAGTTAGAACTCCCTACCTCAAAGATTGGAGACGAAATCGAAAGATTTTCCAAGCCCGAGCTCCAAATTCGAAAATGGAAGGATTTCGCCCCTACCGAGCTCAAGCCAACGCAATACGGACCGCAATGCACAAGGGAATGAGGGTTTGGAGGTTGGGTTTTGTGTTATTTGGTTGAAATTTGGTAAGAGTGAGTGAGGGAGAGGGAGACCGAGAGAGAGAAGAGAACGGGAGAGTGAGAGAGAGTGGGAATTGGGGAAAATTGTTTCCCTGCCTCTCACACACACAAGCTATATACACACACATCACACTTTCACCCCTCTAAATGCAACACTTTATCACTTTAGCCCCAATTCTCAAAGTTCTAAATCGCTTTCCTCCTTTTTATTTCTATTTAAAACATTTAAATAAATTTTACGAATTTACGGGTCTCTACATCTTATCCATTTTGGGATGTTCCAAAATAATTATCCTTTTCCAAAAATAGAAGTGGAAATTTGATAAAATTCAAAAGTGTTCCTTTTATTTGAATACAAATGGTGCAAAATAGGTAGAATATAGGGGTAATGGTGGAAAGTAGATGAAATGATTACATGTCCCCTAAAAAAGTTGGAATTCCAAAGAGGGACTCTCATTTAGGAACGGAGGGAGTATTTTTTTAGAGTTTAAAAATACACGAAAAATTATAAGGGACATTTAAATTGGGACAGAGGGAGTAGTAAGTTATTCATATTATCTTAGTCAAATATAATGGCACTTTGCATTTATTGTTTATATACAGACACATTTATTATATAAAAGTATGTGCAAACACAAAAGAAGATGATGTGTTATGGTGAAGGTAGAGTGTTGTCATGGAATGAAGATACACGTGGTTCACTGTGGAAGTGGTGTTTGGTTATGGTGGGAATAGGTTGTGGGAAGGGTAATCTTGTCATCTAACCACTAAAAGATGCTAACATCATTGCTTTCCGTTAAATATCTAACAGAAAGTTAAGTGAAGGGGGTATTTGCACATTGTCAGGTAAAGCAAGGGAGGTCAGTGATATTTCAGAAGTCTCAGGAGAGGTTTTTGTCTTTGTTAGAAACCTCAGGGGAGGCCAATGAAATTTACCCATAAAAAAGAAAAAGAAAAAGAGTCTCCATAAGTCCTCACAAAGATCTGCCAAGTGTCCCCCTGTACCTGTCCAGATCCTCTAACTTAGGGCCTGACTGAACAACCTCTCTAAGAGGTCGTTCCACTTTTTCAAAAAGTAACCTTTTAAAAAAGAAGATAAATTTCAAAGTTAAAAATTATTTGTTTACGTAAATAATTTTTCTACAAATATGGATCTTATTTGATAGATATCATTGAAATATTTTAAACGATGGAAAAAAATTGAAAAATTATTTTTGATTTTCGTTATATTTGAGATTAAAATTATCTTTCTTTTTAAAAAAAAGATTTTTGGAGGAAACGGAACGGGAGCTAATTCAGGGCTAAACTGCGTAGCCCTATGATTTAACAGAAAGTTGGTGTACTGCACATTTCTACTGCTAGATTTCATAAAAATATCAAAAAATATTCATAATTTTAAAATAATTTTTTATGTGACTTTAAAAAAATCAGCCAAAACGGCTATCGAAAGTATTTTTTGAATTATTAAAGGCGAAACTGAGCAATTGAGCAGTTTCTCCTTACGAATCTAGAAAAAATACTTCTTGATATTCATTGGAATTGATTTTTTTTACAAGGCTCCCACAAATTATTATTTTAAAATTTTAAAATATTAAAAATATTTTTTTAAATTTTTATAAGATCAGGAGTGGACCCTACACGCGTGCGATAAAAACTTTGCGATGATTTAAGACCTGATCCGTATCATCCAGGTGCCCTTCTTTCGTTTTCTCTTTTATGTACTTCAACAGCAAACCCTCCAAGTGTCCCATATCCACCCGTTTTTTTTTAAACAAAAATGCTACACGAGCAATGGATGTGCAATCGCTTTGCACAATTGATCGCTATCCGTCTATTGTTATACTCCCTCCGTCCCATAATATTTGTCCGGTCCGCAAAACGGAGACTACAAAATAATGCATTTCTTTCAAGAAAAAATTCAAATTTTTTTCACAAGTTAAAAGAACTCGTCGAGATCTAGTAAGTTGTTGAATTTTTTCCTAACTTTTCTTATAAAAATATAATTATTTTTACGTCTCCGTTTTGCGGACCGGACAAATATTATGGGACGGAGGGAGTAATGGACTATCCAGATTCGCTTAGAGGATAAATAAACTATTCGCGCAAATAGTTTATTTAAAACCTGGACCGTCCAAACACATCTGGACGGCCAGAATTTGTTGCACAACACACACAACGGTTGTGTGTAGCATTTTTGGCTTTGTTCGTTTTGATATTTAACTTTATTTTCTAATCATTACCCTATATTTTTTTTAATCATTACCCTATTTTTTCAATTATTACTTTTATTTCTCTCTCTATCTCTCTCTATCCATTACGTATTTCTCTCTCCATCCACTTCTTTTCCTCTATTTCTCTCTCCGTACTCTATGAGGGATTCGGTTTTTTTTTTTTTTTTTTATCAAACCACAAACATAACATACAACATACTCCGTACTATACTAAACTTGATAATATAGGAGGAGAAGTGATTCGGCGTGGTCAAATACCCATTACTTCCATACAACCCTTGACTCAGAACCGTTGACCATTAACAAAATAATATAACACAAATGCCACGTGCCATCAGTTCATTGTCGTGCCAATCAATCAATGATTAAACAAATACTGTAGTGCACTAATAAATCCCAACATCTCGGCAAAATTAATTTATCATTGCGTGATTTCTTATGCGATGTGATGGCAATCTACTGGCTGGTCATTTTTGGAGTAAACAAAATATATAAATAAGCAAAAAAAAAAAAAAAAACTCATAAGGAACACAATGTAAATAAGCAAAATAAAATTCAAAGGAACCACAATATATGAGGTGAATAACAACTTTGACTTCCTTTAACACTTTTGAACGAGTAACACTACTTCCACCAACAGGGGGACTCAGTGGCTGGACGAGTAACACTACTTCCACCAATAGGGGGAGTTGGTGGCCAGCCACCGACCGGCGTGTGGGGCCTACTCTAGGTTCCGCACGGATAATCCGAGCCGTTTAAAAAAAATTTAAAAAATTCCGAGTGGGCATCGGTTCAATTCGATATGTATAAATGCTCGATCCAAGCTTTCCATTCTTGAAAATCAGAAAATCTAATCTTTCCTTTTTTTCCAGGTTTTTCAAGAATGGGAAGCTTGAATTGAGCATCCACACATATCGGATTGAGCCAATCCTCACATAGGCCTACTTAGAATTTTTTTTTTAAATTTTTGAACGGCTCGAATCATCCGTGCGGGGCCCGGAGTACAGGACCCCACACGCCGGTTGGTGGCCGGCCATCGACTCCACTGTCGGTGGATGTAGTGTTTTTGCTTTTTGTAAAGAGCCGTATTTTTGAAGAAAAAAATTGTTTAAAGGATTATCATTGAAAAGAAATGAGAAAAAATGTGAGAATTGCGGAATTTATTTGATTTGGGGCTTAAATGATAGGATTGAAGATGGAGGGAGTGCAAATGTAATTAGTGGTGATTAAAAATCCCCAACTCTGTTTCTCTCAAGGTTCTGAATACCGTACTGACTTAGGTACTGATTTTCTTATTGGTACTGCACGTACCGGTACCGAATAGTTACTGGGTACCGTTTCGAATTTAGCGCTACTACCATTATATATAGTTATAAATTGAGAATTTTTTCCCCAAATTCATCATACTAGTACCTGAGTCTCAAAAAATTACTCACATTATATAATCACTATTCTCAAATCATCATTTAAATCTTTTTCAAAAAAAAAAAATTTCTATAATAGGAAAAGTTGGGAAAAAAAGAAAGAAGGGAAACCACTTTCACATGTAAAATTACCCTAAAGCCATCCAGTTTAAACAATAGATACATAAAAGGGTAATTTTGTCTTTGTCGGTTCTAGGGTTCTCATTTATATTACTCGTATCTACCTTTGCCTATTACATAAGCTGCACAGCCCCTCTCTCTCTCTCTGCCATGGTAGCACAGCCACAGGTGTAGATCTCTCTCTCTCCCCGTTAGATGATCTGCACTATTTGCGTTTGATATACAAACCGAAATCAACGGACAACAGATCTCGAGGATTTGGGGCTACACTAGTGCGTACAAGTGTCGTTGAGGCTCAATTTGGGAAGTAAAATTGCAGAGATCAGGTGGTGAAATTAACCAAATGAAATTAGCGGTATCTTCATCTCGACCGAGATTCTCCCAGTAAGCCAGAATTGTCCGAGATCAGCCAGAAAGTTGGATGAGACGGAAATGGAGGTCAAGGGTACCGGATTTGTGCTAAAACGGGACGTACCAGACGGGACGTACCGGTACGGAATGGTATCCACAACCCTGGTCTCTCTACTATCTTGTCCGTCTCTCCCTCTCCCACCGGCTCTCTCACTCACTCACAACTCACTCCATCACTCAAAATGCACATAAATCAACCTCCAATTCATCATTTACGTGCGTATTGGAGCTCGTACATCATTGGCTAGAGCTCGATGGAGGTGTATTGCTCACGATGTCGATTTTGGAAGCTATGGCTTGATCTATCTTTGGGTTTCGTTCTTCAATGTGAGGTAGGGATTTCTTACTCACTCTATATCTATATAAGTTGATTTTGTACCTAGATCGTGCCTTGGATCATTGGTATTTGTGTTGTGTTTTCCCTTGAAAATCTGCAGAAAAATCTACTTGAACTGAGCTGATATCGATACCATTTTGCATGGGTATCGATATCCTTGTGTCTGGAACGTTTTTGGCCCTTTGGTATTGATACAATTTTGCTAAGTATCGATACCAGTTGTTTAAGGATAATTTTTGCTGCATTGTTCAAAACTCTATGGTTCCAACCCCCGATCACTTCTAACACCTCTTAAACGTCTTTAAACCATCTCTAAGCTAGGTTACTTGTCCCCCAATGACTTATTGATAGTTCCCATACCTGAGACACTCGTAAAACGTAACACTAGTATCGTTGTAGACGAATGGTACATCGTAAGTTTGTTTAAGAGTACTGTAGGTGATGCGTGGTGTTGTGATGAGTATATTTGGTAGGTGTGAATGAGTATATTTGGTAGGTGTGAATCGGTCTAGTGATCTGAAGGGTAACATAGTAACTCGTATCCTAGTGATTTGTTTCGTGGTGATACGTCTTGTATCCTAAGTATCGATACTGGCAGGTAGTATGTCATAAAGTTACTATGAGTTGGTAAGTTCCTTAGCGTATTGTGAAATACGTGGGGAAATGAGTGTATTTATTTACTAGCCGATGTCATGATATGATTGATTGTTTGGAGTGCTCTGAGTTGTGAATGATAAATTGACATGTGGATATAGCGAGATTGGACACTACGGGTATCACCATTCGGTAGAACAGCCAAAATGGTGAGATGACTGGACTGAAAACGAACGGACGGTCATGCGATATGCAATTCCGTTAAGCAACGATTTATGATATAACGAACAGACGGTTATGCGATGTGCGATTCCACTAACCAGTGATTTATGATATAATGAACAGACGGTTATGTGATGTGCGATTCTGCAAACTAGCGAATTATGATACATAGATTGATGTTTATTTATCGATGAAGGGACAAATGATTGATTTTATCAAGATTTTTTTTAAAGAATGAATTTTGGTTTTGAAAAAAAGAATATTAAATAAAATCCTATGGCATTCTTGATGTGAATCAACGGTATTTGGGCACAAATCAACGGATTCCGATATTCAAGCTCGAATCAACGGAGCTTGACCCGTATTGGTCTTGTTCTTTTTTCACAAATCATTTTGCAATAAAAAAAAAAGTTTTATGGGAAAGAGGTTGGATAATCGACAATGTGAAATTGAGGTAGATTGTAGTGTTCACACATGAAGTAAATGAAGCGGTTGAGAATTCATTGTAGGTTGTTCAGTTTGATGTGAGTTTAGTACAACTTCTAGTTGACATGTGCATCGATAGGGATCCCGATAAGACGTTTAGAACATTGAAGTCGATGTCTGCTTATTTATTATGGTAAATCTTCGTTGCTATTGTTCACTCATTGAAACTCATTCATTTCTGGTGCACATTTCACCTTATTTTTCATATAGCTTGAGTATAAATTTCTTTATTGGGTGCATGTTTACTCAAACCGATTATCATTTCAGGTATAACACATTGTGGTGACATGAAGTGCATGACTAGTATCTTTGTTTTAAAAGTTATTTTCAGGAGCTATCTATATGTTTGTAAAATAAGCTGTATTGTACTGTACTGTAATACCTTAATTTTTAATGTTGTAATTGTGGACAAGTTTGTGGAATTGGGTACCGTATCGTATTTTGGGATATTGTGTGTACTATTATGAGGATTTTGTATTTCAAATGGTATTGCTATTATGTTGAAAATCGAGGGCGTGACACTTTTAAATGGATCTGAACAAAATTTGATCCAATTAGTGAAACGAATATAAGCGTGTTCTTTTGGATGTTGTATGATTATTTTATTTGACAGAGTTTTTTTTTTTTTTTTTTTATGGTGGAAGAGAAAGAAATGTATTACTGAGTAATAAAAATAAGAAAAGTACAATTGTGCTATCGCCATTATAATAATGAAGACACGCCAGTGACGAGCAAAAACTAAACTGGGGCCTAAGGAACAAAATATAGCGTACTGATCTGCAAGACACAAAATACACAACTACTATGATATCGCAAGAAAATAAAAGCCAACAAGAGGCCTAGGGACATCGGCGACAATCGAAGGCCAACAAGAGCCTAATAGACAAAACATAGTGTAGAAAGTGCGTGTTATGTGCATGCGGCCGAAAACAAGAGCCTAAAAAAAATAAGTGCAAAGGAAATCTAAACCCACCACTGCAAGTCCTACACTACAGCTGAAAACTTCTAACAAACCTAAACTAATGCATCCCAAGAGAACCCCAACGGAGGTTAGCTAGAGCCACCAACAACGAGCAAATCAAGCCAGAGCAGCCACAACCCCTCAACCAAAGGCAACCAAGGCGCTAGCCGGATTGTGCACATTGAAAACAATGGCTGACACAGATCAGCTAGCCATTAAAACCAATCAAACCGTCGCAAAACCCTGTTCGTCATGGAGCTCCTAGCAAACCTGTAATAAAAAACCTAGAAACCCCCCAAATCAAGTATTCAGCCATGCACTTGCTAGGCCTGAATAGAACTAACAAGGAAGGGAAAGATGAGTGGGAGAGTTGGATCTAGTTGGAAGAGAAAGAGAGAAGAAGACCGATCAGACGGGAAGGAAAAATCGAAAAGGGGGTCGATCGGATTTGTAAAAAAATCTAGCCAAACGAATTGGGAAGAGGCGATCGAGAAAAGGGGGCCGAACAACTAGGTTAGTGAGAAAGAATCGAGTGGCTGGCAATGGGCTCCGTGACATCGGAGTAGTAGGATGATGGAGAGAGCCAAGCCAGAGGCGACGACTAGGCAGCAGATAAACATGGCGGCAATGGAGTATGAACGCGCTCACTCTACGTTCTGTGTACGCTAAAAGTGTTTTGGGGACTTTCTTTCTCTAGAAAATTATTATTATAAATTGGTTGTGAAGTACATGTGTCTTGACAGAGTTAGTTTAGACTAGAGAGTAAAGAACAATCCAAATGCTAATTGGATTTTGTTTTACTTCCCAATTTTAATGGGGCTTTCAGTTGGCAGTGGCGGAACCAAGATTTCTTTTTTGGGATGGCATTGCTTTGATGGATGTCCACTTGCATTGTTAAATATATTTTATAAAAATATTCAGAGAAAAGTTAAGTGTAGAGTGAGCACAATACTGATCGTCAAGATATGTATAAGTTTAAGGACGGAATTAGGTATCGCACCCGAGATTCTACCATTTGTGTTTCGCCCCCCCTGACCCTTTTTAAGGGGGCCGATGCGAGGTTGGAAGGAAAGTAATCTGGTTCCTATAGATGCGACGTAGTTTGAGGAAGAGCTTTGTGTACTATAAAAGGGGTTCGGATAATTTAAAAAAAGGTTTGATTTTTATACAATGAGGGGGTTTCGGAAAAGAAAGGAACCGAGCTTTCAGCAAGCTGCCTACGTATCTTCGGGGATAGAAGAATCAAGTCCGACCATAGTTTAGGGCACAAAGGGGTTTGGAAATTAACTCAAAGTCGCATCGGGCTTAGAGTTTAGGTGTGCCAGGTCACCTCTTGAATATCCGAAAGAATAGTTCTAGTATTTTGAAAAGAATTTCGCAAGCTCGAGAGCCCGATTTTAGAAAAGAGTGACTCTATTTTGCTATAGGAAAAGGCTTTAGGTCTGCGAGGTCAGAAAACAAGAGGTTCAGTGATTCATTATTACGTGTAGGAAAGCCGGAGCACCCTACCCCACCCTTGCAGTACTCGTTATCTTTAATCATGCAGTAGAAATGAGTTGTTTTCAAACGAAGATGAAATAGAAGGTCATTATGTAATTTTTTGGGTTTTATTCATGCCCAAGCTTATTGGAGAATGACCTTTTTCAAAATAGAAGGTGGATCGCGCCTAGTCGAAAGGCTACCTACGTATCTCCAGAGCAAGAGAAATCAGGTATGCGTAGTTCGGGGTTTGAATTTACAAGGGGGCGATGCTCGGCGAACCGCTAGGATTAAAAGGACTTACCACAAACTTAGGAAAAACTTATACAATCAATAATGAGTCTTCGATGAAAAGTTGAAGGGTATCAACGTCGAATTGCTCGTGCATTTGATAAGAAGGTGAAGTCCAGGGGCTTGGTCGAAGGGGACATGGTTAAGAAGGAGATCTGAGCTCCAGTGTTCGATCCTTGCGGAAAGCTCCGGCCGAAGCGCTCAGGACCATACATCATCAAGACCATCTTGTCTGGGGGTGCTGCCAAGCTCATCGATCTCGACGGTAATGAATTCAGCACCCTGGTCAACCTGGATTAACTCAAACGTTACTATCCCTGAGAGATGCTCGTTGGATCGAAAACCACAAAGGTGGGCGATCCTAAGCAAAAGTTAGAGCAGTCTGCTAGACCGAAAACCTAAGGAGGCAACCTGGGCCTGAAAAAAGTCAATTGAGGCTGGGAGGGGTAAAAAGGTAATTTGGGAATAAAAATGACTCTATGAGATTAAAACATTTATTTGGTAGAGATTTGAAAAAAAGTCAACCGAAATCCGAAAAAAGTTGACTGGGGCTCAGAGAGGTAAAAAAGTAATTTGACAACGAAAATAGCTTTATTGGATTGAAATATTATTTAGGTGAAATTTTGAATAAAGTCAACTGGGCCCGAAAAAGTCAACCAGAGCCTGGAAGGGTAAAACGGTGATTGAGAGGTAAAGATAACTTAGTTGGGTTAAGATATTGATTTAGTTACATTTTGGGAAAAAGTTAATCCGAGGCTGAAAAAAGTCTGCTGAGGCCAGGGAGGGGTAAAAAGATAATTCGGGCGATATAGTTATCGTCGTTAAATTTTAATATGACTTTTATGATTTTCCGAAAAAAGTCCACTCAGGGCACAGAAAAAGTCAATCGGGGCTCGAAAAGGGTAAAAAGGTAAACCGAAAGATAGTGACAACTGAGTTTCATAATAATATTAAATTGTTTTCTCGTAACAAGTATCGAGTCAGCCTTTTGCATTTCTCGTGGGGTCCTTAATTTCTCTGGGAATGTTTTTATGTTATTTTAAGTTTCTAAGTGTCTTTTATGTTTTCAAGAGTCAAACACATTTTTCAATTAGTCTATGGTCAAAGTCTTTTTTAATTTGTGTCTTGAAAATGTTAAGTGTCTTTTTCTATTCTTGGAGGGTTGTTCCAAGTTGTCACGCCCTCGATTTTCAACATAATTAAATAATACATTTCAATAAAAAGAAACCTCGCATATCGTTTGCGTTACCCAAAGGAGTTTTCCACCTGTTTAACTTTACAAATAAATCCTTAAGTTTAGATAATTACAACTTTAGTTAAATTGAAAATTCATGACTGATCAGTTACAAAACCAACTTTAACAAAATGATATCTTCACAAAATGACGAGATAACCAATGATGTCAGCTTCCAAGGTCTTGCACTGCCAAGCACACAATGCATGCAATCTATCACCCGATGTTTGAACTTGAAAAGAAAGATTTGGTTGAGCTACACTAGCCCAGTAGAGATTCTAAGCTCAAGCTATATGCAATTTGAATGAATCATACATCGAGAATGAATGAGTATTGACAGATACGCCTATACGACAAGTGACTACCAACAAGCTGCCAATTATCGTCTAAGAGTCCTAGACTTCATATCAATGTCACTAGCCGTTTACTTCTTTAACTAATTATATTATTAAACTCACGCCATTCCACATTTGTCTATAATCAAATCACATCTTATTATTGTTCGTACGGTAGTACAATCTTTCTCGTGATCACATTGATCTTCATTAAACCCCTTTGTCGCAAAACCTTTCTTTTCCTTTAATCCAGTATTTTCCCATCAATAATCACTAGGGTCACCTCGGGTCTGGTTCCATCAAGCGCAGGGTCACCCCGAGTCTTTTCCCTTAATAATAATAATCAGTTGAGGTCACCTCGGGTCTAGTTCCCTCGAGCGCAGGGTCACCCCGAGTCTTTTCCTCCAATAATATGAATCAGTTGGGTCACCTCGGGTCTAGTTCCCTCGAGCGTAGGGTCACCCCGTGTCTTTTCCCGCAGTAACGACCCCTCGGGTCACTTTTCTTATCTTTCATAATCGTCATCATTTCTTAATCCATTTCATCATCAATCTATTGATTGTACCACAAAACTTCAATTAATCATTACTTAACTCCCCGAGTATATACGTTCATGCATTTTCATTTGTTTACCCACTCGTGTCTGACAAAGCGTATTAAGCCCGCGCACACACACACACACACATATATATAAATATATAAAATCCAACAATACTTTATCCATTAGTTTCTGCACTTAAACCTCATAGGGAGAGTGCCAAGAGGATTGAAAGACCAGACGAGTCGAGAGGACACCAATCATTTTATCATCTTAAACGGTTCTTTCACAACAAGCATTCTAAACAATCTACCAATCCACCACGTTCATTACATTTCCAAACGTGCCAAACTGTTACCCATATCAAGACTCCGACTAATTAACTAATACACACCTTTTCCCTTAAGCATACCATAATCCCACACGTCCTCACCGTACCTCTAAGTACATTTCCCGTACCTTCACAAGCCACATATTAACCCCCGACTAGACTCTGCGATGCCCGGTCATCTAGTTTCTATACTCGGAGTCCATAAAAGCATGTACTAAAGGGATCTAAGACTTCTACGAATCGAGAGAAAACGGGTTGCAATACTACTCGTCGGATCCCTAGACATGTTCACTCTAGCCCATTGGATACCACTCTAAGTGAGAAACAAGTATTAGTCTCCAAAACACTTGGAAGGATGCGTAAACAAACTCATTAGAGTCAATGAAAGGCTTCGACGTATGAGTTGAAAGATATAGGGAAGCAGCTGAAAGATACTGCAGCAGCTGAAGGAAGCAGCTGAAAAAAAGAAGCAGTTCAATCTCCTACTGGTAGGCAAGCAAGTCCTACCGGTAGAACTCGACCTACCGGTAGGTGAACAAGTCCTACCGGTAGAAACTGAAGACAGGAAGGCCAACAATCCGGGTTTAAGCCAGACTTACCGCTAGGTAAGGAATTCCTACCGGTAGAAGTCAGATACGCTGAGCAGCTTGTTGAGCTGCTGCTATACGTTTGACCTGCTTACTAAGAATCTCCCACTTGTTCTACCGGTAGGGAAAAAGCTCCTACCGGTAGGGAATCGATTTTCGGGCAAAGTAACAACGTTCTACCGGTAGAAAGGACGAGCCTACCGGTGGAAATCCAGGAAAAACAGACGATTCTACAGCAACAACAGATTTTCGATCCAAGCTCAAATACGACATTACAAGCACGATTTCATGCATCAAATCACTCATAAAACATATAAAGAGAGGTAGAATTCCCTACCTCGAGTCGAGAAGCGAAACCCACGCAAGATGAGCAAGCCTTAGCTCTCCAATCTTCGAAAACAACTGAATACTCCTCCTTCGAGCAAGACCCACGAGATACGAACCACAATATGCGTAGGGAAGAAAGTTGGAAGGTTGATTTGAGTGGGTTTTGAGTGGATTGGGTGAGCGAGTGAGAGAGATAGAGGGAGCCGAGAGAGAGAACGGGAAGAGAAAAAGAAAGCAGTGGGAAAATTATTCCCCTGCCACACACACACTTTTATATACACACACCTCACACACTTCACCCTAACACCCAAAATTTTCAATTCTTTCACTTTAACCTCTAATCATATAAATTCGATAAATTCATACTTTCCTAATTTTTGGTATTTATAAAACATTTAAATAGTATCCGAAAAATACGGGTCCTTACGCAAGTTGCCTATAAATTGTGTTGCTATGAATGAAATCGGAAGTTGTGTGTTGAATTAAAATATAGCCTTTGGCTAGTGAGAAGTTTATCTTCTTATTTCGTTTTTGTATCTCTTAGGTGGATTTCTTAGAGTGATGAGTGATCCCTAAGCCCTGTATCCCCAGTTAATCCTCGGGTGGTGTTAATCTGTATCCCGTTGATTTCCTAACTTGGGTGGTAAGTATTATCCTTTTGTCCCTTTTTACATTTTCTTCCTTTCCGTCTGCAAAAATCCACCGTCAGTTTGGTATCAAAGCACAGCTATCCATCCTATTGAGTTTTCATTCATCCCATGGCGTTTGAAGATCAAAATATGTTGGAAGGAATTTTTTTCGATAAAGATTCGACAATTCCACAACCACAAGTAGATTGGAGTTTGCCTCCAATGTACGATGTGTATAATGAAGATGGATTCTTGATTATCCACGGGCGTCAGAATTTCACTTCATTGGTTATTGAGCAACGCAAACCTAGTTTCGATGTTGAGGGTTGTACAAAAGTTTTAATCCAACAAGGTCCCCTATCTAATAACAATTTAGTTGCGCGAAATCAAGAATCTGAATAAAGGGAAAGGAGTGTCATCTATCGAGGTCCATAAAATTTTTATAAATTAAAGATGAACGATCAATGCGTAAAGTTATATCCGCAAGTAAAGAAAAGGAAGCGGGAGAGGCTTTCAATGGTCATGAAGGAAGTTACTCCTATACAAGAGAATCGTTCGCACAAGAGAAAGAAAGGAAAAAAAAAAGTTCACCAAGCCCAAAACTTCCAACGAAGACTCGAGGGTGAGTCTTTTTCAACTGGGGGATTTTGACAACGGAGTTTCGTAACAATATTAAATTATTTTCTTGTAACAAGCATCGAGTTTGCCTTTTGCATTTCTCATGGCGTCCTTAATTTCTCTAGGAATGTTTTTATGTTATTTTTAAGTTTCTAAGTGTCTTTTATGTTTTCAAGAGTCAAACACATTTTTCAATTAGTCTATGGTCAAGTCTTTTTTAATTTGTGTCTTGAAAATGTTAAGTGTCTTTTCCTATTCTTGGAGGGTTGTTCCAAGTTGCTTATAAATTGTGTTGCCATGAATCAAATCCGAAGTTGTGTATTGAATTAAAATATAGCATTCGGCTAGTGAGAAGTTTATCTTCTTGTTTCGTTTCTGTATCTCTTAAGTGGATTCCTTAGAGTGGTGAGCGATCCCTACGCCCTGTATCCCCAGTTAATCCTCGAGTGGTGTCAATTTGTATTCCGTTGATTTCCTAACTTGGGTGGTGAGCGTTACCCTTTTATCCATTTTATCTTTTTTTAGGTTTTCTTCCTTTCTGTTTGCAAAATCTGCCGTTAGATAGGGTCGCCTCTGTTGCGTTGTATTTTCATTTTTGTGATTTTTTAGAAAAAGTCAACCTAAAGCCCGACAAAAGTTAACTAAGATCTGGGAGGGTAGAATGATAAAATGACAATAATAACAACTCTGTTCAGGGAGAGTGGTATTTATCGTCTTATTGAAAATGTTTTTAGATGCAATCCGGTATGGGACAAAATAGTAATTATAACAACTCTATTTAGAGAAAAGGATTTTATTTGTCTTTTTTAGAAATGGCCTTACAAAGGGGCAAAATGGTAATTAGAGGGTGCCTTTGAGACCTGATGCTAAGTAGTACGGACACAGATACGGACACGGGAACAACAATTCTAAAAAAAATGAAAATATGGATACGGTGGGAGACACGCCACGTGTATATATATACATTATATATATATATATATATTTCCTTTTCTTGCATGTGTACATTGCAAAATGTAAATAATGAACAAGTTAACATGGTTAATGTATGAGATTAATATAGTTCACATAAAAAAAAATAGTACGCAGGTAAGTAGGAGAGACCGAGAGACATATATATATATATATATATATATATACACACAGAGAGAGAGAGAGAGAGAGAGAGAGAGAGAGAGAGAGAGATCTTCGGCTTGGAACTTTGAAGAGTAATCGGAGATCAAACCAATCGAACAACAGAATATATGTTTTAAAGGTATAATTACAGTTTAAATCAAAAGTTTTGAATACTTTCATATTAACCCCCAAAAGTTTAAAAAATTATATTTTAACCCCCCAACCGTGTCCCTGTTGTGTCCCCTATCAAAAAATAATATAAAATATTGGACACGCCACGTGGCGTGTCCAATATGTATTTAGGCGTGTCCCTGCCGCGTCCCCGTGTTCAATACGTGGATACGGCAACCTTCAGGAGTGTCGGTGCTTCATAAGCCGGATGAGTAAAAATTGGCACTGTTTTAGTATAGGATCCACACATCAACTAAAACAATAACTATAGAAAAATGATTTTAAGAGATTTTGACTGAGCACACATCGGGCTGCCTACGTATTTTCGGTCGAAGGAAAAGTCAGGTTAGGTGTAGTTCAAGGTGGGGTAGATTCTAACCGAGCCTACTTCGGGCCTCATACATATCTCTGGATGAAGGAGAAATCAGGTTAGGCGTAGTTCGTACAAGTTTTTTTTGTCTTTTCTTAATTTGACATCCGCACAGGTAGACCACTGCCAGCTCCAAAGGGTGCGCTCGACTACCGTGCAGGAACGTGGATTTCTTCTATTTGATTAACTAGCTATACTTGGCTATAAAGTTAAAGACTAGAGTGAAATAGTGAAAGTTGAAAGTTACTTACAAACTCTCTGTAGTGACCCGAGAATTAGAACCGAGGGAGAAAATAAATCTTTAGAAATCTGAGCAGAACTTCGACTATGCTGGAGATAAGGTGCTAGCAGAAATTGGGCAGCGTGTTGTAGTATTTCGAATGATCGAACAATTCCTAGCGAAAATTGAGCAGCGCTTCCGCAGGACTTTGGAAATCAAAAAATTCCTAGCGAAAATCGAGCACCACTTTCGGAAGACTTTGGAAATTAGGAAATTCCTGATAGAAATTGGGTAGCGCTTCCACATGACCTTGGATTCTGAGTAAATCAGATGGAATTTCGGCAGAGCTTCTATAGGACTATAGAAGTTGGTGAATTTTGGGCGGGATTTGGTTGATCATCCGCATATGAATACGTCAAGAGGGATTTGTCTGAATATCCGCAAGATTCAAGAGAGTCAAAGCTGATCAAGCGGGATTTGGTTGAGCATCAGCGCCGAATTATTCGTCAATACTAGCCTGGGTTTGTTAACTTGGGCAGGCCTTCGCCGCACTACCAAGGCTCCGAGAGCTGAAGAAGAAGAAGACAATCTACAAGGATTTCACAACGGTAGAAGAGCTATCAGAAATTTCAATGAAAGGTAAAGGGGTGAATTCCTTGGAGTGAAAATGTGAGTATTTATAGGAAAATGGAGGGGGAAAGGTAGAGTAGTGCCCAAGTTTGGGTGATGTGGTTGATTTTTAGCCAAGTGCTTGGGCCCTGGATCGGTTAGTGCAATAGTGCATCGCTTCGCTTGTGTGCGGGCAGGAAATTCTGATATAAAATCCTATCAAGGTGACCTCCTTAGGATTTTTAGGCATTCCAGACGTCGTGGCGACATCTGTTTTTCAAGATTGCATCTAGATTGATGGGAAAAGTGATCGTCTAGTTCCTTGTTCGTCTTCTAGCGACACATGCGATCTGAAGACCAAACGAGCTCCAAATGATCTGAAATTTTGCAGGGAGCTTTTTAAACATGAGAATGGATATTAGAACAGTTTGATTGAGATATCTTGGTCCCGAGATTCAAGAACAACAACCTGACTTTTTTGGAAAGTTCGGTATGCGCTCTATTTCGCACGAAACTTGTCTGGAAGCCTTGGAATACCTTAATATCACCATATTTGATGTTTGATGTGTTTTGGAGATGATTATTCCCCATCAAGATCTACAAGGCTCAAATCCAGTGTTTACCGGTAGCCGATAAAAGATTGGTGACGATTCAATGGTGAAACGTCATCGGATCGTGACGAGACTTGACAATCTATCTTAGAACGATAAAATAAGCACATCTGATAGTGCCGATCTTGCTTTGGATGTCTTGAAATTTATATTAGCTTTTAAACCCAAATTAGGATTATCTGGATGAACTTTTTGACCGTCGATCAAGGAGGGGACTCTTCTAGTCTAGAAATGGCATGCCTCATCAATAGGCCATGCACATGCAGATGTTATGGGGTACTTATCATATCAGATGACCATTTAACTCTTAGCGAGAAAACTTGGCAAATTCAACATCGTTTCGTACTTGCTGGGGAACTGAGCATTCCTCTTTAGGGACAGAGGGAGTATGCTGCGCAGCCCCGTGCTGCGCAGCGTGCTGCGCGGCCTCCGGCGCCACCTTGTCGGCATCGGTTCGACGATCGGAGACGTCCACTGCGTAGAGCTCGTCGAATACTATAAGTGTACCAAAAATCAACCCAATCAAGTATCGTTAAGTACTTCATCGGAATACATATAACTTGAAAAAAAATGAATCTTAATAGATACGAAACACTGGATCAAAACCACTAAATCCATTCTTTTTGAATTATATGTGTTCCGATGAGACACTTAACGATACTTGATTGGGTTAATTTTTGGTACACTTGTAGTATTCGACGAGCTCTACGCAGTGGACGTCTCCGATCGTCGAACCGATGCCGACAAGGCGGCGCCGGAGGCCGTGCAGCACGGTGTGCAGCACGGAGCTGCGCAGCACACTCCCCGGGTCCCCTCTTTAGATTGCCTATGTCAGCATGATAAGTGTTGACGTTCTTGCTTCTCAGAAGTACTGAAATAGGGGTGGGGCAAAATTTAGTATTTACACCAAGATTTTATAAACGCGGGGCTGAAATATGAACAACAATATTTTAAAATTTCAAGGTTCGACAATCTTAAGTTTGTTTGGTTTAGGTTTTGAGGAAGGTTTTTTGAATAATGGGTGGAGATAGAAAGATAAATGAGATTAATAATTAAAAGAAAAAGTTATGGGAGACTGTACACAGAGAGAGAAATTGGGTTTTGGGACAAAAAATGAACTTGTTCTCTTCCCTTTTCAAAAAGATTTTTCAAAAAATCCCCATAAATTCTCCCTACTTTCAATATTTCTCTCTCTATCTCTCTCCACTTATGACCCATACTATTTTTCAAAAAACAATACCAATCAAACACAGCATAAAACATTCAAATGTCTAAATAACACTCAATACAAAATATAATATTTAGGTGTTCTTAATAAATAAAAAAAAATACTCCATCCGTCTCGATTTGTTTGTTCATTTTTGAAACTTCAACATTTTAAAGGAACATAATGATTGCTCTTTAAAAGTTTTGATTTTTTAAGAATGCCCCTCAATTTTCTAGCATTAAATGGGAGTGTACATTCTCCAATGCATTATTTTTTAAAAGAGAAAGGGCATTAAGGAAATTTTAACAAGTCAAACTCATATTGGACAAATATTTTGAGACACTTAAAAGTAAAAAAATGGACAAACAAATTGGGCCGGAGGAAGTATTAATATTAAAATTTAGAAAAAAACACCGAAACAACACGAGGATCTTGGCCCTCATATGCCCTCATGTGAATCCGTCACTGCATAAGTTGACCAGACACAAAGAGAATTTTTTACAAAATAAGATATTATAAGATTAAAACGACATTCATAACACGGTCTAACAAAATTAAAAAGGGAGACAGATTTCGCTCTCTTAAACGGTAATTCAACACTATTGTCTAAACTACATTTTTGGTATTTCGATCCAAAAATACCCACTATTCAAGACAAATTGTTTTTAGGGTTATTTACCGAGACACCCCTCAACATTTATCCGTTTTTTACGGACACCCCCTCAACGAATTTTCGCTACGGCCAGACCCCCTCATTAAAGTTTTTGTTTGAGGGACCTAATGCCGTTGGACGGAATGACTGAAAAGACCATTTTGCCCCCATATATATATACACCTATAGCAGTCATTCCACACTTCACCGGAGAAGATGACCGGAGTACGGCGCGTGAACAGTACGCACTGCGAGTAGATCTCACTCTCTCCGCACATGCCACCGTTGACCGGCGCGTGCGGTCTCCTCCAACCACCCCCGGCGATGTTCCGACCACCGTTGTGATCGTCTTGAAGAGGTGAACAAAGCCCAGTGCTTAATCCTCGTTTTCGAGCAACCATGGCCATGGGCTTTGCAAAACTGTACCTCGCCGCCACTCCACCGCTTTTGACTGGCGATTGCCGCCACCTCCGAGCTCCTCCGGTGACTTTCCGACCACCGTTGTGATCAACTTGAGAAGGCGAACAAAGCCCAGTGCTAAATCCTCGTTTTCGAGCAACCACAGCCATGGGCTTTGCAAAACCGTACCTCGCGGAGGTCGAAGGCGGAGGTCGAAGGCGGGAAGGGAGGGGGAGCGGAGGTCGAAGGCGGCAAGGGAGGGGGAGCGGAGGATGATAAGCACCCGGAAATGTAATGAGAGGGTGCGCTAGTGTCTAGGTTTAGTTTAATTTGCTTATTAATTAGTTGTTTTTAACTTAGTTGTCTCGTAGAGTGTGTTTGCTTTGTTTTGTAGGTGAATCGTCTAATAAAAGCTTTTAAAGGACAAGGCCACAGCTCGGGCAGAAACTCTCCAGCCAAGGCAGAAGTAGGCCGAAAGCCAAAGCCAAGGCGTGGCCAAGCTGTGGCCCGGGCAGAATCAAGCGTAGCCAAGCTATGGCCAAGGTGTGGCCAAGGGCTGAACTACTTGAAGCTTCAGAACTGATAAGATGGGGCGATCGATCGAAGCTCAAAGGTTCAATCGGTACCGAGCGCTTAGCCGGCCCAGTACTTAACCCCTTCGCGATCGATTGGAAGAAAAAGCCTCAATCGGTACCGACTGCCTTTCCTAGTAATGTAAGGCCTGGCTATCGGTACCGAGGCCATTAATGAAGCATCTTCGAAGCATCTTTAGAGCATATTCTGAGCGGGGAATAAAAAGGCATGATGTAATGATAATGGAAGAACGTTTTTTGGGGCACAATTTTCTAGATCTAGCTTAGATTCAATTTGCTTTTTGGGTGTTGTTCTTACTTGTTCTTCATTTCCAGCTCTTGAATACTTTAATTTCTGCCTTATTTAGTTAGTTTTTGATATCGTCGTGTTAATTAAAGTTGTAGCTTTACTCCCGATCTATCTTAATCTCTAGTTTATTTCTAGTCTTGCATTTCATTTATGTTTAGTAGATTTTTGCTTGCTCATATCTCTCTAGATATGTGTGAGTAGTTTTACGGGTTAGGTCATGGGATGATTAGCATCCCATGGCTTGGGCGAAAATCGTATTTCTCACCAAAAAGCTTTAATTTTTAGATTTGAAAATTAACGTGGGGCTCGGATTTGTTTGGTATACCGCCGAGGTGTTAACCTCTTTGATCATGTGTAGGTGAGAGCCTCGCCTACTCACCACACATGATGCTTAGAGCTCTGACGCTCGAGGTGGTTATCGAATGAATTCTATAGCTAGCTTAATAATCGAATCTCCTTTTCTCGGTTTAAATACCTACAATTGTGTATTTTAAATCGCGTAAATTGGTGAAAAGTGCGACTTAGCCCGAGTCGTGAATGCTAGGATCCCTAGACCTACCCTTTATTTTCCTAGTTAATTCAGTTCTAAATTTAGCCATTTTAATTCTACCGTTCAAAGTAAAACCAAGTTGACTGGCTAAAAGTCGAAAACCCTACTTGCATCTAACAATCCGAGGCAAGCCATGAACTAATTCCCTTGGGTACGATCCCGGACTTCTCCGGTTTATTATGCTTCAACCGACTGATTAGCCCTACGCTTGGGGCAATTCTTCTATACACGGAAGATAGCGAAGCAGAGGACAGCAAGGAGGCAGCGTGTGTGGTGGTTGACGAGGACGCCGAGGAAGGAGGAATTAAGGGGTAGGGAGGGGTGGTTGCGGGGGGAGGAGGGTGGCGGTGGTCGGTCGTGGTCTGTGATCGGTGGTGGTTGGAAGGAAGGATTGAGGGAAGAGAGGAAACATGGTTGAGGGTAATATTGGAACATTTTATTACTTTTGAAATAATTTTAGTAAAAAAATTAACAGAACTGGACGGAACTCTAACGGAAGGGGTATACGGGTAAAGTAGAGATAACGGAGGGGGTCTAGCTGTAGCGAATTTCGGGGGAGGGGGTGACCGTGAAAAACGGATAACGTTGGAGGGGTGTCTCGGTAAATAACCCTTGTTTTTAACCTAGAGCCTTAACTTTGTTATCTAAATCGTTTTTTTGGTACTGTGAAAATAAGTGACATTTTGACATTAATTTAAAGATAAACCCGAACTCACGCCAAGTATACCGTTGGCGGGCTAGTCCATATTCGCCCGATTTTAATTGGGTCTGTTTGATCGACGGTAAAATTATAGTTTTCCAACGAGTTACAAAGACTACAAAGAGAAGACAAGCACAAATTTGAAAACAGAGCTGCTCTCAGGTGACATCGTCGAGAACCGCCCGCTTGGGGCAATTCTTCTATACACGGAAGATAGCGAAGCATTTTTGGCGCCGTTGCCGGGGATTTCTTATTATGGCTTTCTTGGAGGTTCGACAAACCACTGTAAGTATCCCGCTTTCGTCTCTTAGTAGTAGTAATAGTTTAGTAGTTTATGTGTTAGTGGCTCGTATTTAGTTTGGTGGATACCTCTAACCTGACTGTGATGTCTGACTTGAGGTGTAACGAAACCAAGCTAAATATGGAGTGTGTGCTTAGTTAGTTTAGTTTAATTTGTTAGTTTACTTAGCTTAATTTGATTGCATTGCTTAGCCGAGGCGGTGGCATAACCCCTCGCATATTCTGTTTGTTGAGTTGAGGTGGCGGCATAGCCCCTCCAGTCTGATAGTTTGCTGGTAGTTAGTAGTATTTGTTTTGTGTATGCCTGTTTACTCTAAGTAGTAAAGGAGACTATGGCCTATTTTGCAAGGTGCTATGGAGGATATGCAAAACAATTTGATTGTTCATTGTCACTTCCTACATTTTATGGCTTGGCCTCAGAAAATCCATTTTCACATATTGATGATCTTGAGAAAATTTTTGCTAATGATGAAAGGGCTATTTTACAAGTATTCCCAACTTCTTTGCGTGATAGTGCTCAAAATTGGTTTTATTCTCTGAGTCCAAGATCGACATGGCAAGAGATTACAGAACAATTTTTTAAAACTTTCTCTCCCTCATATGAGACTCATATGCTTTTACAAGAACTATCCAATTTCTATCAACTAGATGATGAGTCTTTTTCTCAATATTGGGAGCGATTTAAATGTTCCGTATTCTCTTGGTCAAGTTTTAATTGTGAGCTTGGCAGTCTTCTGGCTATCTTTTGCCATGGTTTAAATCCTAAGACATGTCAAGTTGATTTTATGTCCAATGATGAATTTCTGGATAAAAACGCTGAAGATGGTTGGGATTACCTTGATAAATTAGCCCAAAAGCTCCAATTTTGTGAGTTGACTGAAAATTTTGAGGATTCCAACTTGGATGCCATGGAAGAGGAAAGTAAGTTGCATATCTTGGTTGAAACTGTTAGTCTAGATTGTGACAGCTCCTCAGAGTCTACATGGAGTGATGAGCCTATTGATGAAACTGAGGACCAGAGTTCTCCTCTTTTTGATTCCCCTCTATGTGATGATCCGGGGGAGAAATGTCTCACCACTGAAGTTGTCTCTTCCAATCCCCCAAGTCTTGATCTTCCTACTACTAAAGAAATGGATGCTGAGGTAGATTTCTTTTACTCTCTGATAGAAAAACAAGATCCATGTGAACCTATTCTTGAGAAGTTGCCAATCATAGAACTAATTGATTTTCTTGGTGTTGATTATGTTGATTTGGCTTACAGACCTCTTGTAGTAAATTGTGTCAACAACTTGAAAGTTGATTTTGTTTGGGCTATGCACTTGGAGGAACTTAAGTTTTTAAAACGAATTCAGCACTTGCTTTACTCAAAATATCTTTTCTTATGGCATGGTCGAATTCAATTTTTGGCAAAGAGTGTAGCATGGAGTGCTCTGTTTCTTCTAATAGTTCTTAATGGCGTGCTAAATGTCCGTAGCCCACGTGTGGTTGAACCCTCTCTTTCTTTTTCTCTCTAATTTTTCATTCTCTCTCTCTCTCTCTCTTAATGGCATATTTGTTTTCCCTTCTGCTTTGTTTCTTTTGTTTAGTTATGCATGTTCTATTTTCGTTCTTTCTTTCTTCCCTTCTTTGTTCTCTTTTGTTTAGTTATGCATGTTTGGTTTGTTTTGTTATGTTTTGTTATTTGTGTTGCATCGAATAAAATCTTGGAGATAAATCACATGAAAAGATATCACTAATGTGTTGGTGTAACAAGGGCTTTCATTAGTTCTTCTTGGTAATAGTCTATCGTTAATGATCCATGCACTCCGCGATTGCCCCTAATCGGAGGCAACTTAGGTCTGTGAGTGAGGTTTGATATTGCCTAGAGTGCACGCTAGGTTGTATTTTGTCCTTGCTTGTTTTTGATCCTAGGGGACGCTGGACTTAAGTGTTTGGCGAGGTCGAGCGATAGATTTTATTACGGGCGCTAGCATAACACATTTTCAACGGTCTAGTATAGCCACCTATTACTTACCCCACCGGTAAGGAATGGGAAGAAAAGTATGACTCGTGTGATCGCGTGATGATCGGGTGGTGCATTTTATCATATTTTACATGTTTCCATTTGTTCTTTGCATTTGTTTTTATGTTTTGTCTTTTAGTTTTTGTTTGGTTTGAAGCCGGATAACACGGGCCGGTGGTTCTAATGTCATTTGTTTTGTGGAAGGTCGTTCTCTTAAGTCTTCTGCAGGGTTTATATGCTACCACACCAGCCTTGGTGGATTGGGTCTAAAGCCGGAGTGAGTGAGGCGTTCAGGAGCCCTAAGCATGGGTGCGGCTAAGTGCCGCGGTTGTTAGTCCGATAAAGCTTTGGATATGGCCCTGTGTGACTAGCTATGGTTCCGAGTTGGTAGAACCGAAGGAGTGAACCCTGGAAGCATCTAATCTGGCTGGAGCAAAACATTGGCATAAAATCCTCCAACTTGGTCGAGGTATTTAGGGGTTGACATTCCCCTTGGACGGTACATTCGCGCACTCTTCCTTTCTTCTCGCTTGTTCCTAATGCTATGAGGGCATAGCATCGCTTTAAGTTGGGGGGAGGGGTTAGCTTATGTGCTATTTATTTGATTTTTGTTTGATTTTTGTGCTTTGTGTTAATTTTGAAAATCCAAAAACATTAGAAAATTTGAAAAATTCAAAAACAATAGAAATTGAAAATCCAAAAAAAATGAGAAAATTCAAAAAATTTCAAAAATAAATAAAGCTTTTTACTTGCAAATCTTTCCTTTTGTCATGATTTTGAGTTTTGTTCATGACTTGTTGCATGCTCAATCATTGGTAGTTGGCAAGAATTCGTGGCAATCCCAAGAGATTTTGTACTTCTTGATTCGCATGCTTAGTTGAAAGTTGAATTGGTTAAGTTTTGAGCAAGTTCTTGAGCAAGCTTTGGCCCATATCCCCACCTTTCCAATAAATTGCTTGTAGTTAGGTGAATAATCGCATGTTCATGTCTAATTGTGTTAAGTGTCGATTTTCAATCATTTTGGAATCCAAAGCGCACTTAGGAAAGGATACAAGGCATTCTTTGCATGATCATACCACATATGTGTCACCTAGTCCTATGTTGCAGCCTGTTATTTCTCCGTTCTTTGTTTAACCTAGGAAACCGGTGTTTGGAGGGATGTCGGGTTGTGTGTTCTTTGTTCAAAGGTGTTTGGGGGTGTTATTTGAAGTTATCTGAAGTTCTGGGGATCAAATTGAAGAAGGGATAAAATTCTGAGTTAGCATGTTCGGCATCGATGGATTCAATTTATTCCAATCGGTACCGAGATGGTTATCAGGGATTGGAGATAGCCGCCTCGCGATCGATTGAAGGTAAGGGTTCCAATCGGTACCGAAGTCTTATCAGAACTGAAGGTTCAGATCAAAGCACGGCCAAACTTCATTCTCCATTCCAAACTTCTGAACCCGGCAGCCCTTCTCTCTTTTCCCATTATTCCTCTCAAACCCTAACCCCAACCATTCAATTCCTCCACCAAATCTCCCATATTCTTCCACAAACCACCAAATTCTTCAACATCTTCAAGTATTCTGCAAGTATCATCCACCAATTTCAAGTTTCAAGCCAAAAATCAAGGTAAACCCATTTTCCCTCTCTTAAATCCGAAAATCTTCATATTCCCCCAAAGATTTCGAAATCTTTCCTTGTTTTTCACCTATTTATTCAACCCCAACCATATTTTGACCATACATTCACCAATTTCACTCAAAAATCCAAAAACCCCATAAACCCTAGCCAAAAATCCGAAAATACCAAAAAAAATAAACCTAAACCCTTTTTGCTTTCAATGCCGAGAATCAAAAAGACCGCGCATCGGGCAACCTCTTCTCAACCCGAAATTGAAGAGGAGGATGATGATTTCTTGCCTGAGTCAGATGAGGAGGGAAATCAGGCCGGGGGAATGGCGGGTGTTCGAACTCGGAAAAGGAGACGAACCCCGCAGGAAATGGCAGCAGATAAACAGAGGAATTGGGAAGCAAGCATGGACAAGCGGAAATTCAAGAATGAGAGGCAGGTGGCTGCTGAAGCTTTGGGGAAGGAGCATCTCGGGCTCCGCATTGTCATGCGCAAAGGTTTTACTTTCTGGACTGAAAAACTAGATGGTTATAATAAAAAGTCAGTTATTGAATTTTATAAGAAGATGAAAGTGCCTGTTGGTGAGTGGGAGAATGATCCCAATGCTGCCATTACTTCTAGGGTTGCTAACGTAGATATTGTGATCACGCCCAATGATATAGCCCGTTATTTGAAAATCACTCGTCCAACTCCCGAATCTGTTACTTATCCGATTGAAGGCATGCAAATTGATTTAGGAGTGATAAACAAAGAGTTGTATTTGGATATGTCTGAGGCCGAACTCCCCCATGTGCCCGGAAAGTTTAAAGGGTCGTATCGATTTTTGAACAAAGTGCTTCACTACAATATTTATCCGAGAGGGGCTGAGCATAAGCCAACTAGGAAGAGTGGGGAGTTGTTGTATGCTTTTGTTGCGAAAGATGTGGTAGTAGATTGGGCGTTCTTTATTTTTACTCAGTTGGTAGATTTCAAGAATGATACCCTGTCTACAGCCCGTATGCCATTTCCATGTATGATTACTACTTTGTGCAAGGAACAAGGGGTGAGGGGAGCGGAATATGAAGAGTTGGAAGATCTTGAGCCGGGACCAATGACCGACACTTTTGACATGAAGAGTATTTCGCAAGCTCAAGCAGCCGAGGCTAAAATTTTGGGTTCTGGTAGCTATTTGACTACTGTGCCTTCAAAGAAATCCAAACAGAGTACATGGATTAGGCTACTCTGTTGCCAGAACATCTCTATTATCAAGAGCTTGAGGAAAGGGAAAGTGGAAAGGAGACAGATTCTGAGGGAGCAATCACAGCTTAAGAAAGAGGTGGCTTGGCAATCTTCGGTTCTTGAACGTCAATATGGGGAGAAGTTCGTACCAGAACAAGACATTGTGCCAGAAGTGAGTGATGATTTCGGGGAGGAAGAGGAGCTGGATGATGATGAGGAGGAAGGATGAGGTGATGACATGTGGTGATGATCTGATGCTGAGAGTCGGTGGTTTAGAAATTCCCCTTACTTGGTCGGGGTCTTGGTTGGTTGACATGCCAACTATCCTATCCCTTAGTTTATTTCGTTTCTTGTCATTTCATTTTGTAGCATAGTTGGTACATTATTAGTAGAAGTTGGTTTATTGGTTTGGCCGGTTTGGCCTTGACTTGGTTCTTTTAATTGTTGGCGGCGGTCACTAGGGTAGATTAACCAAGCTAGAAAAAGACCGTCGCCTATTTTGGCTAACCTGTTCTTTGAAACCACGGTCATTATAAGCTTTAAAAGACCTTAGTTGATCTTTTGTGCGCTTGGTGTCCTTTTTGATTGACTATCTGATATTTGCATAATTAGTATTATGGCATGCTTTCCTTTCGTTATCCAAATTTCATCTGCTTGTGTTTAAGTCTGTTGAATAAAGTGCTGTAGTTTCTTGAGGCATAGTATTTCTTGTTCGCTAATGCCTGTTTGTCAAGCACTTTTTCGGTGGATATGGCTTGACTCTGAATTCGCAAGGTCTTGTGTCCCGTATCCTACCTTTGTTCGAGGACACAAGCCTTTTTAGCTTGCTCATTAACCTGCTTGTTACTTAGCCTGTTTAATCGGACACTGAACTTGTGAGTTTGAGGAATGAAATAAAAAGCCGGAATGATTGAACTCTTGCTAGGTGATAATGTGGAGCATGTTCTAAGTTGTGAAATTCGGAAAGATTGCATAGTAGCTTGTTTTCAAGTTCGTTTTATTTTGTTCGCTAGGGACTAGCAAACCCTAAGTTGGGGGGCGTGATAAGCACCCGGAAATGTAATGAGAGGGTGCGCTAGTGTCTAGGTTTAGTTTAATTTGCTTATTAATTAGTTGTTTTTAACTTAGTTGTCTCGTAGAGTGTGTTTGCTTTGTTTTGTAGGTGAATCGTCTAATAAAAGCTTTTAAAGGACAAGGCCACAGCTCGGGCAGAAACTCTCCAGCCAAGGCAGAAGTAGGCCGAAAGCCAAAGCCAAGGCGTGGCCAAGCTGTGGCCCGGGCAGAATCAAGCGTAGCCAAGCTATGGCCAAGGTGTGGCCAAGGGCTGAACTACTTGAAGCTTCAGAACTAATAAGATGGGGCGATCGATCGAAGCTCAAAGGTTCAATCGGTACCGAGCGCTTAGCCGGCCCAGTACTTAACCCCTTCGCGATCGATTGGAAGAAAAAGCCTCAATCGGTACCGACTGCCTTTCCTAGTAATGTAAGGCCTGGCTATCGGTACCGAGGCCATTAATGAAGCATCTTCGAAGCATCTTTAGAGCATATTCTGAGCGGGGAATAAAAAGGCATGATGTAATGATAATGGAAGAACGTTTTTTGGGGCACAATTTTCTAGATCTAGCTTAGATTCAATTTGCTTTTTGGGTGTTGTTCTTACTTGTTCTTCATTTCCAGCTCTTGAATACTTTAATTTCTGCCTTATTTAGTTAGTTTTTGATATCGTCGTGTTAATTAAAGTTGTAGCTTTACTCCCGATCTATCTTAATCTCTAGTTTATTTCTAGTCTTGCATTTCATTTATGTTTAGTAGATTTTTGCTTGCTCATATCTCTCTAGATATGTGTGAGTAGTTTTACGGGTTAGGTCATGGGATGATTAGCATCCCATGGCTTGGGCGAAAATCGTATTTCTCACCAAAAAGCTTTAATTTTTAGATTTGAAAATTAACGTGGGGCTCGGATTTGTTTGGTATACCGCCGAGGTGTTAACCTCTTTGATCATGTGTAGGTGAGAGCCTCGCCTACTCACCACACATGATGCTTAGAGCTCTGACGCTCGAGGTGGTTATCGAATGAATTCTATAGCTAGCTTAATAATCGAATCTCCTTTTCCCGGTTTAAATACCTACAATTGTGTATTTTAAATCGCGTAAATTGGTGAAAAGTGCGACTTAGCCCGAGTCGTGAATGCTAGGATCCCTAGACCTACCCTTTATTTTCCTAGTTAATTCAGTTCTAAATTTAGCCATTTTAATTCTACCGTTCAAAGTAAAACCAAGTTGACTGGCTAAAAGTCGAAAACCCTACTTGCATCTAACAATCCGAGGCAAGCCATGAACTAATTCCCTTGGGTACGATCCCGGACTTCTCCGGTTTATTATGCTTCAACCGACTGATTAGCCCTACGCTTGGGGCAATTCTTCTATACACGGAAGATAGCGAAGCAGAGGACAGCAAGGAGGCAGCGTGTGTGGTGGTTGACGAGGACGCCGAGGAAGGAGGAATTAAGGGGTAGGGAGGGGTGGTTGCGGGGGGAGGAGGGTGGCGGTGGTCGGTCGTGGTCTGTGATCGGTGGTGGTTGGAAGGAAGGATTGAGGGAAGAGAGGAAACATGGTTGAGGGTAATATTGGAACATTTTATTACTTTTGAAATAATTTTAGTAAAAAAATTAACAGAACTGGACGGAACTCTAACGGAAGGGGTATACGGGTAAAGTAGAGATAACGGAGGGGGTCTAGCTGTAGCGAATTTCGGGGGAGGGGGTGACCGTGAAAAACGGATAACGTTGGAGGGGTGTCTCGGTAAATAACCCTTGTTTTTAACCTAGAGCCTTAACTTTGTTATCTAAATCGTTTTTTTGGTACTGTGAAAATAAGTGACATTTTGACATTAATTTAAAGATAAACCCGAACTCACGCCAAGTATACCGTTGGCGGGCTAGTCCATATTCGCCCGATTTTAATTGGGTCTGTTTGATCGACGGTAAAATTATAGTTTTCCAACGAGTTACAAAGACTACAAAGAGAAGACAAGCACAAATTTGAAAACAGAGCTGCTCTCAGGTGACATCGTCGAGAACCGCCCGCATAGATAATCGTTGGGTTGCCGCTTTCAATTTTGGCCCGAGTTGTAAGATTATAACGCATCGGAATTAAGTATTTTCTCACGCGAATAATAAGTTGTTCGATCATAACCTGTTTAACTTTATTTTTTTCCTTTCTGTTGCAATGTTTTTCGTCGACTTTTTTACAATGATTATTTGTGTTTTACCATATAAAATTTGCACCCAAATCTAGTAAGAATGAAGAGATAACAGCAAAAAATACGGTGCCAAAAAGTCGTTTTAGCATATTCTTACTTCG
The DNA here is from genome assembly GCA_019656295.1 of Rhododendron mucronatum var. ripense. NCBI lineage: Eukaryota > Viridiplantae > Streptophyta > Magnoliopsida > Ericales > Ericaceae > Rhododendron > Rhododendron mucronatum. Next base: position 2,757,306 of record BPLT01000038.1, on the reverse strand, counting down.
ATCGTAAGGCCAAATGTACCCTTACTTGGATTGTAGTCATTAGTCTTGGCTTCTTTCTTGCAGTGTCTCTCCAAGTGCAATTTTGTTCACTCTTTTTAGAAGGGGTGGACTTTATCCTCTATCTTATTGGTTGAAATGGCGTAGGTTCCCCCGTGCAATATATTTTTTGATAAGCATGACATCACTTTGCGGTGGGATCCACTTCATTTCAACCAATAAGAAGGAGAGTAGTATTTACCCTCTTAAGTGGAGGGTGAACAAAACTCTAACACGTGTCTCTCCACCTGTTTTTGCGCACACAAGTTGTTCTATTGTTTCCCCAATAGAGTTTATTGTTGGCCTCGATATTACTAACGATATTAATTTCCTTTTCTTGGGTTATCTAGGGGAGGCCCATTTGATAGAGTATTGATAGTGGTTGTGTGAAATATAGAATTCAAGATGTCGAAGTTGTTTATTCGAAATGCTGTAGTTGTGCAAGGTACTGCAATTATTTTCGATTAGATAAATCCTTTCTCAGGTCATAGCTGCACGAAAGTCCACATATTCAAAAACTCCAGTTAATGGCATCCTCGAGTATACACTTTTCCTCCCTTGGGCCACAACTCGGTGTCAACTCCCCATGTGTGTGTAGAGAGAGAGAGAGAGAGAGAGAGAGAGAGAGAGAGTCCCATGGTCAACGGAATGGGGATGTAGAGTAGAGAAAGAAATGGAGAAAGCCAGAGCAGACCATTTCCATTTCCTTCTTTCTCTAGCTGATATGGGTTCCCTCCCATTCATCTTCTCAATCTTGTTATCGTTTTGTGCTATTGTATCTTGTTCTCTTCCATCGACAAATTTTATATTATATCCAAATTTCACTGCTTCAGGTGTCCATTTCATCAATGGTTCCGTTGGCTTCTTAACCTCCCCTAATGGAACGTTCAGAGCAGGTATCTTAAGTCCAGGCGGTCAAGGCGGTTCAGGAACCAACTACTATTTGTGCATCCTTCACGTGCCTTCCAATACCATCACCTGGTCTGCTAATCGTAACGCACCCGTTTCTAGTGCAGGAACCATGACTCTCTCTGTTACTGGTATTGTAATGACAGATCACGACGGTAGCTTAAAATGGTCGACTCCTCTGTTAAATTCTTCGGTCTCGTCACTACAGTTAACTGAGACCGGGAATCTTGTGCTGCTCACTCAATCTAATGCTACTCTTTGGGAGAGTTTTCTTTATCCCACGGATACAATCGTGATGGGGCAGGAATTGCCCGTAGGGGTATTACTGTACAGCGCGGTATCAAGTACTGACTTATCAGTTGGCAGTTACTCGTTTTCAATAACTGCCTCTGATGCTTTACTGCAGTGGCAAAATTTGACTTACTGGAAACTATCGATGAATACCGTGGCTTACGGAACCTCGAGTTATCCGGTGGAGTACATGGCGATCAACCAAACGGGCCTTTATTTGTTCAGTAATAATGGTTCTGTAGTCGTAATCCAGGTGAACTTATCTATATCAGATTTTGGGATTGCCAAGTTAGATTATTCTGGCCAGTTCAGTGTTGGTAGCTTTTCTGGTACTAATTTCAAGCCTGTATTTTCGGGGCCGGATGATAAATGCCAAATCCCGTTCATATGTGGAACGCTTGGTTTGTGTAGTGGCGGTTCTAATAATCGTGTATGCTCGTGCTCATCCAACTTCCGTTTAAGTTCACAGAGCCAGAATCCAAATTGTGTGCCAAGTGATGCTTCTTATTCCTTGCCAAATTCTTGTAATTCAACTAATAACAGCAATACGGGTAACTTCTCGCTTTCATATTTGAGCCTGGACCATGGTAATGACTATTTTACTAATTATTTCACGAACCCTGTTAAGTATGGCGTAAACTTGTCCAGCTGTGAAGATCTGTGCTCAAGCGAGTGTTCTTGCTTGGGAATTTTCTATGACAACTCATCGAATTCATGTTATGTCCTTCAAAACCAGTTGGGATCACTTATGTCAAGCACCAGTAGCAGTAATGATCGCTTGGGTTTTGTTAAAGTAATAGTTGGTCATTCGCCTGCTAATTTTGCTCCTAATAGTGGTCCAGCACTTGGGTTTCCCATAGTTGCTCTAGTGTTGTTGCCTTTTATTGGGTTCTTCTTTTTAGCTACTCTGGGATTCTTCTTGTGGAGAAGATTGAGAAGCTCTAAAACTGGAAAGTTAAATCACAACAGTCAAGCCGTTCGTTCTTTGGAGGACTTGGATGCCTTCTCCATCCCAGGATTACCTGTAAGATTTGGATATGAAGAGCTCGAGGTGGCTACTGATAAGTTCAAGACTATGATAGGGTCAGGTGGGTTTGGCACAGTGTACAAGGGTACGCTCCCCGATAAATCACATGTGGCAGTGAAAAAGATCACTAATGTTGGAATTCAAGGGAAGAAGGATTTTTGCACTGAGATAGCGATCATTGGAAATATTCATCACGTCAATTTGGTTAAGTTGAGAGGGTTTTGTGCTCAGGGGAGAGAAAGACTGTTGGTTTATGAGTATATGAACCGTGGGTCCTTAGACCGCACCCTCTTTGGGAATGGACCAGTCTTAGAATGGAAAGAAAGGGTTGAAATAGCACTTGGAACGGCTCGTGGACTTGCATATTTGCACAGTGGGTGCCAGCAAAAGATCATCCATTGTGATGTCAAGCCTGAGAACATACTCCTTCACGACCATTTCCTGGCCAAAATCTCCGATTTCGGGCTGTCTAAACTTTTGAGCTCCGAACAGTCTGGCTTATTCACGACAATGAGAGGAACTCGTGGATATCTTGCTCCTGAATGGCTTACTAGTGCTGCAATCTCTGACAGAACTGACGTTTACAGTTTTGGAATGGTACTGCTTGAAATTGTGAGTGGAAGAAAAAACTGCTCTTTACGAACGCGAAGCGAATGTATGGAGGATGAAAGTAGTGGTGGTGGGTCCTCGTCATCTTCTTCACGACAAGGACTTGTTTATTTCCCCATGTTTGCCTTGGAGATGCATGAGCAAGGTAGGTACTTGGAACTTGCGGACCCCAGGCTCGAGGGGAGAGTCACTAGTGAAGATGTGGCGAAGTTGGTGCGTGTGGCTTTATGTTGTGCACATGAGGACCCAGCGCTTAGGCCAAATATGGTTAGTATTGTTAGCATGTTGGAAGGTGAGATCCCTTCTGGTCAGCCGAAGCTGGAGTCTTTGAACTTTTTGCGATTTTATGGGCGCCGGTTTGCTGAGGCTTCTACAGTAGAACAGAATAATGGGCAAGATGATTTTATATTTCCACAATTGAATGCTTCTCTTAGCAGTTCAACGAGTAGGTTGCCTCTTGACTTCTCTTTCATATCATCACAGCAAGTCTCAGGCCCAAGATAGTACCTAATGACGTAGCTTTAATTGTAAAATTGGTTTTGTGGTTTACTGTGGATAAATTGTTTTGCGGTCAAATAAACACAATTGTCGTTTCCGTATTTGCTATTCTGTCTTTTTAATCTTCAAATGTAATTGCCCTTGATAGAGCTCAATGGAGAAAAATGATTTATGTAGCCGGCCCCAATTGATTGGAAAATAAGGCTAGGTTTGGTTTGGTAAATGTAATTACACTTAATTTTGTGTGTCTTGTGCAAAGAGATTGTTTATCTTTGATGGTTAGACCTGACTGCTTGTAATGTGTCTATCTAGCCTTTTCTTTTTTCACTCTTTAGTTCTCTACACAAGGTAGTCTTGATGTGCTATGACTGTTTCTTGGGTGCTGTAAGTTCTTGGCCATATAACATATGCATTTTGGTGTCCATTCAGCTAGAGTTGTCCTTGTTTATTAAAGTGAATTTGATGCTCTTGTCCATCGATACATTCCAAACTCTTCGTTCTTCATTTCTTTGTTTTATTTTAGTTGTTCCTCCACATCTAGTCCTTTTATCTTGTCCTCAGTCTCCTGCAAATCTATAAGGAAGAATTTAAAGCCATTTTCTCCATGGAAAAAGAAAAAAAATGAAACGACTACATAAAAATACACCAAAAAAAGGAGGAAACATAGTGTGCTATGACATGTGATTGTTTAAGAACCATGATCAAAAGATACCATTTCATAAAACACTTTAGCCAAACTGGAAGCTAAATGTTTCTGTTGCTAGTGATTTTGCTGAGTTTTCTTGCAGGTTTCTCTATGTCCTCCTCCCGCTGAAAGTCGGATTAATTGCTGGTAGTTAAAGTTAGTTTTGATTCCTTTGGATTCAACACGGAGTTTGAATTTTATTTTGACCTCCAAGAATGAGATTTCAGTGTTGAGAGAGCAATATATCTATCGGGCCTCAATGGAGATTATTTCCCAAAACAATCAATCTTTCACCACTGCGCCAGAAACAAGTGTAAAGCCTTTTCAAATAAATATCTGGAAATGTATAAAATCCTGGAAACGCATTGCAAGTTAAACTTATCTCAAGTGGCCAAAAGAAAATTTTGAGGTTTGGTAATGTCAATAATCAATTCCCACTTTTCCACTGCCAAAGCACAGCTGGATCTGGATGGAATGTTGTTTATTGTGGAATCTTGTTGAATTTGCGGTAATGGTGCTTACCAGATGTTTTGGCTGAATATTTGACAAGGTTTTTTCCATCGAATAGCTCTGGAATTAGTTCAATCATTGCTTCATGTGGAGGCTTCACAAACACAGCCCAGGACATCCTTGTTCTTTCCTTGTTCCCCAAACTCCTTTGAAGAACGTTCTTGTACTTACTGTTAATAAAAAGTTTCCTGTAAGTTATAATACTGAGTAATTGAATCCCTTCTCAGTTTTGAGTTATTGGAACTTGGCATTGCTTGGGGATTGCACCTCTAGACCACTAAAGACAGTGATTGAGATCAGCTAACTTTTTCTGTTTTTGATTTTATTTTTGTTTTAGATGTGTCGTTTGCATATATGCATAGTCCTGAATGTAAGTCAGATTTGAGAAACATCGTATGAGAACTGTGATGCATATAATTCAGTACTTCCTCAGAAATCAGAATACATTTCTCCTAAAAAATGTCAAAAAGATCCGGTGTTTGAAGACACGCATTTGCCTGGGTCAACTGAATACACAGTTTGCAGTATAATGTTTGCTATCACGATAGAGTTAAGCATGTTCGCAGCTTCAAAATGCTGATAGTTTTAGTATAGACTTTAGACCCTTACAAATCTAAATAATCTTACCATAGTTCCTTCAACTTCTAAATGATTTCTCCTCCTCTTCCTTGCAAAATTTCTATGTCTGCTATTGTGAACTCACATGTTGTAGACAAGTGAATAGATTGACTATGATCTACAACTATTTATTACTATGGATACAAAACATGTTCGTACCTTAAATACGTAACCTGTTCTAGTAAAATGTTCTTCCAGTTTTGTCGCCTAATGCCATTCAGAGGATACTGCAAGGATAAATCTTCCTTCTCATCCTTATTGATGCCACTCCAAGTATGTTTTTTTCCCTCCTTGTCGGTCTCTGTTTTGCTTGATTGTTTATTAGCTTTCTTTTTTATTTCCAGCCTTCCAGGTAAGCAAGGGGAAGACGGACTATTGTTACCTCAACTTGATCACCAACATAGATGAAAAGTGCTTTTGACAAGTAATTGACAACAACTGAGTTATCGTCCATCCAAACTTGAAGGCCTGGAACATTATTTGGGACAAGCTCAGGCGTTGGACAAGTCGGTCCATTTATTCACCACCCAAGCAAGACCTCTTAATGCCTTCGCTTTCAAACCTAGTCCCTCCGAGAGCAGGTCCATTAGCTTATTTGTTACTTCCGGTAGTTCCACATTGTATTCCTCTCACTACCCTATGTTATGTGATTTCATATGACCCCCACTTTTCATTTACAAGTTGTCCTACTAGGCAGGGACGGGCTCACGAATAGGTCTATCCTTTTTTATGGTGTGAGTACTAAATGAAAGTTAGATTGTACTGTGCTATTATAAAGTTAATTTTTTAGCCTACAAAACCTCTGTAAGACTTTGTTGGGTGGAAGTTGCTGGACTATGGGATGTGATGAGGACGTTGCGATCTTAAGCTGAGGAGATTGTGAAAGTCCTTCCTAGTCCCCTATTGGCTATAAATGGGATGGTAGGGTAGTATATAGGGTAATATCCACTAACTACTTAAAACATGATCTATAACTTTTGAGCCTTGTTGTTAGCCTAAAGGTTAGCAGATCAACTAGCACTCCAATTGTTACATGAACAAATATGTGGGACTCAGAATTGGTACTGAATTGAATGAGCATTAGCTGTTGGAATGATATATGGCTTGGTGAGGGATAAAGATGAGAAGGTTGGTCAAGTAATCAGGAGAAGAATTGTACAAGGATTCTAGAGTTTTGAGTTTAGAAGGTTGTTGTTTGCTTGGGAACCAGAACAAGTGGCTAGAGTGATGGCATTTTGCAAATCCAAACCTTAGACTTGAATGAAGCTGATTGGGTCATCATTTGGAAGGTGGCTAACTATGGTAAGTTTTTGGTTAAATCACTATAACTTCCTCAGGGAGTCTACTTGTGCTTTTAAGCACACAATACAAACTGAATATTGCTTGTGGCAAAGTTTTGTCCCTTTCGGAGCTCAAATTATGGGTTGGCTTGCTTGGTTGGGCGGAAAGAAGTTTGGGGAACTGTTATTGAGGAGGGGTATTAATTATTGAAGCTCCAAATGCCATGCGTAAGATATGTGGAGATTTTCATGAATCTGCACAATGTGTTACTGCATTGCCAGAGTGTTCGGATGATGTGATCTTCTTTGATTTACTGTTGGGGATTGGTGTGGGTGGCTCGATCCAGAGTCAACTAGAAGTGCGCTTTCTAGTGGAATGGATGGAAATTTAGGAGAAGGGCTAATGAGAACGGAAAACTAATCTGGTATGCTATGTCTGCTACTATCATTTGGTCAAATAGGAAGGAGGCAAGGAGTGAACATTTCTTTCAAGGGGTGGATATTGACTTGGAGGATTTGGCCAATAATAACAAACAAAATCTGGCTTGGTGGGTAAAAGCAAACCAGACATTGCCCCTACTAACTATTCAACATGGTGTCGAACATACAAAGAATCAATGACAGTGGGAGATATATGCAGCATTAGAGAGAAGAACTTGGGAAGAAGACTCTTTGATTTGGCACACTGATGGCTCTTGGGATGTTGGGGATTTAGAAGCGCTGCAACTAGTGGGTCTTATAATGTGGCCTAAATGTTTTGGTGGATTTTATGATTGGGAATTGTAAGATTAACTCTTATTTTACAGTTTTGTCATTGGTTTTTTTCGCACACAAAGAGAGTTTTGGTTTTCAATGTTATGTTGATATCTATTAGAACTGGAACTGGAGCTGGAACTCGAAGTCTAGAACAAACACTGGTGAGGTTTCAGTTCTGTTTCTGGTTCAAAGCTGTGTGCTAACACATTTGTTGGGAGTGGTGGTGTTCTCCTTTATGGAAATGGTTTTGCTTCTACTATTTATGATATTGCTATCTGCTCCTGGTATTGCTAGGCCTCTTCCTTCTAAGATTGAATTTGAGGGTCATAGGTGGAGATTTTATAGGGATTGTTGTTGTTAGCAGTGACGGAGCTAGGATTTTACCCTATAGTGACGAAATGTATACTAAAAAAAATAACAAGATGCATTACAATATGAATGTCATTGACTCTAGGAAAAATTAAAATAATATTAAAAAAAGTATAGTAAATAATGTTTGTCATTTGAACATAGAGTACGAAAAAAGATGAACTTTAATTTAATCTATCTACTAAAGTGAGGCATCTTGAATTGTGCTCGACGCTCTTTATGTCGTTAAAAACATTGATGATAGAATCTAGTTTTGGAATACTTTTTCAGTCTCCCTTGAAATTTTTTAAGAGGATTAAAGACTATTATATAGCAAAAAATAATGAAAAAAAATCTAGCGGTGGCGGATCTATATAAATTGGGAATATTTGTTTTATACATATAGTTGCATTTTCTAAAATTCTTGTCATAGCAGCCGCTACCACTAGACCCCTGAGTCCATCCTTGATTGGTAGTCTTGTTTGTGGGTAGATTTTAGCGGTAGCACATTATCTTGAGAGGGGGTCTGTTTTTATCTTTCTTCCTCTTGTAACTTTCAATTTTCTGCATTTGTTTCTCTGTATTGTTTGAATTGTAATTGGCTTCTTGCCAACTTGTTTTGGTCTTCTAGGGTAGCATATTATTTTCGGAGTTTGTGGGTGCCAACCTAGCTAGAATTCGCGCCCCATGTTGTGATGTTGTCATACCTAATGTCTATTTAATCTTTGCATTCTTCGTTTCAAAGATTATTAAATTCTTTTTCGATGATCAAAAATATTAGGGAGAAAAGAAGGAATTTTTTTTTTTTGGGTGCACATTGATTGTTGTGCATACCGATGCTCTGGACTATCAATGAAGGAAGCATGGTAATGTGCACATAAATTGATTTGGGTCTCTAGGCCTGCCCTCTCTAATGCCATTTGGCTTTGATTTGGGGGCATGGTTCTACAACAAAACGTTCCTGTAGCTCCTCGGTTCTTGGAGGTTTAGGGGGGGACCACTATTTCAGTGGTACTCTGAGAGCAGCCACTTTGTGCATATATTGCCAAAGGTTAGGTCTGTCTCCAATCATCCCCTGCCCATACTCCCAATGATTAGGGACTAGATGGGTTATGTTATGTTGTTGTTGTTGTTGTTGTAGGTGCACATTGATTAATCATAGGGGCTTTTTTTTTCAGGTGCACATTGATTAATCATAGGGGGCTAATCCTGCCGCTTAAGCATACCTATTCAATTCATTCAAAGAAGCCACGACATCTACAAAAAATCACCTTGATACAGATCAAGCTATATAGTAGCTACTGATAATCACCCAAAAATAGAGATACAAAAAAACAGCTAGACCCTAAAAGACAAAAGTAATGTCGAACTCTTAAGCAGGAGCCATTACCCATCCACATCATAATCTTGAAGAACAAATGTGAATCTAGTATCTAGACACCGGGCGCCTCGGGATAGCGGAGCTCCATATCAAAGACAATATCAAACTTGTGGAAATCAAATAGCACTTGGAGATGGAGAAATGGACGACAACAGATCTTACCGGAGAACTAGACCTTGCCATCAAACAGCACACGACGATGGAGAAATGGAAAGGTAGGGAAAGGGGGAGAGGGGAGAGAAAGAGAAGAGGGAGAGAGAAAAAGAAGGAAGAGGGAGAGAGCTCACCCTTCCTGCCGCCCAAGATGGGGGGAGGGGGGGAGATGAAGATGTGCGGCGGCGGCGGCTAGGGTTAGGTTCTAGAGGGAGATAGAGAGAGTATAGGTCACGGTTCGGCATCTTGAATTCAATACTCTTTGACTCAATCAAATTGGCCTCCACTGGATAACCCAATCAAAGAAAATTAGTACTATCATTCATAAAAACGAGGCCAACAATAAACTCTATTTGGGGCAAAAACTGGTGAAGAGGCACTACAAAAAAGAAAAGAAACCAATGAATACGATCTTCGATCATACTTTTATTCCACAACGTTCCAGTTTCTCTCTCTAGAAATTAAGCTGTCGCCGGTCACCTTCGCCGCCAACCACCACCACCACCACTTTGGTACTTCACCTTCCTTTTGGGTCACATGTTGTCTGGGCCTGACTCTGGAGCCATCACCGCAATTGTCAGGAAATTGAGACCCGAAAAGCTCAATTTTGAAAGAAAAGCTGTAGAGACCCGTAAATTTCTTTTAAATTTTAACATTTTATAAGTGGGCGAATAATGGTTTAATGTGGAAATTATAGTTGTAGGTCAATGTGCAAGAGTTTGAAATGTGTGGGTGTTGGTGTGTTAAGGTGCTTGTGTGTATAAGTGTGTGCCAGGGGAAGATTAATTCCCATAAACCCATCCCATTCTCTCTCCCGTTCTCTCTCTCTCGGCTCTCTCTGCCTCTCTCACTCCCTCACCCAAAAACTCTCCTCTAAACTCAAAACCCACTCAAATTAAGCTTCAATCATTCATCCCTACGCGTATTGTGGTTCGTTTCTCGTGGGTCTTGCTCGGTGGAGGAGTATTCAGTTGTTTTCGAAGTTTGGAGAGCTAGGGCTTGCTCAACTTGCGTGGGTTTCGCTTCTCAACTCGAGGTAGGGAATTCTACCTCTCTTTATATGTTTTATGAGTGATTTGATGCATGAAATCGTGCTTGAAATGTCGTATTTAAGCTTGGGTCGAAGATCTGTTGTTGCTGTAGAATCGTCTGTTTTTCCTGGATTTCTACCGGTAGGCCTGTCCTTTCTACCGGTAGAACGTTGTTACTCTGCCAGAAAATCAATTCCCCACCGGTAGGAACTTTTTCCCTACCGGTAGGACAAGTGAGAAATTTTCCGTAAGCTGCTCAAACGTATAGCAGCAGCTCAAAAGCTGCTTAACAATCTGCTCTACGTATTCAAGTTCTACCGGTAGGTAAAGAAGGTCAAGCCCAAATCCAAAATGTTGGTCATTCTGTCTTCAGTTTCTACCGGTAGGACTTGCCTGGTCAAGCCCAAATCCAAACTGTTGGGTCATTCTGTCTTCAGTTTCTACCTGGTCAAGCCCAAATCCAAAATGTTAGTCATTCTGTCTTCAGTTTCTACCGGTAGGACTTGCCTGGTCAAGCCCAAATCCAAACTTTTGGTCATTCTGTCTTCAGTTTCTACCGGGACTTGCCTGCCTACCGATAGGAGTTTTGAGATGCTTCCTTCAGCTGCTTCTTTGAGCAGCTGCAGTATCTTTCAGCTGCTTACCTATATCTTCCAACTCACATTGAGAAGCTCTTCATCGACTCTATTGGGTTCGTTTTCGTATTCTTTCAAGTGATTGAAAAATAATACCCATTTCATACATAAAATCGCGTCCGATGGACTAGAACAAACTTGTTGAGTTAATCGTCATGGAAATTAGGATCAATGGATTGACGTAATGGACTACGAATATGAAGTGATATGTTACCGCCTAACATGAAACGAAGATCACCATGAGCTATTGGTGCGTGGGGTATAGGTTTAACTAGAAGTGAAAGGTTAGTAGATTGCCTAGAGGGATTAATGACGGTTTAAGAACAAACGAAGAATACAATGACATAAAGGGTAGCTATTCGATGTAACGAGAAACATGTATTGTAAAGATTGGTATCTTTTGAACCTGAAACTGGGAACCAAATATAAGAATAGGATATACGGGGTCCCGAGAACCCGGAATGAGAATAGGATATACGGGGTCCCGAGAACCCGGAATGATAATCGGATATACGGGGTCCCAACCCGGAATGATAATTGGATGTGCGGGGTCATGACCACCCGGAATGTAGAGTGGGTATACGGGGTCCTAATGCCCGGAATGATTTTAGATCATACTCGTGATGTGACGACGTGAAGGATTTCTTGGATGCCCATTTAGGATCCATAGGGAACATATGAGATGCTAAGCGGTTGGGATGTAACCATATGTGGTGAATGTGTAGTCGAAAGTTGAGTTAAAAGGAATTTGAAAGATAACGAAAGGTTGATTGACAAAAGTAAAATGTTCGTTTAAGTTCTTAATTACTAATATAGCGCTTGTGTCCTATCTGCGTTCCTTGTTATCCGAAGGTTAATGTCTCATCGGCAACTTTCATTTCATTTGTATATAAGGTTTGCATAGACTTTTCTACTGGGCTAGTGTAGCTCAAACCTTACATCATTTTCAGGTGCTAACTCGGGACAGAAGCTTGCATGCCTGGAGTGCTTGGATTGTGGACGTTATTTTTGAAAGCTAATCAACGGAGTTACCTATTCATCTTTGAAAATTTATTTTTTAAGATGTGTTTGTAACTTAAATTGTAAATCTTTTGATTCAGGAATGTTTGTAAATCCTTAACTCTCATAACACTTGTTACCTAAGTAGATTTGGGGCCATTGAGCGGATGATGTAATATTGGAAGTCTCATGAACTTGAAAGTGTTATTTTGGGAATGGAATTATTGAAATCTTTTGGATATCGTACTGATTAATGTGAGGGTTTCTATTATAAAAATCATTTATATTTATGTTGAAAATCGAGGGCGTGACAAGAGCATAAACTATTATTTTCTCTCTCTCTTTTTTTTTTTGTTTTTTCTATGTCATCACTTTCTAAAAAATGGAAAGACTGTTTTTCTTTTCTTTTCTCATTCTATCTTTTTAATTTTTAAAAGAATAAAGGAAAATTTATAGAAATGGTCCTCTTAGTTTCATTCGAGTCTCATTTTCGTATTCCAAATATCAATTACAACTTTTTTGACCTTCAAGTTTGGTTTTTATACCAAATTGGTCCAACTGATAACTTCTGTCAGCCAAACTGAAAGGAAAAAAATTAGATTGATAGCAGTTCAGACATTGCACTTCGTACCAAGTTGGTCCAATTGATGATGTCTACCCTCAATCTGATTTTTTTCGTCTAGTTTGGCTGACAAACGTTATCAATTGGGCCAACTTGATACGAAAATCAAACTTGAAGGTCAAAAGAGTTGCAATTGATAGTTGGAAGACGAATATGAAACTCGAGTGAAACTAGGAGGATCATTTCTATAAATTTCTCAAGAATAAATAAACTTATCTAATGAAGTTATTATTAAGACAAATAACCGTATAAAAATAAATAAATTAATAGTCTTCCCATTAAAAAGGAAAAAAGTACTCATTCACTTATTAAAAACTGACCATACCTTTTTTTTTTTGGGTGGGTAAATAGCAGAGCACACTGTCCCAAAAAGTTATTAAATGTGCACTAAATATAACCTCGTGCTCATTCATTAACTTTCATACGAGAATTACAGAGTTTTTTTTTTGTTCTTTTTTCTAGTGAGTATTCACTAAGTTTCAAAAGCAAAGCTAAAAGTTAGAACACTAACTTTCATTCATAGCCAAAAACAGCTTACGCATACAGATATTGGAATGAGTTGGCCTTTGTTTGGTTTCCATCTTTGGATATTTTAGTTTTGATAGTAGGTAGAGAGAGAAATAGGGTAATTGATTGGAGAGATGAGTAATGAGTACTGAGTAGAGAGAGACAAAGAGAGAAATGAAAGTTGTAATTGAAAAAGTACGATAATGATTGAAGAGAGAAATAGAATAATAATTAAAAAACAAAAACAAAAACAAAACAAAGATAAATTTGAAAAAACAATGTCTTGGTTTTTGTTGATTAGTATAGTAGGTTTAAGTAGTTTTTGTGAAAACAAAAGTAGTGACACCTCACTAGTTTTAATATATAAGTACACCTCATAAAAGTAGTTATACCTCACTAGTTTTAATAAACAAAAGTAGTGAGATTGTGATCCATGATTTGACGACATCCTTCAACATCAAAAAAATGCAAAATTATAAGTTAGTGAAGTTTCACTAACTTTTTAAAAAGTGTTTTATGCTCAAATCTAGAGGATGGTCACTAGTTTTTATAACAAGTGTCAATTTCCAAAATACCTTGTGAATACCCATGAGATATTATCTAGTGAAGTGTGACTAGTTTTTTTGAAAAGTATTTTTTGCACAAATCTAAAGAATGTTCACTAGTTTTCAAATCTAATGTTTTATATAATGTTCACTAGTTAGTCAAGTTTCACTAGTTTAGAGTGTTTTATGCTCAAATCTCTAGTGTTTTGGCTAGGGTTTTGGATTAACTTATGAAATTATATAATGTTATATATGATCTTCTAAAATATTTTTCATTACAGTAGAAGAACAAATGATGATATATGTTTACATTTGATTCATTACCATATAACTCTAATTACATACCGACTGCAATATAATTAGGTCGGGTTCTATGGCCGAAATTACGCCCCAAGTTCTTGAAAATATCATTTTCGCCGTGGGGGCTCCGCCTTCACACCCTCGAGCTAAACCACTGTTGAAGGTTGTCTCCACCCCTAACAGTGGAACCATCATAATATTCAATAAAATTTACACCCTCCGTCTGGATTTAACGGTCCTTTTTGGGGATTCGAACTTTTTAAGGGAACATAATTATTACATGTTTGAACACTTGAATTTCCTTTTTTACCCTTCATTATTATGGAGTAAATGTGATGGAGTACAAAATTTCTTTTTTGAAAACAGTCAATTAGGCGGCAAAATAGAAAAAAAAGAAGAAGTCAAATTTGTACTCCTATTCAAAAGATACACATAAGGAAAGAAGCGGGTAATTTTGGAATTCAAAATCTTCCTCCAAAATTGAAATCCCCGCCTAAAAAACTCTTTCTAATAAAGGCAACCTATTCTTACAGTTTCTTCAGGGAAAATTCTTTACCCAATCTTCCAACCCCCCGCCTTCCTCTCTGAACTTTAACTTTAACCTTTACAGGAAAATCTAAACTCTACTCCTCCTCTAAACTTCTATCCACAGCTAATGGATTATACTTTAGGTCAAAACTCCCACTTTCATGGTAGACCAAATCACAACCTTACAAATGATCAAAGAAAAGAAATTAGCTCTTTTGCTCCGAACTGTTGATGGAAAATTGACACAAGGTTGTGTGCCAGAAGTTGCTGCGATTTTCTCTGTCTCCAACAAAACAATAGATCGAATTTGGAGCAGAGCAAAAGTTTGTGAAGCCCATGGTTCGATGGTTGATGTATCAAGCTAAAAGCGTAGAAGAGTTGGCCGGAAGCGATGCGAAATTGACTGGAACAAAGTCAGGGGAATCGCTTTTCATCGCCGGACAAATATCCGTTCCTTCTCGGAGGCTCTGGAAGTCCCAAAATCAACGCTCCATCAACGAATTAAGGAAGGTGAAATTAGGCCTCATATAAATCCTCTGAAGCCAGACCTTTCTGATCAAAATAAAATAGCAAGGTTGCACTTTTGTCTTTCTATGCTTGAACCGAATAGTCTCCAAACCCAGCCAATGTTTAAGGCTATGTACAACTATGTTCACATAGACAAGAAGTGGTTTTACATGACTAAAGAATCGGAAAGGTATTATGTACTTCCCGACGAAGATCAACCACATCAAACTTGCAAAAGCAAATAATTCATCACAAAGGTTATGTTTCTAGCGGCGGTAGCTCGACCACGATTCGGTGCTAATGGATGTGAAGAGTTTTCGAGTAAGATTGGTATTTTTCCATTCACTGTCAAAGAACCGGCCAAACGAACAAGTAAAAATCGCGTAGCCGGGACAATGGAGACCAAGGCAGTTGCAGTGGTGACTAAAGATGTTATTCGCTCGTGTTTGATTGAAAAAGTAATTCCCGCGATTCAATCAAAATGGCCTCGGTCTAGTGTGGGTGAAACTATTTATATTCAACAAGATAATGCAAGGCCTCACATCAAACCAAATGACGTTGAGTTTCATGAGGCAGCAACAAGGAATGGGTTTGATATTCGTTTAACAAATCAACCCCCAAATACTCCTGACTTGAATGTTCTTGATCTCGGTTTTTTTAACACCATACAATCCTTGCAACATCAAGAGGCGCCTAGAACAATCGATGAACTTGTGAATGCCGTGCAGAAATCTTTCGATAAATTACCATCGCGTGAACTCGATTCTGTTTTTTTATCTCTACAAGCTTGTATGGTTGAAGTGATGAACGTTAATGGGGGGAATAATTACAAATTGCCGCACATTAGGAAGCCCCAATTAAGGAGAGATGGTGTTCTTCCCTTTCAACTTGAATGTGGCCGAGATGTTATGGAGAATGCACTGATTCATCTATAGAATCAAGCAAATTGACAAGGTGAGTTATCCTTTTAATCCTTTGAATAACCAGCCAGCTCTTTTATTTTTGCTTTTGTTGATAGACTTGGAAAAACTGATGTGGAGAAAACTAACCAACTCTTTTCTTTCTTTGTGTAGTTGGACTCGGAAAAAACTTTCCATTTACATTGGGGTAAATTGTGTTCTTGATTTGATCTTTCTTTCCTTTTTTCCAGGGCAAATCACACAAAGTTTTTTTGGATGAAGTTCTTCAATCAACCAAGTTATTTGAAGAGGTTGTTAGATTGGAGAACTTGTTTTTGTGAATTTGTAGAAGGTTAGGTGTCAACCAGTGCACATTGGTTAACATGTTTTTGTGAATTTGGAGATGGTTTGCTGTAAGTGAAAAAGTTCAGTGCACACTGAAGGACTTGGATTTTGTGAATTTTTTGAAGAACCGTTTTGGAAGTTTGTGAAGGTTTAGTGTAAATGTGAAAGATCTCCTGTGGAAGAAAAGAACTAGACGGTTGTTTGGTGTTTGATCTCAATGTAAATCTCATTTTGGGTGTTCCAGTGGAGTATTCCGTACCAGTAGTACTCATTTTGTAAAATTTCCCTCTTTTTTCTTTTGTGTTAGTAGTAGTAATGATTGAAAAATGGAAGGGTAAAATTGGAAATTTGTTAATCATTACCCATCTAGTTTAGAAGTGGGACAATTATTTTGGGACGACAAAAAGTGCAAATTGGGACAGTTAAATTAGGACGGAGGGAGTATGTGTTTGAGTGACATATATGATTATATGTGAGCATATGTCCTATAGAATTCAAAAAAAAAAAAAGACTACATATAACATTGACGTTATATGCATTCTCTTTTTGGAAGTTTTGGTTAGCATAGCCACGCCTTGTGCGAAAATGCCAACGCCGTCCAAAATGATTTTAAACATGAAATTCTGACATATATGGTTATTTTGACATATGTAATTCTGTTCGATTGTCATATTGCTTGTATTATTGTTTTAACTTGTTTGAAAATGTTTCGTCAATTTGTTATAGTTTGGTTAGGTTCTGGTTTGGTCATATATGGTTATTTATCTATTTCATTATGTGGTTAGTGTTTGTCGTACGTAGTTAGGGTTTTGTTTTTTTGTACTTTTGTTTAGCTGCTATTGGATAACATATATGGTAATGGTAACATATATGTTTATGATTGTATATTTATGTATATATGTTTGAGTTTGAATATACTTTATTATTCTTTCATAGGGTTATATGTCTAAGTTTGATCATGCTTTATTATTGTATATAGGGTTATATGTCCTAGTTTCAATTATTATTTTGATAGATGTGATTTTCTTTCATTTATATAACCATGAAATGACTGGAGTCGTTTGAAGTGGAGTTAGGTATTTTATTAATGACTTTCTATTTCAGTAATGGTAGTCCAATTGCACTGAAAATGTTTTTTTGCTGGCTTTGGGAATTTTTTTTTTTACTTTTGTTTAGCTACTGTTTGGTAACATATATGATTATATGTTCAGGTCTGTTAGGCCCATTGCGCGGATCAATTCATATAGGGTTGTCTACTGTTATATATGGTTATGGTAACATATATATAGCTGTATTTGAATGCTAGTGTTTATGTTATACATGATTCTTGAATCTACTTTATTACAATGCTAGTGTTTAGGTTATATACGTTTGCATCTGTTTAATTCTGTGTATCTTTACAGGAATGACAAAACCAAATCAAAATGAACATATAATGCTTGACCAATAGCAAAGGTAGACCCTCCAGTATGAATGAAAGGATAAGATAGTGATAGAGAAGGATTGAAATGGTGTCATTGGGACAAATTTTATTTTATTTTTCAATTTTTTGTGGGGGTTTGAATAAACTGTCTTGGATGGTCCGAACAGTAATGATGTTTCATTTTGAACAAGTTTTGACTTGCCCACTGACTTAGGTGGTACATTTTGTATTATATGGTATATTTTGGATATATTGAAATTGATGGCGTGTTACGGTTTGGTATTGCATTGTATAATATGTTGGAAATTTACGGAATTTCGGATGAATGAAACCGGAATTTTTGGAGGGCTTTCGGAGGCAACCGGTCCAGGGTTCATTGCATCTGGACGCACTACAATCAATAGACGTATTGATGTGTGCAGTTGTAACTCCCGTAACCCCTCCACCTTGATGGCAGCATTATTCTTCTCCTTGATGGCTACAATATTCTTCCTATTGATGGCTGATTTCATTTGGGGGTTACTCATATTGAATGGGTCCATTCAATACCAGCATTTGTGAAGATCTCCATTTGCCTATAAATTGATGCATTATGTTTTGGAGGATCACAAGCAAATTCACAACCTTCTAGCATATTCTGATATACGTTCTTGAGAGAGAGAGGCAAGCGGTAGTCAGTTCGCCTAGGTGGTCGTTCCGATGGCTTGCGATTTCGCCGAGCCAAACCTGGGAGGAAGATGCCAAACAAGATCCTACAACACTGACGGTAGGCGGCGAATCTTTCTTAAAGAGACTGTGGTATCACACAGGACTTAGTTTGGTTTCTGCGATTTCTGTTTGAATTTCATTATCTCCTGTTTACGTATTTTAATCTGTATCCTGTTTCAATCATGTACTGTATTGTTATCAATGAAATTGTTCTTTGGATTTTCTATATGTGCCGAATTTTTCCCAACAAGCTTAAGAAAGATTTTGATCATCGATCGGCATTGAATTCCAAAAAATAGTTTCTACTTTTTACTAATCTTTGAGTTGCAAGAACAGATTCATGACAGTTAAGGTTCCGTGGTGGAGAACCACTAGTGTAAGGCGAGAAAACAATCTGTTCAACAGATTGAGCAGAATTGCTTTCATGAAAACATGACAACTGAGCAAGGAAAAACTACCATCACTGGCAAAGAGAAAGAGACTGGTAATGTCAGTGGCAATGGAAATGGCGGTGGTGCTATTCCAACTCATCGCTCCTATTCCTAGGATTCCCTCTGTTCCAATGTCTCACGTGGAGAGGCCGAGCAAATTTGTTGGGGTCGACTTCAAAAGTTGGCAACAGAAGATGTTGTTCTATCTCACCACTTTGAACTTGGCAAAGTGGCTTGTCGGGGAAGCACCTATTATTGCCGAGGACGATCTTGACACTCAGAAGCGAATTGATGTGGCCAGATGGAAAGAGCATGACTACATGTGCAAGAATTATCTTATAAACGCTCTGGATGATTCGCTGTATTCTGTGTATGGTGAGGCTCCGTCGGCTAAGGTGTTGTGGGAATCCTTAGATAGGAAATACAAGATCGAGGGTGCTGGGGTTTGTTGTGGGCCGGTTCCTTAATTATATGATGGTGGATTCCAAGTCTGTAGCAGTCCAAGTCCAAGAGCTGCAGCTCCTGCTCAATGAGATCAAGACTAAGGGGATGATTCTGAGTGAAGCATTCCAGATGGCTGCGGTCATCCACAAGTTACCCCCGGCATGGAAAGAGTTGAAGAGCTATCTTATGTTCAAGAATAAGGAGACCTTGGAGGCTCTTTTCATCAAGCTCCGTATTGAAGAAGAGAATCGGGGTATGGATAGGGTTGCAAAGGCCTCCTACATGGCCAAGGCAAATATGATGGAGCATGGTTAATCTTCCAGTGTGAGGAAAAACCAGAATGACAATCGGTCTGACAAAAAAGCTGGCAAACGAAGGACAAAAGTGTCAATCTGGGACCGAGAGTGGTGCTGCCAAGAAACAGAGAGAGAAGTTTCAGGGTACTTACTTCAACTGCAACAAATTCGAGCATAAAGCTTTGAAGTGTACGAAGCCACCTAACCCTCGCACTCAGGCGCACTTGGCTCAGGTGGAGGCAGGATTGTCCAATATCAACCTCTCGGCTATGGTATCTGAAGTGAACATGGTTGGTTCAAACTCGCAGGAATGGTGGTTAGACATTGGGGTTACACGCCATATTTGTTGTGACAGGCAGTTGTTCACTACCTTTGAGCCGGTTGCTAATGGTGAGAAGTTATTCATGGGGAATTCAGCTACCTCAGATGTTAGCGGCACAGGGGAAAATGATCCTGAAGATGACTTCGGGAAAAGAGTTGACTCTGAATAATGTGCTGTTCGTGCCAGATATTTGTAAGAATTTGGTTTCTGGTTCGTTGTTGAGCAAGCATGGCTTCCGCCTGGATTTTGAGGCAGATAAGGTCACTCTGACTAAAGCTGGAATGTATATAGGGAAAGGTTACATGACCGATGGTCTATTTAAGATGAATGTAATGACTGTTATCCCTACTATCAATAAAAAGAAATCCTCAGTTGCTTATGTGCTTGAGTCTTCCTTTTTATGGCATAGTAGACTAGGTCATGTTAATTATGATTCTATGCGTAGATTAATTAACTTGGACCATATTCCAGTTTTTCAATTTGATAAAAAACACAAGTGTGAGACTTGTGTAGAGGCAAAATGCCGAGAGCATCTTTCAAAGCCGTAGAAAGAAGCACAGAGCCTTTAAGTTTAATCCACACTGATGTGTGTGATCTGAAATATTTCCAAACTCGGGCCGGTAATAAGTACTTCATTACTTTTATCGATGATAGCACTCGGTTTTGCTATGTGTATTTGCTGAAAAGTAAGGATGAAGCCCTGGACAAGTTTGTTCATTACAAGACTTAGGTTGAGAATCAACTGAGCAGAAAGATTAAGGTGGTCAGAAGTGATCGTGGTGGTGAATTTCAGTCACCATTTGGAGAATTTTGTGCCCAACACGGGATTATCTATGAAAACACGACACCTTATTCGCTTCAGACTAACGGAATTGCTGAGCGCAAGAATCGTGCATTGAAGGATATGATGAATGCAATGTTGATCAGTTTTGGGTTGCCTCAGAACATATGGAGAGATGCTGTTCTCATCGCTAATTACATCCTCAATAAAATACCTCGCAAAAATGTTGGTAAAACCCTGTATGAATTGTTTAAGGGTAGGAAGCCTACCTATACATTCTTACGAACATGGGGTTGTCTAGCGAAGGTGGCTGTACCTCCTCCTAAGAAGAAGATAGGCCCTAAAACCGTTGATTGTGTGTTCATAGGTTATGCAGACGATAGTAGTGCCTATCGATTTCTTATGTATGAGTCAGATATACAAGATATTCACAAGAATACTCTAATGGAGTGGAGGAATGCAGTGTTTTTTGAACACATATTCCCTTATAAATCCATTGGAGAGTCAAGTTCTGCTAAACGGACTTTGCATCCGGCTAATGAAAGAAGACGAGGCCGAAAAAAGGAAGTTGATGTTGAACCACGACGTAGCAAGCGAGCTAGAACATCAACATCTTTTGGTCTAGATTTTTTGACTTATCTGGTAGAAAATGAGCCTTGGACGTATCAGGAAGCTGTAAGCTACCCTGAGGGACCTTTGTGGAAAGAGGCCATTAAGAGTGAGATTGACTCCATATTGCAAAACCATACGTGGGAACTGGTGGATTTGCCACTAGGCAGTACGTCTCTCGGCTACAAATGGATCTTCAAAAGGAAGATGAAAGCAGATTGGTCAATTGGTAAAGTACAAAGCTAGGCTTGTTATCAAAGGATACAGGCAAAAAAAAGGCCTAGATTACTTTGATACTTACTCACCAGTCTTGAGGATTACTTCCATCCGAATGATCATTGCGATCGCAGCTTTGCGTAACCTTGAAATACATCAATGGATGTAAAAACAGTTTTCTTGAACGGCGATTTAGATGAAGAAATCTACATGGAATAACCCGAGGGTTTTTCGGCGCCAGGCCAAGAAAGGAAAGTATGTAGATTTGTTAGATCATTGTATGGTTTAAAGCAAGCACCGAAACAATAGCATGAGAAATTTGACAATGCTTTGTTGTCGAGTGGCATCAAGATCAACGAATGTGACAAGTGTGTTTATGTCAAAGACACAGACGAAGGGTACATCATTTTGTATCTCTACGTTGATGACATGCTCATTGTTGGTAGCAATGAAAATGTCATTCAGTCTACCAAAGACATGTTAAACTCAAAGTCTGACATGAAGGATATGGGCCTTGCAGATGTCTTTCTGGGTGTCAAGATCACCAGAACATCTACCGGACATGCGTTGTCTTAGACACACTACGTTGACAAGATTCTTGAAAAGTTCAACCCGTTTGATTCAAGTGTCGCAAGAACCCCTGTGGATTTAAGTCTGCATTTATCCAAGAATGGGGGGAAGGCGTATCTCAATTAGAGTATTCTTGGATAATTGGAAGCCTGATGTACTTGATGAATTGTACAAGGCTTGATATAGCTTATTCAGTCAGCAAATTGAGCAGATACACAAGTAGTCCAGGCCATAATCACTAGAAAGCAATAGTTAGGGTTCTGCACTATTTGAGGTATACTCGTGATCTAGGGTTGCACAATACTAGATATCCAGGAGTATTGGAAGGGTATTATGATGCGAACTGGATATCAGATATGAAGGACTCAAAATCCACAAGTGGATATGTCTTTATACTTGGTGGTGCAACCGTTTCTTGGAAATCCACCAAACAGATGTGTATAGCACATTCAACGATGGAATCAGAGTTTATTGCTCTAGATAAAGCGTCTGAGGAGGCCGAGTGGCTCCGTCAGTTTTTGGAGGATATTCCAAGATGGCCAAAACCCGTGCCAGCAATTAGTATTCATTGCGACAATCAATTTGCAATCGATAGGGCACACAGTAATATGTATAATGGTAAGTCTAGACATATTCGACGTAGACATAATACCATTAGGCAACTACTCTCAAGTGGGGTTGTCGTTATTGACTATGTGAGGTCAAAGGACAATATTGCGGATCCGCTAACTAAAGGGTTAAACCGAGAGCTAGTTGAGCAAGCATCGAAAGGGATGGAGTTAAAGCCACTACGCTCATAGTTACCGTGGGCATGGGGGTAGCCAACCTAGTTGACTGGAGATCCTAAGATCTAGGTTCAATGAGATTATATCTTTCGCGAGTAGCCGAGAATGATCACTTAGGAGACTTGGTCTCCTGCCCATTCCTATGGTGTATGAGTCATTAATTGCTTTTAATGACTCCTATGCGCTAGATTTCCAGACGAGGTATATGATCATAGACAACCTTATATGAATTGGTCCGCGCAACGGCCTAATAGCTCTGAACATATAATGTTATCCGTGCAGTGGCAGAGCAGGTGAGATCTGGAATATATATATATATATATATATATATATATATAGAGAGAGAGAGAGAGAGAGAGAGAGAGAGAGAGAGAGAGAGAGAGAGCTATCAAAATTCTAAAAATTGAAAAAAAAAAAACCGCAAAGGTATTTTTGCCTTGTATTAATTTCTTTTTGGCTTGACAAGGGCCTAGTTTGGCAACACAAAAAATGAAAAAGAATAAAAATATATATTTTTGTATAAGCCAAACAATGTCCTTGTCTGAGTGGACCTAGTGGGTTACAAACATGCTATAATGGACCGTAGACAAATTTTTTAAATTATTTTATGATAGTTATCAGTATATTCATTTTAAGCAATCTCTAAACATGTTGCGCCAATCCAGCATAGTTTACACGTCTATTTGTTTTTATTTTTTTGATAAGATATTTAGGTTTAATTTGCTAATATTATTTAATTTTATTTCTGGTGTAGGTTTATCTAGATCATAACCACCAAAAAATGAGGAAAACAGATGTTCTAGAATTTGAAAAGGTCCAATAATAAAAAATATAACTTATTACAAGGGGGCAAAATATTTCGTGCACTTGTTCTTCGTGTTGACTTTCTATGCCAGAAAGTGGTTGGTTCAATAAATAAGTAGCTGGGACTTCATCATTGAATGTTTAAGTTTTTATAACCTCTTGGTGGGGCTAAAATATTAGTTAGCAGTTAGAGCTCGTATTACGCAATGGAACTTTAACTTTGATCCCGACAATGGTGCACGTACCGTTCACTTCAGTGGGATTTCCTGCAAATGGTTGTGGTGCTAAATGCAATATTCCATTACTAGTATGGCAGTATATAGATCAACCTATATATCTCCGTATCCATCTCTGGTACAGGGCTTTTTGCAATTTCGTCAAAACTTTTTTTTTTTTTGATTTGCAAAAAGGGTGGGAGGGGACGACCAACGTAACAACCCCCTTGGGTATGACCATATATAGGGGCTCCCTACCCACCAGTGGAATGTTTGGTTTGAGTCATAACTACTGTCCGTGAGAACAAACCGTCACCACAACACCACTTAGGTACAAGATGGCATAAACGCCAATATCAAACCACTGAAACTGAAAGAAGTCGAACAAATTAAATCCAAAACCAGTTAATATACTAAAAAGAAGGAACATAAGTTCTTTTTTGGTGACAATTTATATAACTAAGGAAACTGATATTTCTTTTTGTACGAAGTTTCTAAAGAACAAAATGCTTAACAGCTAAATTTGCCTTTCATTTTTGTACAGAGATTCTTAAGAACAAATTTCTTAACAGCTATATGGCCAACTATATACGTAGCTAATATCATGCGAATTTACTTTATTTCGAAAAAATAAAGCTAGAGTATGTCAATGGTGCTTAAACAAATTTAATTTGCCCTCAAGAAAGAAAATTTAATTTAAGGTTTCATTTTACAGTTCATGCCACTACCAGACATAAATGGAGAATCTGAAAAGTCAAATCATATTAAATTCGACCGGTTCCACTCACAAATCAGTTGACCCAACATTTCACACAAGTTTTGCGTAGGATTCCCACACAAATGATCGGAGCTATTCAATTTATTTAAAATATGTTTTTAAGAGCTCCCGTAAAAAAATCAACTCATTCTGATATCGATAAGTGCTTGATCGGTTCATTTAGTTAATTCCGGTCAAATTTTACAGGATAAAATTGAATGAACCGATCAAACCATTTCCAATATCCGAATGAGTTGATTTTTCTCAGGAACTATTAAAATCATGTTTTTTCCCTTTCGGCATGTTGTAAGCCCAAAAGTTATAATTTGATGATTAATCTTGCTCAAGTTGCACCTGTTATTTTTTTAATTACTTTATAAACCGATGCCCAATGAGATGCCATCTCTGCACATATCACTAGAGAGATAAACAGAAATTATGAGTTGACAATTTTGCAATTATCAACTTTTGTGCCAATGGCAATGTCAAACCGTTCACATGCTTATAATATGAAGCTTAACTCACTGGCCTCAGCCACCAAGCTTAACACACTCGACTTGTAACACTCCAATTTTCGGAAACGTTAATTTAATAATTTTTAAATATTTATTAAATAAAAAGGAATATAAAGTCATTATAAACTAAATCCTCCTTAAATTCAAATTCAAATTCAAATTATATAATAGATAGGGGAGGAAACTAATTACGGTAAATCTTCAAGGACACTAATTAAAGTTATAAATCTTCTTCTTACGCCGTTTTTCTTCCTCAATAAGTCTTTGACCTGCACCGTACTCGTCCATCTAATAATATTTTGCCTGTACATCTCCTAACTCTAGCATAAGATGACAGTGACACAAAAAGTAGCATAAAATGGTCCACTCCTCCGTTAAATTCTTCGGTCTCGTCTCTACAGCTAACTGAGACTGGGAATCTTGTGTTACTCGATCAATATAATGCTACTCTTTGGGAAAGTTTTCGCTATCCAACGGATACAATTGTGATGGGGCAAAAATTGCCCGTAGGGGTGTTTCTATCCAGCGCGGTATCAAGTAGTGACTTGTCAGTTGGCGGTTACTGGCTTTCAATAACTGCCTCTGATGCTTTACTGCAGTGGCAGAATATGACTTACTGGAAGCTATCGATGGGTGCCGCGGCTTACACAACCTCAAGTTACCCGGTGGAGTACATGGCGATGAACCAAACGGGTCTTCACGTGTACGGTAATAATGGTTCTGCCGTTGTAATTCAGCTGAACTTATCTATATCAGATTTTGGGATTGCCAAGTTAGATTATTCTGGCCAGTTCAGTGTTAGTAGCTTATCTGGTACTAACTTCAAGACGGTATTGGTGGGGCCAGATGATAAATGCCAAATCCCATTCATATGCGGAAGCCTTGGTGTGTGTAGTGACGATGTTGATAATCACATCTGTTCGTGCCCATCCAACTTCCATTTCATTTCACAGAGCCAAAATCAAACTGTCTGTGTGCCAAGTGACGGTTCTTATTCGTTGTCAAATTCGTGTAATTCAACTGATACCAGCAATACGGGTAACTCCTCGTTTTCATATTTGAGCCTTGGCAATGGTATCGACTACTTTGCTAATGATTTCACAAGCCCTGTGAAGTACAGTGTAAACTTGTCTGCCTGTGAAGATCTCTGCTCAATAGACTGTTCCTGCTTGGGAATTTTCTATGACAACTCATCAAATTCATGTTATATGCTTCAAAACCAGTTGGGATCAGTAATTTTAACCGCCAGTAGCAATAATGATCGCTTGGGTTTTGTTAAAACAATAGTCGGGCCTTCGCCTGTTAATAGTGGGCAAGCACTTGGGTTTCCCAAAGTTGCTCTAGTGTTGTTGCCTTTCATTGGGTTCTTCCTTTTAGCTGCTCTTGGATTCTTCTGGTGGAGAAGATATACAAGCTATAAAACTGAGAATTTAATTCTCAACAGTCAGGCCATTCCTTTTTCGGATGACTTGGATGCCTTCTCCATCCCAGGATTACCTATAAGATTTGGGTATGCAGAACTTGAGGCGGCAACTGATCAGTTAAATAATATTATAGGGTAAGGTGGGTTTGGTGCAGTGTACAAGGGTACACTCCCCGATAAATCACATGTGGCAGTGAAAAAGATCACTAATTTTGGTGTTCAAGGGAAGAAGGATTTTTACACTGAGATAGCCATCATCGGAAATATTCACCACGTCAATTTGGTTCAGTTGAGAGGGTTTTGTGCTGAGGGGAGAGAAAGGCTTCTGGTTCATGAGTATATGAACCGTGGATCCTTAGAGCGCACCCTCTTTGGGAATGGACCAGTCTTAGAATGGAAAGAAAGAGTTCAAATAGCACTTGGAACGGCACGTGGACTTGCGTATTTGCATAGTGGGTGCCAGCAGAAGATCATCCATTGTGATATCAAGCCTGAGAACATACTCCTCCACGACCATTTCCAGGCCAAAATCTCCGATTTCGGGCTGTCTAGCTCTGAACAATCTGGTTTATTCACGACAATGAGAGGAACTCGTGGATATCTTGCTCCTGAATGGCTTACTGGCTCTGCGATCTCTGACAAGGCTGACATTTACAGTGTTGGAATGGTTTTACTGGAAATTCTGAGTGGAAGGAAAAACTTCTCTGTGCAAAGGCAAAGCGATTGTATGAAGGATGAAGGTGGTGGTGGTGGGTACTCATCATCTTCTTCAGGACAAGGAATTGTTTATTTCCCTATTTCCGCTTTAGAGATGCATGAACAAGGAAGGTACTTGGAACTTGCGGACCCCAGGCTCGAGTGGAGAGTCACTAGTGAAGATGTGGAGAAGTTGGTGCGTGTGGCTCTATGTTGTGCGCATGTGGACCCGACGCTTAGGCCAAATATGGTTAGTGTTGTTAGCATGTTGGAAGGTGATATCCCTTCAGGTCAGCCGAAGTTGGAGTCGTTGAACCTTTTGCGATTTTATGGGCGTCGATTTGCTGAGGTAGCTGCATGTACGATAGAAGAGAATAATGGGGAAGTTGATGTTATATTTCCACAATGGAGTGCTTCTTTACCAGTTCAAGGAGTAGCTTGCCTCTTAACTCCTCTCGGATATCATCATAGCAAATTAATGTCAGGGTCTAGAGAGTATCGAATGACTAAGCTTTGTAGTAAAATTATTTATGCATTTTACTGTGGATAAATAGTTTTACCGTCAAATAGTCGTCATTGTCGTTTCCGTATTTGCTTTTGAGTATACATGTTCTTCAATGTCATTACACTTTATTTTTTTGTCGTGTGTAAAGACATTGTTTGTAGATCAGTTGATGGTTAGACATGATTGCATGGGAATTTCAACAAGTTGTGTGTAAAGAGAAGGGCCTTGTTCGTTTCCCATCTTTACTTTGTTTTAACTTTATTTTCCAATCATTACCCTATTTTTTCAATTATTAATTTCATTTCTCTTTTTATTTCTTTCCACTCATTACCCCTCTCTCCAATCATTACCATATTTCTCTCTCCACTCACTACCAAAACTAAAATACCCAAAGTTGCCAAACGAACAAGGCCAATGTCTTTACACGTGCCAGTCAAATCCTATCTCATCACCTTTATTCAGCCATGATTATAGGACTTTTGGAGCACCATTGACCCTGTTTATTCGTCTGAGAATTGATCATCGGCCAGGGGGATATCCCCCCTCTCTCACACACCTCCCATCAACCTTTCTTAAAGGAGAAGACTTGGTTGCAAAGCTAAACCAGTCATTACTTGGCTGGTTACACCTCTCTCTCACTCCATCTCCTCCATTGCTCTTCCAAAGGGTTACAAAAAAAAGTTACAAAAATTCCAAAGGCAAAGCCTAAGCTTCTTGTTCATCTCTTTCTTGTATAAGAAAGCCATTGACAAGCAGCACTACATACATCCCTCCTTCCATACATCCAACAAACCTCAACTCAAAGCTCAAACGTCTTTCAAACCCCAAAACCAAAGGCATAACACTTTTGTTCTGTATTTTGTTCTAATCGCAAATCATGGTCAAGGCTGGTAATCAATACCAATCCTGCCCCTAAGGCTAGCAAGGTTTCAAAATCGTCATGGTAAGAACCAATGCACGCTGATCGTCCATACGGGCGCACCACTCTGCGTGGGGATTGGTGTCTTTCTTGTTTTATGCTCTCCTTCCCATATTCATCACCGCAAGTATGATAAAACCTAGTTTATTGCTTTCCTCAGTTAAAACTGCTACTTTTAGTTCAATATTATTATTTGCTGCTGTGGAATACCCCTGGGAGCTTTTTGGACATGTCCCAGAACCCAGGAATATGTAAACCAAGCTCTAGTTCGAGGACTCAAACCTGCATGCAACAGTGGGATACTCGCGCGCGCAGGTTCATCTTTGACCAGTGGCTGGCCTTGCATGGGTAATTTGGCCTTAGGCCACTGTTTTGTCCCCACTCTGTTTATGGGGTATTTTATTCATTTTGTGGCTTTGTAGCTCATTCAAACTGCTTATAACTGTATATTAGCTGTCTATGAACTGCTCGGTTTGTCCTGGGTGTGCACTAGTCATTCCAGAGCCCAGAGGATTTGAAATAAAAGTTGTGGTTTTAAACCTACTGGCGCGCGTAGGTCTTGGTTTGGCACGCGCAAGTCTGGTCGGCATGCAATGACTTGATCAGTACATGTTGGTTTCTTCCTGTGCACATCACCCTAAAACAGGGGTCTTCCAGTCTGTTTAAACTCTCACAAGAGTCTGTTTTCATCCTATACTGACTGTTTCAATAAGCGAGCATGTCATATATCATGTCCTGCAAACATGTTACAGTTTTAAATCCCCTTAAACTGTTTCCCTGCCCTAACTGGTTAAAAATTGATTAATGAGAGAATTGCAAATGTTTATAATTGCCCGAGTAGAGGCCGATCTCCAGATTGGGCGAGAGGGGTGCCTTAAAACCCTTTCCCTCTCGTAACATGGCTCCCGAACCTTAGACATCAAGGTAACAACAGACCAATCTACAAGCCTTTCAAATCAAAACAACGTAGCAAGCGTTTCAAGTTCGGTTCCTTGGGTGGTGGACCTTCAAACCCAAATGGCGACTCTGAATTGAGCATTTCGCCACGCTTTTAAAAAGGGCGCATCCACTATATTGCAATTGATTTTCGAAGCGTGTGCCCACAAACATATGCATTTTGGTACGTGTCCATTCAGCTGGAGAATTTGTTGTCCTTTGTTTAGTAAAGTGAATTTGTAGTTCTCTTATTTGTCAGCAAAACATAGAAGTTGAAATTACATGTATTGCATGTCCTCGAAAATCAAGACCCTATAAGAATGAGTTAAAATCAGGTGAAATTCCACCGAAACCTCCGAACGTTTGAAATCGTTCATACAGCCTTCCATCTATATAAAATGAAAATTGGTTGACTCTATTAATAGAATGAGGAGTAAATGACGATTCAACCTCTTAAAAATTGCCCACAATTGACCCCCCTTATTTATAAAAATCGCCAACGCTAACACCCTCATCTATAAAAATGGACCACACTGACCGAATAATTAATGGTTTTTTGACAAAAGGGTGCAAATTAGTTAATGGTTATAGATAAGGGAGTCTGTATGGACAATTTGCAAGAAACATGCATGGATGTGAGGGTCTCCGTGAAATTTCACTTTAAAATCACCCATCAAATAAGTGTGTGTGAAGAATGAAACCTTTTCATTTGTAGCAAAGAACTATATATGCGCTGGTATTCATCCACATTTAGGGTCCCTTGACAGAAGAAAAGTATGTAAATTTTTTTTTTCAAAATTATAACAGCCATATATTAATACCAAATTAAACAAAACATCAAAAAAGATGATCATCTCTCCCTAAAGAGCGCAATACCCACGAAGGAGGTCTAGCTTCCCAAGTCTTAGAACCAGAACCTTGCACACCATGACTTGCCGATGTATCAGCCACCACATTAGCTGATCTTCTCACAAACTGGAACAAGCAACTCACAAATCGTCTCGCCAATCCACGGATATCTTCGATTATCAGTTCCACATCAGTCGGGCATAGTATATCCCTGTCCAAGATCCTAACAACCTGTTGCGAATCTCCCTCAACCACGATAGTACCTATGCCCAAGGCGTGCGCAAATTCCATAGCCGCTCGCCAAGCCCCGGCCTCCGCCCATAAAACAGAGCCCATCATGCCCAAATTAACTGCTCGAGCAACTAGAAATCTACCAGATGCAGTGTGCACCGCGATTCCTGCACCTGCTGGACCTTCTCCTGACGTATTCCTTAGCCATACTCCATCCACATTGATCTTGACACACCCATTATCTGGCCGCTCCCAATAACCTCTACTTTGGTCCGAACTCGTAGCTTGATGTTGATTATCCACCTGTTCCCCAAATTCAATTGCCTGACAATACTCTACCGCATCTTGCACAACCTTATAAATGGCAGCTTGAGGCTCGTACACCTGCCCCATATGCATATTTTCGTTACGACACTTTCAAATTCTCCATAAAATAAAAATCGCCAAAGTAATCATCTGCTTCCAGTTTTCCTCACCTTTTCATCTTTCGATCAGTTTATCAAACCACACCAAAATTGATTCTTGATCTAGCATTACCGGAACACAACCAATCGGCGATGTTTGCCACATAATTTGAGCAAACCGGCATTCAGCAAAAATATGGGGAAAAGTTTCACAATCACCCTCATAGTCAACGCATAACAGTTCCTCCGTAACTCTCCTCTGAAAAAAGTTCTTCCTAATTGGAAGAACTCCATGAACACATTTCCACACAAAATGCTTCAGTTTATTGGGGATTGGAAGACCCCATACCTTATTCCACACCTTTTTGTTCGCCTCCCTCGTGCTAGATTCCCCGCCGCTGGTTCTTCTTTGTTTAAGCATTAATGCAGATTCATACCCCGAACTCACCGTATACAACCAATTACTAATTTAGTGCCATACCAATTTGTCCCCCATATCCGATCTCGGCAATGGAATTGCCTCAATCGTCGTTGCATCCTCATCTGCAAAAACTGCCCGCACCACATCCATCTTCCATTCGTGAGTCGTTGTGTTGAAAAGTTCATTCACCCTCATATTTATTCCCATCGCATTAATTCCTCTGGGATGAAAACCACAAGTTTTTGGTAGCCTCGGATCCTGTCCCTCCCTCACCCTTCTTCCATTCCCAATCCTCCAATGAATCCCTTCCATTAGCACTTTCCTCCCTTCCAAAATACTGCGCCATGTCCATGAGGGATTCGACCTAGTCTTCGCTTTAAAAACTGAAGAGTTCGGAAAATATTTGGCTCTAAGTACTTGTGAAAGTTGAGAGTTCTCATCCAATAATAGTCTCCAACCTTGCTTAGCCAAAAGTGCAAGATTAAAGCATGATAGGTCCCGAAAACCCAATCCCCCTTCTGACTTCTTCTCCCAAAGTTTATCCCACGTCATCCAATGCATCTTCCTTTTTCCCGCACTCTCCCCCCACCAAAAAGACGCCATAATGGCGGACATCTCTAAACAAAAACTCTCCGAAATTTTAACATAAGACATCACATACATTGGAAGAGCCAATTTCATGGCCAAACGAATCTTTGAAAGCATAGTTTGATAGGTTTACTTAGGGATGCACAGAAGGGTATTTTCATGTACATATTGAACAAGGGTATTTTCGTCCAATTTGTAATAATTTTCATTAATACTTAATGGTCTTTTGACAAAAGGGTGCAGATTAGCTAATGGTTATAGATGAGGGAGTCTGTATGGGCAATTTGCAAGAAACATGCATGGTGTGGGGGTCTCCGTGGAATTTCACTTTAAAATCACCCATCAAAAAAGTACGTACGTGCGAAGAATAAAACCTTTTCATTTGTAGCAAAGAACTATATATGCGCTGGTATTCATCCAGATTTAGGGTCTCCCGGACAGAAGGAAAGTATGTAATTGAGTAGACAATTTCATGGCCACACAAATCTTTGAAAGCATAGTTTGATAGGTTTACTTAGGGTAGCACAGAAATCAGGCGAATCACGAAATTGGTTTGAACAGAATCGATCTGTATGTTTTTTGGTCTGGATCCATGTATTAATTGTCTAGGGATTCAAAATTTGAAAACCGTGTGATATGGTTTGGTCCACAAATTCTCATATTTACATTTTTTTGAACTCAAGGACACGCGCCCTCAGCCTTCGCCGGTGAAAGTTCACTAATAACAAATTCTCATATTTACATTTTTTGATCAGTAGGTTTTTGGTCTAGAACAAGTGTGCTCCATGATTACTGAAATACCTTTATGCAAAACTAGTGAAAGTTCACTAATAATTGAAAATTCATTATTTAATACAAAACATTAAAAATCAGCCAACTGTCAACTCCGGCAGCCCTCACCCCTAGCCGGTGACCCCCAAAGTTAGTGAAATTTTACTAATAATAGAAAGTTCTAATGATGTACTGAAAATTCAAAAAATCAACCAACTACCAACTCTGACAACCCTCAGGCCCTAACACCGGCCGACGATCCTAAAAGTTAATTTGGGAGACTTAGCCACAAGATTACAAATCGACGGATTTGGCCGCCTTCCAAGGTTGCACCTCCTAACCTCACTAACCTTTTAGCTTCGTTTTTTATCAGCATAACCTTATAGCTTTTCTTTGAAAGTTAGTGAACACACACTAATTTTTTGGCTAAGATCTAGTTGTATGAAAATTAGAGAAATTAGTGTACATTCACTGGCTAGTATATGCTTAGGATGAAATCTCTAACGACCTGTGCAGTGTGTGTGGGGCCCACCACTATTGTGAGCGTGTATGATTCTAAACTCATTGAATTTCCTCTCTCGCAGCCGAATAAATGGGAAATGGGGTGGATTTGGTTTTTTTTGCAAGGGAAGAGATGATGGAGTGTGGGAAAGTGTGAGATGTGAGGGTAAGTAATCTATCAATATTCTGTGCAAATGTGTATGAGTTTTTAAAGCCTCCAAATCTACATTCCGTGCATTGAACGGGTACAACGCTTGGGAGAGTGGATGAGTATGTGTTGTCAAGTTTTGGTGGAGCAAGAGGGGTGGCATGGAAGCCTAAATTAGGGGAAGGGATGGATGGATGGATTGTTGGATTGGAATTGGTTAGGGTAGTTTAGTTAAGATTTTTAGATTAGGATTTCTAGTTACGTATCAATTAGGTTAAAATAAATTATTCTATCTAATGAAAAATATAGGAGTAATCTTATAAATTTTATTCGAAAAAATTTATGGTCAAAATTCAATGTGTGTGAGGTCCATCTCTATTGTGAGGTGTGTGTAAGTGTTTGTCTGTGATTGTAGCATTGTTGAAAACAATTACTCTCCCGCCACCTCCCTCCACTACTCCATATATTAAATCCGCGGAAATTCTAATCACAAGAAAGATTTGCAGGGAACCACGTAAGGAAAAACATGTTTGGGCCCATTCCAGGTCCCACAAAAATAAATACCCGTACGAATCCAAAAGTAATACTTACCGATGTCTCTTGGAACTGATTTTTTACAGGGCCTTATAAAATAATATTCAAAAATTTATGGATATTTTTTTAGATTTTTGTGGGACCCGGAATGAGCCCAAACGCGTTTTTTTCTTACGTGGTTCCTGCAAATCTTCCTTGCGAATAGCAGGGTTTGAGGCAGCCCACTATCATTTATCACCACCTCCCAAATTATCCCCCTAAAGCAATGATATCAAATTAACACCCCATTCCTTCCATTTCCAGGCAGCCAACGCCCCTGTTAATGGCAAAATTCGTCCTAATTAAAGTGCTGTTTAGGCTTCCATTTGTTCGTAAAAGTCGTAGAGGGCATCAGGAGGTTCGAGTTCGACACAAGAATCATCCAAAATGGTCAAGGATTGATAGAGTTATCGCCATCCAAAGTTTGAAAAAATTCTCAGATTCTGATTTCCAAGCAGATTCAACGACCCTTTTAAATCCCCATTTTTCTTCTACTTAGAGTGGTGTTCGAGCTTGGGCTCCTTCAAAAAAGTTGAAGAGAGTTTCAAGAACTTGGCGTTAGACATAAGAATCATCCAAAACAGAAGCGGTTTGATCAAATTATTCCAGTCCAAATTCGCTGCTGGAGAATGGGCTGTCTGTCAATTAGTTAACCTCCAAACTTAACCACCGTGCTTTTCGTCCGTATTAAAGGTAGTTAAATTCTACCTCCCTAAGTATAAATGTTTACAGTGGACTCCTTCACAAAAGTTGTAGAGCATTTCAAGAACTTGGCGTTAGACACAAGAATTGTTCAAAACGGAGGAGGTTTGTGTCAGAAAAATGGCCGATGCGAACTGTACGGTTGACGAAATCTCCACAAAACCTGTAATACGCTTCGAGTCACGACTATGTCGCTTTCCTAAAGACAGTATTTGCCCCCACCAATCGGTATGCAAAGGGTTACAACAAATCTACCTTGAAGATAAGTCGAAGCCCGAACTCGAAGTTCTTTCCATTTTCGTTTGCACTAATGAAACGGACAGAATACCTGCTTGAATGAATATAAGAACCAAGAACCACTGTGTTCTATTTTCTGCAGCAAAACAGAACGCAGAATGAATGCTAGAAAATATAGAGAGAGATGTGGGAGAAATTCGGATTATATGTGTGTGTGGATTCTGACATGTAGTGGTCTATTTATAGGCCACTACGCAACCATTGAGAATGGGTACGCACCCGATCTAATCTGACCGTTGGATCAGATCCTACAGTCTAGATTGACCAGTCACACCTAGTCACCGAACAGGTGTACTGATTCACTCACACCCAATTGGATCTCGCAATAAGAAATGGCGCCTAGCGCTGACGTGCTAAGTGCAAAGTGCGCCGCTAAAGCGCCACAATGCACCACAGCCCACGCCACACTGTCCACGCCGCGCGTGTGTACCGGCTTTGCTGGTATGGTGCGAAACACCATAGGACTACACCACACTAGATCATTGTTTATTCATATTATGAATGTTTCTTAATATATACCACTCCAACATCTCTCAACTAACCAATGTGGGACAAAGCTCACAAAGAGGAAAACAAGTATTCTAAGGAAACAAGGAAATTTTACAAAACCAAAACGACGACACCTTTATTTTGAAAATCTCTAACAGTTTGATCAAGTTATTTCAGTCCAAAGTTGCTGCTGGAGAACGGGCTTTGTCCGTCAATCAGTTAACCCCCGGACTTGACCACCGTGCTTTTCGTCCGTATTAAAGGTAGTTAAATTCTACCTTCCTAAGTATATATGTTTACCTACGGTTTGTAAATGTTACGTTTGAATGTTGAGTATGTTCGGTTTTACGGAGTAAACGCGTAGAATGGAACCAAGTTCGGGGAACTCACGATTAGAGCAGCGCACATTTGATAAGCATGTATTACATGGGAATGAAAACATAGCGACTACATCCTTTGAAGTTCACAAATCATACCATCCAGTACTTACTACGAAAACTAGAGACTTATTTGATAGGGCTTGTTCGTTTTGGGTTTTGAAGGAGATTTGAGTGGAGAGAGATAGATAGAGAAAATGTATTTGGAACCGTGCGCAGGGCTTTTAAAGCCCCCAAACGAATATTGATTCACATGGAAAAATAATGAGATGGTTGACTATGAGCCATCAGAAGAAATTTTTGGTTATAGATAAACTTACAGTAAGTAGGAAATGGTTGTAATTTTAATAAATAGGAATTACTAATAAGTTGTAGTTATCCATTTGAACAAACTTTTTTAACCGTCAATTAGGGAACCAACTCTACTAATGCATTTCTAAATGGAAGCCACCGTGCATGCTTAATACGGAGTAATGTTTATGTTAATGGAAAGTCTGTTGCTTGTTTTATCTATTTATTTGTTACAATGTTTGACATTTAATAAAAATACTCGTTCTTATTTTTACTGCAACTTATTAGTATATCTACGAATATTGTGATTGTACTGTGCTAGAATCGACTTAGGTTTACGGGATGATTTACAAATAGTGATTCTGGTAGATGATGTTAAGTAAATGAAAAAATGGTAAAGTATTGGAGGTGCGAGGTTGTGGATTGTGATTTAGGCCATGGCTATGGCAAAGATTATCAATTGGGCCCTATGTTAAAATGGGTTACCTATGTGGCCTCGTGATGCGAAATGTTGTGGTACTAATGTATGATACGTCATAAAAAAGTTCTCTCCTTTGTTCAAGAAGGGAATAGGTCCCATGTGATCGTTAAAGTAAGTGAGACGCTAATGTATGATACGTCATGGGAAAGTTTTCTTCTCTGTTCAGGAAGGAATAGGTTCCATGAGACGGTTATAGTTAGTGAGGGACTAGTGGATATGCGTCCATAATGTATGATACGTCATGGGAGGATTTGATCCCCCTAATATGGTCTTAAGTGAATATGCTAAGTAAATAATTTAGGTGCGCTCACCTAGAACCCTGATGCAAGACAAGCAAGAGGAAGGATGGATCCATGTGACGGTTGTAATTAGTGGATGTGAGAGGAAAGGATCTTGCGAAAAGAATCCTTAAAATTCATGTAAGATACTGGCTAGTAAAGAATTGGATGATATGTTATCCTTTTGCTCTTATTACTGTTATTGAATGCTATACGGTTTTTGTCTTATTATTTAAGAAATTATGTTGGAATTTTTTTTAATAACATGTCCGAAAATCGGGACGTTACATAATCAGAATGGCATTCACTAATGTTTTGAGTTTGCTTTGAAATTTAGTGAATGTACACTAAAGTTAGTAAGCACGGACTAAAATTTTGAGTACGCTCAGGCTGTTTTGGGGAATGCATGAAAGTTAGTGTGCATTCACTAACCTTCAGCGCATCATCTAAGCCTCCATTTCCGACCATGGAGCCACCAGATTCCGTCCAAATAACTTTCGAATCAGCTAAAAATATTGTTCTCCGGAAGGATACGATGTCGTTGGAACAACCTAGAGACCGAATGATCCATCAGTACCTCAACGCCATTGATGAGATTCAACACTCTCTCGAATCAGCGTGGTTGATCGAATCCGACCACCAAACCAAGGCCAAGACCGCCATCTGGATTGCCATGGCTCAGCTCGAAAATAGGTTCCACAATTTACTCACGTCCCACACCTCTCCCATGGAAACCGATTGTCTCTTCAATGCAAACTCCTCTTTCAAAGAACACTCGATTTAGTGAATTTCTTATCGATTCTAAGAACACCGGTGATGGACGTTTGGGCGCAGAGAGCGGGGGGGGGGGGGGGGGGGGGGGGGGGGGTGCTAAACTCATCTTTTGAAGCAGGCAAACGTTTGAAGCCTCATGGGTGTTTTTGTCAAAAAAATATTGTGTATAAAAAAGTCAAGGACCTTTTCTAAAAGGAAAATAACTACTGTCCTTAAACTCGATCAAAACAATTTTATTGTATTTATGGTGATATGGTCAATTATCCCTTTTATGGGAAGTGCTAGTGTTGTTTCTATTTTTTTTTACAGTCCCGCTAATAAGTGCCCCGAGGCCAATAGTTTAGGTGTAATAAATGTATTTAGATATATGAGTTGTGTTTATGGATACTCACAAATCATAAAGTTTCACCACTATTTTCTAAATTAGCCATAAATGCTTATATTACTTTTTTCTAATGACAGTCTTACCTTGTTAGTTTGATGAGACCTAATGAAATGTATTTCAATATGTGCTCATTCACTTCTAGTACTTCAAAGGTTTTTTAATTTACTTTCCTCTATGAAAACTTAAAAATTTCAATTCTAGTGGGCAATCACTATCTCTACTAGCACTCCATCCTTAGTGTATCTCGAAAGAGAAAAAAAGAAACAGACAATTTTTCATAATATATGCGGAAAATCAAACAATTGGATAGTACTACAACAAACAATTAAATTAACTCATGAGTCTCGACTTTCAAAGTCCGAAAAAGAGAAAAAAAAAAATACAGTAGCACAACAACTATACAAAACATGATACCAAAAATGAAAATTGAAGGCCTCCTCTTCACTGAGAAAACATTGTCCTGGAAAAGGTTGAAAGCCATTTTTCACTAAATTGTTCCTCATTTTGACACTGTCACCGGACTCAATATTATCGTCTTCTTGAGGAATCTCATTCAAGCCAAAATTATTTCTTCTTTTAATTTGGTTTAACTCATGCTCCAGATATTCATCATCCATTCTTTTACCGTCCTACGTATTGAAAGACCGTTATCTATTAAACATAGTTATACAAAAACAAAAACAAAAAATTCATCTATTGAAAATAGCATGGGAAAAAATCTTTTCATGTAACTCTAAAAAATCTAAGGAAATGTTGAAGAAAAAATTCATACCTCAGTTTGGTTGGTGAAATGGTAGAATTGGTCTGCTTTGAGAGCAAGCATATGAAGTGCTGGGTTGAAGTCTCAGAGAAAATAAAAGTGGCGGGTTCCAATTTCCCATTTTTTCTCTTTTTGCTTTTTTATTTTATTTTAAATATGAAGAAAGATAAAGAGTCATGGTGTCACACCCTAAAATAAGAAGTGACCGGCCATGAACCACAAGACCAAAGCTCGTAGAACATGCAGCCTAAAATAAAATAAGTCGTCGATCAATAAATATATTTTTGTTATTAAATAAATTCCAATCATAAGCATGGGGTACAAACATCCCATGAACCAAACAATCTCAAAAGGATCCAAACATCTGACAAAATGTTTCAATTGCGGAAGCGATAAATAAAATACTAAATTATGATGAGACACCCTAAGGAGGTCAAACAACAGAACATCCCGAGATATCGCCAGAGTCCTCCTAACTGCCCAACTTTCCTGAAAAAGAAATTGGAATAAATCCGTCAGCTGATGAGCTCAGTGAGTAGCAAAACATGTATATTAGAATAAAGTTCTGAAACAGGGATCAAAATAATTTACCATGTCAATATAATTTTGGCATATGCGGTGAACAACAAAATAATCCATTAATCCAATAAAAGATTCATCCGATAAATCTTAATGGTATTCTCAATCCAATCTCCAACAACAAATGGGGAACCACAACCAAAATCAATAGTACCAAATGCCAGTGAATAAATATCTCAAAATTGGATCCAATATCGTATCTTAGAGTCACCACGAGTAGGCAGCCCGTGGAACTTTTCCCAAAGAACGATCCGGTCAAAAACAACCGTTGAGCATTAGGGTCACCAGCCTAATCCGGTCTCTTCCCCAACGGCCAGAGTCACCCGCACACAGAGGATTAATTTCCCTAGACTTTCCAAAATAAATGTTCCCAACAATATCCACAATGTTCTCACCAAAAAGAATATCAGAACAATAAAGGTTTTCACGAAATGTTTTACGGCATGCCGATTTAAGTAACCAAATAAAACAAATACATGTTTTCAATTTCAATCATTAATTTTCTAAAACTAATAATTTAACGGATACGGGGAAGTTCGCAAATATGTAACATGCTTAACCACTCACCTGGGTCCAAAGCTAAAGCAATCAATAACGCAAAACAAGCCAAACCTGAACAAAGAATCACATAGCAAATAGGATCACAAACTGTGTCGACATCTCCATAGCAATATTGGACTAATAAAAATTATTCTACCAATCCTAAGACTACAACCCAACACTCTAATCCCAAATCAAAGAGTCCACGTGCACAACCCACAACCGTACCATGTACCAAAACTATTCAGTTCCTCAATCCCCAAACTTATTCCAAAACACACTACAAACAGAACCTTGTTAATATAATATAAATCTTAGATTATCTGAGCACTATAAACCAAAACAACCACCAGCCCTCGCAAACTCCAAATACATACAAATCACCGATTACCATCACAGTTCACCATCCAACACACCACGCACCATGGCAATCGGCCCACAATGGGCTCTCTCTCACTCCGTCTCTCTCAATGTAAAATGCAAATTAACCCCATACTAGTCTCCACTCCATGGATCCAATTGCTATGTGAAAAGGTAATTTAATGATTAGAAGGAGAACGATAACGAGAGAGATGGGTATACAATTACCTCAAAAAGAATCCCCAAGAAAAATCCTCCTTCAAGTCCGGCTGTGGCTACTCTCAAAAGTCAGAAGTTCTCTTATGCCAAATGTTAACCCTAATCTAATATACTTATTCCCGGAACCACTGCTAACCCACGTACAAATAAGAGGACTAGGCAATAATTACAAAAAACAGCCCCAAGTTTCCTAATATTACGGTAACACCATGAATATTTACAACACGCACGAAATAAATAAATAGAAACCGACCATAACACCCAAATTAATAAATAGCCGATATAGTTAATTAAATAATTAAAAGTGCTAGGCCGTAACACATGGTCATTTTTGTCATTCAAAATACTCTTGAACTTCTTTTGATGAAATGATTTGTAGTTTCAATGTGATTAATTCATTAATCAATCTTGGGATGGGTATAACAAAGAATCAATCTTGGGATGGGTATAACAAAGTGCAATTAATGTATCTAAACTTGTATGGGTATAACAAAGAATCAATCTTGGGATGGGTATAACAAAGTGCAATTAATGTATCTAAACTTGTGCCCCATGGGCACCAACTAGAATTTGCCTTTTTTTTATTAAGTTGTTGGTTAAAGTACTTAACTTTGCATACAGGTGTAGAGTCCAAATCTACGAAACCAATCAAAAGTATTGCATATGTTAATTGTGTAGGGTTTGACGGAATCAATATATTTTTTTTGGTAATAATGGAGTTAGTTTATGGTGGGACCCACAAAATTTCCACCAATCACAGGGAGGGTAATGTCACTGTAGAGACCCGTAGTAAAATTATTTAAAATGCTAATGTTCAAAAAAAAAAAAATGAATGTGGAGTCCTTGAGAAATAGAATATTAGTTGTGGTATTTAATGTGATACTTTAGAAGTTGAAGGGTATGAGTGTGATAAACTCTATATAACAAAAAAATCAGGAGCAAGAGATTCATTTTTCCCCTTTCTTTTCTTCTTTTCCGGCGTCTCACTCTCTCTCTCGGCTCTCACCTCT
Source organism: Rhododendron mucronatum var. ripense (assembly GCA_019656295.1). Lineage (NCBI taxonomy): Eukaryota > Viridiplantae > Streptophyta > Magnoliopsida > Ericales > Ericaceae > Rhododendron > Rhododendron mucronatum. The sequence goes on along the minus strand of BPLT01000038.1, from coordinate 2,715,904 downwards.
CTCACCTTCTCTCTTTGATTTCATCTACTATGATTGAGATTTTTGAAAAATCCCAAGTACGAAAGTTGTTCTTTGCGACGAGAGCTTCCTATCCATCCAAGAAAATTCATGATCGAAGCACTTCGAAGTTTCCTACATGTTCGGGCTTGCTTCTAACCTTTGAGGTAGGAATGTCCTACCTTTTTTACATGTTTAAGTGTAGTTTGATGTACAAGAATCACGTTTGATCATCTATTTTGAGTCTTGAATAAATATTGTATGCTGAAAATTTCGTGGGTTCTACTAATCTGTCTTTTTGGGGCCTTTCTGCTAGGAATCAATTTTTGTTGTCTTCATAACTGTTAAAGTACGTTTCAATACGAAGATTTCGGTACCAAGATCATGCAAAACCGATAATCACACAATTAGTTATGAATTTTTGAATACTAGCTGTTTGCTGGATGCGCGAATCTGTGCGTGGCTGTTTTTTTTTTAACTTTCTGGGCATGATGAATGTTTTGGGTGGTTTTGGGTCTTATACAGGAGCTGCATATTTAAGTTAGGAAGAGATTGGCATTGGAATCAAGTAATTTGGTTAAGTATACAAGTTTTGGTGAATTTCTAAAGCAGGGTTGGTCGACTGGTGCGAATATGGTTGCGAGTCTGCTTTCCTTTTGCTTGCTGGGTTAATCTCCTCTCGTTTATGAACCTGGGATTTTTACTGAGTGTAGTGCTTGTAGTGGTGCAACGTTTGGTGTTGGTCTCTATATTTTTGGGTTTAAGATGAAAGGGTTACGATTTTTCTAAGAGAGTATGGCAAATTTGCTCAAAGAAATTCGCGGTGCCTAGGTGTGCACTTAATCCGAGTTTTTGGTAGAGTAATGAAATTATGAGCCAATTCCTAATTTATATGTTTGGAATTGTGTATTATACATGATTTTTGTGAGGGATTTTGTAGATATTCATGGTTAGGGTTGATATTTTACTGCTTTTGGCATATCTAGTCTTCATTAGTAGTGGGTTCACCTTTTAAGTGATCAAAATCATGAATTTAAGTGATACGAGGATATTAGCTAGTTTAAGCACACTATGTGTTTGAAGAAATGGAAGTAATTTATATTTGCATGTTCATGGTGAGTTTTCTTATTGTCGAGGTGCGGTATTGTTCAATGTGTCATTGTTACTTCATATTCTAACTCTACAAGCGTAGTGTGTATTTTTTGGTGAGAGGTTAGCTAGTTGTTTAAGAAAAGAGTAAGGATCGATTGAAATGGAAATGGAAATTGAAAGAGTAAGGATCGATTTGGTAGTAATGGTAAGCTGAGGTTTCTAGTACATTCGTGTGTGTGTGGGTGAGAACTTCTGTATTTGATAAATTGAGTTAAATATTTCCCAGCATGAGTATGGTGTTTGCGCTTCACTTTTTGATAAAACAAATATACTTTCGGAAAATGTTTTTCCTTGATATCTATCTGCACTTTTGCATATAATTTAGGTATGGATATCTCTACGAGCTAGTGTAGCTCACCCGATCCTTTCAGGTACCCTGCCATGGCACTTAGCTTGGATTGCATGGAGTGCACATTGAAACGTTTTTGAGGGCTTCATTGGAATCATTAAGGAGTTGTTTATCATCTAGTCTAATTCACGTTGTGTATTTTACCAGCAGTTGAAGGTTGTACCTTTTGATTAGAATATATGTAAAGCCGTGTATAAGCTCCTCTCCTTGATTATTGTTAAACCCTTTTAAATTGTAAACGTTTGGGAGACTTCGTGTTCAAAAAAAAAAGGGAGGGAGAATAAGAGACTTTGATTCGTTTTTTTTGGGTTGGCATGACATTTAAGGGTAAATATAGTTTGAGAGAAAGACTTTTGTTTGTGGAAAACATATTATTATTTTAGTTGAAAATTGAGGGCGTGACAGCCACCCTCTTTAATAAAAAGTCCCGGTGATTTGTTCTTTTGCCGTTTATAAGGGCCGAATTGGCAATTTCTTGGCGGCCATCTGTTACCCAAATAATGCAACCTAGAGGGGGGGTGAATAAGATTGCTAGTAAAAATCACCAATAAAAATTAATCTCTAACAATATATGCAATCAAAATATAGAATGAGAGTTAGAGATATAGAACCCGTTTATAGTGGTTCGATCCGGATTTGTCCACGGTCCGGCCTACTCCACTTCTCCTCAAGCAATTACTTGAAGGTTCCAATAATCTTGAAAAGATTACAACTTGTAAGTCTTGCGGGTGCTTACAAACACCGTATGCCTCTAGCTTTCCCGAGGAGCTAGCACAACCGCAAGAGTTTTGTTCAAAAACTCTCAAAAACAAACACCCAAAATCTGGCCAGATTTTGGTCTTCTAAGGTTTACAAGTGATCTCTCTCAATCACTCACTTAGGATTACAAGTTGTGAAGTATGATGAGAAGGTGAAAGCTCACAACAATAATAAAGTTTTCACACAACAATAAATATGGCAGTGGAAGACAATGGATGTACTATTCTTGGATCTGGGAGAGAAAAGAGCAATATATTTTTGCTTGGAAAGTGTAAGAGCTTTTGTTGTGATGAATCAATAATCAATTGAAGTGCTTTATGCCCCTGGTTCTGTTCCCTAGCCGTTGTGCTTCAAATCCTGCCGTTGGAGTTTAATTTGAGCCGTTGGATTTAGATCTGGATCTGCACGACTGGACGAATTTTGCCTTAGCCGGTCGTCCGGGAGGTCGACCAGGTGGTCGTCCGCTTGGTCGTCCGGTGCCCTCCGGTAGACACACTCTCTGGTTTGACAGCCGGCCTGTCAGCCGGTTTGTCAACCTGTAGCTCAAAAATTTATCTAAATAAATCCGTTAAGGCACGTATTGAGCTCAATAAGTCTATGTGACTATTAATCATTGAATCCGAGACTTTATGCTATTTTTCAAGGTCACAAAAATATTTAGTCCGTGAAATGACTTTTCGATAATTGTATATGCCGAATAAAAGTATCATTGAATTAATCATCAAAATAATTAATAGAGATACATATAATTTTTCCAACAAATTATAATGCATACATTTTTTTCAACAATCTCCCCCTTTTTGATGATGACACAAAATGATAGTTTTTATGCAAGTAAAATTTATGCCAATCTCCCCCTTAATATATGCTCCCCCTAAATAAGAACTTTTAAGGAATACGAGGGGTATTACCGAGAATGACTATCACATAGGTGATCCCTACAAGGTTAGTGACACGAAATTCATATCGGCGAAGTATATAAGAGACATTTAAGCACTAAGCCATGAAGTTCACACAAACTTAGAGTAACAGACTTAATTAATCAGAGTTAGCAATGCAAAAGCTTGAATAAGTCTCAACCATAGGTTCGACGATCAAGATTAAAACCGATGCAGCTCATGATCAGAGATCAAACTACTTAAAGAGTAAGTTAAACTAAAAAGTACGACTAATGAGCCAAGTACGACTTAAAGCATAAATAACAAAAGAAAAGACTTTTTCTCCCCCTTGACATCATCAACAAAGGCTAGAACGAGAAGGTAGGAAAGTTATTGCGGTGGCGAGGGTGGGTGATAGGGTGGGTAAGGCACGAAAGCAGGGTACTGCTGATGGTAATGGCTGAAGTAGTGCTGCTGAGCTTGAACAATGTGATCCATTCGATGCTCCACTCTATCAAACCGACTATTCTGAGCAATGGCGAACTGTTGGAATTCTACCAACATTTGATTTTGCGAAGCTTGCAAAGCATCAAACCTGGAAAACATTTGCTGAGAGAAATCTCCTGCAAACTGAGGTTGTGCCATCTGCGCTCCCTGCTGTCCCGCAATGTGTTCTTGTTCTTGCTCAACATTGACTTGAGGGTTAGGTGCGTCCTCATCATGAATATGTCCCCTAGTAAAAACATAATCTTTGATAGCTCCAGGATCATTCGGCAAAGATTGCTCTTGAGTAACGTTTACCTTAGCATCCAGAAACAATTTGGTGAGCAATGCACCATACGGCAAAGCCTTATGATTATCCTGAAGAACAGAGGCCATCTCTCGCAGTACCAAGTAGCTCAAGTCCATATAGTTACGCGTCTCTAGACTATGCAGAATCAAACAATGAAGAGGAGACACGGCATCATAGTGTCCCTTCTGAGGGGCTACATTGTGTGCAATAAAAAGGTGTAGAGGACGAAGATGCTTCTTCAATTCAGTTTTAGACACACCGCCACCAATAACACGATCATCAGTTATGGTTTGGTAAAACGCAGCCACATCATCAATTGTATTTACCAATTCGTCCTCATTAGCCACATACTGAGAATTGTCAACTACTGGACATTTTAAGAAATTGCTCATTGTGCTTACATCCAGAACCAAATCTACTCCTTTAAGCCGTGAGACTAGAGTATACTCATCGGCATTCCGATCAACATCCAGATTGCAGTAAAAATACCGAACAAGTTTCGGATAGTAGATATGTGACACATTCATCATTTCTGTCCAACCCGCAGCAGTAATAACGTCATTTATATAGCGGTAATAACGGGGTGAAGTTAGTACCTGACGACCCGAAACAATGGGTCGCGATTTGAAACCGGCCCAATTTCCTTCATTGACACGGTTGGAGAAGAGTTGTGTGTTGTAGTCGGGTTGAGGCGCGCTTGATTCTACCCCTGAACGCCTCCTTTTTCCCTTTCCTGCCATTTTTCATGAAACCCAGGGTTTGGAAGGGTTTGAAGTTGGTTTGGATGGTTAGGAGATGAAAACGGTGGAATTGATGGTAGAAATGAGTGGAGATGAAGATTTTAGGAAGGATTAGTGGAGTGGTTTGACGATTTGATGGAGTTTGAGGGGTTTTGAAAATTTAGGGAGGGTTTTTCGCCGCTGTTGTTTTCTGTCGGGGAGGAGGGGTTTTGAAACAGAAAAGAACAGATCTGAACTTTAAAACGAGAAAAAATTTCACTCACCGGTCGACCGGTCGGTCGACCATGCGGTCATCCGGTGGGAGATCCGCTTGGTCATCCGGCAGGATTTCCAGATTTTGTCCAGGTTTTATCCAGAAAACGTTTTTTTTATGTGGTGCAAAGCTAAGGACCAGAAAACAGTTTAGAAGCAGAACAAACCAAGGAAAAATATCACATATGATAAAATGTTTGGAGTGAGAGCTCTACATTAAGATCAATGGTATTCTCCATTCAATACCAATATATACAAGCTCAATTAACTTAAGCACTTGAATCCCGAAAGTTTTCAAAAACAGAAAGCTTTGTGATACCAAAAACGAAACTCTTTCAAAGATGATTAGACATGCCGAGTTCTCGTCGAATAAAGCAAAATTGTTCCTCACCAAGGGGTTTTGTGAAAATGTCCGCCAATTGCTTGTCGGTACTAATGAAGTTAAGTTCAATATCCCCTTTTTGAACATGATCTCTTATAAAATGATGTCTAATCTCAATATGTTTTGTTCGAGAATGTTGAATGGGATTCTTGGTTAAGCTTATTGCACTAGTATTATCACATTTAATAGGAATATGATCGTAATGCAAATTAAAGTCCTCCATTTGTTGTTTGATCCACAATATTTGGGCACAACAACTTCCGGCCGCTACATATTCCGCCTCAGCGGTAGATAGGGCTACGGAATTTTGTTTCTTGCTATGCCAAGACACTAGAGAGTGCCCTAGAAATTGGCAAGTCCCACTTGTACTTTTACGATCAACTTTGAAACCTCCAAAATCCGCATCCGAATAACCAACTAAATCAAATGCAACTCCGCGTGGATAAAACAATCCTAAATCATGAGAACCGACAACATATTTAAAAATACGCTTAATAGCTTTTAGATGCGATTCTTTAGGGCAAGATTGAAATCTAGCACACATGCAAACACTAAACATTATATCCGGTCTACTTGCCGTGAGGTAAAGTAATGAGCCGATCATATCTCGATACATCTTTTCATTGACGGCCTTACCATTCTCATCTTTGTCTAGTTTTGTTGATGTGCTCATTGGTGTGCTCATTGGCTTTGATCCTTCCATGCCAAACTTCTTAATAAGTTCCTTTGCATACTTAGCTTGGTTGATTAGGATCCCCTCATTAGTTTGCTTGATTTGAAGTCCGAGGAAGAAGTTAAGCTCCCCCATCATACTCATTTCAAATTCACCTTGCATACACTTAGCAAACTCTTTGCACATATTATCGTTAGTGGCACCAAAGATAATATCATCAACATATATTTGAATAATGAGCATATCTTTACCTTTGGCTTTAATGAAAAGAGTGGTATCAATTTTTCCACGAGTAAAGCCATTAACAAGCAAGAATGAACTAAGTCTATCATACCATGCACGTGGTGCTTGCTTCAAACCATATAAAGCTTTTGAGAGTTTAAAAACATGATCGGGGTATATATGATCTTCAAAGCCGGGAGGTTGTTTGACATAAACTTCCTCATTTATGAACCCATTCAAAAATGCACTTTTCACATCCATTTGATAAAGCTTGAAATTTTTGAAAGATGCATAAGCAAGTAATATGCGAATAGCTTCTAATCTAGCTACGGGTGCAAAAGTTTCTTCGTAATCAATACCTTCTTCTTGATTATAACCTTGAGCAACAAGTCTAGCTTTATTCCTAACAATATTTCCGGATTCATCTAGCTTGTTACGAAAAACCCATTTAGTACCTATAATAGAGTGATTAAGAGGCTTAGGTACTAAAGTCCAAACTTTATTCCTTTCAAATTGATTCAACTCATCTTGCATGGCCAAAATCCAATTTTCATCATCTTGCGCTTCCGAAAAGTTTTTAGGCTCAATTTGAGAAACAAAGGCTTGATTATCACAAATATTTCTAAGAGAAGAGCGAGTAGTTACCCCTTTCAAAACTTCTCCAAGAATCAAGTCCTTTGGATGGTTTTGCACAAATCTCCAATCCTTGGGAAGATTTTGGTTGTCTCCCATGGCATCTTGAGGTTGATTGATAACTTCATCTTCTTTGAGTTGAGTGCTTTCTACTTGAGTATCACCGTCATCTTTTTCTTGAAGTGTCAAGTCATGAATCTCATTTGTAATTTCTAAGTCATCATTATTAACAACATCCTTAGTAGCACAAGGATTAGATTCATCAAAGGAAACGTGAATAGATTCTTCAACAAGATTAGTACGCTTATTATAAATTCTATATGCTTTGCTAGTAAGAGAGTAACCAATAAAGATACCTTCATCCGATTTAGAATCAAATTTACCCAAGTCATCTTTTCCATTGTTTAAGACATAGCATTTACAACCGAAAGCATGAAAATAATTAATGTTGGGTATTCTACCATTCCAAAGCTCATAAGGGGTTTTCTTGAGGATAGGCCTAATTAAAACTCGATTCAAAATATAGCATGAAGTATTAACGGCTTCCGCCCAAAAATATTTTGGCAAAGAGTTTTCACAAAGCATAGTGCGTGCCATTTCTTCCAAAGTACGATTCTTTCTCTCAACTACTCCATTTTGTTGAGGAGTACGAGGTACGGAAAAATTATGACCAATACCATGTTCATCACAAAACTTTTCATATAAAGAATTGTCAAGTTCTTTTCCATGATCCGTACGAATGTTAGAAATAACAAATCCTTTTTCATTTTGAACTCTTCTACAAAGTTTAGTGAAATTAGGATAAGCCTCATTCTTATGAGCTAGGAACATCACCCATGTATATCTAGAGAAATCATCAATAACAAGAAGACAATAATAGTTTCCACAAAGACTTGGAGAGCGAGTTGGTCCAAACAAATCCATATGAAGTAATTGTAAAGGTCTAGTGGTTGAAACAATATTTTTGGACTTAAAAGAAGTCTTTGTTTGTTTTCCTTGTTGGCAAGGGCCACAAAGTCTATCTTTTTCAAATTTGATTTTGGGAAGACCTTTTACCAAATTTTTTCTAGAGAGTTTTGAAATAGCATCCATACTTGCATGACCTAGGCGCCTATGCCAAAGCCAACTATTTTCACTCAAAGCGGAAAAACATTTTATATCACAATTACTTAAATCATTGAGATTAAAAACATATACATTGTCAAGTCTTTGTCCAACAAAGAGAGTTTTGTTGCTTTCGACATTTTCAATGATACATTTGGATTTTTCAAAGATAACACGATTTCCTCTATCACATAATTGACTTATGCTAAGAAGATTGTGTTTTAAACCACTAACAAGTAAAACATCTTCAATAATAGGAGAATTACCTATATTGCCGATTCCTATGATTTTACCTTTGTTGTTGTCTCCAAATGTGACATATCCACCATCTTTAGGCGAAAGAGAATTGAAAGCCCTCTTGTCACCGGTCATGCGTCTTGAACATCCACTATCAAGATACCAACTTCCTTCCTTGAGAGAACTTTTGAAGCATACCTACAATAACACATCAACTATTGACTTTTGGTACCCAAATCATCTTGGGTCCTTGAAGGTTAGCATTGATACGGTTTTTAGGAACCCAAACCCCATTTGCATTAGAAGATGAGTATCCTTTCATAGGACATGTAGGAGAAATATGACCAATTTTACCACAATAATGACATGTCAATTTTGAATGGCTAGAAGGAGGAACATCTTTTCCAAAAAGATTTTTGTGTTGAGTGGGATTATAACCAATCCCGGCCTTGTGAAAAGAAACCATTTGTTTTCCAAGAAGAATGTCTAAACTTTCTTTTCCATTAGTGAGTTTTGAAAGGGAATTAGTCAAATCATCAATTTGTTTTTCTAAAGATTCGTTCTTTGAGGTATCCTTCAAAGACTCTTTTTCTTTTGCTAATGAGGTTCTTAAACTTTCATTTTCTTCTTCCAAAATATCTTTTGCTTCAATTAAATCATTCATTTCTAGTGAGAAATCTTTAGCTACCTTTTTAAGAAATTTGTTTTTAGAAACAACTTTTTCAAATTCTACTTTCAACTCTTTATAGGCCACAAGTAATTCATCAAAAGAATAAGTAGAGTCAAGATCTACCTCTTGGTCCTCAATGGCCATAAGGCACAAGTTGGCGACTTCATTTTCCTCTTCCGAGCTACTATCATCACTATTGTCCCAAGCGGCCATCATTGCCTTCTTTATAGTATGCTTCTTGATTTTGGGACACTCGGATTTGATGTGCCCGGGCTTCTTGCATTTGTAGCAAATAATTTGATCATTTTTGCTACCTTCTTCTTTGCCCCCATCTTTCCTTGAGACCTTCTTGTCATTTCTTGATGACTTTCTTTTGAGGAGTTTCTTGAAAGTTTTTGTGATGAGCGCCATTTCATCATCCTCACTTTCGTCGCTTGAATCCTCCTTGTTTTTTGATTTGCTTGTCGTACTTTTGAAGGCAAGATTCTTAACTTTCTTCTCTTTTTCATCCTTGAGGTTGTGATGCATTTCCTCCGTCATGAGAGATCCCATGAGCTTGTCCATCGTGTATGTTGAGAAATCCTTGGATTGTAGGATGATAGAGGTGGTAGTATCCCAATTGGTTGGCATGGAGCGGAGCACCTTCCTTGTCATTTCGGATTGACTATAAATCTTTCCAAGAGCTTTTAAACCGTTAGTAATACTAGCAAATCTAGCAAACATTTGAGATATAGATTCATCCGGTTTCATTTTGAAAAGCTCATAGCTATGCACAAGAATATCAATTTTGGACTCCTTAACTTGACTATCTCCTTCATGTGACATTTCTAACTTATCCCATATTTCTTTAGCCGATTCACATGCGGAAACACAATCATATTCATTGGGAGTAATAGCACAAAAAAGAAGGTTCATAGCTCTATAGTTCTTTTCTATTGAAGCTTTTTCCGAATGACTCCACTCATTATCTGATTTAGGGATAGTCTCTTCCCCAACTTTCTTAGTAGGAATAATGGGACCATTTTTGATAATTTTCCATAGATCATAATCCGTGGATTGAATAAAGATCATCATTCTATTTTTCCAATGAGAGTAATTTTCTCCGGTGAACAAGGGAGGTCTATTGGACGATTGACCTTCGATACAAGAAACATTACTAATGGTTGCCATGGATCTTAACTCTTAGATGGTTAAATCTACAAACAAGAGCCGAAGCTCTGATACCAACTGTTACCCAAATAATGCAACCTAGAGGGGGGGTGAATAGGATTGCTAGTAAAAATCACCAATAAAAATTAATCTCTAACAATATATGCAATCAAAATATAGAATGAGAGTTAGAGATATAGAACCCGTTTATAGTGGTTCGATCCGGATTTGTCCACGGTCCGGCCTACTCCACTTCTCCTCAAGCAATTACTTGAAGGTTCCAATAATCTTGAAAAGATTACAACTTGTAAGTCTTGCGGGTGCTTACAAACACCGTATGCCTCTAGCTTTCCCGAGGAGCTAGCACAACCGCAAGAGTTTTGTTCAAAAACTCTCAAAAACAAACACCCAAAATCTGGCCAGATTTTGGTCTTCCAAGGTTTACAAGTGATCTCTCTCAATCACTCACTTAGGATTACAAGTTGTGAAGTATGATGAGAAGGTGAAAGCTCACAACAATAATAAAGTTTTCACACAACAATAAATATGGCAGTGGAAGACAATGGATGTACTATTCTTGGATCTGGGAGAGAAAAGAGCAATATCTTTTTGCTTGGAAAGTGTAAGAGCTTTTGTTGTGATGAATCAATAATCAATTGAAGTGCTTTATGCCCCTGGTTCTGTTCCCTAGCCGTTGTGCTTCAAATCCTGCCGTTGGAGTTTAATTTGAGCCGTTGGATTTAGATCTGGATCTGCACGACTGGACGAATTTTGCCTTAGCCGGTCGTCCGGGAGGTCGACCAGGTGGTCGTCCGCTTGGTCGTCCGGTGCCCTCCGGTAGACACACTCTCTGGTTTGACAGCCGGCCTGTCAGCCGGTTTGTCAACCTGTAGCTCAAAAATTTATCTAAATAAATCCGTTAAGGCACGTATTGAGCTCAATAAGTCTATGTGACTATTAATCATTGAATCCGAGACTTTATGCTATTTTTCAAGGTCACAAAAATATTTAGTCCGTGAAATGACTTTTCGATAATTGTATATGCCGAATAAAAGTATCATTGAATTAATCATCAAAATAATTAATAGAGATACATATAATTTTTCCAACAAATTATAATGCATACATTTTTTTCAACACCATCTATGGGAGCTTTTCACTCACTGGGCTTGCCGCAGGCAGCTGATTTGTTTCCTTTCGGTTTTGGTGGGTGCTAGTTGGGTGGAGGTTGCCGATGGTTGGGTTGCCGCAGTTGGTGTCAAGCTGTTAGGGGGTTAGGGTTAGATTTTAGGGCTTTCTTGGGATTGGGCTTTGCCCATTTGATGTATTGTTTATGTGATAGGCTTGGCCTTAGGATGTTTGTTGGGTTTTGTCTCATAGGCTGTGTGAATTCTGCAAAGGGGTGTAAATTCTGTAAAGAATGTGAAATTTGGGGTGTGAATAGTGACAAGGAGGTTTTTCACCCCGCGCCCCCCCACCCCCCCCCCCCCCCCCCCCCCCCCCCCCACACAAACTCTCTCTCTAACCCTAACAATCGCACCTCTTTGTTTCACTCTTCCCCTCCCTCCCCCAAGGGTTTCCACCCTAAAATGGGCAGCGGGAGGGGGGGCGATCTCCCCAATGGAATTTTTCTCTCCGTCGACCTCCAATCGAAATCTCTTTTCCCTTCCGTTCATTACTTTCCACCCTCATCCTCCCCTCACACCTCCTGACGCCTTGGCTTCCTAGGTTCCTCTACCGCCGGACCTCCTCCATCATACTTACCGTTCGCCGGTGACTCATCTCTAGTGGTGCGGTTCAGATGTGCGACTGTGGGTGCGAAGCTTTTATATGCATGATTGGGTCACCGGAGTTGGAGATCTATGTTAGTGGATGATGATGGCGAGGTTTTTTTTTTCATTTTCTTGTTGGTTTGCGATCCTTTGCTTTTTCTTCTCCTATTTTGTGGAGGTTTTCTCTATGCTTTTTTGCTGTAAGTTTTTTTCTCGACTATGTTTCTCCCAGTTGGGTTGTTTCTTGTTTTTGTAGAAAAATGTTTAGTTGGTTTGGGGTATAGTTTGTGAGATGAATTCCCGTCGTCTTGGTTACTTGGTCCTTTGTCTGAGGACAAGTTTTCATCTTGATGTAATTAATCTTTTGGTTAGAGTTATAATATCATCTGTTATCGGTTGAAAAAAAAAAAAAGAATAGTGACAAGGAGTAATTAACAAAAATAGTGATTGGGGAAAAATAGTAAAAGTATATTTAAAAAGGCCTTGAATGAGAGAGTGATACAAAAAGAAGTCCGCACACAACCCCAAACAAAAAATGAGACTGTCCAGAAAGTTCCCGTTTCTATTTTGTGACATGTCGATTGTGGCCCGAATCACAAAGGATATAAGTGAAGTTAGCTCTTTTTATTTTGTAACTTGTCTTAATGTGCGGCCTACAACTTTTAAGATTCTAACATTAATGGGGCAAGTCAACTTTTAAGGATGAGTTGACTTGCCCAAACTTGATGGGGCTTCTCTAACATTAATTATGATAGATTGAGGTCGTAAAGGTCAACATAATTTGGTGGCTAAGGCATCATTTCGAATCATAACTTGTCCAGGTCATGAGATGTAAAGCAATGACAAACTGCCTATAATCTTTTGTGGTTCGACAACATTTTTTTATTTGTTTGATGATTAAAAAAAAAAATTAGACTAGAGGTCCCTGTAGTATTACGCACTATGAGGTCGTAGTATACCTTTGTGGAGCCTCGATCACGAGATATCATCACCCAAGATTTAAATCGCTCATTTTATCAAATTTGTTGATCACTCTATTTGTGCAGAAAATTAGGTTGATCTGACATTGTTAAACAGATAGTCAGATGGAGTATTTTGACGAAATTGAAAACGAAAGGCAAGGTAAATATATATGGATCATGGAGCTATAAATGTTCATTTAACCTGATCTTAAAATGAACTATTCGGATTCTGATGATGTACATTTACAATCTGGTTGGTTAGATCGATCTAGGGTCCAAAAAATTCATTTGTGATTGGAGAAAGAATTGGAAGTAATAAATTAAAAAAAAGACCAGTGAGCTAAGCTTGGTGGTTGAGGCTTTTTTTTTCTATTTCCCCAAGATTAAGGGTTGTTGTAAGCATCATCGGCATGTCAACGGTTGTCATTGTCAAATTTTAGCATTGCCCTACTTAATTTGTGATTTATTTGGCACAAAAGTTTAATAATTGCGAAATTTGTTACTCATGGATATTTCTGTTTATCTCTCTAGTAATGTGTCCGTTTATGACATTTGCATTGGGCATAGGTTTAAAGAAATTGAAAAAAAATAATGTTTGCAACATGGGCAAGATTAATCATCAAATCATAACTTTTGGTCAAATAGCATGCTCCTGATATGTTCGATCATGACATATATGAAAGGGAAAAAATAAGGTTGTCTATTAATGTACTCAAGGCAATTAAAAACAGAAATATGCTTATCGAATTAATTAATATTATTTGGGATTCTACATTTATGCTTGGTAGTGGCATGAGCCTGTAAAATTAAATCTAAAATTGAAATTTTATTTCTTTAGGCCAAATTAAATTTGGTTAAGCACCAGCCAGTATTACCTATCCGAGTAAACCATTGACATACACTACCTTTATTTTTCCACATGACTTATTCCTATGATTCAGCTACGTAGTTGGCGAACTTAGGCCCTATTTCCGCTAAGGCTCTTATTTTTTAAGTTCTTATTCTCTATTTTATGAGACAGATCATTCTCTTATAATACATCACTTTTAACTCAAAAAAATAAGTACATTAAATAAGAAGTACTACTTATTTTAGTTAGTTGTTAAGCATTTTGTTCTTAAGAAACTTTGCGGACAACGAAAGGCAAATTTAGATTTTTTTATTAAGAAACTTTGGCCCCGTTCAACTAACGTTTATATTTTTTAAGTACTTATTTTCTATTTTACGAGTCATTTTTTCAAAATACATCATCTTTAGTTCAAAAAATAAGTACTTATAATCGGACAAGGTTTACCTAGCCATTTACTAGATTGGTGGATGGTCAATACGATGATTTCAACTCTTTCTCTCTCTCTCTCTAAAGAAGCTGATGTCCCCCATCTCCCTCCTTCTCCTTCCCTCAGAGCTATATGCCCCAATGGGTGACGGGAGGGGAGGGATTTCTCCCTCTCGTGGGTTTTTCCATCTCCCGATCTTAAATCTCAAAGGTTTTCTCTCTTTCCTCATTCACCCCCATTCACCTCCTCCCCAAACCACCATCTGCCGCCCTTCTTCTGCCTATTCCACCGTGTAGTCCAACGACTATTGTAGATAGTGCTTTGCAGATCGTGGTCGTCGGAGGCGTCTTCCGCCCTCCAGAGGGTGGCAAGTGGCGGTGCTAGTATGGAAGAGGCGCATAAAAGGTGGAGGTGGGTGGCGTTGATGGTGGTTGGGATTTGAATTAAGCAGGGGCAATATTGGAACATTTTACTACTTTTGATATAACTTAGGTGAAAATAGTAACAATTTTTTTTTCTCAACAAAACAAATTTATTAATCTCTGAAAAGATACAAAGATTAAAAGGACTAGGGCATCCGAAGGAAAAACTACTAACCTAAGGCTACCCGAGACCCAAAACATTGGCAAGAGACCAACAAAAAGGCCAAGTCCAAACCCTAAAAAACACCCTAAACAGCCACATAAATCTAAAAACAGCCACCAAACAAAGAGGACGCTAACAGCCACAGCCACCACACACAGAAGAAACCGAAAAAAGACTATCTGAAAACAGCCACCCAACCTCGATCTACAGCAAAAAAGAAGACGAAACACCGGAAAAATAACAATAAAACAACCTCAGCAAACACAAGCGAAGAAATTAACAACTGAAAACAAAACCCTAGCGACTGCAACAGAACACAACTAGCAAGCTAATGGAAGGGTTACGGGACAAGAAAAATGTAATGATGGCCTGGGTGTGTCTAGGTGAAATTCTTAGAGGAAGTGAGCGAGATAAAGAGCTATACTTCGAGGGGTGTCTAGATAATAATTAATTGTACGGTCGTAAAATGTTTATTTGGGTTTTAGGCCTCTCTGCATTGGGTGAGTTTTGGGCACTGTATATTTTGTTATTTTCTCTTTGATCAAAATTTTAAATTACATCGTTCACGACGAACGGATTGTTCAAAATTTTACTCTCTCTGTCCCATTTTGGTTGTCCTTTTTTGATGTTTGTGTCAGTTTTTCAATCGCTTATATTTTTCAACATGAATCTCAAAAAATATGCAATATGGATCTTATTTGACAGATTTCAATTTGTTCTAAAATACAAAGTTGTCAAAATCAAGAAAACATTATCGATTGAAAGATGTAGGCAATAGACACAAAAGAGACAAAAGAATAATAGACAATGAAAATGGGACGGGAGGAGTAAATGACATGGTCCATAATGAAAAGAATTGTAAGAGAAAACAACAACAAAGTACAACGCCAAAAAGTCGCCCAAGGTGCCCTTACATCCATAAGGCTGAAGGAAATCTTCGAGTATGTTTGGTTTGATAGAATATAATTGAGGTTGAAATAAAATTGAGAAAATGAGATTGAAATATTCATTCACATTCCCAAGTTTGGTTATACTTAGAAATAGTCATTCTCATCAGTAATCGAAGGATGTGGCAATAGTAATTTTGGTATAGCAATAGTGAATCTTAGAGTGATACTAGTAATTTTTGTGTGATAAAGAAATGGAATGACAATTCATTTAATTTTTTTAGTAGAATGACAATTCATTTACTAAGGTAAATAGTGATTCATTTTAGAATGATCATTCCATAATTTAATGTTGAATCAAACATAAAAATAAGTATGTCATTCAAATTAATGACCATTTCATTTCAAGTTTGACTCCATCGAACCAAATATTACCCTTACTTCAATTGTAGTCATTGGTCTTGCTTTCGCGGGTATATTGCCTCAATATTACGAACAGTAAAGCTACACGTACAGCAGGTTGTGTACAGCAGCCGCGTACAGACCGTGTTTGCGTCCATCTCGGGTTCCGCAAAGATGATCGGAGCCGCTCATTTTGTTCAAAATACTTCGTTTAGAGTCCCCGTAAAAAATCATCTCAATCCGATAACGGGAAGGGTGTTTAAAAATCATCCAACTTTGGTTCAAAACTTAGGCTAAATTTTGAACAAAAGTTGGATGATTTGTAAACACCCTTCCCGATATCGGATTGAGGTGATTTTTTACAGAAATCCTAAACAAAGTATTTTGAACAAAATGATCGGTTTCGATCATCTTTGTGAGACCCGAGACAGACGCAAATGAGGTCTGTGCGCGGCTGCTGTACATAACCTGTTGTACCTGTAGCAGTGTTCTATTACGAATGATATTAAATATGATAGGGGTTGTGTGAATATTGAATGCAAGATGACGAAGTTGTTTTTTTTTTTTTTGAACAGGACGAAGTTGTTTATTCGAAATGATGGAGTTGAGTTGTTTATTCCTATTAGATAAATACATTCTCATGTCATTTCCGTGTCAATTCTCCTACCTTGGGCCACATATCAGTGTCAACTCCGTGTGTAGAGAGAGAGAGAGAGGGGGGGGGAGAGAGAGAGTTCCATAGTCAACAGAATGGGAATTTAGGGTGGCGAAAGAAAAGGAGAAAGCCCAGAGCAGACAATTTCCGTCTCCTTCGTTCTCCAGCTTATATGGGTTCCTTCTCATTCATCTTCTCAATCTTGTTATCGTTTTGTGCTATTGTATCTTGTTCTCCTCCATCGACAAATTATGTATTATATCCAAATTTCACGGCTTCAGGTGTCCATTTCATCGATGGTTCCG
Source organism: Rhododendron mucronatum var. ripense (assembly GCA_019656295.1). Taxonomy (NCBI): domain Eukaryota; kingdom Viridiplantae; phylum Streptophyta; class Magnoliopsida; order Ericales; family Ericaceae; genus Rhododendron; species Rhododendron mucronatum. Next base: position 2,699,069 of record BPLT01000038.1, on the reverse strand, counting down.
TTGGCTTCTTAATCTCCCCTAATGGAACGTTCAGAGCAGCTATCTTAAGTCCAGGCGGTCAAGGGGGTTCAGGAACCAACTACTATTTGTGCATCCTTCACGTGCCTTCCAATACCATCACCTGGTCTGCTAATCGCAATTCACCTGTTTCTATTACAGGAACCATGACTCTTTCTGTAACTGGTATTGTCGTTACAGATGAAGACAGCAGTTTAATATGGTCGACTCCTCCGTTAAATTCTTTGGTTTCATCGCTACAGTTAACTGATGCCGGGAATCTTGTGCTGTTCGATCAATCTGATGCTACTCTTTGGGAGAGTTTCAATTATCCAACGGATACAATCGTGATGGGGCAGAAATTGCCCGTAGGGGGATTTCTGTCCAGCGCGGTATCAAATAGTGACTTGTCAGTTGGCAGTTACTGGCTTTCAATAACTGCCTCTGATGCTTTACTACAGTGGAAGAATTTGACTTACTGGGACATATCTATGGATACCGCGGCTTACACAACCTCCAGTTACCCGGTGGAGTACATGGCGATTAACCAAACGGGTCTTTATTTGCTTGGTAATAATGGTTCTGAAGTCGTAATTCAGGTGAACTTATCTGTATCTGATTTTGGGATTGCCAAGTTGGATTATTCTGGCCGGTTCAGTCTCAGTAACTTTTCTGGTGATGCATTCAACCCAGTATTCGCACGGCCGGGTGATAAATGCCAAATCCCGTTTATATGCGGAACGCTTGGTTTGTGTAGTGACTATGCTGATAATCCCGTATGTTCGTGCCCATCCAACTTCCATCTTAGTTCACAAACTCAGAATCCACCTGTTTGTGTGCCAAGTGACAATTCTTATTCCTTGCCAAATTCTTGCAATTCAACTGATACTGGCAATACGGGTAACTCCTTGTTAGTTTCATATTTGAGCCTTGGCTATGGTATCGACTATTTTTTCAATGATTTCACGAGCCCTGTGAAGTATGGCGTGAACTTGTCTGTCTGTAAAGATCTCTGCTCAAGTGACTGTTCTTGTTTGGGAATTTTCTATGACTACTCGTCGAACTCATGTTATGTCCTTCAAAACCAGTTGGGATCAGTTATGTCAAACGCTAGTAGCAATAATGATCGCTTGGGTTTTGTTAAAGCAATAATTGGGCCTTCGCATGCTAATAGTGGTCAAGCACTTGGGTTTCCCATAGTTGCTCTAGTGTTGTTGCCTTTTTTTGGGTTCTTCTTTTTAGCTACTCTGGGATTCTTCTTGTGGAGAAGATTGAGAAGCTCTAAAACTGGAAAGTTAAATCTCAACAGTCAAGCCGTTCCTTCTTCGGAGGACTTGGATGCCTTCTCCATCCCAGGATTACCTGTAAGATTTGGATATGAAGAGCTCGAGGTGGCCACTGATAAGTTCAAGACTACGATAGGGTCAGGTGGGTTTGGTACAGTGTACAAGGGTACGCTCCCCGATAAATCACATGTGGCAGTGAAAAAGATCACTAATGTTGGTATTCAAGGGAAGAAGGATTTTTGCACTGAGATAGCGATCATTGGAAATGTTCACCACATCAATTTGGTTCAGTTGAGAGGGTTTTGTGCTCAGGGGAGCGAAAGACTGTTGGTTTACGAGTATATGAACCGTGGGTCCTTAGATCACACCCTCTTTGGGAATGGACCAGTCTTAGAATGGCAAGAAAGGGTTGAAATAGCACTTGGAATGGCGCGTGGACTTGCGTATTTGCATAGTGGGTGCGAGCACAAGATCATCCATTGTGATGTCAAGCCTGAGAACATACTCCTTCACGACCATTTCCAAGCCAAAATCTCCGATTTCGGGCTGTCTAAACTTTTGAGCTCCGAACAGTCTGGTTTATTCACGACAATGAGAGGAACTCGTGGATATCTTGCTCCTGAATGGCTTACTGGCCCTGCAATCTCTGACAAGACAGACGTGTACAGTTTTGGAATGGTTCTGCTGGAAATTGTGAGTGGAAGAAAAAATTGCTCTCTACGAACGAGAAGCCGAAGTATGGAGGATGAAAGTAGTGGTGGTGGGTACTCATCATCTTCTTCAGGACGAGGACTTGTTTATTTCCCCATGTTTGCTTTAGATATGCATGAGCAAGGAAGGTACTTGGAACTTGCAGACCCCAGGCTCGAGGGGAGAGTCACTAGTGAAGATGTGGAGAAGTTGGTGCGTGTCGCTTTATGTTGCGCCCATGAAGACCCAGCACTTAGGCCGAGTATGGTCAGTGTTGTTAGCATGTTGGAAGGTGAGATCCCTTCAGGTCAGCCGAAGTTGGAGTCTTTGAACTTTTTGCGATTTTATGGGCGTCGATTTGGTGGCGGGGCTTCTACGAGATCAGAAGAGAATAATAGTAATAGGCAAGTTGATTTTACACAAATGAATGCTTCTTGTACTAGTTCAAGGAGCAGCTTACCTCTTGACGTCTCTTGCATATCATCACAACAAATCTCAGGGCCAAGATAGCACCTAATGACTCTGTGCTTTGTAAAATTATTTTTGTGCTTTACTGTGAATAAATTGTTTTACTGTCAGATAGTAGCGAATGTAGTTTCCGTATTTGCTATTCAGCCTTTCTAATGTTCAATATGTAATTACACTATATTTGTTTCTTGTGCAAAGTGATTGTTTATCGTTAAGTTGATGGCTGCATGTAATGTTTCTATCTTGCTCTCTAGTTGAAAATTTCGTTATGATTGCTATTATCCCCTTGTAGATGATCTCTACGCAAATTAGTTTTGATTGCTATGATTGTTTATTGGGTGCTATAAGTTCTTGGCCACATATATCTGTCTATCTATCTATCTATCAATATACTATAGAAATGTGTTAAAATCTTATGAATAATTATTGTTCATAAGATCTGGGCTTTTCTAAGTTCTCTCCGTCTCTAGCCACTTCTCTTCTCTCTCCAAGATTTTGTTTTTGTGCGCAACTCTATTCTGTTCTCTCCCCCCAAGATTCACTAGTACTCCCTCTTTTGTTTGTCCATTTATGAGATTCTAACTTTTTAAGGAGACACAATGATTACTCTTAAAAAGTTTTATTTTTTCAAAAATACTCCACTTTGTACCATTAAATGAGAGTGCACACTTTCCCATGTGCAATATTTTTAAAAGACAAAGGGTATTAATGAAACTTACATGAGTCAATTTCAAATTGGACAAATAATTTGAGACATTAGAAAGTCAAAAATGGGACAAACAAAATGGGACGGAATGAGTAATATGCAAAAAAAAAAAAAAAAATGTATCCTTTAGAGTTATATGTATTCCCTTATGATTCCATTTACTTAAAGTTAGGGTTGATTAACGTAAAACCATTGTTCCACAAAGTAACTGAATTTCAAATTCAAGATTGACCCTTCTGCATAATTCATGGAGTCATCACTGACCACGTAATAGTGGTTCCGTGCATTGAACGGACACAAACGCTAGTAGCATATGTATTTTGGTGTCCATTCAGCTAGTGTATTTTTTGTCCTCCTTTGGTAAAGGGAATTTTTTGTACTTGTCGATCGATACATTCCCAACTTTTCCTTCTTTATTAGAAGTGAAGTTGAAATTAAAAGTTTATGTTAGAATGTTAGATTTCTTGGAGGGTTCCAACCTAAAAGCAATTAGCTATAAGTGGAGTAGCCTTTAGATTATATTAACTAATCTTAGGTGGCTTAGATTAGCAATGTGGGACAAAGTCTAACACTCCCCCTCACGTGCAGTCAAGATGCACGTGAAGGTGCAAATTGAGCTGACCAAGAGATTTGCTTCGGGCGACAAAGACTTTCCCATGAGAGGTGAGGCCACTCAATACCTAACTCTGATAACATGTTAGATTTATTGGAAGGTGTATCAGAGCTAGGTCTTGAGTGGCCTCACCTTTCTTGAAAAAGTCTGTGTCATCTCTATCGCCCGAGTCAATCACTTAGCTCCTGGTCTGTCACCTCCATGTGCATCCGAGCTGCACATGAGGGGGAGTGTTAGACTTGTCACACATCGCTCATTTAAGCCACCCAAGCTTGGTTAATAAAATCTAGAGGCTACTCCACTTATGGCCAATTGGTTTTAGGCTAGAATCCTCTAAGAAATCTAACTTCCCACATCGCTCATCTAAGCCACTCAAGCTTGGTTAATAAAATCTAGAGACTACTCCACCTATTGCCAATTGATTTTCGGTTAGAACCTTCCAAGAAATCTAACAGTTTATTTGTGGAAGCATTGATCTTCAAAATTGAAGTGAATAGATTAAGATTAATCATGTTCCCCTTAGTACTAATGTAGACACCCCAATTTGGGTCTCGAAAGTTCTATAAATGCCCCGATGATGAAATAAAGGAAACAAATACCTTCGAGAGCTTGAATGAGGGACTCCTATAGCCCAGAAAGCCCAAGCCGAAAGCCCAGATAATCCCAAAAGCCCAGAACTGAACCTTTAGTATCACACGGCACACCCCTACACTGCGCGGTGTAATAGAATTGATTAAACCGTACAAGGTCATAAAGTTAACCGCACACCTACTTGAGCCATAGCTATAAAGCGGCTTAGCTGAGAAAACACTTCTAGTTGGCCTAGAAAGCACATCCCCCACTTGCATTGATAATCATTGGCTCTTACTTATAAATACACCCCTGCTCTCAAGAGAAAAGGACTCCACTACCTCATTCTTACATACTTCCTCCATCCCCTACACATACTTTTATATTCCTTTATTTCTTGAAATCCCCTTTCTTCATCCATGTTTTCCTCAAAGCCTTGAGAAAGTTATCATTAACATTCTCAAGGCAATTCCCCCAACCCCACCCCCCCTCCCTTTCAAAGTTTAGTGTTCTACTAGTTTTGAAACTTCAGTATTCCAAAACACCAAGCTCACAAGACATCCATGCTCATTCACCCTCGCCTACACTCATCCAAGTCCATTCAAGCTCAAACTCAAAGGTAAAAGCAAGTTTCCTTGGGTCAAGCTTAGCTTTGGCCCTGAGGGGACTTTCTGCAATCATTCTTGACCCCTTTTGGTTAAGAATTAACTAACTCCAAAACCATTTTCAGAAACTAAAAGCTACTGTACTAGATCCACTACATCGTGCAGTGTCTTTTTACACCGCATGATGTAGTGCATCACCACGTACACCATTTTGAAAGTCCATTGTTCTTCTATTTCGATTGTCCTGATCACACTAACTTGTTGTTGGGTCTGTTATTATTGCCTAAATATTACTCCAAGTATGTTTCAAAAGGAGACCACATCCAAAAGCCATGATTTATCTTCCAAAATGGGGTTTTCTTAATCATTTAAATGGATCGAGTGCATTAAAAATGTGTTTTATAAACTATGTTTAACCATAAGCATAAAGCTGCTTTGAGTCTATGGTTTGGAGGTGCAGTGTTATTCTGAAACATGCTAAGGGTTATGTTTAACGGTATTTTGAGGAACATCGTACGAAGTTACTGGTGTGCCATGCAAGGATCTAGATTATGATGGCAGGCCTGATAGTGAGTTGGTACACCGCATGGTTTATTAGGACGTCGTGCGTGATATCTCCATAAACTATGCGGTGTTATGAGTGATCAGGACAGTTTTGATGTTAACTTGTTATTTTGTTTCCTGCATATCATTTCCTTTATCATCCACTGTACAGCAAGCACCACTAGCTAGCATGCCGATGTGAAATACTTAATCCCGTGTCCCTTCCCCGTTTACTTGTTTATTAAGAGGTTGATGTTCCAATTGATATTGAAAGATTTCCCCTTCGAAAATGCCAAGTAGAGACCGGTTCTTACCGGATGAGTGGAGTGTTTTTTCAACAAAACCTTCTTCATTCGTAACGTGGCTCCCGGACCCATAGTCTCAATATTTTTCGTTAGGCCTAAAGCCTTTTTTTTTCGTTCAAACAAAACTCTCGGTTTCTCGGATCGTCCATCTCAAAAATCCGGATGGCGACACTCGAGCGCACAGGTCGGGGAGGCCACAACTAAAAAAAATATCATCTGATAGTTTTGTCAGCAACAAAGAAGGTGAAATTCGATTTATTGCGTGTCATCGAAAATCAAAACTCCTTAAGTATGACTTAAAATCACCCATCAAAACTGTTAGTGAGAAGAGTGAAAGCTTTTCTTCTGCAGCAAAGAACTCTGCACTCGTATTCATCCATATTTAGCTGGGGTCTCCCTCAAAGAAGGAAAGTACGTGATTGAGTGGACAATTTCATGGCTAAACAAATATTTGGAAGTGTTTCCACTTTTCTACTGCATAGGCGTGCGTGTCTCGATTTGACTTCATATGTAATGTGATTGCGTGTGATTCAAACGGTAAGGCCACAAAAAGGCTCGTGGTTTGCCACAACAAAATGAACTTAAAATTTCACAACTGTGTGAGAAAAGAAGAACAAACGTAAAAAAAAACTTTATTATATTGCAATAATAAAGCTGAGGTACAAAGGAAAATAAATGGTGCGAGGACCAACGAGTACTTGGTACAATTGAAAGTAAAAGATAGTTTAAACTTAGCTGAAAAATTTACGGTTATAGAAACGTTGGACTTATGTAGATGGTGCTGGACCTGTTTTTTGTCTTGCGAACTTGTATTTATAGGCTAAAATGATACTCACAGTTTTGGAGCCACATTTTCCTAACTTCACCCCATGATGACAAATGTCCCACGTCACTACAACATGAAAGGGTTATAGCGAGGATTCAGTTTCCTCGCCAAAGTATCTGATTTCCTCACAAAATGTATTTGCGAGGAAAAATATATTTCCTCGCCTATTCTGACACAATTGGCAATGAATTTTTTCCTCACAAATACCATTCGTTTTCAATTCTACGTACGTGACCCGGAACAGGTTCTGGTTCTGGCCTTAATTAGTTTCCGTGCAAGTGGTAGCTTTGGTTGATCATGCTACAGAGGTGAGTTATGTTTATACCTTGGTTACACGATTTTTAGTTTTGTAATGTATAGTTTATAAATGAAATGCATGATCTGATAATTTAGTTTAAAAAAATGATTACGAGGTTTTGACTTCTGAATCATGCTTCATTTTTAAAAGAAAGAAATGTTTTAAATATGATGAACATGGAATCAATTAATTGGAAAAGGATAAATGGAATGGATTGCTTTTCTTTTATGAGGTAAAGGCAGGCAGTGAGTCTCTGATATTGAAAACATCTGAACGTAAGTGTCCTGAGTACAACGGATTAGAAGTGCGTGTCGTGGTTTGGAGGTTTGGTAGGGTAAGGCGGGGTTCCCTAAGGACTTGATATCATTTCCTCGGATTTAACGGGTAGCTCCCGTCGTACCGGTGTCGACTATTCTTAGATGTGGATTTTCGATGTGCTTGATTGATAAAATGAATTGATTGTTAACAGTAATTCTAATCCTATATAGTTTTTGTTAAATGTTATGTTTTGGTAATTGATCCCCTGGAAAACTTGTAACCATTGTATAACGTAATCTCACTGGAATGGTTTTTAACCGTTTCGAGCAGGGCATCGCGTGGGTAAAGATGAGACTGTTATTATCGTGAAGTTTATTTCAGTGATTTTGCAGTTGCGGTTTCTTCAATAAATTGGATGTGTAATTTGTATTAAGGATTGTGAGGATTAACGTAAGTTTTAATTCCGTGTGATTAATTCGGTGGTGTCAACAATGTTGGGCACTAGTGTTTGTAATATAATGCCGATGGGCGTTTATGTAATGGTTTGCACTTTAGACAGCCCTGGGTGTATTTAATTTGAATATTGCTGTTTTTCAAATTAAATTTGATAAGTTGGAAAAGTTGTTAATTTTATGTGATGGTAGAGGCCTAGGGTGATTAATAGCTAGTCACTGGCCGGTCATGCAGTGCCGGCCCCAACATTTGGGTTGCCCTAGCCCAATCTTATGTTTTGTTGCCCACTTACTATTAAGTCATACAAAATTAAAAAAAATTCAAATTCTAAAAAAAATTTCAAAATTACATTGTTCTTTTAACTTGAATAACATTAAAATATCAACATCAAAATGTTAACCTCGGTTATAGTACTTTATGTTTAGCATGATCCGATTCAAAGAAAACAATTTTTCATAGCATTTTTTGAAGCAATATTTTTAATTGAGTCATCGTACTTTACTTATCCAAGAACTCGTGGCCTGTTCCACTCACATTTTTTTGTGGATTTTTAGGCTTTTTAATTGATATATGTGAGGAGAATGATCTGTCTCGAAAAACATAAATGCCAAAAATGCTCTTAGTGTAACAACGCCTCATTTTCAACTTTTTTTTAAACAAAAATGTAAAAATAAAAATGATTTCATAATATTGTGAATTGGAAAGTCATGGATCCCTACCATTATGGGTTGGTTCGGGACACCATGCTTTTGGAATACTCCTCATGGTATGAGATTTAATTCCCTACCGAATAAGTAACTTGCAGTAGTGAAGGGCCGTGACTGGTGTAGTCACATTAGCTCTCCGAAAGATTTGAATTGCGCAGTTGAGTCCATTGACTCGGCTGTAGGGTTGTTTGTTTAAAATATATATATATATATATATATATTTGTTCCCTACTGGGGCGGACAAGCATAATACATTTATTCTTTGCATAAACGGCAACAACCATTTCTATTGTAGTATTTTGTTTTAAATAGGTACAATTAAGGATATCTAAAATCAGTCCACTAACCGAAATCCAGAAGACGTACCTAGGTAGCTTCGTCTAGGTTGCAAGGGATATGGACAAGGGCTACTGTGCTGACCATTACCATTGTCCAAGAAAACGCCACAAAAACTGTTGCAATATGGTTTTAAAAAAAAAGGTTAATGACTCGTTTAGTACTTATTCAGTTTAGTTTCCATATATAGTTATTGGGGGATTATATATAGTTATATAATATATGTACCCTAATGATAGTACTATTATTGACTTATTAGGCTAGTATTTGATTATTTGACCGTTGCCTATATAATTTATGTGGCAACTTGATTTGATAATTATCTGGTAAAGAGTTACATTTCCCTATGTCTCGAAGAAGGCGTACGTTATACTATATATCTTTCTAGCTAGTTCTTGTTTATACTTTCTTATTTGTGTCTTGTGGGCAACTTCGACCGGAACGGCTCTTTACTGGCAACAATCAATCTAGTCAGCCGTAAAAAGCGTAATAAAACATTATAGATTATAGTTTTGATCTCAGTTATACAGAAAAAAAAAAAACTGAGATTGAAATATTTTTTTAATCTCAATAATCTCAAAAGTGAGATTGTATCTTAAAGAATAGATATCATTTGTGAAAAACTGAGATTGTATATCAAAGAATATATCTTGTTTGGAAAAGAAAAAAAAATGAGATGGAAAGATTTTTTAATCGTAGTAATCTAAAAAGTGAGATTGTAACTTAAAGTCTCGTTTTTGAAAAACTAAGATTGTATATGAAAGAATATATATCTCGTTTCAGAAAAACCGAAATTGTTACTTAAAGAATTTAGATCTCACTTGGTAAAACTGTGATAGTTTAATAACTAATAAAAGATCTCATTTGGAAAAACCGTTAAATACAAATATAATATGCATAGTCTACACAAATTGTACTTTGTTAGAGTGGTTAAAGTGTGCCTTTGCTAAGTGCTTGGATCGCCAAACAGGTGTTCGAGTTGTTTTCATTTTTTACAAAAACTCCTCTCAGCTTTTTAATCACGGTTTTAAAATAAAACCGAGATGTTATAATGTTAAAACTTTACGGTTTTACTAAAAATTGAGATTATTCTTGCTAAATAGTTACGGTCTTTGGAAAAATATGAGATGGTAAGAAGTTAAAGATCACGATTTTTACATTTTTAGTCACTATTTTAATAAGTTTTAATCACGGTTCTATCCCGTGGGACCGTGGTTAAAAGATGACCACGGTTTTGAATGTGAGATATTTTTATTTTTTTTTGCAGGCAAAAGAATTTTCTTAATCTTCAAATCCAAAAATTACAAAGATTAAAAAGACAAGGACAACCGAAAGAAAATGATTAATAACGTACCTAAGGCTGCCTGAGACTCAGGCGTTGGTAAAAGACCAACAAAACCCTAAAAAGGCCTGGCCCGAAACCCTAAAATCAGCCGAAACTACCCAAATCAGCCTCCAACAGTGAAGACGAATAACACCGTCATCGGAACCCGGGGAACAAGTTACTAAAGAGGGAATTGATCACTTGAAATTGTATGTAACATGCTTTTGCGTCACTCTAGCAAACCATGCTTTCACATACTTATTAATTCCTTCTACCAGGGAGACCCTAAATCTGGATGAATATATTACCAGCACATAGTTAATTCTTCGCTACAGATGAAAAGCTTTTGATTGTTCACACTAACTCATTCGATGGGTGATTTTAGCTCATCCTTATATAGTTGTGATTTAAGATGACATGCAATAAATCTAATTTCAACTTCTTAATTTGAGGCTGACAAAAAAATCAGATGATATTATTTAATACTAATAATAATTAAGGGATTTGATCAATAATATTAAAATCTTAGCAAATCAAAACCACCTTGTGTATGGATCATCTACAATTAATGGGGGATAATATAGCAATCATGAGTAAATTCCCAAGAGTAGAAAAATGGCTAGATAGATAGAAACATTAGTATATTACATGCAATCAAGTCTAACCATATATATAAACCACCTCTTTGCACAAGACATGTACATAACATAAAAATAAAAAATAAAAAAAAAGTAATTACATATTGAACAATATACAGAAATTAATCACTACAATATATTGCATAGTCTATATTACAGTAAAACATATAATAAATAACTTTACGAAGCTCAGTCAGTCGTTCCAGTACTATCTTGGCCCTGAGATTTGCTGCGATGACATGCGAGATATGTTAAGAGGCAATAAGCTACTCCTTGAACTACCAGAAGAAGTATTCCACTGTGGAAATATCAAATCATCTTGCCCATTATTCTCTTCTATCATAGAAGCCTCAGCAAATCTACGCCCATAAAATCGCAGAAAGTTCAGAGACTCTAGCTTCGGCTCGCCTAAAGGGATATCACCTTCCAACATGCTAACAACACTAACCATATTTGGCCTAAGCGTTGGATCCTCATGCGCACAACATAAAGCCACACGCACCAACTTCTCCACATCTTCACTAGTGACTCTCCCCTCGAGCTTGGGGTCCGCAAGTTCCAAGTAACTTCCTTGCTCATGCATCTCTAAAGCAAACATGGGGAAATAAACTAGTCCTTGTCCTGAAGGAGATGAGCAGTACCCACCACCACTGCTTCCATTCTCCTTGCTTTCGCATTGCGTTCTTAAAGAGCAGTTTTTCCTTCCGCTTACAATTTCCAACAAAACCATTCCAAAACTGTAAACATCAGTCTTGTCAGAGATTGCAGAGCCAGTAAGCCATTCAGGAGCAAGATATCCACGAGTTCCTCTCATTGTCGTGAATAAAGTAGACTGTTCGGAGCTAAGAAGTTTTGATAACCCGAAATCTGAGATTTTGGCCTGGAAATGGTCGTGCAGGAGTATGTTCTCAGGCTTGATATCACAATGGATGATCTTCTGCTGGCACCCACTGTGCAAATACGCAAGTCCACGCGCCATCCCAAGAGCTATTGCAACCCTTTCTTTCCATTCTAAGACAAATCCAATCCTAAAGAGGGTGTGGTCTAAAGACCCATGGTTCATATACTCATAAACCAACAATCTTTCACTCCCCTGAGCACAAAACCCTATCAACTTAACCAAATTGACGTGGTGAATATTTCCGACGATTGCTATCTCAGCGCAAAAATCCTTCATCCCTTGAATACCAAAATTAGTGATCTTTTTCACTGCCACAAGTGATTTATCGGGGAGTGTACCCTTGTACACTGCACCAAACCCACCTGACCCTATCATATTCTTGAACTTATCAGTAGCCGCCTCGAGCTCTTCATACCCAAATCTTACAGGTAATCCTGGGATGGAGAAGGCATCCAACTCCAAGTCATCCAAAGAAGGATCGGCCTGATTGTTGGGATTTAACTTCCAAGTTGTAGAGCTTTTAGATCTTCTCCACAAGAAGAATCCCAAAGCAGCTAAAAGGAAGAATCCAATTAAAGGCAATAGCACTATAGCAACTATAGGAAACCCAAGTGAGTGACCACTATTAGAAGGCGAAGGCCCAACTATTGCTTTAATAAAACCCACGCGATCATTATTGCTACTAGACATAACTGATCCCAGCTGGTTTTGAAGGACATAACATGAATCCGATGAGTTGTCATAGAAAATTCCCAAGCAAGAACACTCGCTTGAGCAGAGATCTTCACAGACAGACAAGTTTACACCGGACTTCACAGGGCCCGTGAAATGGTTAACAAAATAGTCAATACCATAGCCAAGGCTCAAATATGAAAATGAGGAGTTACTCATATTGTTGTTATCAGTGGAATTACAATAATTTGACAAGGAATAAGTACCGTCACTTGGCATACAAATAGTTGAATTCTGGCTCTGTGAACTGATCAAATGGAAGTTGGATGGGCACGAGCATACGAGAATATTGTCATAGTCAGTACACAAACCAAGCGTTCCGCATATGAACGGGATTTGGCATTTATCATCCGGCCCCACGAGTACTGGCGTTAAGTCAGTACCAGTAAGGCTACTGACACTGAACTGGCCGGAATAATCCAATTTGGCAATCCCGAACGTTGATACAGATGTGTTCACCTGCATTACGACTACAGAACCATTATTACCGAACAAATGAAGACCTGATTGGTTCATCGCCATGTACTCCACCGGGTAACTCGAGTTTAAGGTGTAAGCCGCGGTATCCATCGAGAGTTTCCAGTAAGTCGAATGCTGCCACAGTAGTAACGCATCAGAGGCAGTTAACCGAAAGCGAGTAACTGCCAACTGACAAGTCAGTACTTGATACTGCACTGGACAGAAATACCCCTACGGGCAAATTCTGGCCAATCACGATCGTATCTGTTGGATAAAGAAAACTCTCCCAAAGAGTAGCATTAGATTGATCGACTAGCAAAAGATTCCCGGTCTCAGTTAACTTGTAGCTGACGAGACCGAAGAATTTAACGTAGGAGTCGACCATTTTAAACTGCCGTCTTCTTCTGTGATTACAATACCAGTTGCAGAAAGAGTCATGATTCCTGTAGTAGAAATGGGTGCGTCACGATTAGCAGACCAGGTGATGGTATTGGAAGGCACGTGAACGACGCACAAATAGTAGTTGCTTCCTGAACCTCCTTGGCCGCCTGGACTTAAGATAGCTGCTTTGAACGTTTTGTTTGGGGAGGTTAAGAAGCCAAGGGAACCATCGATGAAATGGACACTTGAAGCAGTGAAATTTGGGAATATTATGAAATTTGTTGATGTAGGAGAACAAGATGCAAGAACAGAAAAAGATAACACGATTGAGAATATCAATGGAAAGGAACCCATATCAGCTAGAGAAGGAAGGAGATGGAAATGGTCTGCTCTGGCTTTCTCCATTTCTTTCTCCTCTTTTAATACCCATTCCGTTGACTATGGGACTCTCTCTCTCTCTCTCTCTCTCTCTCTCTCTCTCTCTCTCTCTCTCTCTCTCTCTCTCCACGGAGTTGACACTGATGTGGGTATGGCATGAGAATGTATTTATCTAATGGGAAATACTGGCAGTACCTTACACAACTACATCATTCCGAATAAAAAACTTCGTCCATCTTGAACAACTCGAGGCCAATAACAATATCTATTGGGGGTAACAATCGAACAACTTGCGTGCTATAAAACAAGTAGAGAAATACTGCGAGAAAGAAAGGACCATTCTCTCTTCTTTCTTTTTTTCTTCAATCGAAAGAGAGGACCATTCGCAGTGCCCCAAACAACAATCCACAAAGGCAAGAATAATGACTACCATTGAAGTCATGGGTACCTTCGGCCTTACGATGGAAGTAAGGGCACCACTAGGCGATTTCTTGGCACGGTTTTTTTTGTTATTTTCTGTTTGGTCAAATTTCAAAACTACAACGTTCACACGAAACAGATTGTAACATAAAACAACAACAACAAAAAAAATACCGCGGCAAAAAGTCGGCTAACGCATAGAGGCCTACAACCCAAATAAACATTTTACGATCGAACAACTTACTATTAGCGTGAGAAAATAATTACCTCTGATGGGTTATAATCCCTACAGCTCGGGCAGAAATTGAAAGCCACAACCCAACGAGATGTCACCTAAGAGCCGCTCTGTTGTCAAACTTGTGCTTGTCTTCTCTTCGTAAGTCTTTGTTAAGCAGACGAATAATTTTTCCTTAGTTAATGAATCTCCTCGTTATTTTTAGTCACTTGGACTAATTAGGAATAATTTCAAAAACTAATTCACTGTCAATTAAACAGACCGAATTAAAGCAAGTGGAGTGACTTTCATGGGCAGGGTTCGATTCCTGAAAGCACCCATCCCCTCCTCAAGTCCTTCAAAATAGAGTAAATTAGGTTTAACGAATGACAAGCAAAAAGAGACCGAATTAAAATCGTGCAAGTATGGACTAGCCCGTTAAGTTGTATTGTAATTAACAAATTTCGAATTTGACACAAAATTAGAGCAAAATCCGTCTTCCATTTGAATGCTACTGGACCGGCGGGGGTATGATTTCGTTTTATATTTATTATCCTACTAGCGAAAGGCGCAACATGCTTAGCACATCGTTCTCTGCTCATTGCTCTTTGTATTGCTCATTGAGCCAATTAGAAATCTATCTCGAGTAGCTTGAATTTAAACATCCCTTCAACTTCTCTCAACCTCTCTTCTCTCTCTCCCTCTCACAAAAACCCTAGCCATTACCAATATCTTTCTTCTCTCTTACCCTCCTCCCTAGGATTTGACACCCATGTACAGCAGTGGGAGGAAAAGGCCTCCATACTTTTCTTTTTATTTGTTTCCTTTTTCTTTTGTCTCTTTAGTTTAACGACTTATCATTTGATTTGTGAAAGTTTTGTCTCTCGTTTTCTCGAGGGTTTAGTTTCATATTTGAACAAATATAATCTTATCAATTTTTTACCAAAAAACAAAAAACTTGAATTTAAACATTATAACTGAATAAGCCGAATATTAACTTAATTAAGCTTGATTTAAAAACCTAATGCACATTCATTCTCCACCATTGGATCCCGAATAAGAATCAAATCAAATCCTCAAAATCAAAATCAAATCCTTGGGGGCTTGTTCAGTTTGGATTTTGACAGAGGTTTTAAATTGTAATGAGTGAAGAGAGATAGATAGAGAAAATTTATTGCAACCGTGCGAAGGGGTTTTAAGTACCCAAACGAACAAGCCCTGGTTGATTCACTTTCTCTGCCTCTATCTCTCTCTAATGCTTACTACTCTCTCTCTCTCTCTCTCTCTCTCTCTCTCTCTCAAGATCTGCCTAAATCAGAATCATCTAAGCCATCCTCTCTCTCTCTTTCAAGATCTCACACCCACTCCCACATTCAATGAGAAGATCTACCGATATAAGAATCATGTAAGTCATGCTCTCTCTCTCTCTCAAGATAACTTTGGGAGTCTGAAAATTTTTTTATAGCTATGGAAAACTTTGAGCAACATTGGCAAAATGTGTAGCAGATATTATTTTATGTAGTTTTCAGTATACCCATTTTAAGTAATGGAAATTCTAATCGCAAGAAAGATTTGCAAAGAATCACACAAGGAAAAACGCGTTTGGGCTCATTCTGGATCTCACAAAAATCTAGAAAAATATCCATAAATTTTGTAATATTATTTTATGGGATCCTATAAAAAATCAGCTCCAACGGACATCGGTAAATATTACTTTTAGATTCGTAAGGGCGAACTGATATCCCTTGGAGCTGATTTTTTATAGAGCCCCATAAAATAATATTCAAAAATTTATGAATATTTTTCTAGATTTTTGTGGGACCCGAAATGAACCCAAACGTATTTTTCCTTGCATGGTTCCCTGCAAATCTTCCTTGCGAATAGCGAGCCTCTTTAAGTAATCTCTGAACATGTCATGCCAATCCAACATAGTTTACATGTCTATTTGTTTTTATTTTACCAATATTATCATAATGTTATTTTCGGTGTAGGTTTTTCTGGATTGTAAATAACAAAAAATGAGACAAACAAATGTTTAAGAATTAAAAAAGCAAAATAAAAACAAAAAACTTATTACATTGGGAGAAAAATATTTTGTACACTTTTAGGCTTCCTGTTGACTTTCTATGCCCCTAATTGGTCAGTTCAACAAACAAGTAGTTGGAGTCTCTGATTCAATGCTTAAGTTTCTATAACTTCTTGCAGGGACCAAGATACTCGTTAGCGCTCATAGTGACTAATGGGACTTCAATTTTGGCCCCGACATATTCCATTACCAATAGGTAAATCAACCTGAATTCCCTACAAAGTGGCTATGTGGTGCTAAATGCAATATTCCATTACCAATAGGTAAATCAACCTATCCACGTATCCATCTCTTGTAACAACAATTGGACTTTTCGCAATTTTGTCAGAATTTTTAAATTTTGGATGCTTGCAGTTGAAACACCTAAAACCAGCAAACGACTTAAAGTGAGAAAAGTCGCACAAAAAACAAGACCAATAGTGAGCAGAAAGAAAATAAGTGTCTCTTTTGGTGACAAAGTACAGAAGGAAATTAGTGATTTCCTTGTGTACAAAGTTTCTTAAGAACCAAATGCTTTAACAGCTAAATTCGCATTTCCTTCTCTACGAAGTCTCTTAAGAACAAAATGGTGTGTTAAGTTTCTAAAGAAAAAAAAAATGCTTAACAGCTAAATTCGCCTTTTCTTGTTTATAAAGTTTCTTAAAAACAAAATGCTTAGCAGGTACACGTTAGGAATTGAATTACGTGCATGATTAATTCCACAACACTCCTACGGATCTTAGAATCAAAAATTACAGAAACCACATAGCAAGGAAAAACCATGGGAAGTCACACTAATCCGCTAGAATGAAGAATCAATGAAGTACAAGTCTATCATTCCGAAGTACTAAAAATAAATAAATTTGACGTACAAGTCTTTTCTCTAAGAATAGTCTTCTCTCGTCTTCTTTCGTGTTTTCTCTGAAACTCTCTTTACCCTGATTATAATACAATTGTATTACAAATCTTTAAGTTCAATGTCCGAAATTGCCCCATGGAGGCTCCGCCCTCGCGTCCCTTGGCTGGGTATTGCTGAAGGCTATCTACAAACCAAATACTATATCATCAACTACGTGGCTAATATCATACGAAGATTTTATTTCGAAAAAAATAAAGCTAGAGTAAGTCAATGGGTTACTGCCGATTAAAAAAAAAAAAAAGTCAATGGATTACTCGCATAGATTACGGGCTTGGTGCTTAACCAAATTTAATTTGGCCACAAAAAAGAAAACCTAATCTAAGGTTTCATTTTACAGGTCAGGCCACTAGCTACCAGCTGACACTATATGTAGAATCCCAAATTACATTAAATTAATTCGATATTACTGTTTTTAAATGTTTTGTGTACATAAGAGAACCTTTTTTTTTCCATTTCATATGTGTCATTAACATATGATCGAGCAAGCTATATGACCAAAAGTTATAATTAATTTGATGATTAATCTAAGCCCAAGTTGCAAACATTATATTCTTAATTACAATTCTAAAACCGAACACATCACTAGAAAGATAAACCGAAATTATGAGCTGACAAATTTAGCAACTATCAAACTTAATTTTGTCCCAATGGCAATGGCAACCGTTGACAATGCCACCCGTTGACATGCCAATGATGCTTACAATTTCTTTAAAACGAAAGTTATATTTGGACTCATCACTAGAAAGATAAACAGAAATTTTGAGTTGACAAATTTAGCAATTATCAAACTTAATTTTTTGCCAATGGCAATGGCAACCGCTGACAATGCCACCCGTTGACATGCCAATGATGCTTATAATAATAAGCCTTGAACTTGAGGTAATAGAAAAAGATGCGTCAACGGTTGAGGCTCAACCACCAAGCTTAATTCACTGGCCTCTTTATAATTAATCATTTAAACCATTACTTCCAATTCATTCTCCAATCACAAATGAATTTTTTGGACCCTAGATTTATGCAGTGCACCAACGAAATTGTATTATATATACATCGTCACAATCCAAATAGTTCAATTTGTGATCAGCTGAACATTTACCTTCGTTCTAAATCATACTAATGATCAAATTTGGAAAAATACTCCATCGATCTCACTATGTATTTACCAATGTCCAATCAACCTAATTTTCTACACAAATAAATCGATCAACGAATTCGATAAATGAGCGGTTGAAATCTTGGTGATAATATCTTGAGAGGCTCCGCCTAGGTGTACTATGATCTCATAGTGCGTTAATGTACTACATGGACCGCTACTCTAATTTTTTTATCGAAGAATATAAAAGTATGCAGCTAAATAAATTTTTTTTGTCAAACCACAAAAAAAGGCAGTTTGTCATTGCTCAGATCTCATGACCTAGACAAGTTATGATTCAAAATGATGCCTTTACCACCAAATTATGTTGGCCTTTACAACCTCAATCTATGATAATGTTAGAAAAGCCTCATCAAGTTTGGGCAAGTCAACTCATCAATTAGCATCTTCAAATTTGTAGACCGCATATTAGACGAGTTACAAAATAAAAGGGCAAACTTTACTTAGGGCATGTTTGGTTCGATGGAATGAAATTGACAAAGGAAAGAATTGAGGTTGGAATGGAATTAAAGGAAATAAAATTAGAATAAACTTTCCAATCCCAAGTTTGGTTGTGCTTATGAATAGCTATTTTCATCCGCAATGGAATGTTGTGGCAATAGCAGTACCGAAGTACCGTTGCTAGTATGGGCATGGTCTCGGGGCCCTCCGGCATCCCCGAACCTCCTCCGAAGCATCTGCGAAAGGCCTCGGCCCTTGGTCTGACGTGCTCAGAGTCTCCATCTCTAAGGGCACGAATGGAGTAACTGAGCGAGGAGCGGAGCTCGGTCAAAGGGCTCTGTATAGTCAATTGGAACTCGGAGGAAAGCCCAGCTGTAGAGACTCGTATTTTCGAAAATAGTTTAACGGTTTTATTAATACTAGAATATTGAAAAAATGTGAAATTTATTTGATTTATTTGATTTGTGGCTTAAATGATAAGGATTGAAAGTGGAGGGAGTGCAAGTGTGATTAGTGTGTGTATCCTAGTGTGTGTGTGTATATATATGTATGTATATATATATATATATATATATATATATATATATATATATATTGTCACGCCCCGCTTTAAAATAATTCGGCAACGTGATTTTTTTTCCCTAATAACTAAAAACAACTTTCTTTTCACTCTAACATGCAATGAATTATAAGTCTAACCAAATTAAAAGAAGCATGACAAGCTATCCACTTCCAAATACTTCAATTTTTTTTGGCAAAAGTACATAAACACCCCCTCAACTATCAACTTTTCCCACAAAGACCCCCTAACCTTTAAAAACGCCCAAGGAGACCCCCTCAATTACTGGAAAAGAAAAAAAAGCAAACTCCGTTAACGGAAGGAATGAAATGACTAAGATACCCTTTTTGTTGTATACGGTGAGACGATTCACGCTCTGCTCATACGATCGATCAGTGCTCTCTCTCTTCCTCTCCCATGGCGACTCTCTCTCTCTCTCCTTCTCCCGCTCGTGACTTCGATCCCCAAAAAGACCTCTCGATCGAGGATCGTGGCAAGTGAAGAACTATACTTTGAACGCTCTGCTCATTCGATCGAACCCTAGTTTGAAGGTACGTGTTGTAATAGGAAAAACCGTAGATGTATTGACACTATGGCGCGAATGTTGGTTTAAGTTGACATAGCATATGTTATATCTGTACGTTTGGGAATTTGTATGACAATATTAAGATTTTTGGAAGTAGTATCTTAATGTATACCCAAATTAAATATTAGGTGTGACTTGGTTACGAAATTAAAAAATGGGGCTTTTGTTGTTTTTCGATTGGTATGGCCTTTTAATGGTTTTTTCTACCACTGGTCCCCCCCATTATGCACAACTCCTTTGCTTTGGTCCCCCATGTCTGTCCTTGTCCATTTCCAAACAAAAGCAATTATCTGTACATTGTTTGGGGCTTTGTTATTTTCTGTTTGGTATGCCCTTTTAATGTTTTTTTCTACTACTGGTCCCCCCCTTTATGCATTAGTCATATGCTTTGGTCCCCCATGTCTGTCTTTGTCCAAACAGAAGCAATTATTGACCCTTGTTTTTGGTTTTGTTGTTTACCTTTCAGTTGACAAATGGCTTGTCCATCAGTAACACTTATGTTTTACCATGGAGGGTATATTTCTGAGGGGCCCAAAAAAATGTATGTTGGTGGGAGTGTGACCCCACTGAAGATTGACCCTGACATGATGTCATACATAGATCTAAAAGCTGTAGTGAAGGAATTAGAGTGTCCAGATGTTAGTGAGATGTACCAAAAGGGTCCAAATCAAACTATGGATGATGGGTTGGTGGGTGAAACCTCTGACAAAACAATGTTAGCCATGTTTGAAATGCACAAGGATAGCAACTCTGATGTGATTGATATCTATATCCATAACCCTATGATGGAGCATAACAAACCTAGTGGTGAAGAGGTATCTAGTTTGACTAAGGTTGGCCCTAGTGTGCAAATTGATGACTTAATAGACCTGCATGACTTTGATGATATAGTTGACCTGGATGACATAGTTAACCTTGATGAAGGTACAATACCAGTTGGTCCACTTGAGGGTGATGATGATTCTGATAAAGATTGGGAAATTGGTGATGACACAAATGATGAAAGTGATGGTGACAGTGATGATGGCACTGATGATGACGAGTTTAGTGGCTTTGCTGACTCATCTGAAGATGATGAGGAGGAGGTTGAACAAGGGCTTGCCGTTATGACTGTGAATGAGGAAGGAGAATTTAGTGATAAGAGTGATGATGACTTAGGATGTTTATCAAATCCAGAGGATGAGGGAGGCAACATAAGGAAGCATAAGTTAGTTGAGTTTGACCATGATAGAGATATGGAGAACTCCAGACTTATAGAGGGTATGGTTTTTCCTAATGTGACTGCCTTTAGAAAACTTCTCAAAGAGTTCCACATTAGGGAAGGGTGTGAATACACCTACTTGAAGAATGAAAGTACAAGAGTCACTGTCATTTGCAAAGAGAAATGTGGTTTTAGGTTACATGCATCACCAATGCTTGGTGAAAAGTCATTCCAGATTAAGAATATCAAAGCTGACCATTGTTGTACCAGAAAATACATAAACAAGTATGCAACATCTAAGTGGATAGCTGGTAAGTACATGGAGGTGTTGACAGATGAACCAGGAAAAAATGTGAAGACACTGAAAAATGATGTTAAAAGGGACTGGATGTTGGATGTGTCAAAGAAGAAGGTTTATAGGGCCAGGAGAGTTGCTCTACAAACAATCCAGGGGAGTCATGAGGAACAATACTTGAGAATAAGGGATTATTGTCAGATTTTGATCAACAAAAACCCAGGATCAACTGCACTTCTTAAGGTGGAAAAGATAAACTCAACTGTGTTTTTTCAAAGATTGTTCATATGCTTTGATGCTCAGGCAAAGGGATTCCTTGCTGGCTGCAGACCTTTCATAGGTTTAGATGCATGCTTCCTTAAAGGCCCTTATAGTGGACAACTTATGGCTGCTGTGGGGAGAGATGCCAATAACCAAATGTACCCTCTGTGTATTGCCATTGTTGAAGCAGAACTTAAGGACAGTTGGGGTTGGTTTTTAGAGCATTTGATGCAAGTAATAGGAAGACCTGAGGAGAGGGGATGGTGTTTCATGTCTGACAGGCAGAAGGTAACCATATTCATTATTCTTTGCCTTCTTTTATGTTGTAATTGCAGAAATTTATTGTAATATTAATGGTATTCCTTAATTTATTGATTGCAGGGTTTAGTTGAATCATTCAAAAGACTCATGCCTAATGTGGAGCACAGATTTTGTCTAAGGCATATGTATGCCAATTTTAACAAGACCTACAAAGGGAAAGAGTACAAAGATTTGTTTTGGAGAGCAGCCTCTGCTTACACAGTTCCAGAGTTCAATAAACAAATGGCAGAGATGAAGAGGGAAGATAAAAAGGCATATGAGTGGATGCTGAGGGAGGAAAAAGAGGTTTGGGCTAGAGCCTACTACAGCCCTAGGTCCAAGGTTAACAGAATGGACAACAACATGAGTGAGTGTTTTAATAGATGGATAGAGGAGGCAAGGGATAAGCCCATACTGACAGTAATAGAGACAATAAGGAAACAACTGATGGTAAGGTATGTGCAAAGACTTGAATTCAGTCAGAAGTTCAAGGGTAAGTTGTGTCCAAGTATTGGTAAGAAAGTTGAGAGGAAAAAGGTGAAAGCAAGAGGATTGGCAGTGTTGTACTCAGGGGGGACAGTGTTTGAGGTAACTAGTACAGACAAAACATTTGTGGTAGATATTGGGGACCACTCCTGCACTTGTCGAAAGTGGGATCTCAGTGGAATTCCTTGCAATCATGCATGTGCAGCCATCATAACTCACAAGGCCCTACCTGAAGATTATGTGAATCAGTGTTACTCAACTGATACATTTGTTAGGACTTACAGCTATAGGATCAATCCAATACCAGATAAAAGCTTATGGCCACAAACTGAATGTGATCCAATAATGCCTCCACCTTCAAGATCAACAATTGGGAGGCCAAAGAAGGCTAGGAGAAAAGGAGAGGATGAGCCCAATAATCCTTACAAGGTTAGGAAGCATAGTACTACTATCATGTGTAGAAAATGTGGCCAATTTGGGCACAATGTGAGAACTTGTAAAACACCACAAGACACCACAAGAGAGTTGGGTTAAACATAAGGCCAAGTACTATGGGAAACAGAAGGAGAAGTTTGGAGGTGGTGTGCAACCAGCTGGTAAGCCCAAAGGTAGTGGAAGTGGGACTGTTGGAAGAGGAAGGGGAAGAGGAGCTGGTAGAGGAAGGGGCAAAGGAACTGGGAGAGGAAGGGTTGGAGGTATTGGAAGTGGGAGTGCATCTGCTGCAAGTGGAAGTGTGCCAACTGGTAAAAGAAAGGCAGTTGACCAACCACAACAGAACAAGGTATAGTTGCTTGTGTATTTTATTAACTGTGAACACTTTTAATTGACTATTATATTGCATATGACTTATGTACTAGTTGCTTGTGTATTTTGTTAGGCTTCCAAGAGATTGACAAAAGTTGGTGAACGTTGGTTTCCCACTCAACAATCTAGTACCTCAGCATCAAAGTTTTCACCAGGAGGAGGAACATTGACTAGGAATGGCAGAGTTGTGACTACTATTTCCTCCCAAGCTTCATATGGTCCAACAAATTGACTTTTCATGACTTGACTTAAGGTAGATACCCTGACTTTTTGTAATGCCTTGTGAATGGGTATGCCTTGTAATGGCATAAGGCTTGTGACTTTATTTTTGTAAGACTTTGTGCAAGGCTTTTGACTTTATATTAGTAAGGGCCTATTAGTAATGCCCTTTTGTAAGGCTTATGGCTGCAGCTTTTGTAATGCCTTTGTGTAAGGCTTTTGACTGTGTTTTGGTATGGCCAGTGACTATTAGTAAGCATTCGTGTTAACACAAACCACATGAGTGGGGGAATACAAGTTTACCAAAACACAAACCACATGTTTCATTGCATTAGAGTGATTACATATTCCACAAGTTCATGGCAGGTACAACATCCCCCGATAGGTGTGTTTCCAATTAGCCAACCAACCTACCAAAAGTACACCTATAACTACCATGCCCAGCACATTGCATTTCCACATCACTTCATTTTTCTTCTTCAATTCATTGTTAATTCTCCATAGCTTGTCCATCTTCTTCATCATCTTTTCCAAGTCCTTTTCCATAACTTCATTGAGCCTCTTCAGCTTCTCTTCCTTTTCTTGCAGCTCTTTGATTTTTTCCTGCAACTGTCTACCATAGTCTAGTCCTCTACGGCAAGTAGGAGGATCAACCCATACGAAAAATTTGCATGCATTCTTCTCCTACAAACCCATTAAAAGGAACAATTAGGGCAAATAATGTAGAATACCAGAAATTAGGGCTCGAAATTGGATTACTGTAGCCATTCACCAACCTCATAATTCACACACCCCAAGAATCTCCTTCCTGGGTTGGCATTTGTTTTGGAAGTCCTCAAGGGGGCTTTTTCTCCACAGCCACAATAAGCATCAACCCAATTCTGGGTATGGTTGGAGCTATAGTTGTGGCTATGGTTGGAGCTATAGTTGTGGCTACGACTTTGGCGGCTGTGGTTGCTACTGTTGACATCTTCCATGGCTGCCCGAGAGAGAGGGAGAGAGAGAGAGAGATTGGGGAGGGGATCAGAAAAAAAGGTGTGGGCCGAAGGGAGAGAGAGAAAGGGAGAGATAGAGGTCTTAATGGGGGAAGAAGATGTATATAGTATGGATAAAGGGCGTTTTTGTCCAAAAAACCCCAAATCTCTGACAAGTAAGCTTCCAGCTAACAGTTCTAAGACGGAAGGTTGTCACCTGGGTAACGGGGAATAGTTGAGGGGGTCTCCTTGGGCGTTTTTAAAGGTTAGGGGGTCTTTGTGGGAAAAGTTGATAGTTGAGGGGGTGTTTATGTACTTTTGCCTTTTTTTTTTGATTAGCCACCAAGGCACCAAAACACCACTTAAACCATACAACTCCAATTGCAAAACGAAATACAAGTCTTCCCTTTTTCTTTACCTAAAGACATAACAAAGCATTTCTGGAGGAGAATTTAACATTTATCATTATATTCCCAAAGTCAAAAACATATAAATGAAGTCAAAAGATAGCCTTTAAAACCCAACAAAACTTCATATAGATCAACTCGTCAAAGCACAAAAGATGTCTCCATCACCGTGTCCCTCAGAGCGTATCCTTGCCCTTCGAACCTGTAAGGTAGGGGTGAGCACGACCGCCCACACATAATCTACTAGAAACCAAAAGATGCAGAGTGACAAGTTTGAAAATATGAACTTTCATGCCAAATTTTCCTTTTTTAACTTGAATCTCATGCTAGCTAGACGCAATTCATAATGAATATAATTAAACTCAAAAACATAAAATAAGTCAACACATTAAACTAAGTACAAGAAAATAAGAGCACATAAAACCAAGGTCCAAATTATCACAGTTGTGTACCAATCCTAGGCGACTGATCAGGTCCCTAAATCATCCAAATTTATGTGCTACTAACCCAAAGGCCTATGGGGCACCTTATCCCGCGCGGGTTTACGGACTATGCACTGACGGATAAATCATTATCCATATGTTTCCGGACACAACGAGCATAAAATGGCCAACTCAAATACCAATACATGGCTCACTAGCCCAAATAACAAGTATCAATTCCAAATCAATTCCAATAAATAGAAACAACTTGTATCAACATAAACCTTAATCTTTACTTTCAAATCCAAGAAGCACTAAACATAGATATACAAGTGTCTATACTTTTCAACTCCATCCCTCAAAAAAATTCATCAATTATGTCAACAAGAGGTAATCCATACCAAACACAAAAAAATAATGTGTTCTTCACAAAATGCAAACAATTAACCCAAATACCCTAAACTAGTATATCCATTATCAATCCAAATAGACATGAGCCAATATTAGACACCATAATTTTGAAGGCATAATATTCTCTCCACACCCAATCAAACACTAGATCCATCAAATTCAACATACAACTAAAAATATGAAATTTACATAGCCACTCAAATTAGGGTTTTTCTTCCATAAATCAACTTACTACTTAAATATATGAAATTAATCAACTCTCAAACACAATACTTGCATTTTTAAGATATCTAGTAGAAAATTCCTACCTCAATTGCTAGCACACAAGAGAAATGAGTGAGATGGTGGAGAAAAAGAGCCCACAAGCTTGAAATTCCTAGATCCCTCCAAGTTCTTGATGTACACACAAAATACCCAAGCAAAAGAATGTGCAAGATGATTTGGTTGTGTGTGTGTGTGTGTGTGTGTGTGTGTGAGAGAGAGAGAGAGAGAGAGAGAGAGAGGCGGCACTGGAATGAAAAAAAAAAGAAAGGAAACAGAGAACATGAGATGTTCTCTCGGCCAAAAAGATTTAAAGTGTAAAAGAATTACTCTTCCCCCCTTAAGTCTCTAGATTATTACCTAATACTTGCATGTTATAACTTCTTGCACTAGAGCCCCTCAACTAACCATTAAAAAAGTAATTAGCTCTAAAAATTTCTAACACTAATTACACAACACATGGGAGTCTCCCAACACACTCAATCAAAAGACCAATGAATTCAAACATGGTCAAGTAAATGCCTACACATGCACCTACACGACTATATTCAATAAAAAAAAAATTTTTTTTTTGGGCTCATAAATTCAAAGTATTTAAAATAACACATTTCACATTAAAGAAATATTAAATAAATAAACTTAGACACGGTTCTCTACAACCTCCGCTCCTAAAAAAATTTCGTCCCCGAAATTTAAATAGCCTAGAAAGGAAGTGGTAATACCTTAAGGAGTAAATAACTCAAGGTATTTAGAACGAACTTCCGCCTCTAGCTCCCAAGTAGCCTGCTCGACACCATGGTTGTTCCACAAAACCTTCACCAATGGAATTGTCCTTCCTCGGAGAACTTTTTCACGTGTATCCAAAATCTGTACTGGTTTCTCTTCATAGGAGACATCGCTTTCAATACCCAAATCAACCCAGTCAAGAACATGTGAAGGATCTGGCTCATACTTCCATAGCATAGACACATGGAAAACGTCATGAACTCCAGATAACTGTGGTGGCAAGGCAAGTCGGTATGCCACCTCCCCAACCCTATCAAGAATCTCAAAAGGCCCAACGTATCTCGGTGCTAACTTGCCACTAAGACTGAATCTCTTCTAACCCTTTTGAGGCGATACTTTCAAAAAGCCATGATCCCCAACTTCAAACACCAAAGGTCGTCTCCTTCGATCAAAATAACTCTTTTGACGACTTTGTGCCGTCATTAGGTGTTGACGAATAAGAGCTACATTCTTCGTGGTTTCTTGCACTAAGTCCGGCCCTAAAGGCGTTGTCTCTCCGACATCTGCCCAACAAACTGGCGATCTACATGCCCTGCCGTATAAGGCCTCTAATGGTGCCATCCCGATACTTGACTGATAACTGTTATTATAGGCAAACTCCGCTAGAGACAAGTGGTCCTCCCAAGAACCTCGAAAGTTTAGTACACAAGCTCGTAGCATATCTTCTAAAATTTGTATTGTGCGCTCAGATTGCCCATCAGTTTTGAGGATGAAATGTTGTGCTAAATAACAAGTTGGTGCCAAGAGCTGATTGTAGACTCTACCAAAACCTTGATGTAAAACGAGGATCTCTATCTGAAACAATGGATACAGGAACTCCATGAAGTCGTATGATCTCCCGAATATACTTTCTACCAAGTATGTCTACCGTGTCTGTCACACGGATAGGAAGAAAATGAGCAGATTTGGTTAAACGATCCACCACAACCCAAATGGCATCATGCCCTCTTGATGATCTAGGAAGTCCAGTCACAAAGTCCATAGTCACATGCTCCCATTTCCACTCTGCCACTGGTAAAGGCTGCAGCATTCCCGCGGGATTTCGATGCTCGGCCTTCACTTGTTGACAAGTAAAGCACCTTGACACAAATCGAGCTACATCCTTCTTCATGCCCCTCCACCAAAATTGGCAACGTAAATCATGATATATTTTTGTGCCTCCTGGGTGTATGACAAAACGAGAATGATGAAACTCACGAAGTACATCGTCGCGACACAACCTAGGAACAAACACTTTGCCCAAATATCTTAAACTCCGATCAGGGTGAAGAACCCATCCATCTACTTCATCACCATTAGTTATGTTGTCCCGAATTGTTTGAGCCTTGGCATCCTCCTGCTGAGCCTCAATCACTCTAGTGAGTAATGTAGGTTGTACAACAATGTTAAACAAAGCGGCTTGCTCTTCAGTCTCGTTGACCTGCAAATCAAATTCGCCAACATCCTCAAGCATTTTCCATTCTCGAATGGCTAGGCTAGCCAAACTACTAAGAGATTTTCTGCTAAGTGCATCTGCCACAACATTTGCCTTCCCAGGGTGGTAGTGCAAGTCAAAGTTGTAGTCCTCCATATACTCCATCCATCGTCGTTGCCGCAAATTCAAGTCTTTTTGAGAGAAAAGGTACTTAAGGCTCTTATGATCTGAGAAGACTTCAAATCTCTCACCGTACAAATAATACCTCCAAATTTTCAAAGCAAAGATCACCGCCGCAAGCTCCAAGTCATGAGTTGGATAATTACGCTCGTGCGTCTTTAATTGCCGAGAACCATAAGCTACAACCTTGCCTTCTTGCATCAAAACACATCCCAAACCATCCCGTGAAACATCACAATAAATGGTATAACCAAGGCCTCTCTCCGGTATCACTAGAATCGGTGCTGAAGTCAACCTCCTCTTTAACTCCTGAAATGCTTGTTCACAAGCTTCATTCCATATAAATTTTACTCCTTTACGTGTAATGCGAGTCATGGGTGCGGCTAAACGTGAAAAGTCCCCCACAAACCGACGGTAGTAACCGGCCAAGCCCAAAAGCTACGGATTTCAAATACACTCTTCGGCCTCTCCCAATCCATCACGGCTTCTATCTTGGCAGGGTCAACGGTAACTCCATCCTTTGAGACAACGTGGCCAAGGAATTTCACTTCCGAAAGCCAAAACTCACACTTTTCATATTTGGCATAAAGACGGTGTTCTCGTAAAAGCCGTAAAGCAATTCTCAAGTGCTCTTCATGTTCCTCCTTTGATGGTGAATAAATTAAAATATCATCCACAAACACCACTACAAACCGGTCGAGATAGGCATGAAAAATGCGGTTCATCAAGTCCATAAAAGCTGCTGGAGCGTTCGTCAAACCAAATGGCATCACTAGGAACTCATAATGCCCATAACATGTACGAAAAGCTATTTTTGCTATGTCCTCCTCCTTGACCCTCAGTTGATGATATCCCGATCTCAAGTCTATTTTCGAAAAGACATAAGACCCTCTAAGTTGGTCAAACAAATCGTCAATTCTAGGTAGAGGATATTTATTCTTAATGGTAACACGATTCAACTTGCGATAATCTATACAAAGTCATAATGATCCATCCTTCTTCTTAGCAAACAAAGCTGGAGCTCCCCATGGTGAAGTACTAGGTCAGATAAACCTTTTGTCCAACAATTCTTGGAGTTGCACTTTCAATTCCCTTAGCTCTGCTGGTGCAAATCTATAAGGTGCCATAGAAATAGGTGCAATGCCTGGTATAATATCAATGGAAAATTCAACTGCTCGCTTCGGTGGCAATTCGAAAAGATCCTCCGGATACTCGCAAACCACTGGTGGCAACTCCCCACGAGCCATGCTACTCTCGTCACTCAATGTGATGGAAAAGAGATAACTAAGCTCTCCTCGACTACGCAAAGTGTAAAGAGGTGGGGCCAAACTATCCTCTCGATCTCCCAAAAAATAAAAACAATCACCATCTGGAGTGCACACTGATACTCTTCTTCGGTGACAATCGATCGTAGCTTGATATGCTGACAACCAGTCCATACCCAAAATAACATCAAACACAATCATGTTTAACACAATGAAGTCAAACACAAGGCGACGGTCCATAACCTCTACCTCACAAGACCGACACACTCTATTAAGAATCACTCTACCTCCAACAGGCGTGTTACAGACAAGAAAGAATCTAACAAGTCTATTTCCAAGCCCAACGTAGTAGCAAAGGCAGAAGATATGAAGGAATGAGATGCACCAGTATCTATAAGTACATTAGCCCAAGTATGAAAGAATAAGAAAGTACCTCGGACCACAGAAGGCCCGGTAGATTTGGAGTTGTAGTAGCAGCAACTATAAAAACACGGCCCTGTTGACCTTTGAGTAGGTTTGGTAGGTAGGCTGCTGAATGGAAGGAGTGGTAGTCACACTTTGAGTAGGTTTGGAGCCTTGGGTAGCACGAGATCCCTGTGCAGAAAAGGATTGCTGAGGTGGCCTATAGCCCTGACGGCCTGAAGTGTGTTGTGAAGCTCTGAATTGATGTGACCCAATCACTCCTTGGGAGCTCTGAGCGTTAGGACAAAAGCGTTGGATATGTCCCGCCTGACCACATTGGTGACAAATTCGTGGTCCTCCGCTTTGACTTTGATTCTTAAGTGGGCACTCAGACTTTCGATGCCCTGGTTGATTGCAATGATAGCAAAGGAAAACTCCCGAAGCCGACCTCCCGACAGACTGTGCTCGTTTAACCGACTCAGTTCCTTGAATTGCATTAGTTGTCTCCCTGCCCCTTTTTCTACTATCAGGTTGAAAAGAAATTCCCACCGCTTGACTTTTGGGCTCCTTGATTTGCTTAGCACATTGAGCACCACCTTCAAGTGCCAAAGCACATTCAAAGACTTTGGAGTACTTCTTATATCGATGGCCAACAACCCCTTTTCTGATATCGGGGTTAAGACCCCGCTCAAATCGCCTCGCCTTCAAGTTCTCAGTTGAAATTGTCTCAAGCGCAAATCGAGAAAGTGCCGTAAACCTTGCTTCATACTCCATAACTGTAGAGTTTCCTTGGACCAATCCCAAAAATTCTTCCCGCAACGTGTCTTTAACCATCTCTGGGAAATACTTCTTTAGAAATATTTTCTTAAATGTGGCCCAAGTCATACCCGCCACACCTCCAGTGTTCTCAATTAACTCCCACCAAAGAGCAGCAACATCCTCCAATTGATAAGCAGCAAAGGACACCCTCAAGCTATCCTCTGTGATCTGTAAAGTATCCAAGGTCTTACTTATCTTGGACAACCAACTATCCGCAGCAATGGGGTCGGGCTCCCCTTTAAAAATAGGTGGTGTCACGCGACGAAACTCCCTCATGGCAAAAATGGCACGAGACTCTGGTTCCCCAGGAAGAGATCGTTGTGCCGGTTGTGGTGTGGTGTTGGCCATACGCTGGAGAGCCTCGGTAAATGCTCCTATCATTTGGGCTCCATCAAAGTTCTGTTGTGGAGCTGGAGTTTCTCCTCCTTCAACTGTGCTAGCTGCCTCTTGGATAGGCTCTCTAGTTCTTCTCTTAGCTCTTGGGGGTTGCATTCTAGCCCCTCGTGCTACACCTCTCCCACGACCACGTCCACGCACCATCCCACTAATCAAGATGCAAAGGCAATGTCACACCCTCGATTTTTAACATAATTATAAAGGAATTTCCATAAATAAAATCTCACTTAATACGCACAATTCCCCAAAAGAAAGTTGACATTTCCATTTAAATAAATTACGCCCAAATGTTCACAAAGGTGCATCTTTGGCTCAATGGCCCCAAGTCTTTCAAAGCATTAAATATCAAAAAAATTAAAAAGCTTACAATATCTTTTAATCAAAAGATTATCAATTAGAGTTACAAATACATCTTTCAAAAATAAATTACAAAGATGCCTTAATAACTCTTCAATGTTAGCTTTCAAAAATCGTGTCCACAATCCATGCACTCCCGTCATGAAATTACTGTCCAGAGTTAGCACCTGAAAATAAAGTAAGGTTTGAGCTACACTAGCCCAGTAGAAAGCTCTAATCTAACAATGTATGCATATGAAATGTAGGAACGATAACAAGAGGAACAACAGCAACTGAAACCAATGGAATAGAGCAACAACGGTAATCCAACTTCAATCTTTCATTTCCAAAATCAATCATATTTTGCAACGTATAAACTTTGGAAGCATCGTGAATCAAAATGTATCTCGCACATGTGTCATGAGCCGAAGTTCTTACTGGGCCAATTAAAGGACCCCAATGTCCTCTGCCAGGCTCTTTACCCATTCGGGATGTCCTGATAAGAGCATATAGCTCATGCCGGGCCATTTATAGGACCCCGATGTCCTCTGCCAGGCTCTTTACCCTTTCGGGATGTCCTGATATATTTTCGTTGTGTCCGTAAAGTTTCAAAATCCTTTTCCAATCAATCCGTACCGTTCAAATCCATTTTTGGTCCATAAACAATTTTGTACAATCATGTTCAAATGGGCATTAAGATCATGGATACATGCAATGAAGACATTAGATATGAGTACTCAAGTTAAGGGATCATTCGGGAAGTTCTCGGAGTGATTCAGAAGTGAACGGAACCCAAAACAATAAAGGATGGATCAAGTCAGCAAAATTATCCAGACAGAATGTGTTATCGATAACCTTTACGAGTGTTATCGATAACAATAGGTTGAGGTCAATCAAAACGCAACGTTATCGATACCATGAAAGGAGGTATCGATAACAAATGGGTTAATGTCGTTCCAGACGCGAGGGTATCGATAACAATGGCAAATGTTAGGGATAACGATACAACGTTAGGGATAACGCTGACAGTGTTAGGGATAACAATGACAAACGTTAGGGATAACGATGCTATGTTAGGGATAACGATGACAAACGTTAGGGATAACAATGGCACGTTAGGGATAACGAAGACAAACGTTAGGGATAACGATGCATTTCTGGGCCTGGAACATAACGTTATCGATAACAATGGAAATGTTATCGATAACAAATGGGTTTCGGGCAGATTTTTGACAGAACCACGCGAGTTTTCAACAACAACAACCACCACAACAATCAATGGCACGAATCAAGGCAATAGAAACAAGTCATAAACATATATTGCAAGTTAGAACTCCCTACCTCAAAGATTGGAGAACGAAATCGAAAGATTTTCCAAGCCCTAGCTCCAAATTCGAAAATGAAAGGATTTCGCCCCTACCGAGCTCAAGCCAACGCAATACGGACCGCAATGCACAAGGGAATGAGGGTTTGGAGGTTGGGTTTTGTGTTATTTGAGTGAAATTTGGTAGGAGTGAGTGAGAGAGAGGAAGACCGAGAGAGAGAGAGGAGAACGGGAGAGTGAGAGAGAGTGGGAATTGGGGAAAATTGTTTCCCTGCCTCTCACACACACATCACACTTTCACCCCTCTAAATGCAACACTTTATCACTTTAGCCCCAATTCTCAAAGTTCTAAATCGATTTCCTCCTTTTTATTTCCATTTAAAACATTTAAATCAATTTATGAATTTACGGGTCTCTACACCCTACCCTCCTTAAAAGAAATTTCGCCCTCGAAATTTAGATAACCATGTCATGCTAACTAACACGTGCATCATGAATGCATGTAAATATCATGAACCTCAACATTATGCAGCAAGTCAAATAGCATAAAACTTCGATATTAAACACTCACATCGATTCATTCTGAAAATAGGTGCGGATATTTCTCCCTAATCTCGTCTTCGCGTTCCCACGTTGACTCCTCGCCACCATGACCCTTCCATAATACTCGCACTAGTGGTATCGTCTTACCCCTCAACACCTGGTCACGCGTATCCAGGATACGTATCGGTTCTTCCCCATAGGACGCGTCGGCTTCCAATTCGAGTTCGGACCATTCTAACACATGTGACGGATCCGGTTCGTACTTCCTCAACATTGATACGTGAAACACATCGTGCACATTCGATAACCTCGGTGGCAAAGCCAAGCGGTACGCAACCTCCCCAATTTTCTCGATAATGTCGAACGGACCAATATAACGCGGTGAAAGCTTTCCCTTCTTCCCAAAACGTGACAAGTCTCGGCGTGGCGATACTTTGAGAAACACATGGTCCCCCACTTCGAATGATAATGGGCGACGATGACGATCGGCATAGCTCTTTTGTCGGCTTTGAGCGGTTAATAACCTTTGGCGAATCACCTTGACTTGTTCAGTTGTCCTTTCTTGAGCCTCTAAAAGTCTTTGGCGAATCGTTCTCATATTCTCGGTAGTCTCTTTGATCATGTCCGGCCCCACCAACGTAGCCTCTTCCAATTCGGTCCAACACACAGGTGATCGACACGGTCTCCCATACAGGGCTTCATACGGTGCCATCTCGATACTCGATTGATAACTATTGTTGTACGCAAATTCAACTAACGGTAGGTGGTCTTCCCAATTACCCCGGAAATCCATAACACAAGCCCGAAGCATATCCTCCAAAATTTGAATTGTACGCTCGGATTGACCATCGGTTTGTGGGTGATAAGCGGTGCTAAACAAAAGGTTCGTGCCTAAAGCGGCCTGCAAACTTTGCCAAAAACGTGCGGTGAATCTCGGATCACGGTCGGACACAATAGATACGGGAATCCCGTGAGGTCGAATGATCTCCCGAATATACAAACGGCTAAGCGTTTCCACGGAATCGGTAACATGGATAGGTAGAAAGTGAGCGGATTTGGTAAAACGGTCCACGATAACCCAAATGGCATCATGTCCCCTCGGCGACTTCGGTAAGCCTGTAACAAAATCCATCGTCACATTTTCCCATTTCCACTCGGCCACTGGTAACGGTTGTAGTTCTCCCGCAGGTCGTTGATGTTCAGCTTTCACTTGTTGACACGTAAGGCATTTGGACACAAAGATCACAACGTCCCTCTTCATTCCCGGCCACCAAAATTGCCTACGTAAATCGTGATACATCTTCGTTCCTCCCGGATGAACGGCTAACGTTGAATGGTGAAACTCTCGTAGGATTTCTTCCCGACACGCAACGGGTACGAACAACTTCCCTCGATAACGTAAACTTTGATCGGTGTGAATCATCCACCCATTTCGAGCTTTACCGTTAAGGAAATTGGTACGAAGTTCTTCCGCTTCTTCATCGTGTTGTTGAGCCTCAATTACTCGAGTCGATAAAGCTGATTGCACGGTTAAGTTACATAACGTGACCCGTTCCTGAGTCTCCTCGAAATATGAAGCATAGTGGCCTAAATCGTTCACCATCTTCCACTCACGTATAGCTAAGCTCGCTAAAAGTATTGGTTTTCTACTCAACGCGTCCGCCACAACGTTCGCCTTTCCCGGGTGGTTATGCAACTCAAAATCGTAATCTTCTAAGTGTTCCATTCAACGACGTTGTCGTAAGTTAAGTTCCTTTTGAGAAAAGAGATACTTTAAACTCTTATGGTCGGAAAAGACTTCAAATTTCTCACCATAGAGGTAGTGACGCCAACTCTTTAAAGCAAAAACGACAGCTGCAAGTTCCAAGTCATGAGTAGGATAGTTCCGCTCGTGAGTTTTCAATTGCCTCAAACCATACGCTACCACACGCCCCGCTTGCATCAATACACACCCCAACCCTTCCTTAGATGCATCACAATATACGGAGTAGCCAACTCCACGTTCGGGTACAATCAAAACTGGTGCGGTAGTCAACCTTTTCTTTAATTCTTCGAAAGCCGTCTCACACGAGTCACTCCAAACAAAACGAGTTCCTTTACGTGTGAGCCTAGTCATCGGTGCCGCTAGACGAGAGAAGTCAAGAACAAAACGACGGTAATACCCGGCCAACCCTAAGAAACTTCGAATTTCAAACACGTTCTTCGGTCGCTGCCAATTTATGATGGATTCTATCTTTCCCGGATCGACGGATACTCCTCCTTTCGAGACCACATGACCCAGAAATTTAACCTCGGGTAACCAAAACTCGCATTTACTAAGCTTAGCGTATAAACGATGTTCTCTCAAGAGTTCAAGAACGATGGCAAGATGAGTTTGGTGTTCCTCCTCCGTAGATGAATAGATAAGAATGTCATCGACGAATACAACTATAAAGTGATCAAGATACGTACGAAAGATACGGTTCATAAGATCTATAAAAGTAGCTGGAGCATTAGTCAAACCGAATGGCATCACAACAAATTCGTAATGACCATAACGAGTACGGAAGGCGGTTTTGGGAATATCCTCTCTACGAACTCTTAATTGATGATAACCAGATCTCAAATCGATTTTGGAAAAGCAAGTGGCACCTCGGAGTTGATCAAATAAGTCATCGATTCTCTGCATGGGATATTTGTTCTTAACGGTCACACGGTTGAGTTTACGATAATCGATACACAATCGAAGTGAACCATCCTTCTTCTGGGCAAACAAAGCCGGTGCTCCCCACGGTGATGTACTAGGACGTATAAACCCCAAATTTTCTAACTCTTGCAATTGAACTTTCAACTCTCTAAGTTCGGCGGGTGCAAAACGATATGGTGGAATCGAGATAGGAGCGGTGCCTGGAAGCAAGTCTATCATGAACTCTATCTCTCTCTCAGGAGGCAAACCGGGCAACTCTTCTGGAAACACATCGGGAGACTCGCGAACTACCAAGGGTAACTCCCCACGCATAGACATATCCTCATCTAACGTCAAGCTTGCCAGCAAAGCATAAATCGACCCTCTTTCCCGAGACCCACACAAATACGGTTCCAATGGTTCTCGACGCTCTCCATGGAATTCAAAACAAACACCCTCAGGCGGACATATGCGAACACGACGCTTGAAACAATCAATCGTAGCGTGAAAGGTAGACAACCAATCCATTCCCAAAATGAGGTCAAACCCCGACATTTCTAGCACGATGAAGTCAAAAACGAAGCGATGATCACAAATAACTAGCTCGCAACTCTTACAGATACGACTTAGAGATGACTTTCCCCCTAATGGTGTCTCGACAGACAACGGCGAATCAAGATTCTCGGTGTCCAATTCCAATGCACATACAAATGACGCAGCTATGAAAGAATGCGATACTCCAAAATCAAAGAGTGCTCTAGCAAAAGAGTTAAATAGAAGAAAGGTACCCCTTACAACCGATGTCTCTGAAGCCTGAGAAATAGAAGGTGAAGCATTGGTGTTGATGTTGAAAACACGCCCCAAAGTACCCTGACCCTGCACAAAACCTCCCCCTTGATCAGAACCCTGAGAAGGTGCGGACGAACTCGCTCCCCGGTCAACCCCAGAACTTTGAGCTGATGATGCCTGACGGAAATGAGATTGTTGTTGCCTATGAGCACCTCTGAAAGATTGCTGACCAACACCACGCCCTGCCCCTGACTGCTGTACCGAACCCGACTCACTACGCGCTCCCGCCCCTTGAGGGCAATTCCAAGCAAGATGGTCCGTCTTACCACAATTGTAGCATGCCTTAGAGAGCTGAGGACACTGTGTGCGGACGTGTCCGGGTTGATTACACTTGTAGCAGACGATTGGAGGTCTAGATAAGGCACCCCGAGTCCCCGAAGAAGTAGGCATCTTGAAGTTGGATCGATTAGATGGCTGCTGCGACTGTTCTCGTTGTCTTTTTCGTCCTTGACTTCCGAAGCTGCCGGAAGAAGAACTCAAACTTCCCACTGGTTGCCTTGGCTCCCAAGCCCTTGTATTGCGTTGAGCTTCCTTCGGTATCTCAATGCTTCTTGCGCACTCCACCACTTCAGAAAATTTCATCTTATGTTGGGCTATCACCATTCTTCTCACAGTGTTATGTAGCCCCTCTCAAACCGTCGACATTTTCTTTCCTTCGTTGCCACCAACTCCGGAGCGAAACGAGATAAGGATTGAAATTTTTGTACGTACTCCGAAACGGTCATGTTGCCCTGCTCCAATTTCTCAAATTGATCTCTCAAATTCTCACGTGAGGTCTTCGGAAAGTACTGCTCTTCAAAGAGTGCCTCAAACTCAGCCCATGTTAAGTTTTCAACGTCCGGTTCATTTACTTGAGCTGCGGTCCTTGCCGCCCTCCTTGCATCTTTTCTACTCTCCAAGACAAATTCCCACCATTCGCCGGCCTCCCCAACTAGCTGGACGGCCACAATACCCACTCTAATGTTGTCTTCAGTGATGTTGAGAGCCCTGAAGAGTTTGCGAATCTGGGCTAGCCAGTGGTCGGCTACCAACGGGTCACTACTAGTTCCGTCAAACAAAGGATGGTTCCTACGACTAAACTCCTGCATTGCTACCATAGCGCGACCCTCGACATTCTCCCTAGGAGCTTGGTTCAGAAGATTTGCAGCTGTAAGTGCTGCGACGAGGTCCCTAGCGAATTGAGTCTGATTGGGTGGCATTCCTGCACCTCGACCGACCCCAGCCCCCGGATTCCCACCAGGATTCTCCCCATGCTGACTAACCTCATCTTCTAATGGCACCCCACGGCCACGACCACGGCCTCTACCACCCCGGGTTCCAGCCCCACTTCGTCTAACGCGCGTCTTCGGAGGCATCTTACTACACGGCATAAGAAATGGAGACTATTAGTCACAACACTATCACTATGAGGTCAAGCCCCAACTTCTCAAAACGAGCTAATAATAACTCTACACCACTCTACTATATTAAGAATGCAATGCCAATTAGCCACGTAGATGTTAGTCACACAAGCATGCACGAATTATGTTAAAAGGCGCGACATTTTGAACCCATGAGACGAAACGTCTCCCCACGGTCTCTAGGTGTTCTAAACCTATACTCTGATACCAAGTTGTCACACCCTCGATTTTTAACATAATTATAAAGGAATTTCCATAAATAAAATCTCACTTAATACGCACAATTCCCCAAAAGAAAATTGACATTTCCATTTAAATAAATTACGCCCAAATGTTCACAACGGTACATCTTTGGCTCAATGGCCCCAAGTCTTTCAAAGCATTAAATATCAAAAAAATTAAAAAGCTTACAATATCTTTTAATCAAAAGATTATCAATTAGAGTTACAAATACATCTTTCAAAAATAAATTACAAAGATGCCTTAATAACTCTTCAATGTTAGCTTTCAAAAATCGTGTCCACAATCCATGCACTCCCGTCATGAAATTACTGTCCAGAGTTAGCACCTGAAAATAAAGTAAGGTTTGAGCTACACTAGCCCAGTAGAAAGCTCTAATCTAACAATGTATGCATATGAAATGTAGGAACGATAACAAGAGGAACAACAGCAACTGAAACCAATGGAATAGAGCAACAACGGTAATCCAACTTCAATCTTTCATTTCCAAAATCAATCATATTTTGCAACGTATAAACTTTGGAAGCATCGTGAATCAAAATGTATCTCGCACATGTGTCATGAGCCGAAGTTCTTACTGGGCCAATTAAAGGACCCCAATGTCCTCTGCCAGGCTCTTTACCCATTCGGGATGTCCTGATAAGAGCATATAGCTCATGTCGGGCCATTTATAGGACCCCGATGTCCTCTGCCAGGCTCTTTACCCTTTCGGGATGTCCTGATATATTTTCGTTGTGTCCGTAAAGTTTCAAAATCCTTTTCCAATCAATCCGTACCGTTCAAATCCATTTTTGGTCCATAAACAATTTTGTACAATCATGTTCAAATGGGCATTAAGATCATGGATACATGCAATGAAGACATTAGATATGAGTACTCAAGTTAAGGGATCATTCGGGAAGTTCTCGGAGTGATTCAGAAGTGAACGGAACCCAAAACAATAAAGGATGGATCAAGTCAGCAAAATTATCCAGACAGAATGTGTTATCGATAACCTTTACGAGTGTTATCGATAACAATAGGTTGAGGTCAATCAAAACGCAACGTTATCGATACCATGAAGGGAGGTATCGATAACAAATGGGTTAATGTCGTTCCAGACGCGAGGGTATCGATAACAATGGCAAATGTTAGGGATAACGATGCAACGTTAAGGATAACGCTGACAGTGTTAGGGCTGACAGTGTTAGGGATAACAATGACAAACGTTAGGGATAACGATGACAAACGTTAGGGATAACGATGACAAACGTTACGTTAAGGATAACGCTGACAGTGTTAGGGATAACAATGACAAACGTTAGGGATAACGATGACAAACGTTAGGGATAACGATGGCACGTTAGGGATAACGAAGACAAACGTTAGGGATAACGATGCATTTCTGGGCCTGGAACATAACGTTATCGATAACAATGGAAATGTTATCGATAACAAATGGGTTTCGGGCATATTTTTGACAGAACCACGCGGGTTTTCAACAACAACAACCACCACAACAATCAATGGCACGAATCAAGACAATAGAAACAAGTCATAAACATATATTGCAAGTTAGAACTCCCTACCTCAAAGATTGGAGAACGAAATCGAAAGATTTTCCAAGCCCTAGCTCCAAATTCGAAAATGGAAGGATTTCGCCCCTACCGAGCTCAAGCCAACGCAATACGGACCGCAATGCACAAGGGAATGAGGGTTTGGAGGTTGGGTTTTGTGTTATTTGAGTGAAATTTGGTAGGAGTGAGTGAGAGAGAGGAAGACCGAGAGAGAGAGAGGAGAACGGGAGAGTGAGAGAGAGTGGGAATTGGGGAAAATTGTTTCCCTGCGTCTCACACACACAAGCTATATACACACACATCACACTTTCACCCCTCTAAATGCAACACTTTATCACTTTAGCCCCAATTCTCAAAGTTCTAAATCGATTTCCTCCTTTTTATTTCCATTTAAAACATTTAAATCAATTTATGAATTTACGGGTCTCTACAGGCAAATAAACTTAATCGGTATTCAAATAATTCTCAATTCAAAGGTCCGGTGATCTAGCATACAAAGCTCTTACCTCACAAAAAAAAAATACTTCATACTACATAGCATGTTATCACTCCAAGACACTTAAGCATGTGAAGACATAAACAAAAAGAATATGCCATCTGAAGGAACATGTTAACCACGTAAGCATATGGGAACACATAACATTTGTAAATCACATAACATTCTCACAACTTCATATGCAAAGTGTCCATGCAATTTCATGTCTCCACCATTTCCCACGGTCCTAAGGTATTCAAACCTGGTTAGCTTTGATACCATTCTGTCACGCCCCGCTTTAAAATATTCGGCAACGTGATTTTTTTCCTCAATAAATAAATAATTTTGCCCAATAACTAAAAACAACTTTCTTTTCACTCTAACATGCAATGAATTATACGTCTAACCGAATTAAAAGAAGCATGACAAGATCCACTTCCAAATACTTCATTTTTTTTTTGATTAGCCACCAAGGCACCAAAACACCACTTAAACCATACAACTCCAATTACAAAAGGAGATACAAGTTTTCCCTTTTTCTTTACCTAGAGACATAACAAAGCATTTCTGGAGGAGAATTTAACATTTATCATTACATTCCCAAATTACAAAAGATGTCTTCATATGAACTTTCATGCCAAATTTCCCTTTTTTAACTTGAATCTCATGCTAGCTAGACGCAATTCTTAATGAATATAATTAAACTCAAAAACATAAAATAAGTCAACACATTAAACTAAGTACAAGAAAATAAGAGCACATAAAACCAAGGTCCAAATTATCACAGTTGTGTACCAATCCTAGGCGACTGATCAGGTCCCTAAATCATCCAAATTTATGGGCTACTAACCCAAAGGCCTGTGGGGCACCTTATCCCGCGCGGGTTTACGGACTATGCACCGACGGATAAATCATTATCCATATGTTTCCGGACACAACGAGCATAAAATGGCCAACTCAAATACCAATACATGGCTCACTAGCCCAAATAACAAATATCAATTCCAATAAATAGAAACAACTTGTATCAACATAAACCTTAATCTTTACTTTCAAATCCAAGAAGCACTAAACATAGATATACAAGTGTCTATACTTTTCAACTCCACCCTTCAAAAAAATTCATCAATTATGTCAACAAGAGGTAATTCATACCAAACACAAAAAAATAATGTGCTCTTCACAAAATGCAAACAATTAACCCAAATACCCTAAACTAGTATATCCATTATCAATCCAAATAGACATGAGCCAATATTAGACACCATAATTTCGTAGGCATAATATTCTTTCCACACCCAATCAAACACTAGATCCATCAAATTCAACATACAACTAAAAATATGAAATTTACATAGCCACTCAAATTAGGGTTTTTCTTCCATAAATCAACTTACTACTTAAATACATGAAATTATTCAACTCTCAAACACAATACTCATTTTTAAGATATCTAGTAGAAAACCCTACCTCAATTGCTAGCACACAAGAGAGATGAGTGAGATGGTGGAGAAAGAGAGCCCACAAGCTTGAAATTCCTAGATCCCTCCAAGTTTCTTGATTTACACACAAAATACCCAAGCAAAAGAAGGTGCAAGATGATTTGATTGTGTGTGTGTGAGAGAGAGAGAGAGGCGGCACTGGAATGAAAAAAAACAAGAAAAGAAACAGAGAACATGAGATGTTCTCTCGGCCAAAAAGATTTAAAGTGTAAAAGAATTACACTCTTCCCCCCTTAAGTCTCTAGATTATTACCTAATACTTGCATGTTATAACTTCTTGCACTAGAGCCCCTCAACTAACCCTTAAACAAGTAATTAACTCTAAAAATTTCTAACACTAATTACACAACACATGGGAGTCTCCCAACGCACTCAATCCAAGGACCAATGAATTCAAATATGGTCAAGTAAATGCCTACACATGCACCTACACGACTATATTCAATAAAAAAAAAATTTTTTTTTTTTGGGCTCATAAAATTCAAAATATTTAAAATAACACATTTCACATTAAAGAAATATTAAATAAATAAACTTAGACACGGTTCTCTACATATGTGTGTGTGTGTGTGTGTGTGTGTGTGTGGTTGGGGGGGGGGGGGGCGGGGGGCGGGGTGGGTTGATTAAAATCCCCCACCCACTCTCTCACTCTCTCATCTCCCGGCTCTCCTCTCCCTCTCCTGGCTCTCCTCTCCCTCTCTCACTCATTGACTCAAAACTCCACCCCAAACTCAAAACCCAAGACAATTAACCTCCAACCCATCATCTACTCGCGTATTGGACCTTGTACTTCGTTGGCTAGAGCTCAGTGGAGGTGTATTGCTCTCGGTATCGATTTTGGAAGCTAGGGCTTGATCTCTCGTTGGGGTTCGGCTTTGATACTCGAGGTAGGGATTTCTCTCACTCTTTGTATGTTCTTGAGTTGGTTTTGTAAACAAAATCATGTTTTGGTTGCTGTTGTTGTTGTCGTAAAAGTCTCGAAAATCTGCTCGAAACCATTCCGTATCGATACGAGCATTTTGCCGTATCGATACCATAAGAAAACAGAAACTTCAGAATTTTTTATTTGTATTCTGTATCGATGCGGCCATTTTGGCTGTATCGATACCAGGAGCTTATGGACAGTTTTTGCCACATTGTTCCAAATTTCATCGTTTTGGCCCCCGTTCACTTCTAGCTTATTCAAAGCACCTCCAAACCACCCCAGAACATGGTTAGTCATATTCGTTGGGTTCGTTGGGATATCTTGCTTCTCTTGCCCTTGTTCGGTAGGATTTTACCTTGAATACCCTTTGAATCATAACTGAAATGAAATGACACATTATGTAAATACGAGATTCATGAACACTTGATGCTATGTAGTATGAGGAGTGAGTTGAGATAACGAGTTTGGAAAGGAAATGGAAATATGAATTGCAATGCGGACTGTCTACTTGATATCAATTTTACTCCTTATCTTCAAATCGTGAAATCAGAGTTTTAGAAACACATGTGACAAATACAACACAAAAGGATTGTAATCGGCATACGGGATCTTGATACCCGGAACTTAAAAAGGATGTACG
The DNA here is from genome assembly GCA_019656295.1 of Rhododendron mucronatum var. ripense. Classification (NCBI taxonomy): domain Eukaryota; kingdom Viridiplantae; phylum Streptophyta; class Magnoliopsida; order Ericales; family Ericaceae; genus Rhododendron; species Rhododendron mucronatum. Next base: position 2,655,480 of record BPLT01000038.1, on the reverse strand, counting down.
GGATCATGAGCATCCGAAATGTTAAACGGATGTACGGGGTCACGAGTACCCAGAACACATTGTTGGGTATATGGGGCCTTAAACCCAGAAAGTTTCTTAAGTCCACTATTCAACATGTTAGTGGAGAAAGAATATCTAACATTTAGGAATCGATGGGAGACATACGGGGTCTACAAGACCCGGAATGTAGGACACATAACGGAGGAGTGTGCAAATGAAATTCCAAATGGAAAGGGAAAATGTAAAAGATAACTAAGGGATTGACTAGGTCGATTAATGGTAGGTGAAGTACTCCTTAAGTCTTGAGTTTCCAACATGAAGTTAGCGTTCGTTTGCATTCCCTTTTGTTATCCAGAAGTTCATTCATTTTATGTCAAAATCTTTTCATTTGCATACAAAGCTTGTAGAGATTTACCTACTGGGCTAGTGTAGCTCAGCAAAATCCTTCTTTTCAGGTTCGAATGTCGGGCAATAGACTACATGCAATGGTGTGCTTGGACATGAAGACTTTTGGAAGCAAATTTTATTTAGTTACCTAATCATCTTTGTCATAGACTTACTCTTGGCCGATGATGGCTTTGTAACTAATTTGCCATTGAATTATCTTTTGACTAAAATTTGTAACATTATGAACATGTCGTATCTGTATCCAAACTAATTTGGGCCGTAAGGTTGTATTTCTTTAAACAAAGGGACTTGTTTGTAAATTAAACATGTGGGAAACCCCTGTTGGGTAATATGTATGATACGCGAGATTCTTTATCAAAATGTATTATTTAGTTACGTTGAAAATCGAGGGCGTGACAAATTGGTATCAGGGCATTAGGTTTGAATACCTACAGACCATGGGGAGACTTAGTCTCATGGGTTCAAAAAAAAATCATTGTATATTTTAACAAGGACAAGTGTGTGCTTGCATAACTGATGTGTGTCCACTGAACTGACATTGCATTTATATACGTTTATCTGAAATAGTGAAAAGCTGTTGTTCGTGTCTGAGAAAAACAGAAGGTTGACCTCCTTATAGTGGCTATGGTTGCGACCATTGTTATTGTTATGGTTACTGATGGTAGTTTCGGTCTTAAGCCATTTGTGGTAAGGTGCCCTTATTAGATGAGATGTTAGACGAGAAAGAATCTGAAAGGCCGCGATTGTTATAGTGGTTATGCGTAGTGGCGAGGTCGACATGCGAAAGATAATATCCGATAGTATAAAATAGGAGCTAGTGTTAGATTGATAATAAGATTTATGAACTAAGTTTTTGATGTGTTTATTTAAATTGTGGGATTATGTGTTAAGCTTTAAATGCTCTAAGTGAATCTTATGTGATGTAGGTGTGTTGAGTGTAGACATCTGGAAGATAGTATGGTTGTTAGGACCGAAGAGGAAAAGAGAAAAGAGAATACTTGTTGAGGTGTGACAGGAATCCTAGTCTGTTTAGGAAACGAGTGAGATGTATCATAGCTAGCAGGTGAGTTAGCGTGTGCATTGCATATGCTGGAGCAGGGTATGACCTTTTGTGATACTAATTATGGTTAGTTGTTGTTATGGTAGTTATAGAGCTAGTAACTGTAAGTATAGGTAAGGCGGGTAAAGCCCACATAGGGAGCCATATGTATCCGAGGTTGATTTAGGAAGATGAGGGTTACAGGTAGGGTGTTTAGATACATTATGTGTCTTATGGACACCCAGGCGACTACCGATGAGATCCAGTTGGAAGAAGCGCTTGATCACCGCCCCTTCTAGATGGAAGTATCGGAAAGTCAATTGGACACTAGGGTTGTGCATAGGGGTTAAATCTCTAGGCCTGAGATAGATCGTTGTGTGTAGAAATTATGTAGAAAAAGAGAAGTGTCATGGTGGTGTCGTCATTGCTGGGGTAATATAGCGGTGGTGTCAATATGACAGGTTGGTAGAAAATAGTGGTGGCGTTGCTTGGTGAGAGGGAAGACAAAACTTGAGGTGAACTATATCGATGTGACTTAGGTCGAGTGATTGATGTTAGTTATGTGATGAGGAACAAGTTTGAAGTACCTAAGGATTTATGAGTGAATGAGAACTATTGTGAATGGTAATGAAGTGAAGTATAGTCGATGTCCTAAGTTGAAATGGTAAAAATTTTGAAGGCGATAGGTATGTAGAGAAATAGTGTGTTGTGAGTAGAAAGATTTGAGTGTGGGAATCGTGTATGATGTGTATTCAGGAATGTAGATTAGACTACCGACACAAGAGAGGATATGTTGAGGTATGCCATCGAGGTGACAGGTCTGAGTTTGACTAAGGTACGATAGTGATAGAAATAGCAGTGACGGTGATGAAAATGGAGGTTGTTCTTGAGGCTGTGCAAAAAAAAAAGGTGAATGTCTTTGAAGAATATTGTTGTCGTACGTTATAATTACTTAGTTGAAAGAAAGAACATTGTGAGCTGTGAAACGTGTGGTGCGAGGAACCGTTAAAAGTTATTGGTGTGAGTGAAATTGATTTTTAAATGATGAGGTAGTAGAAGGCTTAGAGTATTGTGAGAAGTATAAATATGTAGTTTGAAACCTTTGAGTCTTGTGAGTATTCTGGGAGAAGTCTGTTGAATTGGATTGCACCGGTGACTAAATTTTAGCGCAAGGATATTTGAGAGTATTGGATGCTTATTGATGTAGCCATTGCGAAAATTTTGTGTATGTACTTGGGTGATGAGATATTGTTAGAATGTAATGCTGTCGAATCAGAGAGATGAATAATACTGAGGGTACGTATGTCATGTTTGCAATAACGTGTAAGATTATAAGTATATTGAGTACTTAACTTGACTAGAAATACTGAATGAGAGTATTCGCAACTGATGGGTGAACAGAAAATGTGAAAAGTATTACGAGATTGAAATGAGAGTGATTACTGTTGGGCTTTCTAGAGCCATGAATTATGAAATGAAGGATACTCTGTGAATCCGTGGGATATTATTGAGCGAGTTTGTTAATGCATATATGTGTTCGATGTTGTGTAAGTCATAAATTTGTACGATGGATTTGTTGGGATATTTTGCGTGTGAAATGTGCTGTAATTGAGTTTAAAGTTTACTTGTTTGACATGTTGTGTAGTCATAGTGTGTGAAACTTGTTCTTTGAATGCGGTACTGAGTAAATACTGATGTGATATGTGGGTACTTGTCCCTAGTTAAATACCTAAAAAAATAATAATAATAAATAATACTTGAATAGATCGGCTCGAATCCTTTACTTAGATGTAACACTACGCGACGATTGAAATTTCTAGTCTCAACTCCTTACTTTGTTGTATCTCATGATTTGGAGATGATTTTGCATGTCCTTCAAGTCTTAGACAATGGCTTTATTGAAATTACTACTGACTTGGTTGATCTTTTAAGGATGCTAATTAGGCGAAATTAGTTGTGACGTTGTAAGCACATGCCGAACATGAATGGAGTTCATATTTGGGAGTCGGGTGAGTATGTTGCAACATATGGAGTGGTAAACTTGTGTTCCGAGAATTGACATGGTGGTACCTACATGAAACTCAAATCTTTCTAAAAATGAGTGATGCTTTTTGAAAGTTGATTCTTTGTATAGTTCAATTTGAAAATGGAAATGGTACGGACATGGAGTCAGCTACTTTATGGTGGAGTCAACCCCATCGCTAGTTATTTACTATGTTATCTAGACTGTCGCATTTTAAAATCACATGTGAGGCATTTATGAGTGATTATTGGAAATACCTTTCAAAAATAAACATTCCCTTGCAATTTTATGAAATTTCATCATGGATGGACTGATTTCAAGGACTTTTGAACTGTTCAAACTTGAAGTCTCATCGTGGCAAAACAAAAAAAAAAAAAAAAAAAAGAAGAGAATTTTTCGTCAAAACTACCTAGTGACATGCAACTTTATACTCTTGTTTTAAAAATTACAACTGGAAATAAATGGCGGTTGTTTAGTTTAGACTTCTTCGTGTTGGACACTTGGGCATCGGTTTAGTGTTTGTCATTTCGAGGGAGCTTGTCTTGAGTGAGCATTGAGAACTATTAGAGTTTTAATGGTGTGAGACATGGGAACGAGAATAAGTTGCAAAGTAAGAAAAGAGGTTATGTGTATTGAAGTTGTTTTCCTCATAAGAGTACGTGGAGGATTTTAGAAATTTTGAGATAGAGGAGTTAATCTTAGAACTCGTTGATGATGTATTGCTTAGCAAGGTTATTAAGTTATGATATTATGAAATTTTGCTATGTAATGGGACACAGTATTTGGAGCCAAAATGGTCAGTGGAAAGTAATGCGAATGGATACGGTTTATGGAACCGGAATTAGTTGGTAACATGATTACGGTTCATGGGGGGATATAATAACCTATGATTGGATATGTATCTATTAACATTGCAGCTTGGTGACTATTTCGATTTGAAGTTATGCTAGTCAACTGTGATATCATAGGGATTTCTTGCGTTTTAGATACGAAAGTAGCTGGATACGAAGCGTCGTGTAGTGGACGCGGACTTATGGACTGAAAATCCCTAATGAAGTGACCTCGTGTGTTGGCTTAAATTTCGGGGACGAAATTCCTTTAAGGAGGGTAGGAAGTAGAGATCCGTATTTTCGAAAATAGTTTAAATGTTTTATTAATACTATAATATTGAATAAATGTGAAATTTATTTGATTTGTGGCTTAAATGATAAGGATTGAAAGTGGAGAGAGTGCAAGTGTGATTAATGTGTGTATCCCAGTATATATATGCGCACGCGCGTGTGTGTGTGTGTGTGTGTGTGGGGGGGGGGGGGGGTTGTTTCTAGGGGATTAAAATCCCCCACCCACTCTCTCTCTCATCTCCTGATCTCCCTCCCTCTCTCAGCTCTTCTCTCCCTCTCTCACTCCTTGACTCAAAACTCCACCCCAAACTCAAAACCCAAGACAATCAACCTCAAATCTATCATCAACCCGTGTATTGGAGCTTGTACTTCGTCGGCTAGAGCTCAGTGGAGGTGTATTTCTCTCGATATCGATTTTGGAAGCTAGGGCTCGATCTCTCGTTGGGGTTCGGCTTTGATACTCGAGGTAGGGATTTCTCTCTCTTTGTATGTTCTTGAGTTGGTTTTATAAATAAAATCGTGTTTTGGTTGCTGTTGTTGTTGTTGTCGTCGTCGAAGTCTTGAAAATCTGCAAAAAAATATGCTCGAAACCATTCCGTATCAATACGGGCATTTTGCCGTATCGATACCATAAGAAAACAGAAACTTCAAAATTTCAGATTTGCATTCTATATCGATACGGCCATTTTGGCTGTATCGATGCCAAGATCTTATTGACAATTTTTGCCACATTGTTCCAAACTTCATCGTTTTGGCCCCCGTTCACTTCTAGCTTATTCAAAGCACCTCCAAACCACCCCAGAACATGGTTAGTCGTATTCGTTGGGTTCATTGTGATATCTTGCTTCTCTTGCCCTTGTTCAGTAGGATTTTACATTGAATACCCTTTGAATCATAACTGAAATGAAATGACACATTATGTAAGTACGAGATTCATGAACACTTGATGCTATGTAGTACGAGGAGTGAGTTGAGATAACAAGTTTGGAAAGAAAATGGAAATATGAATTGCGATGCTGACCGTCTACTTGATATCAATTTTACTCCTTATCTTCAAATCGTGAAATCAGAGTTTTAGAAACACATGTGACAAATACAACACAAAAGGATTGTAATCGGCATACGGGGTCTTGATACTCGGAACTTAAAAAGGATGTATGGAGTCATGAGCACCCGGAATGTTAAATGGATGTACGGGGTCACGAGTACCCGGAACGCATTGTTGGGTATATGGGGCCTTAAACCCAGAAAGTTTCTTAAGTCCACTGTTCGGCGTGTTAGTGGAGAAAGAATATCTAACATTTGGGAATCGATGGGAGACATACGGGGTCCACAAGACCCAGAATGTAGGACACATAACGGAGGAGTGTGCAAATAAAATTCCAAATGGAAAGGGAAAATGTAAAAGATAACCAAGGGATTGAATAGGTCGATCAATGGAATGTGAAGGCACTCCTTAAGTTTTGAGTTTCCAACATGAAGTTAGCATTCGTTTGCATTCCCTTCTGTTGTCCAGAAGTTCATTCATTTTATGTCAAAATCTTTTCATTTGCATACAAAGCTTGTAGAGATTTACCTACTGGGCTAGTGTAGCTTAGCAAAATCCTTCTTTTCAGGTTCGAATGTCGGGCAATAGATTGCATGCAATGGTGTGTTTGGACACGAAGACTTTTGGAAGCAAATTTTATTTAGTTACTTAATCATCTTTGTAATAGACTTACTCTTGGCCGATGATGGCTTTGTAACTAATTTGCCATTGAATTACCTTTTGACTAAAATTTGTAACATTCTGAACATGTTGTATTTGTATCTAAATTAATTTGGGTTGTAGCGCCAAGGTTGTATTTCTTTAAACAGGGGGACTTGTTTGTAAATTAAACAGGTGGGAAACCCCTTTTGGATAATGTGTGATACACGAAGTTCTTCATCAAAATGTATTATTTATTTATGTTGAAAATCGAGGGCGTGACACTAGCGGTGTGACGCAAGCAGGATCTCTTGGACGGAAGGTCTCGTCGTCAAGTGGTGAAGAGACAGAATCGTTTGGAGCTGCCCAAGAAAATCTGAATGACCATCCGCCGGAGCCTATCATAGAGGGGCATGAGATATCCATTAGCTACATGCCCAAGGGTGTAAAGGACCTATAGCTCAGGACGAATGAGTCATCGTTCCTTCGAACCAAAGAGACCTAGGTGTTTTGTTGTTGTGCAACAAGATACCCTTTCACGAGAAGGATATCTGGGCTCGGGAAGAAGATTGGCCTCAAGAAGAATATAGGCCTCGGGAAGGAGATAGGCCTCGGGAAGAACATAAACAGTACGAGGAACAGTACGTATCGTACTTCAGTTGACGAAAAGACCCTTTTTTGCCTTATTTTGGATTGAAATCGCCTCAAAACGGCAGAAAAATGCATGAAAATTGAAGAATCACGAGATTTGTGGGAAGATTCGCTGCAAGAATGCTCACAAAATCGATCCAAACCCTGGGAACATGCACAGCAGCAGCAACAGAGACGAGAAGAAGAGAGAGAAACGAGTGACTCTCTCTCTCTCTACCTACTATTTTATAGGTGGGGATTTGAAGGGGTTTGGTGCACGAAAAACGAAGCGATGCGCTCCAAGCCATTGGATCTTCAACACGTGGCACCAATCCAACGCTCCAAAGAAAAATGTCTACAAAGGGTTCGGGACGCCGTTCACTGAACCACTCGATGATTGATGCGTGTCCCCGAAGCGGCGTTTCGTATCAATCAACTGACACGGCACATGCCAGGGCACCTACCACCGTACAACAGCCAGGCAATGACTGACATGTGGCTCTTAGGCCTAGGGCTATGTTCCGAAAGTACATTGAAGGCGCTCCATCCTTAGGGCAAAAGCGTTCAGAAGCCCTCGAGATCACGATCGATCGAAGCTACTATCAACTCCCCCGAACCGGAAGAAAACATCCGGACAAGTTGAGGGGCTATTGTAGTGACCTGGGAAATGGGGCTTGGACCTTTCTCCGAAGCACGAGCCACTAGGCTCGATCGATGGCCCTCCTAGGTCCGTGACGAACGTCGGGCCCGAGAGCACCTTAAGGGCCCCTTCTGCACATCGTTTGTTGAGAAGCACCGAGGCATGCTCCATAGCTCGGTACGCTTGGGAATGGTCCTACCCCAAGTGTCCCGGAGCCGTTTTGGAAAGGAATCATGACACGGCTCCCAAAATGGTTACGCCAGATGGACAGTCATTAAGAAGGGGGGACCCGCCCATGTGCTCTGTAACCGTTTTATCCCCTACGTCATGCTTGACGTCACCCGAGGCAATTACCTGGGACGGTCACCCAACGCGGTTCCCCGAGCGTGTCTTCCACGCGCTAACTTGGGGACCAAGTCAAGCAAAGTCTATAAAAGCAAACAGACTTTAACCTAAAGAGGTATGTCAATCTACCCTAACCCTAGACCTACATTCTCTCCCTAAATCTAACTTGATCGTCAGAGAGTCATTAGGTTGCCACCAGCACTAGTGACTTGCTACAGATCAGGCGGAAGGAGCATGGAACCACAAAGGAAGGAACCAGAGCCCTACCAAAGTCCAGATCTCGTTAAACCGAACCCTTACATTCGGGGATTGATTATATGTTGGCCACATAAGTAGTAAAGAATTCGGGAACAGTAGCATATATACACTAAAAACGACAGGATACCCCATAAGTACTTTCGAAAAGCATTCTGTTTGTTTACAACAAAGTGGCGTATGCTCACATTTAAGGAGCGTCATGTAAAACATGCATAAGTACGCAGTGCCTAAGTAGCATATGCTAACACCATTTCAGTTACCTGAGATAGACAAAATACCAAATAGATGGATTTATGGGGGTTATTATAAATTGGAAAACAAGTAATGAACACATAGCTAGGAGCTAGGAAAACACATAAAGCTGCACTTTTAGAAAAACTTGACCTATTCTGGAAGAAATAGCGTACGCCAGACATTACCAATGCAAAGTTCAATATTGTGTATGCTAGGTTCTGCTAGGTTACAGCTTCGATTGGATCACAGGCTGTTTGGGCTCCAAAACAATGTTATTGATTACTGCCCTGGCCCTCGGAGATATTTTGCCTTAGAGATTACATTGACTGGAAGTAAGAACTACCCTATTATTATAGGCTATGAAAAGTAACAGGATATCCGTGAATACTTTCAAAAAGCATTTTGTTTGTTTACCAACAGAGTGGCGCACCCTCACATTTAAGTAGCCTACGCATGAAACATGCTGACATATGTTGTGCCTAAGTAGCGTACCTAGGCTAATATTTCAGTTTCTCGAGACAGACAACATACCAATCAGATGGGTTTATAGGGGTTTTTGTAAATAGGAAAACAAGTAATATGCACATAGGAAAACACATAAATCTGCACTTTTAGTGAAACTTGACGTATTACGAAACAAATAGCATATGCCAGACCTTAGGTAGCATTCACAAGGTTCAATATTGTGTACACTTGGTTCTGCTAGGTTAAAGCTTCGACTTTCAGTCAGTTGGATGGCAGGTTGTTTGGGCTCAGAAACAATAATGCTAACTAGCCTGGCCCAGACATTTCCCTCAAAGATTATATTGGCTAGGAAGTAGGAGCCTCATATAGAGCTAATCATGTCAAGGATATAAAGGTCTGGACTCTGGATAATATACACTCTCGATAACCCTTGCACAAAAAAAAAAAAAATCATTTATAGGCATACTAGCTAAAACAAAGAGCAATTGATGCAGCCAAAGAGCAGATCAGTTCACTTGACGAGAGAGGGTTAGTCAAAGGAACTAAATTTAATGGATGCCAAATGGGAGATGAGAGAACTTGCAAATAGTATGATCCAATTGTATCTCGGGAATATAGAGCGTGCACTCTCCGGGAAGTCATCAATGAAACAGATCCAGTAGAACTTTGGGCAAAATTGTAGAGTCGGTACAAGTCCAAGTCTTTGACGAATCGGTTGCCGTTAAAGAAAAAATTGTATGCTTTAAATATGTCCGATGGAGCAAACTTTAATGAGCATTTGGATGAGTTCAATAGGCTACTAACGGAGTTGGAAGCCAAAGGAAAAGATAATAATGGAAAACCATTGGCTGTATTGATGTAACTAATCATATTCATTTATCGGTACTAGTATTAAATTCAAAACCATGGTCATTCTAATCGTTTTACCAAGGAACCAGATGGGCTTGTCGAGAAACTTCTAAATGACCACCCGACTCCAATAATTATGTTATGTATACCCATGAAAGTAGTCATGATAGCACAAATGAAGTTTCTATTATTTTGATAGGCAAAAAAAAATTATTAAAAAAACTTGACAAATGGTACATCAAGTTGGGGGAAGGGGAGGGGAATCCAACCAAAAGTTGAATTTAAAAAAACCAATGAGCCAAGCCCAAAACACCTCAAGGTCAAACCCAAACATGCCTACACCTCTTAATATTATTTTTTTAAATCCCGCAAATAACGAGAGAAGTGATGGGCAGTAAATAAGTGACTCGGGAAAATGGAAGTAGAAGAAGAAAGAATGTGAAATGAGAAAAGTGAAGAGGGTGATGTGGAATTGTGTGAATTTTTTTATTTTGTAGAAAAAGAGGTACGGCCAACACTTCTTTAGTATATATTTTCGTGTGTGCACAAACAAGATTTGTAGTTTTTATTTTCCTCTTTGAATAAAACCAAACGGCACAATTTATAACTACGATACAAGTACAAGTTAATAAGCTAGGCGTCATTTGTTCATCTGCATGCACAAGAATAAGAGAGTATCAAACCTTGAAGTATGGACTCAACTGCAGCATTTGGGATAAGAAGCCCAACAATGCGCTGATTTTCAATTGTAGTCTCTATGCGCACAACTCGAAGTTGTTTATGACTTTGGCGGGCCTGAAAAGGATGTTATATGATAGTCGACCGTTATAGTTAGCCAGGATGAATACGGCTTTTTCCAATGACCTACTAAGCTTATCTTATTAAAGTCCAAGGCGATATTCGAACTATAATGATATCAACAGAAACAATAGGTGGACAATGTCCGTAGTTTTTATATGTAACGATCACTAAGAAGCAACAATGGGGCATCCCATGTACCCAATATCATAAAAAGGAGAAATATCTGTATGCACGATTTGAACTACATATTGTAAATAAAATCCAAACAAGTTGCAAGGGAGAGATTTACTAGCTGTAGGGGATGGGACTGGACTCATAATCATGTGAGACCTCAAATATCATGTTCGGAGAAACAAAATTATGGGGGTTATTGGACTATATTAGTCAAATATCATGTTCGGAGCAGCAAAATTATGGGGGCTATTGGACTATATTAGTCCCCTAAACACAGAACTGGCTCAAAAACCCCAGGTACAGGGAGATTGTAGATCACAATAAAAACCGGATTGACCTCAAGGACAAGAATTCATTGACAATGACTTTGCCAGGTTCTATGAGGTTACTCTTCTTTTTTCCAATCGAGTAGCACTCCCTCATGAACGACGATTGCTCGTAGAGGTTTCCACAGAAAGAGCCCTTGGTTCTGACAAATGGATTCCAATTACAGTTACCGAGGAGCATATACTGGTTAGGTTCTCCCTCCCTTATTTCCCACCTCCCAATGTAAAATAACTAACACAATAACAAAATTAAAACTGTACTAAAAACCTTGTTAACTTTGAGGTAGTTTCATAAGTAGGAATACTAGATACTTTCAACTCAAAATTGAAGCCAATTTAATCACCCAATCAAAAAGCTACAGGAAAAAGAATCTAGCGTGTGTGGAATTCATGAACCTCATCACAAACAAACGAAGCAGAATATGAGACCAAGTTACCTGCTTAGCAAGGGCCCTCTCAATAGTTCCCCAAACAGGAAGAATCAGACCACCCAGAATATTTACCTCCTGTAGTCTACTGCCAACCGTACAGAAGCTACCAATCTTACACTTGGGGCCATGAATGCACTGCATGTCAAGGAACTTGTGAGCTATGAAAAATTTAAATGAAGGTAACATAAGCAACAAGGCATAGTTACCTCACAACAATCAATGGAACAGTTTGTGATCCAATGGACAGATATATGGATGAATAACAAATATTTGATAGCTTAGACTCTGTATCCATTTTAGGAATTTCTCTCTCAATCAATTAACCATTTGATTTGGTTGCATCAATTCCAGTCAGGCTTGATCATGACATGATGATCCATCTAATCCTTATTACTTCTACTTTTCCTGCCCATATAGTTATATAAAATGAAAAACCGGTGATTGTGTTGCATTTACAGTTACAAAATTAAAAATCCATGTGCAATTGCAATGGCTTCTCATATGAGGCGACCTCCTTGGAGGTATAATTCTTATTTAAGGTTACCTTCTGATCAAAAAGAAAAAATTTACAGTTACCTGCTTAGATGAAACCTCGTATTCATCTTCCCAGCCACTGCGAGCTTTCTCTAATTCTAAAATTCTTCTGTACTTGTTTTTAAGTTCTGCTAGAGGCATCTCCCTGGAGATTGAATGGGAAACTCAGTGAAAAGGGAGCACATAGTACTCCAGGAACTGAAAACCTTAACCACAAGTTTTTATACCTTAGTGCCTCCCCAACAGCAGGACGGACTATCTTATACAACCCAGAGGCAGAACTGAGCACAACTCGCAGAAGAAACACTAGAATAGTAAGTCAGATAGGCATTGATTCGAGAGATAAATGACATTGAAAACAAGTAAATATTTCAACACCGGTTAAGAAACAAAGAGCCAAAAATTGGGTAAACCTAAAAGAGCAGCACAAATCATCAGTGAAGAAAGAGAAATTCAATATATCCATGTGATCTTAACCAACCAGCTCTGAAAGAAGTCAAAGAACTAAAGAAGCACTTTCCATGAAGGGGATTCCGGAAATCACACTACAGTGGTACCACCCTAAAGAGACACCTTTGAAATAGCAGCTACGCCACTTGCCAATGCTGTAGGTTCACAACCATTAACCAAGCATATTATGTTAAACTTTTTATGCTCTCTCTCTCTCTCTCACACACACCCCATCCTCCAGCAGAATCTGTACGTATATAAACCCACACTATGAAACCCAGTGAATCCACCAAGAAACCGTCACTTAAGCAGACTACATAAAAGATCATATAAATAATCTTTAAGTTGATGATTAGATGCCACTACAAATGAATAAATTAAAAAATAATTCGAGGGGAGACAACGAGAACTTTCATACCCTTCAAATGCTAGAAGAAAATGCCGCCTTCTCAGCCATTCCCTCTTAGATTCAAAGAATCCATCATTAGGTGAACCAAGTCCATCTTTTTGCTTCTCCTCAAGCAAGACAGATGCAGACTATACATAAAGACACAAGTTAGAAAATCTGTGGTCATCAGGAGAAAGAAAGAAGTAAAAAACTTTAATATATTTTATTTTGGAAAAGTGTCGAGAGCTTTTATTTATGCTTTTCCTTTTTTTTCTAATTTGGGTAAAGGAATACCTCCCATGTGATACCACGATCCAAAGTGAAAGTAAATAGTACTGTGGATGCACCAAACTACCGGAGTACCAGACATATGATCAACATGAGCAGTCTGCAGAAAGATTGAGGTTAATTATAATTGAATAACATGGAACCTAAACGAGCTTCAGGACAAGCATACCTTTGGAGTCCCTTGTTGTTCGATAATGTTGGCTTTCATGTCAACAATGCCAGAATCAAAATACCCTTCAACATGCGCACTTTGAATGAGAAGTTCAAGGATGCTAACAAATAACTCAAAGAGCCTGGGTTTCAAATGAACATTATAAGCCAAGTACCCAGATAAAGTCAATCAAATTTCAACAAGAGAATAAAGTGCAGACCTGTTTTGGATTTCAGGGGGCAGTCCCAAAAGCCGATTAAGGAAACGTCCAACATCATGCATGCTGAATCAACTATACGACCTGAAAGCTTTCCTGAGTCTTTCCCATTTCCTGATAAAAAATTCAGAAAGGGAATTGTAGTTCCCTTAGCGAGAGATAGAAAAGGGAAGAAGAACGAAAGGGAACAAGGAGAAGGGCAGGGAGCATACTTTAATATTTGTGCCCTAAATAATTTACGCCTTATGTTTATAGAATATTCCTATAATCATGATATAAATCAAATCACGGAAACTCTAATAAAGAAAATCCTACTGAATTGAGACTATCTCAACTCTCTCCGGTCTACATCTTCTTGAAAAGTAAGTGGGTAGCTCTCCTATTTGATGCCCGTGAGAGTCATCCTCAAAGTGCACTAGAACTCGATGAAATTAGCTGGCACGTTCAATAGAACATACCTGATACATATTGTTTGTTGATAACATGGTAATCACAAACACAAGGGCTTAAAGTTACACTTTAGGGAACATGATAGAGTCAGTATTAGGTTATCTTGGACTTGGACTAAAGAAGTAAAGAACAATATAAATACTGCAGTCTGAGCAAACTGGAAACATGATGACCTGGTAACCCCTCAGGTGGCCCAACGTCATCTTGGCTCAACAATACATCAGACTGGTTGTTACAGTAAGACAGATGAGAAGAAAAGTTCTTCAAAATGCTGCCAACGATTGGCGAAATGTTGTGCACATTGAATGGACAAAGAATAAGCCAAAAGGATGAAGCACGCTTCAAAAAATGTGAAGACAAACTAACAAATGAAAGTATTCACAAGGCATTAGAAGTGGAACCACGGGACAAGAAATGAGGACAACTCAATGGAGATGTTTAGACCAAATGAAATCAACTCATACACTAGAAAAAAACGAGTTATCCAATCCAAGTTTAGGGTACAAAAAGTGGTAAGTCAGAAAGGCATGAATTGAAGCCATGGGACAGGACACGGTTGCCCTGAATATAACTGTGCATATAGACGTTGACACTAGAAAATAATAGGGGCAATTACGTTGTTTGATAGTTTGATATAAATTTTTGGGGCCATTTCCTAACAACTTAAGCTTTTAGGACAATTGGTAACTTAACATGGTATCAGAGCTCGTGTTAGGAGAGGTCTTGGGTTAAAGTCTCTGTATTTGCATTTGTTACCCATTTGTATTTTATTTCTCCCCTCTGCATTCTACCGCAATAAGTGTGTATGTTTGCATCTCTACGTGCAAGACAGAGTTGCAAATTAGAGAGGGTATTAGATAGCTTGATATACCTGTTGGGCTCATTTTCTAACACTTAAGATCCCATTCGTTTTGGTATTTTGGATTTGTAGGTAATGATTGGAAAGGGTAATAATTGGAGAGAGACAGAGAGAAAAAATGAGAGTAGTGATTGGAGGGAAATAGGATAATGATTAGAATCCAAAACCCTTAAACGAACAGGGTCTAAAGCTTTTTGGACTATTCGTCCATCCCGAGTACTTGGGACTTTGGTATTAAGGCTTGTAGAGTAACATATTATAAGTGTCTGTCAACTATTATCAAAACGAGTACAAATAGAATTCTTAATACTCATTTAAGTCAACTGCATCGAACAAAAATGCCAAAATAATTACCCCAACTTGTATCTCTAACTATCTACAGAAACAAGAGCAGCTTTTCCCTTGATCATAAACTCCTGAATAGTATCTGGTTTATCTGATGAACAACCTGGAGATAGAACTAGTAAAGCATCCTGAATAAAACCTAGAATTAATTTCATAAATCTGACAATCCACCCACAGCCCAACCCCAACCGCTTTGGGGAATGGACAGAGACTCGCTTGTCTCTTGTCGCAGGGGCGAGCAAGGTAGGGACAAGAGTAAAAAGAAGCCGAGAAAGCACGTGTAGCAAAAACCTGCTCCATGATTCCTATATATATCACCATTAGGGCCCTTGTTCTGTAAGCACCGTCGTAATTGTAAGCACTCAGAGATGGTCCAGCCCTGTGACACCGAGAACAGCTTTGAGGCCAATTTTGTCCTGATTTGCAACCATAGACAATAGTTATCTTCTGAGTCGATAATTTACTGAACACCAAAAATAAATACATCCAACCTTCGGTCTCCCTGTGTTAATGCTCCAAGAGATTCCAATCTCTTGGAAACAATGGATGCAAATTGGCGCTCACCCCCGAGATTAGTAAAGAGTAGCCTGCAAAGTATATAAGAGAACAGACAGCAACATGATTAACTTATCAAGGATATAAGAAAAGAACAACCATATGATTTAAGTAATAATAACATAAGCCAAGTCATCTCCTAGAGAAGGGGGAAGTATTGTCTAATAATCAACCACAGACATAACCCGATAAAATTTAAGCAATTAACTAGGGCTAAATATAGAAGAGGGGCCAACTAAGGCTTTGTTTGGTAGATTTCCACTCTACTGTTTTCTTGATTCTATGTACAATAAACAAGTTTTTGTTCCTTTGGTGGAAAAGAGAAACATATATATTTGGTGCATAAACTTGTTTAGAAATCAAGTGAGAGGGTGGTTGGACTGCCGGAGGAGTTACGAGAGAAAAGAAAGTCACCAAGGAGGACACTGGAGGTAGAGGGAGTTGCTGGAGTGCTGTTAGAAATGGTGGCTGGAGGCAGGGCAGTAGACTAAGGGTCATCATAGGTAGTGGCCAGAAGTGGACAGTCAATGGTGGGGTTACATAAGGGAATGGATTCACTAGAGGTGACAAAAGGGAGTTTGCAGAGGTTTGCCGCAAGTAGTGGTCGGTGACAGGAGGTGGGGGGCTGAGGTGATGGAGGGATGTGGTGGCTAGGGGTTGTGGGGAAGGAAGGAGTGAGGGAGAACTTATTTTTGAAACCCATTTTGTGATTTGTGACATTCACCAATTTCGGAAATTTTCAGAAAGGGTTACTTGGACTGGCTCGTTGAGTTTATTAAATTTTAGTATCGGTTCTTTTGATAAGCAACCATTAGCATCACTCTACTTTTGATTAAGCTTCTCTTACCCAATAATGCAATAACATAAAAAATAAATAAATAAAAGAAAGGCTACATATTTACGATGAATAGGACTAGGATGCCAATTCAACCTATACTCAGGTGCAGAAGCTTGATTTGACCGATGTGTTCTTCCAAATTGTTGAATAGCTCGGTCTGCACTCCAAGGTAATTCCAGAGTTAAATGGACTCTTCTTTTCTGGCATCAGAACAACCACCACAACAAAAAGTTAATTCGCAGGAATTGAAAAATGAGCCACTTTTAAAACCCATTGTGTACCAAAAGGTCCAAAACATATTTTGAGAGCTTTCTCTCAACACATCATCGGTGCACAGAAGCATTCAGCAATAGCTACCATGATCAAATCAGGCAATGACAATCTCAAATAAAACCACAAAAATAGGTATACCTGATTTACTGCCCTTCGGTCTGCTTGCAAAAGACACACTAGCTGATCCAGCCTCAGAAATGATAGCAACCAGCTTCTTACCGTCCATGAAGAGCTGCTTCTCATGCATATTGACCATTTCCATGGTCACATCCTTGCTAAAGTAGCAGAGGAAATTCTGTTTTAGCAACACCAAGAGCTAATCAAGGGTTATACAAAGAAAAATTGTCTAAACTCACGCGTTCCGTCCCTGATAAGTAACACCTTTTCCACCAGAGGCCCTAACAAGCATGCCTCGCCTCCCTGTAATTTCTGCAACTTTTTCAGGGCCCCAAGCTGCACAAACATCGCAGGTAATTAACATAAATAACTTGATAACATATTCATAACATACACAAGTAAACCAAAAGCCTTTTCCGGAATTCCTAGCATATTCAAAGTTTTATAAAATACACTTCCATGTCCTAGACTTTCCCCTCTTCATCTTCCAGCTCTCTTTCTCCTCATTCTTCCTCTTTACTATTGTTTCTTTGAGTCTCTTCCTATTCCCCACAAAAATATTGTTCCCTCCAACGATATCACATTGTTATCACATTTTGCATGAATAAAATTATATTTTTTAACTAAATAAATACTCCAAAAAACACTTCCATGTCCTAGACTTCCCCTCTTCATCTTCCAGTTCTCTTTCTCCTCATTCTTCCTCTTTCTATTACTTCTTTGAGTCTCTTGCTATTCCCCCACAAAAATATTATTCCCTCCAACGATATCACATTGTTATCACATTTTGCATGAATAAAATTAGATTTTTTAACTAAATAAATAGTGAAAGAGGTACGTGATTAGCATTGGTATAAATATTACCCCCACCGTCCCTTTTTTAGAGTTCATTATTCCATTTTAGGCTATCCCTTAATAAGTGTCCATTTTGCAAAGTTAGTCGATAAAAGTTGGAACATTTTTAATTTTGCCCAAAAAATAAAATTTCATTCTAAAAAGTTAGTGAAAAGTGTAATGACGATGTCTCCATTGAGGGTAAGAAGAGAAATTTATAACTTTTAGAGTATAATCATGATGTCTCCATAAAAAGTTGAATTTAAGAAGTAGGACACTTAAAAAGGGACAGAGGGAGTAGAATTTTTTAAAACCCCCTTTACAAAAGAATAATATTTTAAGACAGTAGATTCTTTGAAGAGTCGGAAATTAGAAACTGTGAATATGCAATTAAACTAGCTACTTATTCTAAGCATTATATAGTTTACTTGCTCTATGGTAGGAAAACAGCAATATATGATAAGTCAAATAGTCAACTTTTACGAGGGTTTTATTGTCTTTTTGAAAAGCTGACCTAATCACTTTTAGTTAGGTGACTTAGGTCCAAGACTCACTGTAGTTAGTAATATGTTTACCAACTAGATGCTTGAGAACTCAACCTATTTTGTTCAAAACCCATTTTTCATAGTGATTCGTAAAATGAGTTTGGAATGTTAAGACATGCAACTATAGAGTGACAAGTTGTTTATATCGATTTTTTATGAGAATATAAGTTGAATTTATTTAAAAGTTTTTAATTTTACTGTACATTTGATTCATCCTTTGAAAGTGCACTTTTACTATTGCATTTAAGTTTCAAACATTACTCATTCTAAAAATATACCATACTCGCATACAAACTCTGAACATCGCCTATGCATCGCACATGTAAACTGCTAGTTTGATGTAAGGCATAACTAAAATAAACTACTCTTAGTACATACAAGTCAAATGATAACTAGAAAGGAGGGACCAGCTATCCGTCTGCAGGTACCTGATCAATAATGCCATCCAATGGATTGTTGGGAAGATCTTAAGAACGAATTATCTCAAGAATTTTCAACTTGCACTCCATTGCTCCTTCATACCTATCCCCATGTGAATATAAACCAAGTTAAATTCTAACAGTAATATTATATTGAGTGAAAAAAAATATGTCGTCAACTCTGCCAGCCAACCATAGATATGGAACATTTCACCACATAGAAAAAGAGAAACCGCAACAATTTTTGAAGAAAGGACCTTCTACCTTTTCACAAAAAAGACCCTGACTAAGTTTAACAAAAAACCACTTCCATCTATTATTCATCAATGTTTGCTTTCTGAATACGACTGACCACGCTTTGACCCTTCCTTTGTTTTATGCCCTTCATGTATAAATATTAAATCTACCTTGTTGTTCAAAGTAATGTATAAATCTACCTTACTACCCTCAAGCAAATTACATTAGTATCCTAGCCTCCTAGGGTAACCAGTTAGAACCAAGGTTCTGAATACCGTACCCGTTAGAGTACAGTACTGGTGAGATACTGGGTACTATTTTGGACTTATCGCCGTTGTTATTTTTTTACCTGAAAAAGTGTACATTTAGCTGAAAGGAAAATAAAAATAAACATTAGGACCGTCCGGTACCAATAGGTATTTGAGCCGAAAAGGAATTACAATTCTTAAGGTACCGGATTTGCTAAAAAGTGGTACATAATGGCTGGTATGGTACCGGAATCAAATCACTGGTTATGGTATGGGATTCAAATCAATCACTGGTTATGGTACGGGATTCAAATCACTGGTCAGAACTCTCAAAAATACTATAGCCAGTCGCTACTGAATCCAAATAAAAGGGAAAGTACAATCAGGTCATAGAAGTGGTTTCTATCGCTGATCTGCAAATTGTCATTGCGGTGCTTCATACATCTATGCAGGGGCAGCTGTGGAAGTGACGCTGGTTATGTAATGAGAAAGTGCCTTTCCGAGGGCGATCGTTTGGGTTACAAAGTGTAGACATGTGGAATACGTGTAACTTCCCAACCTTGCAATCAAATATTTGAAAATATAGAACAGAGCCACTAAGATAACGTATATTTGTTTTGAAGCTAATCAAAAGCCAGGATTTAATGTATTCAAACTAGAACTCCAAATTGTTGAATCAAGAGCTAGTAATCTCCACCCCCAGCAAGTTTGTTAGATTGTTACATCCAATCTTGAATTGACACAAAAAATTGGAAAAGTTACAAAGTAAACCCCAACGTCCGACCCTGTTACTTATTCAACTCTATATGTTACCTTTATCACAATCAAACCATACGGCTTCAAATTGTTGTTGATATCAATTTCGAACCCTCCTTCTACATCTGATTACATTGACTAATGAACGATATTTTATGCAACTAGGTGGCACTTTCTCTTTGGCCTCTTTCTACCCGACTCTTTTATTCTTCACTTGCAGCACAAAACTCTCTCCTCTTCTTTTGTTTTACTCTCTTCTTTCCTTCTATCTACTCCCCACACAACCACCAACACCAGATCCTCTACCATGCGAACTTCCCATGTGCTACCACCTACAGATACTCCGACTCCAAACTCAGACCAATCTCTTTGCACTGATCCACCGCAACCAGCACTCACAAGCAGCACCTTAGCCCCAAATCCCACCCATTGAAAACACACCCAATGACCCAAAATCAAGAATGGGCATTAAATAACACTAGAATTATAGAACTTGAACACCGAAAATTGAACCCAAAGTTGAATGCCAGAAAATTGAACAAAAGCAGCTTGAACCAAATCAGAAATCGGTTGCACACCAAAATGAATATCAAAATCAGCGAGGCAGTAAGGGGTCATGAGCACCAGCAAACAAAAAATCTGCTATTCTCTAATTTTCATTGACACCAGTTGGAGGGGTGACGCCAGATTTTTTTGTGGCAGTGCTAGGTGATGAAGGTTGTGGAGGATTAGAGGCCTTGGGGATGGAAATAATTAAATAAGGCTATCAGCAGATCTAGACAGACAGATGTGGTGTTGGTGAAGGTTGGGAGGCTTTGGGGAGAGAGAGAGCGGCGTGAAGTTTGAAGGTTGTGGGTTCTCTTGTGCAGTTTTGTCTTGAAGGGCCACCAACTGTGGGAGAAAAGGAAAGAGATGAGAAAGAAAGTATGGTGGTGGCTACCTGAGGAGAGGGAGGTGTAAATTGAAAATAATACCCATTCTATCAGTAGATCTAAACGTATATAGACAAATGGCTCAAGATTAATCCAATCATAAGTCTACATTCAATGAGAAAAATCAGAAACTTGGGGTGTAATTTGCTGCTAGGGTCAAACCGAACGAGTTCTTAAGGCGCATTCTACTGAAAAGATTCAAGGGAGAAAAGAAATTCTATGTTGAGATATCAAAACCTCTTCAACAGTTCAGCTACATAGGCTTGTTTTGCATGGAGATATTCATCAGTTTTTCCCTTGCACGAATGACAGGACCAATCAACAGCTACTGCATCTACTACAGGTGGAACTAAACAAGCAGGATGTACCAGTTGACCGCAACAGGAACATTTGAGCAATTTCTTTCTTTCCTACATTGAAAAATATAGGAGATAGTAACAAAACGCAGGCACTCAAACACTGAATAATGTCAAGGAACAGGGGAAGGGAAAGGGCGGAAAGAGAAGGTATAAATACCTCTTCAGAATTGCATATCTCACAGATCTGAAACTCGTCATCAGATTCGGTAGATTCATTTCCAGATTAGGCTGCATAGATCAAAAGGATATTTAGAAAAAGAAAGAGCCATAGCCAACAAATGTGCTCAACTAGAAGAGACAAACTGCCCCATACTCCCTACAATTAATGATAGCTACACAGGCCCCAGCAGCAATACGTCCTAAGAAACTATATATTTTGAACTAAACCACCCCACAATTACATCACATATGACGAAAGCACTGACGCGATATCATTCAAAGTAAGGGATTTAGATTAACTAAGGAAATGAAGGAAGGACTTGATTCACACAACCAGTATCTTATGGCCACTTCCACTTCTAAGAAACTTTCAGATTAGTCCTCGCTTTCAGCATCGCTTGCGGCTCTCCAGTTAGCAACTTTCCTAACTCTGCCTTTGAATGAAACACCAGGTGTTGCTAAATGCCTTTTTCGTTGAAGCTCCTTGACACTTTCCTCACCTATAACAAAACTGGCTAGTGAACTTTAAGCAAAGAGATTTCAGCATAGACGACCCAGTATAGAAACGTATAAACCTGGAAGGGCCTCAGGTTTTTCAGGTAAAGGACAATTTTCTTCAACAAATTTAAGCAACAGCTCCCGTGGCCCCGAAATAAAATCTTCGAGTTCAAGAGTCAAGACCCTATGGAAGAGATAAGATTCATTATCCAAAAGGACAAAAATAAATCATCAATAACAGAAAAGCAAACGAACGTATGAAATGAGATTAAACATTTTTCTTAGTTGTACTCAAAAGAAATATGGATACAAAAAATGCAGGAAAAAGAATCTCAAATATTTCGTCACAGCTTCCTCGGTCCATGCCTCTCCAGTACTCTGAAGGCCAATGACCACATACTTATTTTCCACCATTACTTTTGTAGCAAGTCTTACAACAGCAGGCACCTTAGCTGACATACACATGTGTCTAAAGAAACGCTGCAGTAGCATTGTCCAAAAAAAAATTTGAAAAGACATAAAATCGTATTTTGAGAAAACCTGAATGCAAAAATTTTAGAAATGATACTTTTTGGAGACACTATATTCAAATGGATAATCGCCATATAGATAATCTTTAAACATTTGAACCTGATGGTTCACCCAGTATTAGCGCCATAGCAGACTAGAATTAGGCTTCTCAGTCGAAAGAAATGCACTTGCTGATAGTAATTCCACCCACAACTCTGCCCAGAACTCTACAACTTTTATATACATTTCCTGGCAACATAGGGTTAACAGGTTTTGAACAAAATCCAATGAATGTACTCCATGCGAGTAAAATAACTGATCCCCATAGATATAAGAGAAGGCCTTGACGAGATATGATTTCTGAAACCGACTAACCAAACGTATGACTGAAACAAAACCCTCTGCCCATCCACACTAACAGCTCGTTTGGTACGCGAGAATTCGCGAGAGAAGAAAAGAAACGGGGAGAGAGCTCAATCTCTCCCTCATTCGGAAGGGGAAGAAGGCGAGAGAGGGTGAGAGACGGAGGGAGACAAGAACCCCTCCCAAGCCCAGTTCCGTTTCTCGCCAAAAGTGGTGAGATTTCGTGAGAAAGGGAAGCATGTGGTCCACCCCCTCGAACGAGTGGCTATGCGTCACCGAGAGAGAGAGAGAGAGAGAGAGAGAGAGAGTACCAGGTTTGCCGGAGATGAGAGGGAGAGAATTTCAGCTCGTTGGAGAGTTGCCGGAACTGTACCAGTAGCCTGTGAGAATTTGATTTCTCACTGTTATTTGGATGGGAGGGTCAGAAATCACACCCCTTCCCTTTCTTTTCTCACTAATAAGGGAGAACACACCCCTTTCTTTTTCTTTTCTCACCCCTCCATCCAAAGGGGTTGTAAAAGATCTAGATTGAGCTCAGTTGCACGAAGCAAGAGCAGGGAAACTAGAGGATATCGAAAAATTTATTAATTTAAGGTTGAGAGCATCTATGGGAGCCCATGTGTATAAATAATTATATATATCTGTGGGCAAATATATTTTATTATTTTCTTGTTAGTTCTTCTGTAATTGTTAATGCTTAAACAAATATAAGTGATTAAAGTCACCTTTAATTTTTCCAAAACTTAAGTAACTATTATATTTATAGCAACTACTTGAACAAAATTTGAATTAATGTTCTCTAGTATCTTATCATTGCTACATACTTTCTCTTGCTTGATAGCTCCTTATTTGTTTCTTTTGGAATTCATGTGTGAGAGATTCTACCCTAGTTGGGAATGCAATTCTTTCACTATGGGAAGAAAGTTACTTCGAGATTGTGACGTGGGAGCGCATGAGTGAGGTTCCAAGCTTATTCGCCATCCCGACAGGAGGATACTAAACTAAGATACTGAGCGAACATGGAATATTTTCAGATAAATGAGCTCCCATGCAAATCAATTACTCTATCCTGAGAAGAATTGCAAAATCCTAAGCTTGCTCTAGTTTTTTCCTGAGCATACTTGCTCGTAATTATAGCATGCGCAAAGAATTACGCACAATAAGGAGTCTTCACAAACATTTACCTAGTTAATAGACCAAGCAAACCCTTATGCTTTAAAAGAAGATTATATCCTCACCAATCAACCGTTCTTTAAACCCCACACTCGCAGAAAAATCCATTTCGACTCATCAATCTTGTTGTTCACATCCAACGGAACTCCATAATAAGACAACTAACAACTGAAAATAAGGAGTTTCCCTCATCCAATACTTCAACATCTTTCCCCAGATCAGAGACCAAAATTATTTCTTCCATGGGATTGCCCGCCATTGGGAACCCCAAATACTTAATTGGTAAAGACTCAAGGGGACAGCCAATAATGTCCCTTGGAAAAGTTTTCCCAAACTGTTTTCCCAAAAAATGCAAATATCCTAGGGGTTTACAAACCATGGAACACCTCTTGAACATTTTCCTTAAAGAGAAAATATAAGAGCATCTCTAGTAAGCTCGTTTCTTTCATTCTCGTTTAATCCGACGAGCCAAAGTCCCAAAATCGTTCAAAACCCACACACAGCAGCATCGTCTTCGTCCTCGTCAACATACCCTCCGCTACAGTAGCTCGTCGGTCCTGGCATGCTACTGTAGCACTCGTCCCCAGCGATTTTCCCTCTCTCTCTTCTCCCTTGCCTTCACAACCACCAGATTTGACGTTGTTGCGTCGGCGGCAGCATTTGACTCCGGCAAAGGTAAGAAAGGTTACCCCTCTCTCTCTTCCGTTCTTCTTCTACGATCTGGTACAAATTTTCCGACAAGGGTTTCCAATTGGATTTTATGATTTGCCGAATTCCGGCAGGTTCTCTCCTTGCTTGGTTTGTGGATTTGTGTGTGTGTGAGAGAGAAATGTATTTGTGGTTTTGTTGGTGGTCTGTGATTTAATTGGCGAATTTTCCGGCAAGTTTTCCGTTCAAGATGGGGGTGCCAGTGACTGTTTTTTATTTTTAATCAAAAGGAGTTGGGATTTGAGTAGTCTGTTGCCTAAGTTGTTGGGTAGTAAAAAATTTTGGTGGCTAGACAAAGTAAAATTGTGCACTTTTTCTAGACAAATTGCTTAGGATGCCATTGAGGCTATTGGAGATGCTCTAACTGGACTTAATGCTTCTAGAGTGTAACTTAGCTCCAATGGTTTTCCTTGCAATTTACGGAGCAATCTGCTGGCATACCACCTTCCCTCAACAAAAGTCAATACTGTTAGAATAGTTAGAGTAGCACTTTGGAATAGGGGTTGAACTCCTGACTTCCTTTCTCCTAGCACCTAAGTGCACTCCTGATGCCTTTTGGCCAAATGCCCCTTGGCAACATTGTCAACTCTTAGTCAAATAAATCTTCAACTTTGTGATCATCTCAAACATTCTCAAATTAAAAACTAGATTAACCATGTTATTCTCCTTACCAAAAGCGAAAAGAGGATAACCAAAAGAGAAAAGAATTGGTATCGTCTTCCAATAGCAAGTGGGATACTGTATAGCTGTATGCATATACCTACACACTCGTGTGTGTGTGTGTGTGTGTGTGTGGAGATATATCAAACAGCAAGTGGGATACTATATA
The DNA here is from genome assembly GCA_019656295.1 of Rhododendron mucronatum var. ripense. Taxonomy (NCBI): domain Eukaryota; kingdom Viridiplantae; phylum Streptophyta; class Magnoliopsida; order Ericales; family Ericaceae; genus Rhododendron; species Rhododendron mucronatum. Next base: position 2,630,014 of record BPLT01000038.1, on the reverse strand, counting down.
GCTGGATGCACATACCTACACACTCCTATGTGTAGGTATGTGTGGATATATGTACATATATATATATATATATATATATATATATATAGTCCCCTTCTCCTAAGGACCACCTTAATTTAATAAAAGGAGGACCTCCCTTTCCCGATAGAATTTCAATGATCCAAGCCGCTCAATGTATTCAGAACGTGATTTTAAGGGTACACGCGAGAAATCAAGAAAAAAAAATGACCGGAAAGGCTTCATCCGATCAGTTTTTGTTTATTTTTTATTGAACGGTTCAAATAAAAACTGCTCGAATGAAGCCCTTTCCGGTCATTTTTTTTGTTGATTCCTCACGAGTACTCTTAAAATCACGTTCTAAACACATTGAGCAGCTCAGATCATCGAAATTCGAATGGAAAATGGGAGACATGGAAAGGTCCTTATTTTAACTAAAATAAGGACTTCCTTATTTGAAAATGACTATTTAGACAACTAAAAAAATACCTCATAGTTCCCGATCAAATTTTGCAAATCTGAGCCGCTCAATGTAATCAGAATGTGATTTTAAGCGTACCCGCGAGAAATCAGCAAAAAAAAAGACCGAAAAGGGCTTAATCTAAGCAGTTTTTAGCTTAGATTTAATGAACGGTTCAATTAAAAACTGCTTAAAACAACCACTTCCGGTCTTTTTTTTTGCTAATTTCTCGTGGGCACCCTTAAAATCATATTCTGCACACATTGAACGGTTCGGATCATAAAAATTTGATCGGGAACTATGTGATTGAGATTTGGGGTATTTTTTTAGGTGTCTAAATAGTTGTCCATTGAACCGCCCCGTATATATATCGGGCCGGTTCAATGGACAACTATTTAGACACCTAAAAAAACGCCTCATAGTTTCCGATCAAATTTTGATGATCAGGGTACACAAACTTAAACACAAGTTTTGACACTCCATCTCAACCCTTGAAATGGAGAGCTGAGATTAAAAAACATAAATGGCTCATTCTCTCTCCTATCTTACTATCTCACCTAATATCTTCCTCTCCCCTTCCCCACTATGGCACTCCACATCCGGCAACCCCACTCTCCGGTGACCCAACCTCCGTCGAGTCCCTTATCCGGCAACCCCATCTTCGTCAATCCCCACCTCCGGCGACCCGTTCCGTTCACACGCACCCTTGTAAACCACCACATGGATTTTCTTGTTTTATAGTTGAAAATCTAAAAAAATTGCACGAAATATATACAAAATCTACTTGTAAGAAAGAATCTGTATATTGCCAAGTCAAACAAAATTGCACGAAATCTAACAAAAGCAATGGAATAAAAATTTAAAAGTTCAAGTTCAATATTATACCGCCTATCCCTAAACAAGGCTTCAACTATAATTCAAGAAAATCCATGAGATGCAACCAGAAGGGAACAGGTGTCAAGGGTGCGTGTGAAGGGAATTACAGTGTACACAGCTTTTTGGTTTATTTTTGAACTAGATAGGATGTGTTTAGACTATTGATTGAGGTTCAAATGCGTTTAGGATGAAGGTGCAGAAAGGAATGGGTCCCCGAAGATGGGGCTCGACAGAGATGGGGTAAGGGGCTCGACGGAAGTCGGGTTGCCGGATGTGGGGTGCCATAGTTGGGAAGGGGAGAGGAAAAGATTAGGTGAGATGGGAAAAGAGGAGAGAGAGGGTACACTTTTATGATCTAATATCAGCCCTCCATTTCAAGGATTGAGATGGAGTGTCAAAACCGATAACGCAGTGGTAGAGGGACGCTGGAGACCTGGACCCCACTCAAACTTTTTTTTTTTTTTTTAGAGAGCTTTGGCAAGGAGTCCATGCTATAGGGACTTATAATGCAATAAAGACATCTATAGTTCCCATACAAGTGCAAGAACATTGGGCTCCTTTTTTCCAAAATTATCCTATGAAAGTGCCTAAAATCCTAAACACTATGAAAGTGTCTAAACCACTAAAATCTTATAATAAGAAAGTGCACCCTAAAACCCTATAAAAGTGTCTAAACCCTAGGGTATCCTATCCTATAATAGAAAAGTGCGCCCTAAAACCTTATGAAAGTGCATAAACCCTAGGGTACACTATGAAAGTACACCCCAAAAATAAATTTTCATTGCAAAGGATACAGTCTCCATTCATAATTTTTTACTTTTTCGATTCCTCTCGTCAACACGTCAGTAAGTCACAAAAATTTGACACAAAACTAACAAATGCAAAAAAAAAAAAATTATAATTTGAGTAACGACAAAAAACTAAGTTTTTTAATCCAAATCTAGCCTAGTAGAGAGCTTCAGTCAAACATAGTGTTCAACCATATTGCAACTTTCACCCTTACATGACACTAACAAGTCACTTTAGTCGTTAGAGAGAGAGAGGGGGGGGACTAGGCCCTGTACTTGTATATGTATTGTCTAGTAGTATAGAGAGACAAGACAAAGACACAGAGCGGGAGGGGCGCACAAGAGAGAGAATGGTACACGCATGGGATATTTTTGTCCATTAAGGACCTAAAACTGTAGTAGTTTTAAAACCATGGATCCGAAACATTATAAAGAAGTAATCCGGATAAATGGCCTAATAGGCCACCACTTTTGGACTCTAGCCCAATTTTCTGTTTTTTTTTTTAGTTTTGCAAAAAAAATTAAAAATTTCCAGGTATTATTCTAGATTTCTTATTAATCACTCTCATATATTTTGTACATCATTTCATTCTCGACTTTGCATTTAAAAATTAGAACAATTTTATTACATTGGCGACATGAGATGTCTAAGGAAAAGCATAGCCACCAGTTACGATTTGAAACTCTCCAATACATGTCCAAAATTTTATAAGTGGCTAAACCATGGGCTATAAACATTACACGTTAGCAATTGTTTACAATTTTTACGATAGTCTTGTTTCTTTTTCTCTATCGATAAAACCCACAGCGCAATTCAAATTTGGAGATTTTGGAATAAAATTTGAAGAAAAGATACTTTCTAATAATAATTGCATTTTAGTTCCTGTATTAAATTGTTCTTAGACTTGATCCGCTTAAATAGTTCAAGCAATTGGTTTGTGTTGTAAGTGACTTTCTTAAAAAATATGTTGGTTTTTTTTATTATTTTTATAGATTTGTATTATTATTCTAGCAATATTGCTTATCACAATTTTTTTATTGAAGTGTATTAAAAGGTGCCCCCATTAGTCATGTTTTCTGGCTACGCCACTGTGATAAAGGCTGCTCTTTCCTAGTAGCCAGGTTCTCATTAGCGTGATACTAAAGTGGAGAGTCTTTTTTCTTGTAACATAGTGGAGCAGACAAAGTGCGTCATACCATCATTTTGGCCTCTAATGGTGCTTCAACGACTTCGAACTCCACCCCTTTATAGCTAAGCGTACAACATACGTACAGTCCCCTAGAAAGCTAACGGTGACAGTTAGATTGATAGTACTTAAACAAAATCAGTGCATATGAATAGTATACCCCCGGACTTGGCCACAAGCTCTAGTGCTCCAATGCCTCCTTTTTCAAGAGCACCTGCAATAGAAAAATATCAATTTCTATATCATTCTACACAAAACAAGTGCAATACAAAATGGTCCTATGACAACACACATATACATCGGAGAACAACAATTTTTAGAAAATGCAATAACCATAGTAGAATTTCTACTTGATACCACAAAGAATATATCGAGTGAGTGTTTAAACCATGCACTGCAACTGATGACAATTAGAAAAAGAACATCAAGATTCACAAACCAAGCAGATACACAATTGTTTTTTATGAAAGAAAGATTCACAAACCACCAGATCTTTATTAGGTAGTATCACATTTCAAACTGCTACCAATTTTCTCCTCTCCGTGTAGCTCATATTGCATCATGTAGATGTCATTTAAGTGATTTATATCTGCCCGCAGTGTAATGAATGAGTCTTCCCACAGTTTGACAGGTCCTTCCATAGAGATTCTAGAGGAGCAAAAGTGGTAATAAGTGTTTTAGCTAAACATGTGAGAAGATTAAAGGAAAAAAACAATCAAGTTAACTACTGGTTTTTTCCCATTACTGATCAGGAAGACCCGTATAACAGCTCCAGTTATGCTACCATTCATCATCCCGAATGCAACATTTAATTTGTTCCAAGGAAATTGAAAATTAGGGACCAGAATAGTTACAAAAGAAGGGAACATCTCCATCAAGAATTCAGAACCAAAAAATACCAGTAATAGACAGGAGACAGTGTGTATGATAAAAAAAAATATTATATATATATATATATATATATATATATATAAAAAGATTGGAGACAGTGTACTTCATAGGACTAGCTAACAAGAATCAGATCTAAAAATTCATGGAAATTAGAGAAACACGTTCCAGCTCCCCAAAGACCAAGCCAAACCATATAACCCAAATTGCAGGGTTCTGATGCACCAATTGCTGAGCAATAAATAACACGAGCTTGGGGAAGTCGAGCCTGTTATGCAAAATATTGGAAAAAACAATTAGGTAGTGGGTAGTAAACTGTGCAAAGCTAATGCGGAAATTGTAGAATTGGTTCACTGAAACAATATGAACAAAGCATTTGGTAATAAACCAAGTTGGTAATAGAAGCATGAGCAAGCATGCACATTCCTACATATCTGTGGATGTACATAAACACTTGCAAGTGAGTTTCACAAAATCAGAAAACGTTGAAGCATGGGACATGAGAACTACGATAGCAACTCAGAGCATGAATGTGCATGTGTCTGACAGACCAAATAATGAACCACGAAGCACAAAAATTACAAGGAATGACATAGCCTCCTGTGGATACATTAGAAATAAGGTGTCCCAGTACAAAGACATATAAAAGCCAAAACACGTCAACAACAAAAATCCGAAAGGAAAATCAATCGACCTTTAGCAGACCTAACCTTCACTGTCCAAAAAAAGGCACAAAACTATATGTCAGCAACCCATATTCCGGTCAAAGTGTTTCTGGGAGAACACGTTGTGGCATTAAGCAACTGTTGACCAAATTCAGGATACCAACAGAAAGCAACCGTTCGTAGTCATACACAAGTGCCAAGTGTAAATACAGAATCTAGGTGCTAAGTATGCAACCCAAAACTCAAGAACTGTAACACTGTCTAACACAAACAAACAGATAATTGTACATACGTAAACGAGTTTCTGTACATATGTATCCTGTAGCTCTACATGTACATAAACTTAATAGTCTCCCTTAGCATTGGTTGTTGTTAATGTTCTCATCATTTATACACTTTGAATTCATAAAATTGGTGAAATGGGCGGGGCCTCATAGTTTCGTAGGTGGATTTAGAAGTGCAAAATCCCTAGAAGTTCTATGAGGAACTATACATAACGTCAAGAAACGGAGATAGAAGCAGGAAGGGGAAAAAAAAAAGTAGGAAGGATCCTTTAAAAATAAGTATGACTTAGAAGGAATGGCCAAGCTATTAGACGCAATATTAAAATGATTCGAACTTTCAATTTTTACTGCTTCCTTGGATTTACTTTTTCCTGCATGTCTTTCAAACTGCATCATTCATTCAATATACAGAAAGAGTTGAAGCAAAACTTCAATTAACAATCACAAACAAGAAACTTTTTAGTTTTTACACAGAAACAACTTGAAGCTATTGGCCACTCTAATTCTTTGAATTCCCAAAACCCTTAAAAGCTCAGAGATGTCAAAATTCCCGGAAAAAAAAAGGGATCGGTGATAATACTATACAAATCAGGCAAGTTAAGGGTATGGTAGTTGATAAGCCCTAGAAAGTATACAATGGGACTTACTCTCTTATTTTGTCACACATACGCGCACAGCTTGCTTGATTTGAATGATATTGCGTGGAAGGTGTGTTTTTGGCGTTTTCAAGTAAATTGTGTGAATGATGCGTGTCTGGACGCTATGGATAGTCCCGAGAGTGTCCAAGACCCTGAGGCCACATGGTACCCCCCATGGCCGAGCTCAACAAGACATTGGAAGAAGCCTCGTACACGGGACGGCAAAGGGTGATTTGAAGAAGAAGCAAGAATCCAGATGGGTACCGGTACTGGCCAAAACCTCAATATACTGGTCCAATGGCCAACATCCTTTTCAAGCTGAGATCAGTACCGGTACTCCAAAAATGCCAGTACCAGTACCCAGCTGGAAAATTACGATATTTTTTAGCCCGTCCAAGCAACAACTTAGGAGCATTTAGGACTTTTGTAACACCATTGTAAGGCGGTATAAATACCTTAAAACCTCATTTTAGTAAGGATCTATCTTTTAGCACTCTCTCTCTCTCTCTCTACCTCCCTCTTCTCTCCTCTTTCTAGTTCTCATTGTCTCTTCAAAAGAGCAAGGAATCCTAGGGTTTTGGAGCTTTTGCCTTCATTAAAGTTGTAAGTACTCATCTTATTAATCAAGATCTTGCTTTTATTTAAGTTTTCGTCCATGTTTCGATTTCTCTTTCCATTTTGCCTTGTGTTTACACCCACCATGGGTGAGTAGTGATCAAGGCTTGTGAATGGATGAAAACCCTAATTTTTGGTCTAAACCGAGAGATGTTAACTTCTTTGATTGTGTGAAGACAAGTCTCTTGGCACACAAAATGCTTGGAATCCTAGCTCTCTTTGTGTTCAATAAAATGCCTAATGAGTTTTCTTCCACTGACAAACCCTTCTTATGAGTTAAACTTGGTTTTAATAGCTTAATCCTCCAAGTGAGAGCAAACGGCTTTGACTCTCACTTGAGTTATAAATGAGAAGCGTTAAATGGCCCGAGTCAACGTTAGATTAATCCCCTAGATCTTGCGGCTTTTAATCTTTAGTGCAAACTACATTTGTAAGTAATTTAGGAGGTAGAAAGAGAAAATTCCACCCACAATTCAAACCCAAAGGTTGGCGGTCCTAACGCTAAAACCCAATGTGAAACGAACCTCCGGGCCTAGCTACACCGAGCTCCCTTTGGATTCGATTCCGAACTTCTGAGTATTATACAGCAATTGACCAATCCCTACGCTTGGGGCAACCACTTCTACAACACACTTTAGGCTAGCAAGCAGTAATCTTACAAGACTAAAACAGATACATACTGGCTATAGAGCACCGATATGGACATGAGACACGACAATGACGCGAAGTTTCAAAAGAGGACACAACACGTGGGGGACACTTAATAAGAAATATGTATTATTAAATTATTCGAATTAAAAAGGCTCTAATTTTACAATATGTACACTTATTAAGAAATATCTCCGCTTACAAAAAAAAGTTTTTCTTCTTTGGACAGCATAAAGGGACACTATCTTGTGCAATTAAAAACTAGGGGAAAGAAAGGAAAAAATAAGTATCAACTTTCAAGCCATTGGATTGGTGCATTTGGCAGCATTTTCCCGTAAATAATGAAAATAGCATACAAGAATGGATTTCATTCCAAGTCTTAACTGAAAAGAATACTCAACAAATAGTGACTATACAAACAAAATTAGGAGGAATAAATCCCCCTCTCTGTAGTCTAAGAGATCTAATGATAAGAGAGAGAGCACATCTACATCATTTTCTTTCTGGTGCTTCAGAAAATTAGAGCATCTACGCCATTCAACAAAGAAGTTCTATAAGTTAAAATAACAAATTGATCACTCCATTGATGCCAGCCGTTAAGAGTAACAAGAACGAAAAGACCATTTTATGCCATGGTATTTGCTGGAAACAATTTACTCATCAGAAGTTAAATATGAACAAGCATAGAATATCGGAATCATTATCGGTTATCCACTCCCCTAAATATCCATTGTAGTTAACTCTATTTTGGAGGTTACAGAAAATATAGATTAAGGAAATTTATACCACATACGTTACTCAATTCAAAATATCTGTTAATGAATCAGGCAAAAGAATATCTCCCGTTAAGAAAGAAAAAGAGAATTGCACTTCATATGTCCACATCTATGCAGTCAAAAGTAAACATAGGAGCCTCTTTTCAAACCTTTATGCCAACGGACTTTGCTAACCCAAGCATCATTAATAAATGGCATCACTGACCTAACGGTGAACAGATTCAGCAACCATTTTCCTCTGTGATTCGGTGATCGCAAGCTATGGGGGCTGGGATTGTTCTTTTTGTTTCTTTCAATGATGGAAGAAACCAACTTCACATACGTGTATATCTCGAGCATATTAGAAGATATCTCACCGATTGATGCCAAACTCTGTAACCCAACACTTCATATCATCAACATATAATACAGAGACATAAATATGTTTTAAGTTTATTGAGCCTGCATGGTACATATTATATACCTGAGAGCATTACATTGGCTAAACACTTCCTGATTGGAGATAGAGATCTACGCAAACTTGCCAATCTTTTCATCAGCAGTCTGCTTCCGATAAAGAGCTCATACAGCCTTCATGCATTGTTGAAGATCCTCACTAAATGCTGCAAGCATGTCTGCCTCGAACTCCCATTCCACATTGAGGCCTTTCCTTGTTCAAATTCTAGATAGAAGTTCACTAAAGTTCACTCCAAGTATAATATTGACCTGCTTATATGCTGGATTCTGAAAAGAATTGGATTCCAAAAATCAATGAATTTGTACTGTTTTACAAACTTAGCCATGGCTGATTTCTCCCATGCATTTGCCTTGGCTTCTAGACTTCTTCTTTTTGTTGAATTACCCCTTTGGCTTTTATCTCCACCATTGTGCGCCAATTGCACCTTGCAAATGATGCATGGCTTCCTCTCCTATCCTACTCCATCCTCTTTCTCATCGAATCCTCAAATGCTCACAAACATCATATTGATCAAGAAATGTTTTTGAAACGTTTCAATAGTCAATCCAAGGTAATTATGTTCATTGTCTAGATTGTGGGGAAAATGGTTGAATTTGAAATATAAATTGTACTTTTTCTCCCAATTTTATTTTGTTTATGCAAGCAACTGAAAGTTGGGAATGGTAGGAATTCCTATTTCTTTATGGATGAGACTCATAATGACACCTTATGAATGGAAAATTCTGACATCAATTCTTCATTCTTGTACTTTTTACACTTTTTTTCTCGCCAAACGCCCATTAGCAATCTAGCCTACTCCCAAGAGTCGGGCATGGCCCGCTTTGCTAAGCCGAGGCCGGCCGACCATTTTGGGCATTAGAAGCCTCCAAATCAAAGGCTCGACTTAGCAAAGACTCCAAAGCAAGAACTCTCGTATTTCTATAAACTTGTTTAATTGAAAAGATATTGTCCCCTTTGCTTTTTTCCTTGCCATTCCCCTACTTAAAGGAGCCTAGTATCACCATACCTACATAACGGAGCTATATACACATATATTTATGAGAACAAAGTCAATTTTACCAGCACCTTTTGCTTTCTTGCCAAAAAAGCGTCTAGCTTCAAGCTGCCTAAATAGGTCATCATTTTTGGTCTTCACCCTGCTCATAGATCTCCACTTCTTTTGGCATTCTGAGTTGGTTCTTCAATTGAATGGATTGCAAATGCACCTAGGCGTCGTCCGGGTCACAAACATAATAAAAGGGCAAAATAAGACTTACACACCCACATCAATCGAAGCCGCCTCTCTCCCCTCTGCACTCCGAAGCCCTCTGTCTCTCTCTCCTCTACAATCCAAAGCCCACTCTCTCTACTCTGTGATCCAAAGCCCACACACACCCAAGTAAGCTCTCTACTCTCTCTCTCTTCTGATCGATTGATCTCTCTCTTTCTCTCTTCTGCTCGATCTCTCTCCCTCTCTATTCTGATCTCTCTCCTGATTTCTCTCTCCTCTCTTCTGATCTCTCTCTCTCTCTCTCTCTGAAACGAGTATATAAAAGAAAAACTTTATTTTTAGAAACCCAGATGAAAATGTTTTGTTCGGACTTCTACTTAGTTTTAGTTTTAATTTTGTTTCTAATCATTATTCTACTTCCTTTTCCAATCATTATCCTATTTTTTCAATTATTACTTTCTTATCTCTCTCTATCTCTCTCCAATCATTATTCATATTTTCAATCATTACTCTATTTCTTTCTCCACCCACTACCAAAAGTAATATAGTATATTATATATATTCTCTTAGTTAGTGGGTGTATATAATATAGTATATTCTATATACTCTACAGTTTTGGTCCATCTCTTCCTCGAACAGTTTCTGCATTTGCCATCTCTATACTCTACAGTTTCTGCATTTTGTGAATTATATTTTATCTCCTTTGTTTGTATACTATAAATATTGTAGATGTCGAATAGAACCGATCCTGCTTGGAAGTATTCAAAGAGACATGAAGATAATAAGTTCAGGTTCACATGTAATTTTTGTAACAAAGTGGTTACTGGGAGTGTTTACTGAGTGAAGCTACACCTTATTTGAGGATACCCAAATGTGACTTCATGTCCTAATTGCCCAGAACCAGTTAAAGAGGAGATTAGGGCATTTATGTGTAGGAAAAAGGAAATAGAGTCGAGCATAACTCCTCTTCCAGATTTTGATGAAATGGGCAATGATGCGAACATTGATGAGGATAAGTTTTATGTACAATCGAAGCCCCCTCCTAAGAGGCCTGTTGGCACTGCTACCTCCGGCTCCAAGTTCCAATCCAAGAAGTCCAAGACCAAAGAGCCTATGGATGCCTACTTCACCCCTGACCCAAAGATCGAGGTAGAGAATAGAAGAAGTGGTAAACAACCTAAAGTTGACGATAATACGCCACAAAAGAAGTTATTGAAAGAGCGGGCTCATCAAGCTATTGTGAGGTGGATCTACGATGCTGGAATACCTCTCAATGCTGTTAATGTGGAGTCCTTTGAACCGATGATTGAGGCTATTGGGCAATATGGCCCTGGTTTGACACCATCGAGTTATTATGAAGTGCGTGTCCCTCTTCTTAAAAAAGAGGTGGACAATGTGAACAAACAAATGGAGGACCACAAAAAGGAGAGGGAGGAAAATGGATGCACTCTTATGTGTGATGTATGGACGGATTGAAAAAATAAGTCATTGATTAATTTTTTGGTTAATTGTCCTAAAGGTAGCATGTTTATTGAATCGGTTGATGCATCGCGTCATTCCACAACCGGGGAAAGAATGTATAGGTTGCTTGACGAATATGTGGAGCGAATTGGAGAAGCTAATGTGGTCCAAGTTGTCGCGGATAGTGCCCATAAAATAAGATGGCAGGTAACAATGAATTGCCATATGTTAGTTACTACTTACTACTCAAAGTCTCAAATGTATTATTTCTTACTTTATTACTTATTCTTAGAATCTTATTGTACTTGTTCTAACTTATGATAGGGAAGTTGTTAATGGCAAAAAGACCACATTTGTATTGGACTCCATGTGTTGCCCATTGCTTGGATTTAATGTTAGAAGACATTTTCAAGTTGCCATATTTGAAGAGGACATGGGAAAGGACGATCAAGGTACACAGTTACATTTTCAAGTTGCCATATTTGCATGTCCTCTTGTTAAAGTACTTCATTTGGTTGATGGTGAAGAAAACCCCACAATGGGATACATCTACGAGGCCATGGATAGGGCAAAAGAAACTATTATGACCACGTTTGGCGGAAATGAAGACAAGTATAAAAGTGTATTTGAAATCATTGATGCGAGGTGGGAAGTACAATTGCATCAACCTTTGCATGCAACAGGCTACTATTTGAACCCTGCATTTTTTTACAAAGACGGTGCAAGGATGAAAGTTGATAAAGAGGAATGGAAGGGTTTGGCGGATTGTATTGAAAGGTTGGTCCCAACTGAGAAGATATGAGGAGGAGGAGGGAATCTTCAAAAAGGATATGGCAGTTAGGCAAAGAGCTACAAGGTCACCAAGTGATCACAATTTCTTACTCTTTGTGCTTAAATACTACCCCTTTGGTCCTTATCTTTTGCGACAATATAACCAATTGGCAATGTGCAGTTGAGTGGTGGAAGTCATTTGGTCGTGAAACTCCTAAATTGCAAAAATTTGCTATCAAGATCCTTAGCCTTAATTGCAGTTCATCCAGATGCGAGAGAAATTGGAGTGTGTTCGAACATGTGAGTATTACATTAAGGGATTTCTAATCGTTTTGAAGGTGTAAATCATGTGATATAAACTTAAATCCCTTTTAACTTTGTTTTGCAGCTTGACACCAAAAAAAGAAATAAGCTAGATCAAAAGCGCCTCAACGACTTGGTGTTTGTTAAGTACAATAGAGTATTAAGGCGTCGATATATGAAACGAGGCAATTTGACCCGATTTCCTTGAAGAACATTGATGAGAGCAATGAATGGTTGATTGGGAAATTGAAGGATGAGCTTGTATTTGATGGTGAAGATTTGGATTGGAATGTTGTTGCGGAGGCTAGTGGAGTTGAACAACCTAGCAAAGTAACTAGGTCAACTCATAAACCAACAACTTCAAAGAAGCGTTCAAAAGCATCAAGTTTTTGTGTAGATGATTGGGAAGAAGAAGAATTTGATGACACTGTTTCAGATGAAGGAGAAGAGGAAGATGTGGATAGATATCAGTCAAATGATGATGAAGAAGATGAAGATATTGGTGATGAGTGATGAAAGGATGACCGATGACGTCTTGTTTGGAATGTGTGGAATTCTGGATTGTTAGTTTGTTTCATTTTATGAGCGTATTTTACTAGTATTTCGTATGTTGCGATGTTGGATTGTTGGTTATTATGCAATATGGTGATGTTTGCTTTGTTTTGATGGTAGGAGTGAATATTGGTCATTTATGTAGTTTATAGTACTTTTTTTTTAAACGCTTACCTCGCTTCAATGAGGCGCTCGCCTCGCCTCACTTCGACGAGGGCTTTGTCACCTTGCGTATTTAAATCACTGAGTTTGACATGATTTTGCACCAAAGTTTAAGCCTCAGCCGCCCAGCAACAACAAAAACAGTCAGCATAACAAAGGCACTACAACAGATGCAAAGAACAAAAGCACATGCAGCAGAAAAAGCAGCTAAATGGAAGTCCAACCACGAAGCAGTCCAAAAACATAAACGGCATCCCACCCGGCCAAGAAGAGATAAAGAGATACCTCAACTAGAGAAGCGTCACCTGGTGAAAACGCAGGAGAAAACACGGCAATCTGTGCAGTAGTAAACCCCTTACATTGATCAAATAAAAAAACGCGAGAAAGATTGCACTCGGTGGAGTTTGGACTCACCAAACATGCATCCTCTCCCACAGTACCCCCCACAGATGGTTGAGTATAAAAACCTAGAACAGAAAGAAAGAAATCATTATTTTAGAAAAGCAACGATTGACTTGTAGGAAGAGTTGACAACAAAATAACTATTTCTCATACAACCACATTAACATGATTATCTATATCGCATTCTTAATAACACACGAAATACGTCTTCTAGATGACCTCAGTAAGAATCATGAAACGTGATCAGATAATAAACACTTCTGCCCATAGAATCAATTGCACATACAGCCATACCTAAAGGCACGAATCAAACCTAAATCAACCAACCAATTTAGAAGTTTCTTCCAAATATTGTCCAGAAATCGAGAGAGGATCTCTTATCAGTAAGGATTTCAACAACCTTGAAATGCTACCTTGAACATTGCCTTCTATGCCTTCAATAGCTGACACATTTTTTTAAAAAAACTGAGCTCCAAAATTGAAAGAAACATTTCTCTTGACCAACAAGGTTATAAACAAATCCAAGTTGATTGAATACACATAAGCAAGAGGAGATGCATTAATTATGCTTGAAAATGAGAGATGTCAAATTGGTTGTTTTATCCTACTAACTAGGTACATCGCGACGTGCAAGGCATGTCCGTCATGCCCGTTGAATTGAACGGTGTTGAATATTTCCGAATGCATAGGTTGCATAAGTTTCATATACATAAGTATGACATATTTTTGATTACAAAAAGGCACAAAATAGAATACCGGACTTTCGTTAGGCTTAGATTATTGTACCTATCAACCGGCCCAAACTCGAAAACCAACCTGTTGTTTACAAATGATCGGTCTTATAGAATAAGAGGAGGAAAATTTGAGGATCCCATGTGGATCCATACAAAATTGGAGAGAGTGACTCCGATGAAATAGAGGGGACTACGATCATCCACTGGATGGGGTTTCTTTGGCAACTCTCTTCGATCCGCTAAAGATAACCAATGTCTCTTGTGTTTGTGCGATCGACAATGGAGAATGGTGGACTGAAATGTATGAGGTTCTGCCAGAAGTATGGGAACCTAGTATTGACGAGGTCGAGCCTGCAGACCCATGGAGTATTAAGGATGAAGAGGTGGATCATCTCACTCGAAGTGGGAGAGTGTATAAACTTGCTAATCTTAGTGGGGAAATTCCAGTCGCGGCCAAAATAATGGTAGAAGAAGGGAATGCATCCGAGAGAGAGCCTAAGGAAGATAGGGTTCTGAAGTAGTTGAAGAAAATTCAAGCCGACATCTCCATATGGAGATTGCTCACATCCTCTTATGAACACCGTCAATCTCTGTGCAAAGCCTTGGGGAAGACCACAGTCCCCAATGATACAACTCCTGAGGTCTTGGTGAGTTTCATAGCCTCAGGCCCTCATCCAAAGCCCCTGGACCAACCTTGGTTTTCATCGACAAAGATCTGCCTCTTGAAGGACCTGTTCACAACAAGCCTCTGTACATCTTGTTAAAGTGTCTCACCAAGTGGATTGCCTTGGTATTGGTGGATAATGGATCTGCTTTAAATGTATGTAAGCCCTCGTAGAACTATCAACAAGCTAGCGGTTGACGAGTCTGAAATACGGTCGTAGAATCAAGGGGCGGGTATTACAACCCTAAGAGAAATGTGGCTGGATACATCACGTTGCCCATAGAGGTGGAGAAAGTCAAAAGGAAAGTGAAGTTTCATGTCATGAACATACTGGTCACCTTCAACTTGTTACTAGGAAGGCCTTTGCTGCACAACACTGGGGCAGTTCCATCTATACCCTCCGTCAAAAGGTCAAGTTTGTAGCAGATGGGAAGATCATTACAGTCTTGGGCGACTCCTCCATCTGACCTCACTCTAATACCCATATGCTAGAAGTTGGCTCCAAAACCGAAAATGCCCTCCCTATCGTTTTTAGCCTTCAAGAAGCAGTCACAATACAAGCCCTAATGGCCGAACGAGACCTCTATGAGTATCCCTGCCATAAAAATAATGAGAAAGCAGAGGTACTTTTCTGGACTAGGTTTAGGCAAGAGATTGCAAGGCATACCTACATGATTGAGTTTTCACACAATCAGTATGCCTTCGGTCTTGGCTACACCCCCAGTGATTTAAATACGCGAGGCGACAAAGCCCTCGTCGAGGCGAGGCGAGCGCCTCATTGAAGCGAGGCGAGCGTTTTAAAAAAAAAGTAATATAAACTACATAAACGACCAATATTCACTTCTACCATCAAAACAAGAACAAACATCACCATATTGCATAATAACCAACGATCCAACATTCCAACATACGAAATACTAGTAAAAAACGCTCATACATGAGAACTTGAACTTATTATCTTCATGTCTCTTTGAATATTTCCAAGCAGGATCGGTTATATTCGACATCTACAATATCTATACAAACAAAGGAAGGAGATAAAACATATTTGATAATTCCTGAAATGCAGAAACTATAGCAGCCAGCACTAACAAAAGAAAAAAAAATACCCAAAAAAATAAAAAATCCAGTCGGCAAAAAAAAATACCCCAGCAGCCAGCACTAACAAAAGGAAAAAAAAAAAAAGAATAACCAAAAAAAAGAATCCAGTCGGCAAAAAAAAAAACCCAGCAGCACTAACAAAAGAAAAAAAAAAAGAATACCCAAAAAAAAAAAAACCCCAGCCGGCAAAAAAAAAAACAAAACAAAACAAAACCCAGTCGGGCCAGTCCAGTCAGCTCTGACCCAGAAGGGGGAGAGAAAGGGAGAGAAAGAGGGAGGGAGAGAGAGAGAGAGAGGAGGAGAAGGGTGCGTGTATATGTGTGTGTGTATATATATATATATACACACACACACACATACCTGTCGGCAGTCGGCAGGGAAAGAAGAAGAAGAAAAGGAGAAGAGAAGGGTGCGAGAGAGAGAGAATCGATCTCAGAGAGAGAGAGAGAGAGAAAGAGAGAGAGAGCTTACCTGATCGCAGAGGAGAGGCGAGAGCAGAAGAGGTTTGACTGTTTGTGTTGTGTAAAATTGTAAGTTATTTTGCCTTTATATGTTTTTTTTACCTGGACGACGCCTAGGCGTGCGTTTTAGGTCGCCTCGCGCCTAGTCGTGATTTCAGCGCCTAGGCGTTCACCTCTTTGATACTCGCCTCGCCTCGCCTCGCCTCAGTGAGGCGACCAAGACTCACCTCATCACTCGCCTCGCCTAGGCGCGATTTCTTAATCACAGTACACCCCCACAGTTGTCGAGGGTGGAAAGGGCCAAGACAAGAAGAGATAGGAAGTCCTTCAAAGAGAAGAAGTCAGAGCCAAAAACCCTCAATGGATGTTTGTTAGGGAAGGGGAGGATTTCCCATTTTGTGGATTCACAGAGAATGGAATGAAAATGACAGTGAAGAAGGGATATCTCCCCTAACCCGAGGATTGCATTAAGGCTGAAGTTGATCTGAGAATCTTGTTTGGCGAAGAAGAGGTTCAAAAATATCTTGAACCGTGAAAGATGACATGCAGCAGAAAGCTTAGCATATGTTCTCGGCCTTTTGGCTAATGTCAAGTGTAGTATCGAAGATTAAAAAAAAAAAAACGTGTAGCATCTATTCTTGGCCATTTGGCTAATGTCAAGTGTAGTATCGCCAATCAGAAAAAAGATCAAGTGTCGCATCAGTTCTCGGCCTTCTGGCTAATGTCAAAAATGTAGTATCGCCAATAAAAATCAAGAAGATCAAGTATAGCAAATGTTCTCGGCCTTTTGGCTAAGATAAAGTGTAGTATCACCGATAAAAAAAGGATCAAGTGTCGTATCTGTTCTCGGCCTTTTGGCTAATATCAAGCGTAGTATAAAAAAAGATAAATTGTCGTATCTGTTCTCGGCCTTTTGGCTAAGATCGAGTGTAGTATCGCTGATTTTGAAAAAAGATCAAGGGAAGTATTTGTTCTCGGCCTTTTGGCTAAGATCAAGTATAGTATCCCCGATCAAAACAAGTTCCTGTGTAGCATCTGTTCTCGGTCTTTCTGATATTGTAAAGTGTAGTATTGCTGATTAAAAAAAAATGTAGCATCTATTCTCAGCCTTTTGGCTAAAATCAAGTGTGGTATCGCTCATCAAAAAAAAAAAATCAAGTATAGCATCTGTTTTCAGCCTTTAATCTACAATCAATTGTTGTAGCATCAATAAAAAAAAAATTTCTGTAGCATCTGTTCTCGGCCTTTTCGCAACCCTTTGGTAAATTTCAAGTGTAGTGCCAAGCAAAAAGAAGATTAATGTATCTGTTCTCGGCCTTTTAGCAAATGCCAAGCCTAGTATTAAAAAAAAAAAAAAAAAGGACCAAATGTAGCATCTGTTCTCAGCCTTTCGGCAACGATCAAATGTAGCATCGCCGATCAAAAAAAAGATCAAGTGTAGCATTTGTTCTCGGCGTTTGGGCTACAATCTAAGATCAAATGTAGAAGGATCGCCGATCAAAAAAAAGATCAGTGTGTAGCATCAGTTCCCTGTCTTTTGGCTACAATCAATTGTAGTATCATCGATAAAATAAAATAAAAAAAGATCAAGTGTAGCATCAGTTGCCAGTCTTTTGGCTTAGATCAAGTGTGGTATCACCGATTGAAAAAAACAATTAAGGGTTGCATCTATTCTCGGCCTTTTTGGCTATGATTGAGTGTAGTATAACCGATCATTAAAAAAAAAAATGTCGTATCTGTTTTCAGCCTTTTAGCTAAGATTAAGTGTAGTATCACAGATAGGGAAAAAAAGATGAAGTGCAGAAAAAAAAAAAAAAAAAAGATGCAACTAGTGAGAAAACAAAGAGGAAATAAGCTACACCACTTTCACATAAATTATGTACACGAGATAAAAGAGGTGTGGAGCTTACACGATCGGAAGAGGTTCGCCCTTGAAGCCATTGAAAGGAGCTGTTAATACTCAAGTGTGTGAAGTGTGAACCAATAGCAATGCCTGAAGTCATCAATAATCAAGAGTTTCAGCTTGCAAAAGATTGAGACGGTGAGGATGGAGCATGGGAGCTATTGGCAAGTAGCAACTGTTAAGGACCTTCAAATATGGTGAATTCCTGGTCAATCTAACATAACCACCCCTCTTATTTTGCTTTTTCTATAGCAGACAGATGTCCTGTGGAAAAATAAACCCGTGATTAGAAGCTGGAACAAAGTACAACCATGAAAATGGAAAATGAATTCAAAGACAAAACAACTAATTCACCCTGTTATCCCAGTTATCTGATTCAATAGAAATTTTAAAAAGCTGAGTTATAGTATCATACACAAATCCCTTTAAAAATCACACGATTAAGTGACTTCCTGCATGTCTCCCATATTCAATTGCCACATTCAAATTCCATGTCACCAACAGTGTAAAACCATTCTGAACGTACAACATACACACAAACCCCAAAGAGCAGTATGAAATAAGAATACTAAAGTTATCAGTTTCTAAATGATACTCCACATAAACCATGAAGCATCACCAAGGAGACAAACATGATATCTATAACACCATAAATCTTCAAAGTGGGAATGGACAATTTGAGCATATCAAAACATAATAATAGAATAAACTTCAATAGAGGAAAAGCTGGGACAATTATACCTGTTTACATCAGTTAGATGCCATCTAGAGGGAACTCAGATACTACATAAATGCGCTGCTCCGTCAACTTTCTGAAGGAGCTGATTGCTCCAAAATTCTTCTTCTATACCAATTAATCTGCTTTCACTACTCTTAAGTAATCGTCAATATAAAGCACCCTGACCACAT
Organism: Rhododendron mucronatum var. ripense; assembly: GCA_019656295.1. NCBI lineage: Eukaryota > Viridiplantae > Streptophyta > Magnoliopsida > Ericales > Ericaceae > Rhododendron > Rhododendron mucronatum. The sequence continues at coordinate 2,611,102 of BPLT01000038.1, read as the reverse complement.
ATAACAAAAGCACATAAATTGACATTTGATAGTGTAGAGAGCATTCAACGTATATTCTGCTATATGAGTGAATCATCCAAATAACTTCATTTCCAATAAGGTACACTCGTAAGAAAATGTGCACACACTATAGTCCTCCAGTAATCCAAACCTAGAATAAGAACACCTTTACAATTTCAATTCTAGTGAACCAAACATATGGCATCAAATTTGTATAACCACCTCTCTTGAGTAATCTGACAGTCCCATAAGTAGTGACTTGCCTATTGTTTTTAAGTATAAAGATGCATCAATCCTAAAAAAGAAATAGAGCACCATTTCGAAGTATTAAAATCTGAGTTGTGAGAATGATTTCGAGTTGCTAAAAGCATGAAAATGAGGTTTAGAGAGAGTGATAATGATTTCGATGCCTACATCGATGAAATCGTCTCCATTGCAGCCATCAGAATCGCAAATAGATTGATGTATCCAAAGTTAGGGCTTCTGTCTAGGTGATTGAGATCCCCAAATAAACATACCACATTGTTTAATATTCAAGTCGAAAGACAATCTCGATCGGACATGCAAGACAAATCGATCGAACACGGGAGCAAGACGAATCGATTGATGTTGGGATCTGAGGGCACCGTTCTTAGGAGAAAGAGAGAGGGAGAGAGAGAGAGAGAGAGGCGAATAGATGAGATTGGTGAGTCAGTGTCACCGTCAAAGTTAAGTTAATGACAAGTGATAAGCTAGTTCGACAAAAAACACATCAAAAACCCAACAAGCCTTTCAACTAAAAATAACCTTTTGATATCTATTATGCCTGCCCTCTCTTATGCCATTTGGCTTTGATTTGAGGGCATGGTTTCGCAGCTATAGATTAGGGGGGCCACTGTTTCAGTGATATTCTGAGAGCAGCCACTTTATGCATATTGCCAAAGGTTAGGTCTGTCTCCAATCTTCCCCTGCCCACATCCCTAATGATTGGGGACTACATGAGTTCTTCTGTTGTTGTGATATCTATTATTTTTAGTTGAAAAGCTTGTTGGGTTTTTGATGTGTTTTTTGTCGAACTAGCTTATCACTTGTCATTACAATTGACTTTTTTCTTATTTCTAATTAGTAAGAAAATTTAAACTTATGAATGGCTCAACCTTTCCAAAATTCTGAAATCGCCACTGCTCACGCATGTGCATCATGGATTAAGGAAAATTATTCAATACTCCCGGGTTTCAGTACATACCTCGTTTGGCTTGAATGACGTGTGGTGACAAGATGTGGATTGCGACTAACTATAATGAGGACGACAGATCCACTCACGATTTACCATTTGGTAAGCAGCTTCTTTCTATTGGTCCAAATCCAATTTGTGAGATAGACGTGGCATATCTTACATGGTGCTCCCGGCCAATAGTTTATTGCTACCCACACTAAGTGGGTCAAACCTTGTCCCCAACCACTCAACAAGGGAGGATGACTGTGTCACCAATAAAATTTCCCGCTACATGATTGGTTGGGAGCACCACGTGGACATGCCCCATCGCAGTCCGGGACTATTGAATAATTACTCATGGATTAAAGGGTGCATGGATGCACCACGGCACTTCCAACTTGCTACTCGTGCTCATGTTCTTTAAGTTTAGATCTGCACTAATGCGATTCACGAACATGGCCCCGCCTTAATTGGAAACTATCCTTCAACTGACAGTCTGGCACTCCTTAATTGGATATTTTTCTTCAGTGTTTTGAGCCAAGTCCCTTTCGCTTTTACATGTTCCTCTCTCTTTTTTCTCACAACTATGTACTGTAAATGTTTCCCGCATAATAGTCAATTGTAACCACCATTTTATTTTATCCCTAAAAGATATTTTAACATTGTAAAAAGAATTAAAATAAGAAACTGATATTTAGTTGAAGTTTGAACTGGTCAAGGCTTAGACAACAGTAATTTGCATTCGAAATTTGCATCCGAGACATGAAGGAGGTTTAGAGAGGACCATTTGCACTCACAAGGGCAAAACTATGGTCCAGATTGGGTCATCTACATCTCCTCTTTCTTCTCCTTTTGGGTCCAGAAGGTTGATGTCTCTATTCATAAATGGGCTGGTCCGAAGAGCTTACGTTCTAGGATTTGGCCCAAACCAAAGATTCATATTCCCCACTCTTCTGAATTTGGACTACTGCTTTGAACTTAAGCCACCCAGCCCAAAGTCCAGACTTAAAATTCCAAGTCCATCATATTTCTATTTAAACCCCCCTCAAGTATGACTAGCCAGTTTGAGTTCAAATATTATTACATTAAGGGGGAAACTCGGAAACAAGCATAGTTGAAGGGGGTTAATGCAATTTATCCTAAATATTTTGCTGTGTCAATTGTTGTTGCCGGTTATTTGTTGATTTTCTGGTTTTGGGCAAGCACTCTTATGCCAAGGTAGTGTCGGGTGGTTTGTTGTTTGGTTGTCACCGTATGCCCCAGTGAACATCAGTTTAGTTTAATAAATTTGATTTACCAAAAAAAATGGGCGAGATGGTTCTATACCATATTTTATTCACTCCAAGCCAATGACTCCCTAAATGGCTAACACAAAATGCTATTAAAATCCCATGAAGGACGATTAGAGACCAACCAAAAGGTTGGGCGAGATGGTGCCTAACACCTCGTCTCGTAACTTAGCTCCCGAGTCCTTTTTAACGAATGTTTGGTCACATAGTCCGTGCCTCACGTCTTGTGCTTAAACGGCAATTTCTGGGGTTATCCTCAAACCCAAGTGGCGACTCCACGCATTTTAATTCGCTGAAAGCATCCACCTAGGATCCAGGCGATGACCTCTGAAGAAGAGCTGCCCCTGAAAAAGGGATGATCTAATTTGCTGAAAGCATTCGCTCGGAATTCAAGCGTCCACCTAGGATCCAGTGGTGTTGAATAGCTTGATATACGTTGTTGGGCCCATTTCTCAACGCTTAGGCTTTTGGGATAATTCGTAACTTAACATGGTACCAAAGTTAGGTACCATATATGGTTAGGGTGCATGTCTCTAACCTGCACGCAACAGGTGCTGCTGAGTGAGCACATTGCGCGCGATGGAGGGTAGGAAGCAAAAATCCACATCGCCTAGGTACCAAACTAATATGAAAGTACAAAAGTGTGAGGGCACCCTCACTTCATGAGCTAGTTTCATGAGCTAGTTTTTGGGGTTGAGTTCTACCCCAAACCATTGTATACATATATGCGGGCTATTCTTGCCCATAACCTTTGGTTTGGAAACTATACGATCATCTTTGACAGCATATACAGACTCTTAAGCTTTGTAGACCATAGAAATATGCAGAGAAGAGTTTATGTGATCCCATAGGTCTATAACAAGCACGATGGAGAAATCTAAGATAAATAGACTGACATCACAAAGTAATACATGAATCTTGTCAAGAACAAGTTACTCGTAAGCCAAGAGGAGACAGTGTCATATAATAGTGTACGAGGGGTTTAATATAAAAATTGGGGTGTATACAAAAATGCTCTAGGAGATGATAAATTAATCCATAAGCATGGAACAGCAGCAGATATATTTAATTTCACCAACTGGACCTATATTTCAACTAACCAACAAATACACAGTTAACCGTAAAACATGGGTTTGTAGGCTGTGTGCTCTAAATTTAAATCTTCCAATAGAGGTCTATTTGTATTTAGTACCTTTTCAAACTCTTTACTACCCAAAGAAGATAGAACTGCGTAGAAAGAACTGAAACTTCAGAGAAGAGAACTACGTATTGTATTCCTTAAAAGATAAAGATTACAAGAATAATAAAGAGGTTATATAGGCTAACCCTAATAACGTTAGACAAACCTAATATAACAAACGGACTAAACTACCCTTAAATAATAACAAATAACAAGAGACACTAAAACCCTAGATTAACACCCCCCCTCAAACTCAGGAGGTGAGCGCAGAGAGCAGCATGAGTTTGCCAAGAAGAAAACGGAAACGAGTAGCAGTGTGAGTTTTCGTGAAAAAATCAGCCAACTGCAGCGAGGATGGAACAAAAGGCAAGTCAATCGTGCCTGACTGTAGATGTTGGCGCACAAAATGACAATCAATCTCGATATGCTTAGTACGCTCATGGAAGACGGAATTGTGGGCAATTTGGATGGCACTCTTATTGTCACAATAAAGAGGTGTGGGAGATACAAGAGAGACACCCATATCAGATAGAAGCCATCGTAGCCAAACTATTTCAGCTGTAGCCGAAGCCATAGCACGATATTCAGCTTCAGCAGTAGAGCGAGCAATAACCGATTGTTTCTTGCTTTTCCAGGAGAGAAGAGAATCCCCGAGAAAAACACAAAAACCTGAGGTAGACTTCCGATCAGAAACATCACCAGCCCAATCAGCATCAGCATAGGCCCGAAGAGTCAAACTGGAAGTGGAAGAGATCAACAAACACTGAAAGGTAGTGCAACGAACATAGCGCAAAATACGTAGGAGGGCAGCCCAATGAGTAGACCGAGGAGCAGAAACAAATTGGCTGACAATATGAACCGCATAAGCGATGTCCGGGCGAGTCACTGTTAGATAGACCAAACAACCAACCAATTCACGATACTGGGTAGGATCATCTAAAGGAACACCATCAGAAGGATGGAACTTGGTATGCAATTCAAGAGGAGTATCAATAATCTTGTCATCAGTGAGATGAGCTCGATGAAGAATATCAGAGACATATTTAGTTTGCGATAACAAGTAACCTTTGGGGGATGAAGCCACCTCAATACCAAGAAAATAGCGAAGCAGACCCAAATCCTTCATTTCAAACTCGCGAAATAGATGAGATTTAACCTCAGTAATAGCTGCAAAATCAGAGCCCGTAATAATCATGTCATCCACATACAATAAAAGAAGAACGATCCCTGCAGAGGTCTGACGAATAAAGAGAGCTGAGTCATGCTGACTAGGGCGGAACCCAATCTGCAGTGCAACAGAATGAAACCGCTCATACCAAGCACGAGGAGACTGCTTAAGGCCATAAAGAGCACGGCGGAGACGACATACAAGATCAGGAGAGTGAGAAAAGCCCGGAGGGGGCCGCATATACACTTCTTCAGATAGACACCCATTGAGAAAAGCGTTCTTGACATCCAACTGAAAAAGAGACCATTGGTGCACCGCAGCAACAGATATCAATGTGCGGACTGTGGTCATTTTTGCAACAGGAGCAAAGGTCTCCTCATAATCAATCCCATATTCTTGAGCGAAGCCTTTTGCAACAAGCCGAGCTTTATACCGCTCTAAAGAACCATCAGAATGAGTTTTGACTTTATAAACCCACTTACAACCAATGATATTCTTACCATCTGGTAAAGGTACCAAATCCCAAGTTTGAGTCTTGGCAAGAGCAGTGAGTTCATCATTCATAGCATTGACCCAATTGGGATCATTACAAGCTTCTTTATATGACCTGGGTTCAACATAAGTATGGATACGAGAGAGAAAAGAGCAGTAGGTAGAAGAGAAACAGGTATGAGTAAAGCCAAGTCTTACCGGTGGGCGACGTTCACGAGTAGGATACCGAGGTTCAGGACCAGGGTCCAAGGAGGCAGCGGGAGGATCAATAGAGCTGGGAGGAGGAGCCGGAGAGACTGCATTGTGTCGATTCCGAGAGTATGCATACGGAAAGGGTGGAATGAGAGTAGACCGAGAGGGAGCAGAAGACGCCACAGGAAGATCAGACACTTTGACAGTAGAAATGTACTCTTCAGAAGGGACCTCAGAAGGAAATGGGTCAATATGAACCAAGTCTGCCTTAGTGACAGGAGCAATTTTGGGAGGAAGGGAAAAATAGGGCAGACGCTCAAGAAAAGTAACATGCCTCGACACATACAGCTTCTTTGTCACAGGGTCATAACAGCGATAGCCTTTCTGATTGATACCATATCCCAAGAAAACACAGAGGACACATCGAGCACTAAGTTTAGTGCGGTCCTTCTTAGGAAGAAGGACAAAACAAGTAGAACCAAACACACGAAGGAGGGAGTAGTTGGGAACTTGACCATAGAGACGCTCATAAGGGCAAGCACCAGCGAGAAGAGGGGTAGGCATCCGATTCAATAGATAAGCTGCAGTAAGAACAGCTTCGCCCCAGAATATAGCGGGAACAGAAGAAGATAGAAGAAGAGACCTAGCAGTGTTAAGGAGATGGCGATGTTTTCTTTCAGCACGACCATTTTGGGAAGGTGTATCAGTACACGAGGATTGATGAATTGTTCCATGAGTTGCTAAAAAATCTGTAAATTCTGTAAGAGAGTATTCCCCACCCAAGTCAGAACGAAGAATTTTAATCGTGGCTGAAAACTGAGTTTGAATCATCGTATGAAATGAGCGATAAACTTTATAAAAATCAGATTTATGTGTAAGCAAATAGACCCATGTATATCGACTGTAATCATCAACAAAGGAGACATAATAAACAGAACCACCCTTGGTTGCAATCGGGGAAGGCCCCCACAAATCTGTGTGAACAACTTGGAAAGGTGAAGTGGAAAAAGAAGGACTTTTATTAAACGGTAAAGCAGACATCTTTGCTAACTTACAACCACTGCACTCAGAAATATCACTAATCGAAATGTTACCCAAAAAACCAGACTGAACAAGAAGTTTCAAACGCTCACTAGACAAATGACCTAATCTAGAATGCCAAAGATAAAAAGGAGAGGATTTTTCATCCAAACGAAAAGACGACAATGCAGTGGAAGTAGATTCCATAGGAACATGCAAGCTCTCCAGCACATATAGATCACCAACCCTACGGCCGGTCCCAATCTGCTTCTTGGACACCCGGTCCTGCACAACACAACCAGAGGAAGAGAACAGGACATCAAAACCAGAGTCGGACAACTGACTTATCGAAACAAGGCTTAAAGACAAATGGGGCACATAGAAGACATTAGGAAGTGATAATAAAGAAGAAGCAGTAGGAAGGATAGATCCAGCAAGCACAACATGCATATGAGATCCATTTGCAGTAGCAATACTAATGGGAGGGACAGGGGAGATAGAATTACAAAGTAACGACAAATCAGGAGTCATATGATTGGAGCAACCAGAATCAAAAATCCATGTGGTGGGTAAGATACCTGTGGTATAAGCACTGTGCAAACCTGGCAAGGTAGCGGTCATAGCAGAAGCCTGTGAATGATTCCCTTGGGTAGCTATAAATGCCTGAAACTGCTGCCACTGATCAAATAAGGGAGAAGATGGGACTCCGCTAGCGGTAGGAGTTGCAAAGGCTGTTGGAGGTCGAGGAGCCTGGGATGGTGGCCGAGAAAATGATGGTGCAGTCGAATTACGTCCTTTTGGCTGCGAAAGCTTAGGACATGCATGCTTCCAATGTCCCTTTTGACGGCAAAAACTACACTCATCCATGGCAACCCGAGGCTTGGGCTTGCCAGTAACCTGTATCAAATGTGAAGCTGGAGTGGGTAGAAGGGGTGCTAAGTGCTGAATAGGAGCTGCTGGAGTGACAAACACAGACTGAGTAGGAGGAGCAATGGAGGATACTTTGAACCTAGTTTCCTCTGCAATAAGTTCACGAACTGCACCATCCACTGTAGGTAAGGGAGACCGATGTAAGATAGCTCCTCGGAGGGGTTCAAATTCACCTCGAAGAACCATCAGAAACTGAACAAGACGGTTTTTCTCACGATACTGCAAATAGCTATCAAGTAATTGCAAGTCTGAGGGTTCCATAACAGCCAACTGATCCCAATAATTTGTCATCTCATTATAGAATTCCTGAATCGATTTATCCTTTTGAGTAGCACTGCGAATAGACATCTCAAGCTCATATTGTTTAGCAAAGTTTGATTCAAGATACATAGATTTCAAATAATCCCACACTTTCTTTGATGTGTCATATTTCGAGAAATTCATTCCAATACTAGGTTCAACAGAGTTGTGAATCCAAGTAAGTATCTGTGCATTTTCAATCTTCCATTTTTCAATAGCAGTGGCTGACCCTTCGGACTTACTATCTAGAACAGGACATGGTACTGAACCATCTACATGTCCCCATACTCCCTTACCCACAATAAAATTCTTCATAACATATGCCCAGTAAGAATAGTTATTACCAGTTAAACGCACACTGATAGCTTGAGTTTTATCGTCAACCATGATGATAAACAGATAAGAAAATTCAGTACTGTACTGAAGAGATAACTGCAGTAACCTGAATCCGGTTGAAAACTGATCTGAAGAGAGAGAGAAAGCGAGAGACCCCAACCAGTAAGAGAAGCACCCAAAGTTATCACTGTACAACTGATCGAGGTATTTTCAGGAACAACCCAGTGTTGCCGATGACTGGAACAAGGTCTGCGATGGTCAGAAGGTGATCAGAGGTGGTCGCTGGTGCTCGTTAGATTGAGTGTGGCGTACAAGAGAGAGAGAGAGAGAGAGAGAGAGAGAGAGAGAGAGAGAGAGTCGTATTAGAGAGAGAGAGTCGTATTAGAGAGAGAGGGGGATTTTGCTGTCGTATGAGAGAAAGGGAGAGATGCTACTGTGCAACACCGGCAACGGCAGCCGGTGGGTCTAAGAAGACCTGCTCTGATACCATGAAACTTCAGAGAAGAGAACTACGTATTGTATTCCTTAAAAGATAAAGATTACAAGAATAATAAAGAGGTTATATAGGCTAACCCTAATAACGTTAGACAAACCTAATATAACAAACGGACTAAACTACCCTTAAATAATAACAAATAACAAGAGACACTAAAACCCTAGATTAACAAGAACACCATGAGAACATTAAACAATGAACTTGTAGGTTAGTAGAGAAAGGCAATTTACCAGCTTTTATACTCATTTGAGAAAGAAAGTCTTTGAAATAGCAAGAATTCGCAAACTTATGTAGCAACCCCTCCTTCAAAGGAATAAGCCTTTTCTAAAACACCAATGGATTTATTTCTTGTCTATGAAAGATTGGAAAAAATCCATATGACTGTAAGATTACTTGAACTTTTCCTAGATCAAACCAAACTTTTTGCATTATAAGAGACTAGCATGCCAATTATACTAAAAAAAACTCACAATCATACTCAAACTTTCGAGGAAAATTTAAACTTTGAGTGGAGACCTCTAACTCTACCTATGGCTCAGAGGTAAGGAAGTTATTGCAATGAATCATATACCTTCCCATCATAGTCATCACACAATGATTTTCACCTTTTCAGGTATACTATCATTCAAAGCAATGTCCTCAGGATCTTTAGCTACCTGCATCCAAGATGAACCAAGGCCCAAATCATTGCACTTCAAAAAACAATGTTTATAGAATGCGAGAGTCCAAGTCAATCATTTTGGTTTTGGAAATCAATAAGCAAGTCCATGGGATTTACGCAAGTCAAAAGGACTTACCAAACAGTAAATTTCAGTATCCTTTATCTGCTTCTCCAAATTGCTGAATGCACCGTTCTCTTTATTTGGGTCACCCTTATTCCTCAGTTCATCTTTTTCAAAATGTATCATCAAACATAGAATGTTTGGATTCATTACAGTAAGATTTACTGGTGTCCAAACTCCAATTGCAGATGTATCAATTCATGGTCTTCCTTTGAGCCCCTCCATCTCACCAAAGTACTTTATGTCTGAGACACAGCCGCCCAACACCCTAGAATTATAGAACAATATTGTTTAATACATGGACAAAAAAGATTCAAACATTTTGCCAACTTCACAATTTCCACAAAACAGTAAACACAAATCCAAAATCGTAAAACTCAAAGACAACATAACTACCTAAGCAGCCGTGTAAGAGTTCATGGTGTCCTTGGCAGTGTCGTTACACCCATCACTAACCTTGAACTCAGCAATATACCTATGATATCCCCCTTCATCTTGAAGTACGAAATGATGGAAGCCGAGCTTGTGCTCTGGTTTTTCAAGGAACCACATGCTTTGTGCCAACACTGTAGCAAACTCTACTTGTATTCTCCCAACAAGTTGCTACAATTCTTTCCTAGAGATCAACTTCTATAGCCAAGGAGAAGATAATGCACAGCAAGCAAGGCTTTAGAACTGACCATTTCTTTAAAAGAGTCATTAAAGCATTTCCACCCGTTGCTCAAATTTGAGTAAAAATATGAGTTAAAGCTTCAGTTGGTATTGCGTGCTCCAATGGGCAAACTCAAATCTAAGCACAAAATTTGAGTAAAAACTTCATTATGGCAAAGTTAAAAATATAAGGTTTTCAAATTAGCCTTTAAAATTTGAGTAAGGGTTTGAGTCTAACCTAATTTGAGTTCAAATTTTGAGTTTGAGTAAGGAGTGACGAGCTTTTAAGGATTTTCACTCAAATTTTGAGTCTGAGTCGAGGTTTGAGTAAGGAGTGAAGACGCTCTAAGAGAAAATCTTAAAGTGATTGCAAACTGCCACAGGAAGCACCTGTAATAAGGACATAATAAGGAGACAATGTAAGACGAACTTTCTCCGATCAAAAGTTTCTCAATAAGGACACCATATGCAGGCAGAACTCAAGAAACTGTACATAATGCATACAAAATGGGTTCATCTCTTGCATACTACACCACAAACAAGAGGCAGCGGCCGAAAAGGCCATCATAGAAAATAGCATATCTTTGATTAGATATTGCAAAAACCAACAATGACAGAATTTTAGTGGGAAAAAAAAGTGTACTCATGAAGTCATTTTTCAGAAGAGATCGAATGGTACTCTTCAAAAGCACATTCCTCTAGATAGCATACATTCCTCTAAAAGCATAAACGTACACATACATAAAATATATATAGGCATGTATGTATATATATACTAGTGTAATGCCCGTGCTTCGCACGTTTCCGCGTGCTCACTGAATGAATTGGCATCGGGAAGTATTTTTGGTTTTCGTAGTGATATAGTAGAGAAATAGCAAGAGGTCATTGAAGCACAAATCAATCAGTTTCAATTCTTGAAATATAAGACATTTATTGGTGTAATTAGTAGTTAAGAAGTTAATATACGTATAGTGTTTGGCCTAATAATGTTGGTATTTGTTTTTGGTAATGTATTTGTTCTTCTAGTGATGATAAGTAGAAAATGTACAATATGAAAATGGAGTATGGTACATAATGATATAGCACATGAAATATTCCTCACAATAAGTTCAGAGCTGAGATACAAACGGTTAGATACTACATCATTAAATAAGCATTGGGCAATGACACTTGGATATCATCTAATCATAATCATAATCACCTTGTAACTTTTCAATGAGCATAAAATTTCATCAAAAATCTTCAGTTATGGGTTAAAATGTGTGCTACAATTGGATCCTCAGAGTGAAAGTTGATTATGCCCTTGTACCAACAAAATGACGAACAACTATTCCGGTCAAAAAACACTGGAGGCTGAGAAAAGGAAACTTTAAGATCATCTTTCTAGTTCATCACGCCCATTATACCATTCATTAATTCACCAATTTTCTCATTATAACTTGACTCCAGATTCACGGTATCTTTAAGTTCCATAAATTCTGCGTATATGATCATAAGATTAGCGATAAGTTCACACACCATATAGACTTAAATACCTTAGTGCTAAGTTGGTAAGAAACACAAGCATGTGATTTTCAATAGATGAAGAAGAGAATTAAATCATCTTATTAGCTGATCCAGCAGAAGAAGAAGAAGGAAAAAGTAAAACAAAACCTAAATCATTTACATCGGTAGAGTTTGGCTTCAAGTTCTCGTTGGATTCCTCCGCTTCGACAAAGTTGGTTGATATTATCCAAACCCAAGTCACAGATTTCCTCCATTACAACGATTTCTCCCTTTGTCCTCAATGGATTTATCCTCTTCAAAGAAGCCTCAATCTCAATTGATTTATCCTCGTGAACAAAAGCACGCAATGAAAATCTGTTCTTAATTTGGGTTCATCAGAAACTACCACCGAGTAATCCGTTACGTAATTAATCTTCTTCTCCGACTATTCCCCAAGGGTTTTTTCTCTTGCAATGCATGGGATAATTTTCCCAATAGGAAGATACCAAATCAATTACACTTCCATAAATTGTGGCTTTTTAATGTTAACTGTGGTTAAACTTGGTAGGGTCTACAAGTTAGAAACAACCAATAGGAGTGAGGGTAACGTTCACACTCGTTTGGTGAGGGTGAACAAAACAATTGAAATATATGCGTACCAACATAACTTCTATCGTTCACCCTCATTCAAGACCATTCACATGTTCCTGCTTGTAGTGATCTACTCAAATCTAGAGAATCATGTTCTAACAGAACGATGAAGTGCCAGCAACTGCATTCGCAAATATATTAGTGTGCCAAACATAACTTGTAATGATCTGCCTATATGTTTGGACGGCCACGCTGAAGACGCTAGTATTAAATCCTAATTCCCTTTGTTAACCAATGATCTTAGCAAACATCAAAATAGTTTGACATGTACATATGCATGAAACCAAAATGTGCAACGAAAGGGAATCAACAACAGTGTCTGATGGTACCATCAACTCCAGAATCTGTATGTTTTTAGTGGATCTTGAAACAAATGCATATTCTAGTCCACTGAAAAAGGAGTCGTGTGGAAAGGCCGAAAGGGGCTGATTTTAAGTGGAAGTAGGTCAAAGAACAACATATTTACAATAAAGCTAAAACTAACAAACTAAAAGATTATTGGACAAAAATTGAATTTTCCGCCTTAAAAATCAGGACATGTACTTAACCCAAAAAAAAAATCAGGAGAAGCCATCACATTAATTTTCAACAAATATCAAGAATAGGCTAACAGACCAAGCATCTGTTTTAGACAGCTTTCTCAATTTCCATAAAGAAAGTTAGCAATTTTTAAGCTTAAGGAACCCAAATATTCATAGTTTTGGAACAGGAGTTTGATAGATACAAATGCAAGTTAATTCAATTTTAGTATTGAAACAAACAGGTTCTTCCAAAATCCAATGTATTTAACGTGTCTTTAAGTGATGGAAATGTCCCTATTGAGTGTTCGAAGGACCTAAATATATAAATTCTTAAAAGAGATTTTGGCGATGTGTCTGACATGAAATGTCTAGCAAGTGTCAGCATCTGTCGAACATTGCACCTACTTGGAAGTTTTTGCGCTTCTTAGCAGTACTTATGTCAAAGAGCCTCTAAGCATGTTTAATCTTGTGTAAGTGAGCATATAAACCCACAAGAACTACAAATTCAGGTCCCTTGTAATGATTTTCTGCCAAAATAGTTGAAAAAGGTCTAGCATTGCAGAAAATGAGTACCATTGAATTTCGGGACAATATGATGGAACCATATCATTTCAATTCCTTTTTTGTCATCAGTTGAATGAAGTCAAGATACCAGTGGGTGATGAGAAACCTATAAGCACAATACACAGAAGTTCAAACATTTTAGGAAAATCAGGGATGAGAAAGAAGTGGGATAAAAAAGAGATAATCTCCCTTATCTACCTCTACCTCTAAGTTCCATCATAAACTGACTGCCCATAAACCTGTCAACATGAATAAACTGACTGCCCATAAACCTGAAGCATTGTCTTGGGAATGTCGAAGATTGACGGCACCTGAACTTGTAGGGGATAGCGAAAGAGCAAAATCAATCTGACCATCAGCATGGCTCAAACCAAAGCTATTGCAAGCAATCTACTATTGATATACAGTAAGCGTATGCTGATGTGTGTGTGTGTGTGTCTCCTGATGGTCCCAACTTTGTATACTTTTCTGGAGCTTAGAGGTAGATAAGGGAGAGTATATCTCAACCTCCATACTCTAGAGTCTAAAGCTTCAATCATTTTACCCTTCTCTATTTCTTTTCCCAAGGAGAGGCATACTTATCCTATTGCGTAATGTGTGTATTTCCTTCACAAACGCCATTGCATGTCTCTTGTTTATCAGCCATGCTGATGGTATAGAGAAAAACATGAATGAATTATTTATACTCTGCATGAAGCTCTTCATGTTTTGTGTAAGTGAAAACTGGACAAAACAAAAAGATTATTTGTGGAGCACACAAAAAAGGTTCAGTTGTCAAATAACGACTCCTAGAGTACTAAAGCCTGTGTCAGACTCCAGGGACACATACATAAGCACAAACAAACCCAGAGAAAAGATTTTATGAACTTCGGCAATCGCCTATGTCTATGGGCAGCAGTTTTACCATTTGAGGAGATTAGAAATCACTCAAACCCACACATCCCATACAAGACACAATTCCTCACTCTCTTTTTCTCAGTTATCCCATCCAACTGCATTGAGTACATCTTTTAATGACACAGGATTGAAGCTGTATTTGAGATAAACCTCCGGAGAAGATTTCCAGCCATCAAACATGTTATACATGTGCTGAAACCGTAAATCTTCAACGGCCTGAGGCATCTTAGCTAAAGACTTATAGCCCAATAAACAAGTATGAATTTTATTATATGCTGGCTCAACTTTGGCCAATTATTAGTAGTTTTTTTCAAGTCAGGATTTACATTGTTGGCCATAATGCGACTTAGTCCGGGCAGTATGGGCTAAAGTGTGAGGCGTGATTAATTTAGCCTTGTGGCTACATTCTCCATGCAGTCAATTGGAAAACAATCTTTTCTTTATTAATAAATAGTACGATGATCAGCTGACTAATACCTGGTCAAGTCACAATGTACATCATCAGGTAAAGACCAAAATGCCCTAAAATTATAAGCAGTCGTTTGAATGCAAATTTAACATGTGAGTTCCACATGAGTGCTTAGCGCAGTGTGGCGGGCAAGTGAGAGTAAGAGGATGGGGCAGGCTAATGGGAAGGGGGAAGGGTGGGGCTTGAAGGGGAGCCAACAGAGGATCCCTAAATCAAGGTTAGGAGGTGTCAAGGACACACGTATTGGGCTTAATAACAAACTTCTTATCAAGCTTTACCTCAATCCATACCTATGATGCACCGACACGGACACGGACACCGAAACCGACACTGGGACACGGGAGTTCTAAAAAAATGGGGACACGGACACGGCGGGGGGCACGCCACGTGTATATTTATTATAAATAAATAATTAATTATAGTTTAACACCCAAAAATTTTTAAAAAATTATAATTTGGCCCCAATTTGTTTAAAAAATTACAGTTTGACCCCAAATTTTTTTCAAAAATTACAGTTTGGCCCCCAAAATTTTAAAAAAATTACAGTTTGGCCCCTGCGGTGTCCCCATCAGTGTCCCCGCCGTGTCCCCCTCAAAATTTAATATTAAAATAAGGGACACGCCTCCCGTATGTATCTCCGCGGTGTCCCCGTGTCCCGACACTGCGATTCTTCGACTTCTAGAGGTGTCGGTGCTTCATAGATCCATACCAATAACTTCAAAATCATACACTTAAAATCAAAGCAAGCCAGTCAAAACTTAAGATAGATTTGGTGCAACACATCCCATGTATACAAAAAAGCAACTTCATTACGGGGTAGGTAACCTGGCAAAGAATTTATATTTTTCCTTAATAAACAAATGCTAATTTTCTTCTTATTGTACTCACTCAATCAAAAAAAAAAAAAGAGAAAAATAACGAGGCTCTACTTTATTATCTATCATTTTTTCTCTATCCACAAATCCTGCCACAAGTCTAAACTCAAAACAAGGCATTAGAGATTTTACTAAACATGCAATTTCTTAAAGCTCTCACTAAGTAATTCATTCCAACTTGATTCAAAATTGACTTCATTTTATCTTTCCTTCTTTCTTCTAACCCCGATTGATAGGGACCTAACGTAAGGCTCGGTTTAGTTTGGCTTCAAGTTCATGCAATGACATTTGAATCCTGCAGTTATGCTTATGCCACATATCTATCATTAAAGTCAAATCAGTTTGCACTCTCCTTCAAAGTTCCATTCTTCAATAGTGTACAAAATTCAACATTCAATTCATATGTAAAATAACATAACAGTTCATGAGCCTAGTGAAAGCATAAATAGAAATGTCATTATCCAAAACCCTTCGGTATCTTGCATATACATACAAGGCATGCAAAGGAACTAGTATGCAACATCATGTGCTTGATATGGACGTCATGTACAAACAATTTGTCTGCACTTGCTAACAAACAAAAATTATGGGCTTTGGCCACTGGCATTGGTAATGATACCCATGTTTGGGTTTCACTATGTATGAGGTCATTGTTAAAAGCAGCCAATATGACATTTCACCAACCATTAACTTTCCTTTTCAGTTTCTCTTCATCTCAGGTGGAATAAAAAATGTATCATGTAGTTCTAGAACCACCTCTACATAAGTGCACCCGAAAAAGGTTTAAAACATGAAGATTAAGAAATTTAAGAAGAAATCTGCAGAGTAGAATGAAAGAGGAGCTCACCTATACATGAATATTCATGCCAAGGAGAAAAACAAGCTTGCCTTTGAAAGGCAGTGAAATATATTAGATTTACAGCTTAAAATCTGCAAATCAAAATAACAAACAAAAACATCCATCTCTAAGTTAGGATTTTTATTCTGCAACAAACAATTAGGATCTGATGCCATCAAGCTAGGGGTTTGATTTATACCTGGTATGGCTATCTGATTTCAAAATTGGGGCTTCATCCTCCTCCTCCCCTCCAATCTTTGCAACCTCTCTCTTTCCCTCCATCACCATACCCGGCCACCACCACCGCTGAACCCCCACCACACTCTCTCTCTCTCTCTCTCTCTCTCTCTCTCTCTCTCTCTCTCTCTCTCTCTCCCTCCCTCTCCCTCCCTCCCTCCCTCCCTGATATTTTCGTTTTCATTTTCTATGGGAACTGGATACGTTTCATCCCTCAAATTAGGGAAAAGAGGAGTATTTTTTACTGTACCTGTTTTCTTGTCGACAAAGCTAAGGAAAAAGGGGGAAAGGTGAGGTAAGTCCCCTGAAAATTAGATAAGAGTACAATTAGGACGCCGAAAAAAACGGTAGAAGAATCGTGAAAAATGAGTAGCATCCAGAAAAGACACCGGAAATTTTGGTAAAAGCAGCTCTCGAGTGATAAGAACGACAACAAATAACCTCCATCGTCACTACAAAAGTTTGTGTACTTTCTTTTTGTTCAACTTATTCAAAGCCTCAAGAGCTTCCCTATTTCCCCCTCTTGTGTTTTTTCGATAACTCAAGTGTCCGAGCTCTATTCCTCCCCTTGTGACTAACCAAAGTCACCAAAGTCTTCAAAATCCATGGGTACAAAAGAGCCCTTTAAACCACTACATTATTGCTAGAAATCCAGCACAAACACACCACTTATATTTTGGTTTTATAGCAAGACTGATTTGACCAAACGAGGGCGAAATCTACTTTGATGTATGGTAGGGGGTTGAAGACTTATGTTTATTGCAGTAGATTTTCTACTTCAACTATAACTACAAAGAAGAGATGGGTATACAGAACTTTTAAAATTTGAATCAACACACATGAAGGAACACACAAATGGGTGGTCACCCCAATTTGGGAGAAATTATGCATATGACCTACCAAGTAGTGAGAATTGAAGAGAACACCATCCAGCATTATGATAAAAGTCCCATGTGCAATACACTAATTGAGAAATACAGACATACATAACAGTGAATAACAATACAAAAGCTAAGTCTAGCCTTCCAATAAATACATAAAAATCTTCCAAAATTTCATTGGAATACTAAGCATAAACAAACTCAAAAAAAGTAAACTTCTATCGTGTCTAAAAAAATTAAGTAAGGTTGAGGGCTAGAGAGAGAAGGGTGTGCATATTTACCTTGATCAGAATCACACAGAGACGAACCATTCGACTCCCAACGCTTTCCTTCATGACATGGAGGAACTTTCACAACTGAAATCAACAGGAACCAAAGCAAATCAATTGAAAGATGAGAGATTGGAATCTTCAAAAATTGAAATGAAAAACCAGCGATGGTCACTATCTACAAATATCAAATACTATCTAAAACATCAACTTGGGGATAGGGCAAAGAGAAAATAAAGGAGAAACAACAAAAATTGAAACACGAAAAGTAAGGATGCTTGAAGAGCCTAAACCTGAGGAGAAACCTAGCTTCCATTTGATTCACGGGCCGTCGATGTTGATGTTCGTCGAGTTGAAATCGATTTCTTCCAAACGATATTCATCGAGTTGTTGGGATTTGATTTCTTCCCTAAAAGCTAGAAGAAAACATTCAATTTTGAGATCACGGGGAAAAAGAAACCCTAAAGCCACAAAATAAACAAAATCTCAAATGGTCAAGGAAAAACATATACAATAAATAAGTATAAACCTAATCGAATGTATCATCAGAGAGAGAGAGAGAGAGAGACAGAGAGAGAGACCATGGGAGATGAATCAATCTGGGTCTCCAACTTCAGCTTCTCGGGTACCATTCATCATTTTCTCTCTGCCATATACAATAGGTACTTTCACCTTGTCAACAAAGCAACGGAAAACAGGGGTAAAAGACGACATACTACAGCCAGAAAATACACCGGAAATCAGGAATCAGTACAATTATTTCCCCTCACTCTCGATTGATGGCAATCAGTACAATTATTTCCCCTCATTGTTCTTGCGTGAATGAAGGAAAAGAGACAATACCTAAAATACCCACAGCTGAACACATGCAAGAATAAATGGAAGACAAAACTTTAAAGGTTAATTTCCCCACGTGGCTTGGCGTTGGCTCTTTTATTACAAGCTAGTCTAATGCCCGTGCTTCGAACGTTTTCGCGTGCTTGTTGGATGAATTGGTATCAGGAAGTATTTTGGGTTTTCATAGTGATGATAGTAGAAAAATATCGAGGTGTTATTGACGCAGAAATGAGTTTTGCTTTTGAAATAGTAGGCATTTGTTTTTTGGGCACAACTTATGTGTTATAGAAATATTGTTTTCTGATATAGGTGTAGTGTCCATTACAGTTGTTGACCAATGCCAAATTGTAAACTTAATGTTAATGGCCATTGTTAAGCTAAATCACATAAAAAAAAGAACCCACAAAAATACCTACCAGCAAGTGAAACGAAACCTCTGAAATGTGAAACGAAACCTCTGAAATGATTCATAATATACAAGGACGTCCAATTAGCCTACTCTGAAAAAATAAGCAGTAAACCATTAGACCCGCAATTTTTAATAAATTAAAAGTTAAATGGAGGACATTAGGGTGTTCCGAATGTATGGAGACGGGGCACTTGGTTAGACCAAAATCAGATATTTTAGCATTGAAGTTATCATCAATCAGTATATTGCTCGACTTGATGTCTCGATAGCTTGGTGTAAGTAGGCAAGCCTGCAACACGTAGATCATGTGTAAACCAGTAAAGCCCAGGAAAAATGTTTAGGTAACTCATATTAAGAGAAAGAACTTGCGCCTTTGCAGTGCCGAGGAGAACTTTCATGCAGGCCTCCCAAGTAAGATATCTATACTAGCACATAGTTCCATGAAGCCATTGCTCTAAATTGCCATTGTTGACGTACTCATAAACCAACATCCTGAAATTTATTATAGATATTACGCAAATGTAAGAAAGTAAGGCAGCCAACACCTCCCAAGGTTCAACAGTTAAAGTCACAGGCGCTTCAGCACCTTTCACATACATAAGCAATCACATTCACAGTTTAACTCAATTTTTATCTAATTATGCCATCGTTGCTGCCCCATACATAGGGCACGCATTCAACGAACAGGCTAATTTGAGGTCATTCTTTGAGGTAATTGTGTTCATGGCCTCACGCAGACTAATTCCCACGGTACATGTGGACTTTTAGTCCCATGTCCCACACCCACATATATTAACTAATTAATGAGCAAGAGTCTTTGGGCTAGCAACGTCCAGGGGCGATGATGAATGGAATTAAAAATAGTCTCACCATTGAGGTTCAAACATAGGACAGCTTGAAAAGAAGTTCCACGCCTAGTGGTTGCCTAGTCCGTAATTGTTCACACAGTTGTACAGCCAACCAAAAAGGGCAGATATTACTCCATCAACAAATCAAAAGAATAAGGTTACGAATACATTATAAGATTACCCAACATTAGGTACATTATGTCATGCCTATTAAGAAGTGTATGAAAAAGTCAATTTATTATTTTCTTTATTTCTTATAAAAGCGTACACATGAGTAACTCAAAAATCACACCTTTTTTGCTAGAACCAGCGAAAGAAAGGAAATGACAATTACCTTACTAAAGGACTTCATTCAAACAATTGGAAGGGACTTCGCGTCCTAGATTGACACCAACTAACCAAGCGTAGACGCTTGGGGTCATGTACACTTCCAAGAACAATTTCCTAAATGTAGAATTTAGTAAGTGTTTCCTATATGTAGGATACTTTTGTAGTTTCTCTTTAGACATGTAACTCGAGCAATATATTGAATTCCATGAACTTCCATTGTTGCCCATCCTAATGAAACAACTGCAACATAAGCTTAGCATTGGGTAAAGTCTGGTGTTCTTGTGTGATTGCACTTTTGATTTTCTTGCTTTCGTCATTCGTATGCCGTGTCAAGGGTCTGCAAATTGCAAACATTTCCATTGATGAAAAATTTATTAAGTGTTATGAGTATAAAAAATATAAGGTTAATTCCACTTCTATCCCCTAAACTACTCAGATTTGTTTACTTTGTGTCTCAACTTTTCATTGTACCTATTTTATTGCTTTATAATTGGATTAAACAAATTGAGTCAAATTGATTACATTACATGCATCCAAATTATGTACAGAAACTGTCCCATGTTGTGTACGCGCGGGGCTTCGACATGCCAAATTTGATATTTTTCTAACTCGATACAAGAACCGCCTCATATGCATGCCAAATTAGCCTCTCTCTTTCTTTTTCTTTTTATACATTTAGTGATTCGCGGACATCTTCAGTCCTCAAATTTGGTTAGTATCAAGTCATGCGCACATCATGTGGGACGGTTTTATCTTGTATGTTGTTTAAGGGAACCAAAATTCAGGGATGCATTCCAATGAATACTATGACAGACATTAAGCCCTTCGAATAGAGGGGTTTCATGAGAAAAGAAAGGAAAGGGTTATGGTTTCTTATCAAATTGCTCATTTGGATTGAGTATTTTGGTGAGAAATTGAGAGAAAAGTACAAAAAATATTTTTTTTATTGGCCCTTCTCCTTTCTCACCCAATCTCAATGGTGAGATTGGGTGAGAAAGAGCTCCCATTTCTTATCTCAACATTTCCCACCATCCAAAGGGATAGACAATAGGAAGGAACATAAATATGGAAATAATTTATATAGAGATGTCCCTCCGATGCGTGTGGGTCCCAAGTGTTTGCTGTAGGATCCAAACCAAAACACACACTTTTGATAAGTAATACCAAAACACATAAATAAAACACACACATCCAATTGAAAAAAGAGACAACAGATTTTACGCAATTCGGCAAATCGCCTACTCCACAGGCGCAGATTTGTATTTGGAGGATTTAGAATCTCTCACCCAATCCCAAGTGTGCACCCACCCAAACTCACAAACCCTCAAATCTCTTTGATGCTTTTCAACAACAAAATATGTGCGTAGTTATAGGGAAAGAAACCCATGTTTGTATGGTCCATAGCATTACTAAAAGGATAGAAAGGGAAAAACCTGAGCATTATG
Source organism: Rhododendron mucronatum var. ripense (assembly GCA_019656295.1). Lineage (NCBI taxonomy): Eukaryota > Viridiplantae > Streptophyta > Magnoliopsida > Ericales > Ericaceae > Rhododendron > Rhododendron mucronatum. Next base: position 2,589,515 of record BPLT01000038.1, on the reverse strand, counting down.
GGTGATACCAATTGTAGTGACGGAGCCATCAATCTTCACCTATTCGTGTGAAGATGCATACTTCAGCCCCTCCAGAACTGCACAATTAAAACAACAATTACACGTGTTTGTTTTGATTTGATATATGACAAAGCATACAAACTAAAAACCAACGCAGATTTACCTCTGCAAAATAGGAACCCCAAAAAAATGCAAAAAATTGGAAGCATCTATTTGAATTTTTTTTCCCTGAAAGGTTTTTTTTTTTACAAAAGTTCACCCCCAAGAAATTAAGAAACTGTCAACCAAACAAGTTTCCGTGTCTTTCAGAACTGAATCCAGAAAATAGATTCTCAATCTCTAGCCAAACATGGCCTAAATCTCTTTTTAACTGGTAATCACTGAAAAAGTTTTACTTCACAGATTCGTTTCACAAGTGTTTATATCCACATGCCAATAACCAAATAATTGAGGCCTTCGATGCAACACTAATGTACAAATAAGTGAAGTGATGAGAGCAAACAGTGGATGTAGGTAGGATTAGCAAGAACTGTTGGCGCCCATCATCTGGATCATTACACACATTCTTCGGTCTGAAAAATTTGTAAATTGGATAATTACTAACAAAAAAGGCTCCCAAAACAATAACCAAAATTAAAAATGGATGAGTGTTCAACGAAGAAGGAGACGGTGTTGGCAGCAGGGTCAGTTTCCTTATTCAAAGCCATTGGCGAAATAAACCCTAAAAAGCTGGAAAACATCTATGGTGTGTCTGGTTTCTAAGTTCTTCAATTGGTAAATGACCACAGTTCTCTTTAGGACATCAACAGCCGCTACAACAGCCATCTGTACTTTCCTTGACCACAAAGGAATGGAAAACAGGGATAAAGACAACCAGGAAATTCACCGGAAATTTAGGAAACAGTACAACTCTTTCGGAAAAAGTAATCCTCTACAAAAACGTACGCAAATAAAAGGGCAAAAGGTAAAATACCCAAACTACCCACATCTCAACACATGCAAGGCAAAAACTGGCTGCCAAATCTGAGGGAAATTTGGTAATTTTGTCACGTGGCTTGGTAGGCAGCGTTGGCTCTTTTATTACAAGTTGTATTGATACACACAAGCATATCTAAGGAATGAATACAGACAAGGTTTGTTGCTGATTGCTTGAGTTTGCCTGGGTAAGGATACATGGTGAATGGTATCATATGACTATATAGCAAAATTGATAAAATTTTGAGATCTGACACTAAAACAATGTCCCTTTCTTGTCCTTGCTTTATTTTTTATTACTCTAGCAAATGTCATAGGCAAAGATGCTTTTCTTTTGTCTTTAAAATGAAATCCCAGCTCTATAAAGCACAAATATAATTTTGATTTTAAATTAATCTCCTAGCATGAAGAAAATAGTATTAAATCCCAACAATGAGAAAAGGCAAGCTTGTCTTTGAAAGGAAGCGAAAGATTATATTTACATCTTAAGATCTGCAAATCAAAATGATAACAAACAAAACATACATCTCTAAGTTAGGATTTTGAATCTGAAATAAACAAAGACTTCGATGCCCACAAGTTGGGGATTTGATATAAACATATGTTGTTATCTACCCTGTTTCTCATTTTCTGCAGCAATAGAAGGTTATCATTCTCAATGTTGTTTGATAAGTTTTTCAACAAACATCTGTCGTTCTAGAGCACCAAGCTTAGTAACGTCAACTACCTTTTTTCCTTGAACATCAAGTTTGCTTCAATAACTTTCATCAAACAAAGATGACCTTAACCTCTCAAATGTAGGCAGTCTGTCAATCTTGGCCCGTTGAAAGGCAAACAAAGATGATTGCATCTATGTGCTTCTGCAAAGGTGTACATATTCACTGAAACTATATATAACCATGTCAAATTGCATATGTTGAGACAAAAATCTCAAATCTTTTCTCCGCCCCTATTATTATGATGACAATAGATTATAGAAAAATAAGCAGGAACAACAAAGGATCTTTTGGAAAGGGCAGTTGTTGACACTTTCATTTCTATGACTGATCAATACCCCAATGTTTCTCTCTTTCATCGGTTGCCTCTATAAGAGCAAATTGATAAGTTTAATTTATGTTCTTTGAAAGTGACTGTAGGATTCAAAGTGACACCCGCAGTTAAGCAATTATTCGTTATGGATTTTTCTGTTGATTAGATACAAACTACCGCTGTTAACCAATAAATTTGGTCAAGAAACCCCACAAATGGAGAGTTGACAGATATGTATTAAATTTTATTCTGAGAACTCTTGTACTAATTTTTTTTTTTAAAAACGACAAAGACAGTAAAGTTGGTAGGGATACTATAACTATTTCATCCAATTGTCAATTAGCTTAAATTTTATATACTCAAAACAGATGCCAATGATCTTAATGCTATTAATTGGATGATGTACTGGATATCAATATTAAATGCAATTATGTTTAAGAATGTAAGCAAGTGTAACATTTGGTTGATAAGGAATTGAACAAACAAAACCAAGATCCATAAAGTAGTCATACATTAGGTTCCAACATAACATTAGGGCCTTGTTTGATTCAGGGATTAGGCGCCTGGGATTGGACTAAGGGCGCCTAATCCCGCGTTTTCCCATGTTTGGTTCCCACTTTGTCGGCTGGGATTGTTAATACCGGGACAAATTCTATCCTTATACGGGGGTTACTATTTTATCCCATGGGGGGGGTAGGGACTATTCTATCCCGGATAGAAGAGACGCGGAAGGAAGTTGGAAGTAATTGCAAAAATGCCATCGTTTTAAAACAAAACCCTACAGAGCAGAGCGTACTGTTCTTTCTCGATCTTCATCGTTACACCTCTCTCTTCTCCCTACACCTGAGTTCTTGGCTGCGATCGGAGAAGACCGAAGCAGGTATCCCTTCGTATGTTCTTCTTCTTGTTCCTCTTCGTCTGTTCTTCTTCGTCTTTTCTTCTTCTTCGTATGTTCTTGTTCTTCTTTGACTGGGTTTTCGAACAAATAGATTTCGAAATAGGTTTTAGGTTTTCGACCAAATAGAATTCGAAATAGGTTTTTGAAATCTCGATTTCTACCAGATTTCTTTCGACCAAATCGATTTTGACCAGATTTCGCTTTGTGACCCTAGATTCGATTATGCTATTTGTGCTAGGTTGGTAATTGACTAGTAGGTGTTGCAATTTTAAATGTCTGAATATGTTTTGTTCAGTGAACTTTTGAGAGGAATCATATGTATCACCAAACAGGCCACAAAATTGTGCTTTTTTATTTTTTTGTTATTCTCTAGTATGACCCCGTCAAAGATTTGGGATTTTTTTTTTTTTTTCTATATTGATCAGCTAAAAGAAGTATTTTCAACCAACATTTGTGTTGAATCAACAGATCACTTAAATTGATGGCCAATATTTGTATTTTGATTCTTCCACAAAGCAAATGCAGACTTATTAACCAAAAATAGATTAATACTTCAGTACTAATCTGCATTACTATATGTTTTTCAAATATTGATTGCAGTTGTCTTTTATGGACCCTAGTCATCATACAATAGTACTAAATTTGTTCCCAGTCACCGCTTAGAACAAGATGTGCAAGAAACTTGGAAGCTTTTTGGCTCTTGCGTCTATTGTTGGGTGATTATGGGGTAGTCATTGTGGTGTTCTGTTTTGTAGTTAGTTTGGTGTTCTGTTGTGTGTCCTGCTATTGTGTTTGGGGTCCTGTCGTTGGTGGTCCTTGGTCTTATGTCTTGTGATTTCCCTATCCGATTTGAGAAGTCCTAGTTGTTTGAGTTCCGATTTGAAATGGATTGGGTTCAGGAGATCCAGGTGTTCATCGTAGTTACATCAGAGGAGATCCAGGTGTGATTGCGGAGAAGGAAGAGACCTTTGTTATTGATGGTGCATGGGACGACAAGTCTGGGAATGGAGCAGTTGCTTGGTTAGATGACATGATCATGGAAAGGATGAGTTCCAGGTGGAATTGTGTACTACTTTATGCTCTTTCTGGAATGAATAATTTCGCCGACAAGTTGGGTGGTGCTTTATGTCATGCATTTTTTGTGATGGCTAGTCCTGGAATTGGCATTTTGTTATGGCACTTTCTATGTAACTATGTTGGAAAATTTGTGCCGAAATTGTGGAATTGTTCGGTTGCAATGTCCAGATTATTGTTGGCTGCAATGCCCGTATTTATTTTATTGAATTCATGGCCTGATTCAATCATCTTCCTGGCATAGTATCTGACTAACATCTTGTTTGCTTGCAAAGATAGTGGAGGAAAAAAACATTGAAACTTGTTTTTGTTGAGAGCGTGTATTGCTTGAGAAAGGTAACTAAATATGAATGCCCAGTTTTTTTTTTTTAAGAGAAATAGTCCTGAAATTAATCCCAAAATTTAGTGACAGAACCAAACATAGGATTGGCCCAGCATGGGATATCCCGATATTAATCCTGCGCGAATCAAACATGGGATTGTATAGAATTCAGGACTAAATTAGTACCAGGACAAATAGTTCAGGATTGCTAATCCCAGGACTCTTAATCCTATCTGTTTTAGTCCCCGAATCAAACGAGGCCTAGGAGTACATTACACTGACCATGGTTTGCCCAAAATGACAAAAAGATTATGGCAACCAGTCATTACATTATGTTCTAACATAATATTAGAGGACTACATTACCCTGACCATGGTTTGCCAATAATGACAAAAAGATTATGGCAACAATCATTACATTCAATAAACTATTGGCAATAAGCATAGAGCCCATAATGACAAAAAGATCATGGTTTGCCCAAACTTGCCAGGTCAAAATATACTTGAAGGCTAGACCTACTAGTTAAACAAAAGATGCTTCTCAAATGGGACACTTGTTCGGCCAAAACCAATCTAAGGCAAAAAGGGAACACGCCAATATTAGGATAAAAAAATGTTGGCGCATGTTTTTGGTTTCCACATTTATAACCCCCCCCTCTTGTTGCTTTATAAAAAAAATACAAAGTGATCTATAACTATAGTTGTACCTGAGAGAGAGAGAGTGAGAGAGATGCAGCCTTGGATCCATGCTCAAGTCATGCTCCATTGGGTTGGTCGGATATCAGCTCCCACACCACCCCCTTGAAATTCATTCAATTAGCATACTAAAGAATTGACATGGACAGTATTAAGCAAACAAAAATAAACCAAGTTAGTTCTTACTGTGCTTTGAGAATTGAAAATAGCAGCATATGTGCCTATTCCTGATGTTCCTGCATTTGTGCCACTTCCTGATGTTCCTGCATTTCTGCCCCTTCCTCTAATGCCTGCATTTCTGCCCCTTCCTCTTGTCCCTGCAAATGTGCCCCTCCCTCTTGTGCTTGCAGATGTGCTCCTCCCTCTTCCTCTTATGACAATCCCCCTACCTCTAGTACTTGCACCAGTAGGATCACCAACATTTGCACCTTGTGACCTTCCCCTACCCCTCATTGTGCTTCCATTACCCCTTCTAGAGACTCTAACAGGAGCTCTTTGGCAAGTTCTTTTGTTGTGGCCAATCTCTTTGCAATTAGCACATCTGACTGTGCATGATCTTCTAGACTCGCTACCCCCGGGGGGCAGGTTCATCAGCTGCCCTCCTCCTAGATTTCCTAGGCCTACCAGGCAACCTCTTCAGAGGTGGAGGCTGCACTGGTTCACCTGGTACCTCTTCCCACATTGTCTCATCATGCAAAGGGTGAATAATTTCACCATAAGCCCTCAACTATGTATCCCTATGGTAATAAGTATGACAAAACTCTTCAACGTTCATTCTCTTGTGGGAGATGCAAGAGGCAGCATGCTTGCAAGGCAAACCACTGATCTCCCACACTTTGAAACAGCAGGTCCTAGCCTTTAGGTTGACAACATGAGACACAACTCCCTCAACAACCTGTTATTCCTCACCCCCGGCAAAGGTTATTTTACGCACCCTAGACTGATCAACCACTTCATCTAACCTCTTCCTAATCATAGGGGTCACCAAAGACTGCCATGTTTAAGCTATTTCATATCTCTTGTGAAGTTTTCCCATTAGCTTACTTCTTATGTTGTCAATCAAAGTCAACACCAATTTTCCTCTTAAATTTCCTACCCAGTTATTAATCCACCCTACTGTCAAAGACTCAAAAGCATGCCTTGCCCACATTTGGACAGGCAGCCCCATAAGCCAATCATGTGCCTCAATTGATGTATCTTTAATAACAGCCTTTGCTAATTGAAATCCCTTACAGTGTATGCTCTAGCTGCAGCCCAGAAGGATCTCCTTAACTTAAGTCCAAGGAATTTACCTTTGAAGTTTGCAAACAAGTGTCTGTAACACCTTCTGTGTGTTGCCGCTGGCATAACTTGGAATAATGCAGCTTCAATTCCCTATCAACATGAAAGTTAAGACTGTGTTTCAGTACAAGACATTAGGTAACTTAATGCAGAAAGTAACTAATAAACATACAATATTATTTTCATTAACACAATACCTTTTGCCCATCACTCATGATTGTCCAAGGCCTTTGTTGGAGGCTATCACCAAGTATGGGTTGCAGATAGTACAAGAAAAAGGCCCAGCTCTCTTGCATTCACTCTCCACCAACCCAAATGCAACTGGGTACAAACCATTGTTACCATCAAGTGCCACTGCAGCCAACAAAACAACTCCAAATGGTCCCTTTAAATGGCAACCATCCAATCCAATAAATGGTCTGCAACCATCTTTGAACCCTTGTTGGATGGCTGCAAATGAGATAAACATTCTCTTAAAGGTGGGTAAGTTGACATTGGAGGGGATTTTCTCTGTTTCAGGCTTTACAAAGCTACCAGGATTAGTCTTTTTAACCTCTACAGCATATTGTCGTAGCTTGCTGTAAGCCTTTGCATGATTCCCTTCAATGGCCTCTAAAGCCTTCCTCTTTCCTCTGTAAATCTGCATCTTTGATGCTTCAATCCCATGATTCTCTACCAGCTCATCATAAATTGCTTCAATGGTCATCCCAGGGTTACTCCTAAGTGTTCTAGCAAACTTTGATGCAATGTTGATGTTTCTTCAGCATTCCTCTCCACTCTAACACAAGTATGGTCAGGCCCCAAACACTATATCTTAAATTGCTTCAATGGAGAAGCATGGATCCTCCATTTACATCCTTGTGCACTGCACTGCACTGCGCTTTGCTGTGACTCTGCTCTTTTCATTTTTCACCCTATCAAGTTTACACCCCTCTCTATTGCAAACTCATTCAATACACACCTAAAGTGGGGACACATATTAAACAGATTTTTTGCCCTTCTTTGATCTCAAACATCTTACCCTGCATGTACCTATCAGCATTAAGGGCTTGAATATCATTCTCCTCAATTGAACGCTGTCCACCCTCATCATCAGATTCATAATTAGAAATCCCACCCTCACTATCCTCAGTTTGGTGTCCTCCATCTATATCAGAACCATCACCTGAATCCATGCTACTATGACCTCCATCAGACTTTCCTCCTCCATTCACATCCCAATCTAAGTCCTCAGAGTCACTATAGTCAAAGAGTTCATCACCCTCATCATTGAATTGACAGTCACCATGTTCTGTCCAATCCACATCATCAAAAGAGTCTAAGCCAGCCCACATTTGTTCTAAAAGGCTAGGACCAGTGTCAACCTCTTTTCCAGACCTACCGCTACAACCATGCTCATAATTTTTTGATTTTTCATCCCTATTGACATTACTAGCAAGGTCACTACTAACATTGACATTAGTAAGTACTGGTTCAAGGGAATTGGGAGTTTGCTCAACATCAAAATACAAATGGATTTGCCTAGACCCACCATATAGTTCAAACACAGCCATTAAATCTTTGTCATTTTGTATATCCATCCTAACTGATGACCCAGGTAAGAAGCAATAGCACTCCAAAGCTAAATCAGTTCTTTCAGAGACATTAGTTAATGCAACCTCACAGCTATCAGCAACCAATTCCATGTGACTATACCTGTCAGGGTCTATGTTCTTTATATGACTTTGTTGACCATTGTGATGAACCACCAAATCATGCACGACTGTACCCATTTTTTCCTATAATGAATAGAGTAAAGAATGAGAACATGGAAAAATAAACAAAAGAACACAAAGGAACAGTTACATGCAACACCATAAACCCAAGATTACACCAACAAAACGTTCATAAAATTGGGGATTTACCCATATTCAACTGAAACAAGGTCCGTAGAAAACATAAATTCCACAAATAACTACCTTGAGTCACATAGTAACAGTAAAATCATGTTATTTCCCCGATTTCTTTTAGCACTTATGAAATTCCCCAAAATTCTATCAGAAACCCTAACTTTTTGAAGGACTGTGTTCAAAAAATACACACATGCAAATGGAGAAAAGCTACCTTTGTGCGTATTGAACCAAATCACCACTTTTCAACGTCTTCTCTGCTTCTTCTCACCTTGTTTATATTTATTTTTTGATCTTTTCGTGTCCAGTTCCTCTACGACCTCTCTCACTTCCCTCTCAACCCATCGTCTCTCTCTGAAATTAGGTTTCTTCTGAGTGTGTATGAGAAGAGTGAAATGAGTGGTGAAGCAAGATACACCACCCCTTTATACAAGGTCGGATGAGGTGAGGTGGCTTCACACCCTTTTTTCCCGTGGGAATAGAGGGGTGGTACGTGATTTCCCATCTCTAATGACAAGTCGGGATGAGGTGATCGGTTGCTGTCATTTTTTCGCAGGAATACAGGGGCGGTAGGTGGTTTCCCATCTCTGTTGACAAGACTAGTCACAGTGGGAGAAAAAGGCTCCACAATAAACCAAACATGGGTGGGGATTGTTGACAAGACTAGTCACAGGGGGAGAAAAAGGCTCCACAATCAACCAAACATGGGTGGGGATTGATTTAGAGGGTACATCCGTCATTGACAACTTTCCATCCATTCCGTCAGTGGACAAACTCTGACAAGGGAGGACAGTGTAATTTCTGAAATGTGAGGGGGAATCTGTAGTAGTCAGAAACCTCAGGGGAGGTCTATGTAATTTGCCCCAACTAAAATAAACAACAGAACCAGACTATAAACACCTCATACTGGTTCAGATAGATTGAAGCTTGAGATTTACCAAAAGTCCAAAACCATGGTCAGAAAGCTCCTTCATGAATGGTGGTCACAAAATCAAAGCCGATGTGAAATATCACACCCAAAGAACCCTGTCTTCAAAAACCGGTAAATCAAAATTTGTAAAGGTAAAGCCGAAAGACAGGAGGAACTTATCTCGTAGATCTCAGAAATTAGGGTTTAAAAAAAATCTGAAGGCTAAAGCCAAAAGTAGGAATCAGAAATTTGGAAAAGAGACGAACTTACCTGGCAGCACTTCCTATAGGGGGCAGCCTCAGTTCACCGTCGTGCTTCAGAATCTTAACCCGTCCACGATGAGATTTTTGGCCTGAAATCTCGCGACGAAGCCGTCTGATCTTGGCCTTGGTTTCGGCCCACCGGACTTCGCTTTCGGTGAAGGGGAAACCTACGAATGGGGGTTTGGTCAGGGGTAGCTTCGTAGTGGAAGGAGCTCAGGAGAGAAAGGGAGGGGGAGAGAGAGGAACTCAGGCAGGCTCTTGATCAGCCAACTGTACCCCTTGGTAGGAGAAGAAGTACAGAAGAAGATTAGAGTACCAGGCGCTGCCGTAAACCAGGAGGGACCGTACATCAGATCAGAACAGTTACCTTCTCTCACCCAACGCACAGAAGAAGATCCTAGAAGCACTCTGAGAAAAAACACAGTAATGAAACACACAGAAGGAGAATATCCCACAAGCACTCCGGCAAAACCACCCTCAGTCGACGAGAACACAAGAATGGAACGTACCAGCACCCGCTAGCGTGATAAAGGAGCAAGCAGAAATAAACAGCTAAGATTCATAGCGAATCCCGCAAGGTAGCCGGATGACGCCAGGTATCCACCTGTACAGATGGAGGCAAAATTACCATTATACCTAACAAACAACAGCACAGCTCTAAAAATCAAGGGACTTAATTGGAAAAATCAAGCGAAAATTGGCAAGCGAAACTCATTATTATTAACGGTAGGATACCTTCAACACTATATAGATTAAATCATAGCACGAATGTCATGCCCGTTGAAGGGAATAGACTTTGATTTAAGAGAGATTAATTTTGTTTATAATGGTGAAGTTGGAAATGAGGGAATGAAATAAGACTAGTTATAAAGGCGTATTACATCGATTGATTAAAGTAGCAAAGTGCCTAGCTGATTAACTACATACCCTATTTACGTATGCTAAAGCAACGTGATTGTAGTAAAGTTTATGGTAGCTAGACCCATGGTCCTAAAGTACTCAGAAAGCAAATTATGCAAACCGAAAGAATTACTTCTCGAGATAGTGGGTCATTTGTTGACACTCTCAAATCAGACACACAGATTTTTGTAGCGTCGGCTCTCGCGCCAGCTCCCATTGCAGACACAACTCTCAAGTCCCTGCACACACATACTGCAAGAAGTGCCACCTATTACACATAATGAATCAAGAAATCATAAATTGAAAAGTAAAACTTCTATCATATTCACAAGGTATTTGAACTCATGATAGACAATAACAGGAATGCAGGTAGTACAGAATATTTTTCTCCTGAAAGCTAATCATTCACAAGTTCCAACCTAAAAGGCTCCAAAGGAAAACTATTACAAAGAAAAACCAAAAATCTTAAATTCTGGCTGGGTTAGGAAACTCCAAATCACATCTAAAACAACATTGGGGCTGCCAAATTAATTGTCTGCAATTGTAGGTTAAAAAAAAAAAAAAGAATCAACAGTATTTCAATTGTTAGTGAGCTCTCTAGAAGAATATAGGGCCAAGATTATCACGATTTTGATGCAAGAAGTCGGTTATTACTATCTACTTGTCGCGCCCGCCAAACCAAAGATGACATACTGCGGCAAAAGTACTCCAAAAAAGAGAGTTACTCAAGAAAGAGAAATGAGATACAGAGGGCAATCGGAATTGTTTTAATTTTTCTCCAATGAATCTCCAAATATTGAAATGAACCCCATCCCCCACGCGCCAACCCGCTCCACCACCACAACAAAACAACAACAACGAAAAAAGCGGCATTGGCCAATCAGAATGGCATTGCTTACATCGTCCATAAAAAAAAAGTCAGTAAAGAACAATCCACGCAAGTACTGTTGTTCACCTTGAATATGAGTTGCCCTTGTCAAAGAACTCCATGATCAAGGATATCTCCAGTTGGAGAGGGTTCAAGCAATCAAGTTGTCCATTTTTCCTAGCTCACCTGCATAAGAACTTAATGTTAATGAAGCCACTTTCCAAATCAAATGGGCACGTCACTATTTACCACAAACCTAAACATAACAGACCACCTGAATTATCATCCCACACAACCATGAGCCTCCATATGAACTTAGAAAACAAAGTGAACTAAAAGGTGAACTAAAAGGAAATGCCATTCCTTTTCTTGCCATCTTTACTTTGTTTTGCATGACCTATTACAATAAAAGAGCATATCAGCGCAAACATTTTTAACAGGCAATCGAATAGTATGACCTACACATAGTAGCAATGTCGGAGGTTCACCTTAAAGAATGGGTTACACTTGTCTCTAAAAACATGTCCATAGAGAGGCACATAACCAAAAAATTACTTTTGAAGCAACCTTGACACTTTCTGTAAACTATTAACTTCGAGCATTTAGATATGGAAAACAAAACCTAAAATAAGATAAAGGGTGAAGCAATTGCAATCAACTGATGCTATAATCAAGCATATGCCACAAGGTAGACAGTAGGACACAAAACAAGCTAAGGAAAATTTAAGTTTTGAAGGCTCATTTTGATTTGCACAAACTTTTTCCGTGAAAACGTTTTACCCAAAACTAATTGCCCATGTAGTTACGAGACAACAACGCATTAAATTCTTACTGCAAGTCTAACAATAGTTAACCCAAAGCAACCAAAACATTGCTCTCAAATTCCTCTTTCCTTTAATTGAACAGGAGTAAAGCCAAATTCTAGGAAAAGATATCACCATATAACCGTTGGAATTGGTAAAAGAAGTTCAAAGACTTCCGCACTGTTTTACAAGATCTTAAACATTCAACTCTCATAGGAGAAGCCCAACATAAAATAGAATAATTTGTGCTCACAATCCTCAGCAAAATGCCACACAAGCACGAACAATTTAAAAGATATTAGGAAAAGCACCTAACAAAGTGAGTAGAAATCAAATGAATGCGAACTAAAATCTAAAAAATCGTACCTCATCACATAAAATACTGAAATGTCATATAATAGAAGCACATATATGTTGGATATCAATGGTTTTTCAGGAAATTTAAACGTCCCAATTAGTTATTCCAGTACCATTGACAAGCAAACACACCCAAAAGCATAAAAATGGAAAGATGGTTCAGGATACTTATCCCTTCTGCAATGAAAGGCACAAAAGATGAACAAAACATTTGAACTTGTGAAGCATCGACCACATGACAGGATACAGATACGGCACGATATGATATGATATGATACACCATATGTCGATAAGGAAAAACCTAAAAAAGTAGGATATTTGGCCAACTGATAGGATATGGATACAATTAATTCAAGATTATATTAATGCCAAACAAATACTAAATTGTATCCATTGTATAAGTTTCAAACACATACTCTACTTGTGCCAGTAACATCTTCCAAATTCATGTGTGATATGTGAATCATTCAATAATTGGTGTGACAGAATGTATAGCAAAGTAGTAGTTAGTTGAGCAAAAGAAAGATGATGTTGTATTAAAACTTTTAAGGATATTAAATGCACTCTTCATCAAATGTTATGGTAAGAAAACCAAAAAGTGGTCATACATACCAACAAGTCGTAGTTCCAGCACCAGCCATGCAGAAAGCAGATGTAGAAAGAACAAACTAATAGCTTAGGTTTTCCTATCAAGGGGCAACTGAAGGAGAAGTTGAAGGAGAAGAGGTAAAGCAGTGGTTAGCATTTGTTGTTAGTGTGATTTGTTCTAAATGCTTCACTGGAAATGATGTTGCACACAAATTAACATGCCTTAGGCCAGTCAATACTATATTCAGTTTATAAGCAATGATTTTTTAGTTACAAAACATAACTAATTTGCCAATAATGTTTTCCACAAGAACATTGACGAAATTGAACAATTCCAAACAGCAAGATGGGTATCGCCACTAAAGGCAAAGTGGCGGATATACACATCTACTAGCATAAAATGCACCCAGCCGTTATGACTCTTCAGCTTCACTTGGATGGTTGTCAAATCGTAAATTTCAAAAAAAAAAAAAAAAAACAGATCTGACAACAATTGCTGAGGATCAGTTCTACTCCAGAACAACATTGAAGCAGTTTTTTTGGATATGCCAATGATGAAACGGCAAAAGCTGCCAAGATACTTTACAATATAATGCTCTAGTATTATTAGTTCTTGTATTAAAAGGTAGCGAAAATATTAGACAATTATTCTTTTTATGTCAGAAATGTTTTACTTACCAAGACCTTGACAGTTGACACTCTTATTCTACGGTTCAAATATTACAATCTAAACTTCGTAACAGTTTGAATGCGTAAATTAAAGTATCTGTTCATTCAAATAAAAAGGAAAACATAAACTTAAGAGTAATCAAATAGATCCAATACTAAATAAATTTAAAGAAAATTAATTTCAAGCATCAGAGCTACACATGTATGAGTAACCGAGGAGTATCGGTATCCGATTTGATTAGGACAGGAACATAACTCGCTCGTAGAAGTATCCGTGAGTTTATAGATTTCAACCAAACCAAATCCTTACGTTTTGTTGCAGAATCACTAATACTTGTTCCAAACTGGTTCCTATATCACCATGATTCCAACATTAAGTTGGAAAATTGCAAGTGTAAAGGGAAATCAATCAAGAATATGATGCAAAAACATGCAATAATGCATCAAAGAACCTGGCTATAGTCTTCAAAATGAATTTTCGTAACACAAGGATCCTAGCATTGTCTTCAAAACGATATTTACTTTGAACTCTTATACGGCCAATGTCAATGAGTTGTGGCTGTTGATGTAGACAAACTAAAATGAAGAGACGGTACAAACAAGAGTATACAGTGGGAGAAACAAAACAACAAAGCAGAAGAGAAGGCCATAATACCGTCTTCCTCATCTTCGTCGTCGTTGACGCCGTCAACCTGACTCGTCCTCTTTAGCATCGAGTTCATTTCCATGAAATGAGCGAAGAGAAAAAAAAAAAAAAAAAAAAAGAGAGAGAGCGCCCACATATTTTGTAGCAAATGTTTCGGAAATCCACGTTTTCGTGGGGTGAGAGTGGGGTTTTTACCTTCGTCGTCTGAGCTTCTGTTGTTTCCGGCCATTTTCTTGAGAGAAAATTAGGGCACCTTAGTATTCGTGGGCAGTTGCGATTCGAGCAAAACCCTAATCACAGATGCTTCTGAACGAGAAGAATCTGGAATGAGTGAGCGAGAGAGAGAGAGAGGGGTTTGTGAAAGGGATTGAGGGAATCGGTTTTGGGCGGTGCAGTCCCACTGCTGTCTCACCACGTCCTCCACTCCGTGTACATAAATTTAGGGAGAGAGAGGGTTTTTTAACGTAGAGAGAGGGGTTCTTGAAATGGATTGAGAATCGGTTTTTTGTGTGTGAGAGAGAGAGAGAGAGGAGCACGAGAGAGAGACAGGGACGTTCTGAACTATGTAATCGGTTTAGAGAGACAGAGGAGCGTAATCAGTTTAGACGTGAGAGAGAGAGAGAGAGAGGAGCGTAATCCGTTTATGGAGAGAGAAGTCCGTTAATAGAGAGGAGCGTAATCCGTTTAGAGAGAGAGAGAGACGTTTAGAACGAATCTGTATTAGAGAGAGAGAGGAGCGTAATCCGTTTTAGAGAGAGAGAGAGAGACGTTTGTGAAAAGGGATGGAGGGAATTGGTTTTTGGGCCCTCTTACACCATGTCTTCCACCGCGTGTACAAAAATGGAGAACGTGTACAATTATTTTAGTCTCTCTAAAAAGGAAAAAATTTCAGTGCCAAGCGGGTACAACGTAGTATCTACTTGCGCATCTGATTAGTCCAATGTATGTTTGAACGACTTAGATTTGGAGGAAAAAAAAATGAGAGAAAAAGTGTTGTGTGAAATGAGAGAGAGAGTTTCAATCCGAGCCGTCCAAAAGTGTATCGGACTGCTCGGATGCATCGAGCGGATACCAAATGGGATGTATCCGCTCGACATTGAAAATCACTCCTCCTAAAATTACCAATATGGCCTCAATTTCAGTTTGACCTCAAAAAAAATATGGAAACTCATAAAACTTTTTTCTATTTTCCAACTGGAATACATTGTTTTGTGTTTTCTGGTTGAAATATATCATGAAAAAATAAAAAACTATTTTGTTGGGTAACTATTGTCTTAAAAAATGAGAGATAAAAATAGGGTAGCAATTCTTCTAAGGAGTTATTTCTGCACCCCGCTTTTTATTAACCACGATAATTATTCAAATGTCCTTAAATTTTGTACAAAAAATATTTCATTTTGAAAGGTTACTTTGGTAACTTCTTTTTTTTTTGGGTAACTTTGCACACTAAAAAGCATGAAAGAAGATTGTGATTGGTAAAAAAGAGAGTGCATAAATCACTCCCATTCTTCAATTTCTATTTTTATTATCACATTTAACTTATTGCAAAAATATAATCTACCGGACAAAACTTGTCAACAAATTGATACACTCGGAAGCAAAATAAGTGAAAAGGGCATTGAAGCCATCACCCACCTTTGTTATGATGAAAAGTACGTTCAATCAACATCTCCAAATAAACCAGCTATTCATAAATAAATAAAAATAGCTAATGATCAATTTAACAAAAAAACAAGTATTGCTCCCTGATACTACCTCTCCTACCATGCTTCGAATCTTCATTTTGAAGAATTTCCGTCCTCCAACCATACTTCATTTGAGGTCTTCAAAATGAAGAACCATTTTTTATTCTTTATATATGAAGAAGGATTATTCAAAAAATGAAAAACCTTCTTCATTTTGTTTTGGAAAATTATTTTCACACTTCCCTTTTTACAATTCACATTCCTTTTTTTTTATTTGTAATCTACATGAATCTACAATATTGTCCTTAGATGTGTGAAAAGTGTATTGAGAAAATGACAAGACAGTAATGATCAAGTGGATAAAGACAAAAAAGGGAGTGCGAAAATCATTTTGTATTATTTATAGGTTTTAAAGTGCTATAGTTTAATATATTATAATTATTTATCATAAAATTCGTATAACCATAAAGAGATTCACAGTTCTTTTTAAAATGAGACCAATCATCAATATATCTTACAAGAAATTTGAAATTTAGAATTTTAAATTTTGGAGGGAAGGTTAAGGTTTGGAGAGAAAGTGATGAAATTTTAAAGAAATGAGGAATGATAACTAGAGTTTAGGTAAATAGTTGTATTCTTCAAGTTTATATTTTGAGTTTGGGTCATGTTAATATAGCCCTAAGGGCAAATGATAGAATTGCATTAAATGTTCTATTTCACTCTACTTTTTAAGGGCAATGTAAAGGTTATGGTAGAGCAATAAATTGTTTCCTTTGGAAGACTCAGTTTTTTTAGTATGGAACCGAAATACCCCACTTTACTATTCCTTCCTCATCCCCTCCACCAATCGAACCCTGCAAATCTTCCACAAGAACCCGAATTAACCATCAAAATCCCTTGACATTCGAGTTTAAAAAAATTGAAAACTTGCTCACAAAAATCTAACAGAATTGGATTAACAAAGCTGAACCAGTAAAATTTAATTTGCAAAAAGGTTAGGTTTGGCTTACTAAGCCATTTGGATTATGCTGTCTTTTTTATTCAATTTTTTTCGGATTTGTTAATTTTGATTAATTTTAATGAATTATTGGTTTTGTTGTCTCGATGAGAGAAATCTAAAAAGTTCAAAATTAAGTTTAATCTTTTTTTTAATAAAGACAATTATAATAAAAAAAATTGTTTCCATTGGATTATTTTTGTCTTGATTTAAAAAAATAGTTTTGAACTTTTGAAAATTTTCCTGTCGAGAAGAGCTATAATCCAAAAAAAAATTGACGTAGAACTGTGCGAAAAAAAATCCGAATGAAGACAAAAAAAAAATTCAACTCTCCAACCATGTATGCAATAGTACTAAAAATAACTTCTGCAAAATAATTTTTACAATATTTTAAAAGCGTTATTTTAACAGGTAAAAATGCTACGTACATGCATTTCTAAATTCAGTTATCCATCCCCTTTTTCTTCTTTTTTACTTTGCAGGGGACGATATCTGTATATGTTGATATTTTGATAAAGAACTTGAGGGAGTTGAAGGGGCAAGGAAAACGGGAGAAAGAGAATGAAAAGTTGGGAAAAATAGAAGGGTATTCTGGTCTCGGACAAATAACTTTTTATCTCATTAACTTGTGTCATTGTTTCCCATAGTAGTGGGCTTATATGTTTTTCATTTAATGATGTTTAACATATGCCCCTAATGCACACATTAAAAAAAGCCAAAAATAAATGGCTTTGTTTGGTTAGTAGTAATGAAATTAATAATTAGAGATATAGGGTAATGATTGGAGAAAAATATAGGGTAATGATTGAAAATAAAACTAAAACTAAACTAGCAACCGAACACAGTGAAAAGTTTCACCACTTAATGATTTGTATGATACGGAGTAGAAAACTTCCTTTTGTAATGATAAAAGTATAAAACCAAGCACTGTGATTAGGTTATTCACACTGCTGAAAAAATCTGCCATAAACATGTGAAGCTAGTGTTTGCCGGATGTGTGTTGTTACAAGGACAACGATTTCATGTCTGAGAACTAGTTCAAATTAGTACAAAGGATGTGTGTTGTTGCAATTTTCTTGGCCCCCTTCCAAAGCTTGTTACCGACGATAATCCACCGAAGTTTAAGAGCAAGAAGTACAAAGATTATGTCTACCGTAAGCTGAATAAACTTCCCCAGAGAAGTTCCTACAATTTTGTCCCTAGGGACATTTATCCGACAAGGAAAAAAGAAGTTACTATAATTTAGCCTTTTATTTGATGCATTGTGTTGTTTTGCGCCTTTGGCATTCAAGTTAATTAAGTAGAACTTAAATCTTTCGTAGAGAGTTCTACGTTTCATTTTTACTTTCTAGCTTATGTTGAGAGAGCAGATAATTGATGTTCAATCATTCTACAACCACATTCATTTTACACGCCCAATTATACACATTACACACTCATGCAAGTGTTGGGACCCCACACAATCACTGCATCACTAGTACTTCTCGCTTACTGGTCTATTCACCAACAGACCTGAATAAACCGTCTTCAGCGAAGTGCCTATCTCCTTTCCAACCTCACGTACAACACCACTTTGAAGAGAAGATCGTATTTCTTCTTTCTACAGCTCGTAATTCAAAGTGCAATAAACCTGAAAGGTGTTTGGGCACAAATGCAGAAATGCTCCCAACATTTAACTATTTATGTCAATAATGTCACCCACCAATGGTAAAATTTGAAATTCTGAACTACAAGCTCCAAAGTATATACAATTTACATTACATAAATGGGTCCCACATGGCACAACGAAAGCTCAAAATAAATTAATACAGACCCAAAAAAGAAAGGAGGGAACATTTACATTGTCTGGGCTGGACTACGTCCATAGAAAATAGAAATAGTCCATTATAAAAATGTAATAACAATTGTAAGACAAAATTGCCCAAAATGCATAAGTACTGGAGGCCAAATAATGTTCCCAAATTTTCACAAATAATAACCCAAAAGTTGTGTCACACCCTCGATTTTCAACATAATTATAAAGGAATTTTCATAAATAAAATCTCACTTAATACGCACAATTCCCCAAAAGAAAGTTGACATTTCCATTTCCATCAATCTCGCTCTAACGCCCAAATTTTCACAAAAGTACATCTTTGGCTCAATGGCCCCAAATCGTCAAAAGTATTGAATATCAAAGAAATTAAAAGCTTACAATATTCTTTAATCAAAAGATTTACAATTAGAGTTACAAATACATCTTTCAAAAATAAATTACAAAGATGCCTTAATAACTCTTCAGTGTTAGCTTTCAAAATCGTGTCCACAATCCATGCACTCCCAACATGAAGTTACTGTCCAGAGTTAGCACCTGAAAAGAAAGTAAGGTTTGAGCTACACTAGCCCAGTAGAAAGCTCTAATCCAACAATGTATGCATATGAAATGTAGGAACGATAACAAGAGGAACAACAGCAACTGAGACCAATGGAATGGAGCAACAACAGTAATCCAACTTCAATCTTTCATTTCCAAAATCAATCATATTTTTCAACGTATAAACTTTGAAAGCATCGTGAATCAAAATGTATCTCGCACGTGTGTCATGAGCCGAAGCTCGTACTGGGCCAATTAAAGGACCCCAATGTCCTCTGCCAGGCTCTTTACCCATTCGGGATGTCCTGATAGGAGCATATAGCTCATGCCGAGCCATTTATAGGACTCCGATGTCCTCTGCCAGGCTCTTTACCCTTTCAGGATGTCCTGATATATTTTCGTTGTGTCCGTAAAGTTTCAAAATCCTCTTCCAATCAGTCCGTACCGTTCAAATCCATCTTTGATCTTTAAATATTTTTTTCGTTGTACAATCGTGTTCAAATGAGCATTAAGATCATGGATACATGAAATGAAGACATTAGATATGAGTACTCAAGTTAAAGGATCATTCGGGAAGTTTTTGGAGTGATTCAGAAGTAAACGGAACCCAAAACAATAAAGGATGGATCAAGTCAGCAAAATTATCCAGACAGAACGTGTTATCGATAACCTTTACGAGTGTTATCGATAACAATAAGTTGAGGTCAATTAAAACGCAACGTTATCGATACCATGAAGGGAGGTATCGATAACAAATGGGTTAATATCGTTCCAGACGCGAGGGTATCGATAACAGTGGCAAATGTTAGGGATAACGATGCAACGTTAGGGATAACAATGCAATGTTAGGGATAACAATGACAAACGTTAGGGATAACGATGCAACGTTAGGGATAACAATGACAAACGTTAGGGATAACAATGACAAACGTTAGGGATAACGATGGATTTCTGGCTTTGGAACGTAACGTTATCGATAACAATGGAAATGTTATCGATAACAAATGGGTTTCGGGCAGATTTTTGACAGAACCACGTGGGTTTTCAACAACAAACAACAACAACAACTACCACAACAATCAATGGCACGAATCAAGGCAATAGAAACAAGTCATAAACATATATTGCAAGTTAGAACTCCCTACCTCAAGATCAAAGAACGAAATCAAAGGAATCCTCCAAGCCCTAGCCTCAAATCTTGGAACTGGATGAGATACGCTTCCACTGAGCTCAAACCAACGCAATACGGACTGCAATACGCGAGGGAAAAAGGTTTTGAGGTTGGGTTTTGGGTGATTTTGGTTGAAATTTGGTAAGGGTGAGTGAGAGAGAGGAAGACCGAGAGAGAGAAGAGAACGGGAGAGTGAGAGAGAGTGAGGAAATTATTTCCCTGCCTCTCACCTCACACACATATATGCACATAACACACAAATCACACTTACACCCCTCTAAATGCAACACTTTATCACTTTAGCCCCAATTCTCAAAATTCTAAATCGATTTCCTCTTTTTTATTTCCATTTAAAACATTTTAATAAATTTTACGAATTTACGGGTCTCTACAAGTTGGCTTCCTGAATGACATTTAGAATGCAGTTAAAACTATTGTCTAATGTATAAGGGATGCCGCTTTCTCATTATACATAAGATGTGAATATTTTGTACAGTAAACCTTTTTTTTATCGGCATTTTGTATAGTAAACTTGTCAAGTAGTCATAAACAATTCCGAAATGTTAAGTCTTTTACAGAAAAGCTCATTGGGTCTTCCAACAATAATTGCTAGGCCCCTGTCATTTTCCTTTCTCTCGATAAAACTCAGCCGCAACTTTATGATCCAAGCACAGCCTAACTCAAGAATCCAAGCAATGCACTAAACATACTAATTGTATCCATTTGTCCAAACATGTACTGAGTATATCAAGGTGCCCAAGCCGAAGGACACAACAATGGTGACTACGGCATACACATCCCCTCTCCAAGGCTTCTTGCTCTCTCTCAGCAAGTGAACCTCAGAGATGAAACTGGAAACAGTGCTTAGAGAACCCAACAGGCCAAACTGTATTCCTGTGGCTATGGTATTACAGGTCTTGGTTTTAACCTGAAATTAAATAAATCAAACACTTCATAGAATTCCCAATGATAATTTAGTCACACAAGTAACAAAATATGAATTTGTCATTTTAGTGCAGACAATGATAGAGAATCCTATTTATGGTACTAAATTTGAATAGAATGGACACACTTACAGTATGCAAGGTTGGCTCGAACTAATTGAACAAATAAAGAAAAGAGAGGAAAATAACCAATTCTCCTTCCTGCTCCGTTTGGTTCCTAGTATGAGAGGAAAAGGAAAACGGTCTTCAGAGAGTATAAAGGGGAAGTTATTTTCCTCCACACTTTCCTTTATTATTCTTTACACTTTTCCTTTGGCTTTATTTTTTGTTTGTTTCAGTCACCTTCAGATTTTCTTTCCTCTTCCGTCTTTAAAATCAAACAAGGGGACTAATTTTCGTTTCCTTCATTCTGCAAAAACAAACAAACTAGAAAAATGAAAAATACCAATTCCCCTATAAGATCCCTTCTCAATTAATTTTCACTTCCTTTCTCATCCCTTCCGCAAGTTCCAAATAATCCAAACACAAGCTAAGACTTCTAGAAACGGGAGAATATCTCAATCCTACTCAAATGCAAAGATCAGAAGAAGGTTTTCTTACTACTTTCATTAGGGTCGCAAGTGCCGCCATGACACAAGCGGCAGAAACATTGGCAATTAGAGTACCAAAAGGAACCCATTTCAACAAGCCGTGTAGTCCTATTCCACGTCCATTTAGTCGACAAGCTAGGAACCACCTGAGCCACACACCAAAAGGCCCAACAATACAAGCTAACCATAGCTGGGCTCTACTGCCACCACTGTCAAATTCTCTTCTCTCCAAAGCTCCGCTGACACCCCATAACAAGCCTAGCATCAATATAAGCACAAACATAAACGCAAACTGGCACTTGAAGTTATCCACCTTCCAATTGCTTTGAGAGCTCGAAATCTCACTTAAGGGGAGTACATTTGAAGTTTCCAGGAACCTTTTGAAGCCCTGAGCTGTCCTAACCCCATAGATGATGGCATAATCAGCAAGAATGAAGCCTGCAAGCCAAAATCATCATCTTATAATAGGTCGAATGAGCCCAGCCAGCATTTCAGTTTGAAATGAAAGGAGGACAAATGGCTCCTCCGTCTGTATGAGGTTTTCGTAGAGAAACTATGTTTATCCTTCTATAGATTACAATATTAGAACATACTTATTTACATATGAACATCCAATAAAATGGAGTACTTATTCGGGTGGCACACTTTTGCCTATCTGCTGCTAAAACTTATCTTTGCTCTAGTTTTCCAGAGGAACAACAAATATATATATATATATATATACACACACACACACACACACACACACACTGGGTAGCTTTGGATTACTAAGTTTGTTGGGCGATAGGTGTACAATAATTTGGAACGTGACCTGTAGAACGAAATTGGCTTAGGTATAAGCAATTTGAGTCAGGGTTTGTTGAAGTTGGATAGTGAAAAAAAGTGTGAACTTGAACATTTACCAGCAGTGAAGTCAGAATAAAAGCACGGAACATTTCAGCATAGAGTAGCACAATAAGACAGCAGCGGCCCATTAAAAGAAGCAATCTCAACAAATTGGATCAATCAATTTCTCCGTAAGGTCCCGGGCTAAAAGTTTCAATTCAATATGGCGCATCGGCTTTCATACATCTTATTTGTTACACCCAGAAGGAATCAAGTTAGGATTTTGTAGCTGCAGCTAGTCTTGATACTAGTCCACTCCGAAAGGACGTCCAATTTTTGGATCTACAATAAATTTTTGAATTTTTTCACACCAATTTAATGATATCAATTAGTTTTTTAAATAGGTGTGAGAAATTCAGAATAGTATGCACGAAATTGCTTTAACTTTTTAGCAAAAATTACACATCTAGTGGACTATTAGTTCGGGACAAAGGAAACATTATTTTTCGTTTATTTATGTCAGTTGTTCAAAGGTATGAAGCACAAAGTTACCGACATGCCGAAGTGGTCCCCGTATCCATGCATGTCCGTATCCATGTCAAAAACGCTAGGGACATGCATGGATACATATGGAACATGCCATTTGCACAAAAAGTTGAGCAGGGCACACATCGGGGACACACTTGTCTCACTTGAAGCACGTATCGGGACATGGCATGGTGTCACTTACCAACGTAAAACCTTATTTCAAGGGGGAGGGGGAAGAAATCACTTGTTCCTCGTGGTTTGTTTTTCAATGGAACATCTATTAATTATGCAGAAACAATGTTGGTCATCCCTTTTGCTGTTAAGTTGGTATTGGTTTCCACAAATTTGGGCGTTTTCAGATACACTATCCGTATTACTGACAACTAAAAACAAAATATTTATATTTATATTTTTTTGTGTCCCCTCTGTATCTGTATCACAATATTTTTAGAATTATCTTATACGTATCCATATTTGTATCTGTGTTTGTTCCCATGTCCGTGCTTTTTTACTCAAATCGCTTTGGATGAAATGAAACGGGAACTTTAAAGGGATTACCAGGTCACAGATTTGGAGGGACGAGGTTTCTGTTACATGTCAAAGGTTTCTGTTACACGTCAAGGAAGAAGAGAGAATGGCCGACTCTGTTTGTTGGACAAACCAAGGATTTAGTTTGTCAACATTGGAGACAGAACCATTTTAAATTGTTACTCAGAGCTGGAAGTACCCAAGCCTTCGTTTAAGATCCGATGGCTCGTTATATGTCCAATTTACCGCTGTTGCTAAATACAAACTTCAGCAAATCCGGACTGCAGCACTTTTGGTAACAAAGGTTTGTATTGCATTACCCTTCCCAATAAGACTGCGAAGGGGACCAGCAAGATAGGTATCAAATTCAACCGTATTTCTTCTCTCAATAGGCCAAGTTAAGTTTATTATTAGTCTGTATAAGCAAAAACATACTCCAGTACCTATAGGATACCCAAACACAACAAGAGCCCATTTGCCTTGAACACTGAGGTCTAGCATTTTTTGATTCCAACCACTGAAAGTTGTCAGGCTTCCCAAGTAACCAGTTGCCAGTCCAACGGCTAGATAGTCTGAAACTCTGGATATATCACCTTTGAAAACAATGCCAAACCACCCCATCAAGAATGAGCCAACCTTAGAAGAAGTCAAAATCTGATTAGATGAATAACCAAATTAAAGTGCATGACAAGACTACAACGACGAGCGTGACAAGTAATAGCAAATTCCGGTAATGCCTAACAGAGAGCTTACAAAGAAAACACGCACATACATACCCACAGATGTTACAGCAAGAAACTCCAACAATACCTACTGAAGCGCATTTACATGGAACCATTCTGCATCATAATTTCTAGTTCTTATGCTAACCATGTTCGAATAATTATGATACTAAAAATAAGTTAAGCTTGAGCACAATTGCTCAAATTGGGTCATGTAACCTGAACCTCACATAAATTAACTCACTAAAAGTAGATGGAAGTACCAAAACAGAGGTCAGTAAATGGAATCACCTTTACATTATGTGATGCAACTGTTAAACTAAGACTGTAGATCACAGGAACAGTGTACACCTTAGCATTAAATAAAAACCTTCGCAAATATATTCCTTTAATAATCTGGTTTTCGGAGGCCACAAACATGTGCTTTACATAAAAGAAAATAGTAGGTGGGTGTGTGGGTGTGTGAGTGTGTGTGGGTGTTTGTGTGTGTGTGTGTATGAGAGAGAGAGAGAGAGAGAGAGAGAGACCATATTAGAAGGAAGATCAAGGTACAGAACGGTTTGGTCACTTGTGAGGCCAATTACTCCAGGGCCAAACAGTTTTTGTAGTAAATACCTTGTTAAAACCTGCAAAAGATACCATAGAAGGTCACAGTATTGCATAGACCTCGAACTACTTCCCATGGTAAAAAAGGGGGCAAGAGAATTTGCATAGGAAAATAAAAGAAGGGAATTTCCCCTTGGAGCCACCACTGTCTCTTCCCATTAGAAGGGACACTCTTGTTATCACATGCCCGGGGCTAATGAAAAAAATAAGAACATACTGCCGAGGGAAAGTTAGTGGAGGTGAGGGTCAAGTACCCTTGGTTTTCAAACTGTCCTACACTTTATTCATTTTAGAGAAATATAGAATGCAGAGTTGTGCTTTGCTCATTTCAAGTGTTGAGTGCTTAGCTAATTTACCTTTGTCCATCAGATGACATGGCAATAACCCGTCTAGATATTCCCTTACAAAACTATCCCTCCCTAGCCAAAAATCGGTTTTATTGCCAAGATTTCATCCTTCCCTCTGGTAACGTTTAGTTAATAGGAGGCCAAGTCCCGATGCTTTCCTATAATCTAGGTATTGATAGGATTTGTTCCTAGGCAGCTAGATTGTTGAACTCGGCAATATTACCATCCTTTCGTTGATCATGAAAAGGCAAGCTAGTTTGTATGCATTAATGAGTGTGTTTAAATATACTAAAACCCGTGAAATCTTGTGTGCTCCTGTGCTTAAAGCACGCATGACCTTGTGGTGAATAAGTATCAGAAGCATGCAATATTTACATATGCATAGACACACATATCAGTTTCCCAATTGCATACATCCTCTACAAAATGACTCGTGTAGTTTTCACACACATGGGAGTGCTGCTTGGTACTCAGCAAGCAGTTCTAATCAACAATGTGCTACGCTTACAAAACACGTTCTAGCTCTTCAACAAGATGGTTCCCCCATTTCAACTTCCTTATTCAAGGAAATCAAGCAACTACAAGGAGTAGTGTCCCTGCATATCATCTGCCAAGTGTACAAACTGCATACAATTCCAAAACATATTCATAGCTTCTATGCGGATTACCTCCCTAGGCATTTTTTAACCACAATGAACTTTTGAGTAAAGAAAAAAGTGAGAGAAGACCATATGAATACCATGGCAATTTAATAAAGTAACACTTCAATACGATGATACATAATGACCAACTAGAATGAATGAGGAACAGATGACATTTAATCTAAGTTGTTGCAACAGCTAGCACTACTAATTTGCCAGAAGAAAATTAAGACCAACTAGTAGAATGGTGATACTCATGGGTATTTGAGTACTCAGATAATAAGAAGCAAAACTACGACATTCAGAAGGAAGAAGCAAAGGTTTGGCATAATACCCCAAGAATTCCAAAAACAGCAAGATGGATAAGATGTGAACCGTAATCCAATACCCATGGTAGCTCTTTCTTGTTCTCCTGCACATGAAATAAGTAATAGCACATAATCACCAGATGAATCAGAAGCACATATGTGCTGCAGTAGCATTATATTTTTTATCACCAAGGAGTACGACATTCAAAGTGTTAGATTATGGGTTTATTTGTAATTAGTTTATTAGTCATTCTATTGTGTAACTAGTTCATTCTCTAGGACCATAGTGTAATTAGTCTAGTGTGTTGTATAACTATCTCACGTTGTAATCAGTTTATTCTATGAGAAAATAACCCTAGTTTTCTGGGTTCCCAATTCCATCTCAAGTTTACATGGTATCAGAGCTCCACGATACTTGGGCTCTTTTGCTTTCTTCGATAAGTCTTGGTGTGTCGATCACCAACGGTTGTGTCCCCAACTAGCGTCTTCCATCATTGATGATTGGTACCCGTCAACGTCTGTCCTTCGATAGACCTTTCCGACGCCATAGTTGAAGACCTAGTTGATTACGACCACCACCGACCTTCGTTGGCCCTTCGTGACTAACACCCAACCTCCGACGATCCCACTGGAGATTCATCAGCCTCCGACAACCTCCCTCAGTGATCGTTTTTTGATTTTCTCACATGACCCGGTTGTTTTGTGAAGACCCAGGGCTCGCCGAACATCTACAAGCATTGCCCAATACTATCCAACCCTCGCCGGAGCTCCGTCAGCCTCCGGCGACCTCCATAGCATCTTCGGTGACTGTTTTTTATTAATAAATATTGCACAGAACCTTTAATCTGCTCTGTTCGGCACTGTTCACGCACTGTTCCACTCATTTTTTGGACTGTATTGACTCTCGTTTGTCCTTAACAACTCGTGGTAACAACTCGTGGTATCGGAAAGGTCTGGGTACTGTCTTTAAAAAAAAATTTGGTCTTGGAAATCACTGGGTCAGGGCTGGTTGACCTCGGTTTACGCTCGCCACTTTGTTCCGAACTCAACCCAGCATTTTTTTGGAGTTCAGAGGTATTTCGAACTCAGGGTTCAGCACTGTTCACGCGATCGAAACTGTATGTGTGTGAACATATAAGGTATTTCGGCACCTAATTTTTTGTTTCTACACTATTTTGTATTCGAACCTACTGGGTTAGCAAGTTTGAGATCTATTTTGGGGCTTCTAGTATTGTTTGACTCTGTTTTTCAGCAGTCACAAATAGTGTAAGAGCTTCCATCTGCTGTTGGGTGCTTGATTATCTGTTTTTTGGCTTGACGTTGACTGGGTATTGTTTATTTGGAATTGCTATTCTTCTGTTGAAATGTCGGAGGACAAACAACAGGCTTCCGCTGGACACTTTTCTCTTGGGGAGATGCAAGCTCTCAGGTGCCTAATAGCTCAAGCTGATTCTCCATCTACTATAGCTTCCGCTTCCACTTATTTTGCTCACACCGATATTCCAGCTAGTGCACTTACTGCCTCTCCTGCTATTCCTTGGATTATAGATTCGGGTGCTTCAGACCATATGACAGGTTGTTCTTCTGTTTTTTATTCTTACTCTACTTGTTCCGGTAAGGATAAAGTCAGAATAGCAGATGGGACTTTTTTTGCTATTTCAGGCAAAGGTTCCGTTCGATTATCTCCCTCTATTTCCCTCTCTTCAGTTCTACATATTCCAAATTTTGCCACTAACCTTCTGTCCGTTAGTAGTCTTACTCGTTCCGCAAATTGTTCTGTGACCTTTTTTCCTACTCATTGTGTTTTTCAGGAACTGGATACGGGGAAGGTGATTGGCAGTGGTAAAGCACATGGTGGCCTCTATTTTTTGGAGTCTGCAGCTCCTCCCTCTCATTTATCCATGTTATGTGGTCTCGCTCAACAAACAGATACGAGTTCTTGTCTTTCTATGTTACATCAGTGGCACCGTAGATTGGGTCATCCCTCTTTTGGAATTTTAGAGAAACTTTTTCCTCATTTAATTAAGCATTGTTCTCGAAATCAGTTTTTTTGTGAAGCTTGTGAGCTTGGGAAACATAAACGTTCTTTTTATGCACCTATCAATAAACGGAGTGCTTCCCCTTTTATGGTTATTCATTCTGATGTTTGGGATCCTTCTCCTGTTACCTCTCTTAAGGGTTATCGGTGGTTTGTCACTTTTATTGACTGTTATTCTCATGTTACTTGGGTGTATTTACTTAAGTCAAAGAGTGAAGTCTTTTCTTGTTTTAAATCTTTTCACGCAATGGTACGCACCCAATTCGATGTGAATATCAAAATTCTCCGTAGTGACAATGGTACTGAGTATATCGATAGAAATTTTCGAGCTTTTTTGGATGCAAATGGCATTCTTTTTCAGACAACTTGTGTTGACACTCCACAACAAAATGGAGTTGCTGAACGCAAAAATTGTCATCTTGCTGAGGTTGCTCGCTCTCTTTTGTTTACCATGAATGTTCCCAAATATTTATGGGGAGAAGCGATTTTGACTGCAACCTACCTTATTAATCGTATGCCATCCAGTGTTCTCTCCTTCAAAACTCCGATTGAGTGTCTCCCTGATAATTTTCACGTCATAACTCTTCCTCCAAGAGTCTTTGGTTGTGTGTGTTTTGTTCATGCTCCTCACCCCTATGGTGGGAAGTTAGGTCTTAAAGCCCATAAATGTGTTTTCATTGGGTACTCTCCTACCCAAAAGGGCTATAAGTGTTATGACCCTCATTCTAGAAATTTTTTTGTCTTTATGGATGTCACATTTTGGGAAACAAAGTCTTTTTATTCTCCCTCCACTCTATCTCTTCAGGGGGAGCATAGGCAAGAAGAGATGAGGGAGGAAGAAATGTTTACTTTTTATAATCATAGTGAGGGGGAGAAGGAAAAATCTGGAGAGGAACCAGTATCTGTCGAAAGAGCAACACATGACATTGGTGATGACATTGAGGAACTACCACAACGGCTGCAAGGGTCTAACTTGAAGGTCTACACTAGAACTAGACGACAAAATGGAAGGTTCCCTTGTGAAATGCCACCTTGTCAATCACAATCGCCTACTCCAGTTCTGGACCCCTCTGCTGACTCATCTGGTAATGAATCTTCTCCCATTGAACCTCATGTTATTGATTCTGATAATCTTCCTATTGCTCTTCGAAAAGGTGTTAGGACATGTACTCAACATCCCATCTCCCAGTTTGTCTCTTATGATCGTTTATCTCCTTCGTATCATGCTTTTGTTTCGTCTCTTTCTTCTATATCTATTCCACAGAATTGGCAGGATGCACTCATGATACCTAAGTGGAAAGGAGCTATGGTAGAAGAGATGACAGCTTTGAAAAAGAATGGTACTTGGGAGCTGGTGTCACTTCCAGGAGGGAAGAGATCAGTGGGATGCAAGTGGGTTTTCACTGTTAAGCAGAATGCTGATGGTACAGTTGAGAGATACAAGGCAAGATTTGTAGCCAAGGGTTTTACCCAAACCTATGGCATTGACTACGAGGAGACATTTGCTCCAGTAGCGAAGATGAACACTATGCGGGCTCTGATTTCGTGTGCTGCCAATTTGAATTGGCCTCTTCACCAGTTTGATGTGAAAAATGCATTCCTGCATGGTGAGTTAGAGGAGGAGGTGTATATGGATATACCACCAGGTTTTTCTTCCTCATAGACTGAGGGAAAGGTGTGTAGGTTGAAGAAAGCTCTTTATGGGTTGAAGCAATCACCTCGAGCATGGTTTGGCAGATTTTCAAAGGCTATGTTGAGATTTGGTTACAAACAGAGCCATGCAGATCATACTATGTTCATCAAAGGAGGTGCTGGTAAGATTGCTGTCCTTATTGTTTATGTTGATGATATGATAATGACAGGCAATGATGTGGATGAGATTTTCAATCTTAAGTCCAGTTTGGCTCAAGAATTTGAGATTAAGGATTTAGGACCACTAAGATATTTTCTTGGAATGGAAGTGGCAAGGTCTGATAAAGGTATTTTTTTCTCCCAACGGAAGTATATACTTGATCTTCTAGAAGAAACAGGTATGTTGGGCTGTAGACCTGCAGATTCTCCTATTGAGGCAAATCATCATCTTAGTGGAGATGTGGGGGAGCGCACTGATAAGGAGAGGTATCAACAACTTGTGGGTCGACTGATATACTTAGCGCACACTCGACCGGATGTTACTTATGCAGTAGGTGTTGTTAGTCAATTTATGCATGATCCTCGTACTTCACATTTGGATGCAGTTTATCGTATCTTGAGGTATCTCAAGTCTGCTCCAGGGAGAGGAGTTATGTTTTCTAATCATGGTCACCTGCGGTTGGAGGTATTTACTGATGCCGATTGGGCTGATTCTGTGGATGATAGACGCTCTACTTCTGGCTACTGTACTTTCCTTGGGGGGAATTTGATTACTTGGCGAAGTAAAAAACAATCAGTGGTTGCCAGGTCTAGTGCAGAAGCTGAGTATAGAGCCATGGCACATGGAGTTTGTGAGCTCTTATGGCTCCAAACAGTGCTACGTGATTTGGGAATTTCTAATAATGGTCCTATGAAACTCTATTGTGACAACAAAGCTGCCATAAACATTGCTCATAATCCTGTTCAACATGACAGAACGAAGCATATAGAGATTGACAGGCACTTCATCAAGGAGAAGCTGAGCGAGGGTTTAATATGTATGCCTTTTGTGAGATCCAAAGATCAATTAGCTGATATATTTACGAAAGGACTTGGTCGCAAGAGTTTCCACCCCATTGTGTTCAAGTTGGGCTTAATTGATATCTTCGCGCCAACTTGAGGGGGAGTGTTAGATTATGGGTTTATTTGTAATTAGTTTATTAGTCATTCTATTGTGTAACTAGTTCATTCTCTAGGACCATAGTGCATAGATTTTAATATCGGCCGGTACGAACCGTACCGGCCGGTTCGTACCGGAATTTGGGAGTTCCGGTTCGGATATAGGCCGGTATAACGGGGAGACTGAAAATCGCAGGTGAACCGGCCGATTCACGATACGTATCGGTATCTAACGGATTTATGGACCGGTTCGGCCGGTTCATGCCGGTTCGGCTGAAAAAAAAAAAAAAAAAAACAGAGCTTCCACAACAGAGTATCAAACATCAACTCCTCCCCATTTCACAGCTTTTTTCCGAAAATTTTGGATCTTGTCTTGAAAAATTAGCAAATAATACTTGAAAGTTGAAAGTTAAAACCCAAATCTGATCATTACCTGGCGAGTGCCGACTGCCGTTGGCTTTCTTTTCTTCTCTTCTATCTTCATTCTTTCTTTCCCTCATACTTTTGATTTGGGGTTTTTTCTGTTTGAGTTCGGGGGGGGGGGGGGGGGGGGGGCGAGAGAGAGAGAGAGAGCGCTCCGGCTGCCATGGCTCAAGACTTTGATT
This sequence comes from Rhododendron mucronatum var. ripense, assembly GCA_019656295.1. Lineage (NCBI taxonomy): Eukaryota > Viridiplantae > Streptophyta > Magnoliopsida > Ericales > Ericaceae > Rhododendron > Rhododendron mucronatum. The sequence continues at coordinate 2,557,670 of BPLT01000038.1, read as the reverse complement.
TGGGGTTTTTCTTTTCCCTGATGCTTTCGATTTGGGATTTTTTCTGTTTCGGTGGGTGGGTGGGTACTGGGTAGGTGGGGGCCTGGGGGGAGAGAGAGAGAGAGAGAGAGATAGACACGCGGCTGCCGTGGCTCAGCCGCTCAAGAATCAAGAGTAATAGATTTTCCAAAAATGATAAGGACACGTACATTTGTACACATATCTTGCACATACACTTTTATGAGATCCATTTCGGTGTTGGGTCCCATCAATATGATCCGGACCGCTCATTATTTTTAAAATAATGTTTTAAGAGTTTTTGTAGAAAATCAACTCAATAGGATATCGGTAAGGGCTTTTTTAGAAATCACAGTGCGAATCAGACTGTTTCACCCTATGATTTCTGAAAAAGTCCTTACCGATATCCTATCAAGTTGATTTTTTCCAGTAATTCTTAAAAAATTATTTTAAAAATAATGAGCGGTTCGGATCATATTTGTGAAATCCGAGATGGATCCCGTAAAAATGTATGTGCGATATATGTGTCAAAGTGTATGTGCAAGTAGCATGAGTGTAGATTTTCTATATTCTCTTCTTTGTTGATGTTGCGTGGCACGACTCACGAGAGTAAAATTTATAGAACCAATTTCTTTATTCACGACCTCTGTCAAGGACCGGAGCAACTATTATACAATTTCTTTTAAAAAAAATTAGTTTAGTACGTTAGTGACTTATGAATGTGCTGGGCTAAATCCTAATATCTACATTTTGTATGTACTCCATCAGTCCAAAAATATTTGTCTGGTCCGCAAAACAAAGTGTTAAAAATAATATATTTTTTGCTAGAAAAAATCAAAAGTTTTTTAACAACTTACTAGATATCAATGAGAATTTTTAATTTGTTAAAAAAATTTGAATTTTTTCTCGAAAAAATTGTATTATTTTTAACACTCCGTTTTGCGAACCGGACAAGCATTTTAGGACAGAGGGAGTAGATCTTGGAAGTGCTAATTTTTTTAAAAAAACTGTATATTAGTTTATACACTGGCAAACATCAATGAAATAAAAATTAAACAAGTGGATATACGGTCGAGAGGAGTTCTCTTTGAAAGGGAAAGAATATTTATACATTGGCAATATTTTGTTTTTTTCTCATTATTAAGATTTTGTTAGTTTTATATTTTTTTTGGTAATTACTAATTAATGATTTTTGTTATTACTTGTTTTTCATAGGTTAATCATCAAATTAATCATAATGTTGCATTTTTCTCATATTTGTAAAATCTTATTGACTTGCGGATTTTGATAAATTATCGGATATTTCACATGAAGAGAATGGGCTATTACATGTCTTCAATTAATTAAAATGTGATAATTTAAGCCAATGTTGGGGGCAAAAGTATATTTTTCAAGTTTTATACACGTTGCTAATGATTTTTAAAAATTCACGACCGCGACACCCGATTCCCGCGACGTATCACCGATACGTCCCGATACCGATATACCGCGACCGATACCGCGACGGCGACCGATACCGCGATTTAAAACTATGCCATAGTGTAATTAGTCTAGTGTGTTGTATAACTATCTCACGTTGTAATCAGTTTATTCTATGAGAAAATAACCCTAGTTTTCTGGGTTAACAATTCCATCTCAAGTTTACAGTTTGAGAACCGTAGAATTAGACTGTTGTCTGCAGGGCTAAGCTCTGCAACATTTCTGATTCTATGATCAAGAGTCTCAGAAACCACTAAAAATAAAATACCACGTGAACTCACATTGTTCTCGTCATGAGAAGGTATGATACCCTCAGCAGAAATAGGATGTGTCAGTTCTGATGTTGATGGTGATACAAGGGAGGTAGTGGCCAAAGCATCCAGAGGAATGGGCATAACACTACTATTTTCCATTATATCATGCCTAACATCATCTGTTAGGGTTATAGCATTCGTAGAACTCAAAGAATGCCTTCTCACAAAAGAATCAGCACGGTTAGTCTCAAGATCCATGACCACTGCACCGGGTCTACTGAAACTTCATCCCACTTGCGATGATCTCAAAAACTACAAACAGTGAAACATGATCGTAGCTCAGTGAAGAAGATAAACTGAAAATTACCATGATGTAACTAATCCTAGGGTATTGTCAAGCAGTCAACTTCTCTACTAAGTGGAAACTAACAGAACATGCGTAAATAATGATAAACATACGCATACTTACTGGTTACTTTGATAAGTTCCACTTATAATGTAACACGCGTATAGAAAAACCTTACAAATATAATAAACAATTTGAATTCGGAGACGGTTGAGTAATTCTTATCGCACACAATGAGTTTTACTGATAATGGGATTACAACCATCATTCCACTCGAATTGATCAACATTATTCTATTCCTGTAAGAGGATCTGCAGTTCAATAGCAAACCCATTAAACTAACAATTTCGTTAACCACCACCCAATACTACTTAGACAATGTCCAAAAAAGTTTGACTTTGACAACACATAAACATAAGTTTGGATACATTTTTCTAATTCTAGGTATATCAAAAGACTCCACATGTTATCAACTGTCCTAAGGGTAGCCATCAGCATTTATCTTAAAGTTAATAACCACATAGGTAGTCGTAATAAGAATCATGAAAACGATCAGAAAACAAACTGTATAACTAAGTTGAAAAAAAGGATCTACCTGTGCGGTTACGTTGGAACAAAAAGTAAATTGACCCAGGAAATGATTACAGTTAGCTAACTTGTAAGTGATAGAGAATAATATTACAAGAGTTGAATATGAGCTGCCATCCAACAACCAGACGGTCCAGACCAATGAGATTGGTTATAGCAAACCTAATTTCTACATGTGAAGTGCATATATTTAAAATTTTAAACTGTCAAAATAATGCCCAAAGAGTAGGCCCAAGTCGCGCATGAACATACTTTTACTTTTCTATGTGATCAACTCAATGAATTAATGCCCTTCCCCTTCAAAAGAAAAAACCAAAAACAACAAAAGAAGTAGATTAATGGGCTTTAGAGTGAGAGAATCATTGGACTGAAATGACATGAAAAGCTGAAAAATAAAAATATACACCTAAAGCTCTTGACTGCACTTTTCTTTCTAATAAAACAAAAGGCATTTTTCCACAGTTTTCCAACTTTTATTACTTATAATAATACCAGGAACTGCTATTCAAACTCCAATTTGAACTCTTTTTCTAGTCTCAATGTAATCTATAAGAAGACGAGAAAAAACCCCAAGGGTTGGCTGGTAATGATCAAGGCATGAGATTTAAGGGATTACTCTCTCCTAATGTCTTAGTTTCGAAAAATAGCTTCTCCTTTGGGTCAGTCCATACTTGAGCATTTGATCTGGCTTCAAGTAGGGCACCCACTAGTGGATGATGGTTTATAATCTCTCAGGATTAGGTGGGTGCGCATCGGTTACCAAACAAAAGACAAGTTCGTTTAATCTGAATCTTGCAGAAACAATAAACTATAAGAGGTAAAAGAAAGCGTGAAAACTGAAAAGTAACAAACATTGATCAAATTATAGACACCCAGAAACATAAATTCGGATTCCCCACAAAAAGAAGAACAGAAAAAAAAAAAAAAAAGCCACAGTCGCACAAAAGAAGATTGTTTTGGTGAACAGAAGATAACAAGCTAATAGCGTGATACTCCATGATACATGCAGATAAATAACATTGTCCTCAGAGAGAGAGAGAGAGAGAGAGAGAGAGAGAGAGAGAGATTACCAAAAGGAAATCTGAGACCAAAATCAAACAGCTATGGGAAGATCTTTTTGCGATCACTGGGCAGTATGAGTAATCAGTTAATAGACGAAAAGAAAGAAAATAGATGAGATCGTAGACGTAAGATTAATCTGTATTATGAAAAGAACGAGAGGCCCACAATGCGAGTGTCAGGTTGACATTGAAACAGGAATAAAACCGAATGGCAGATAGGAATTGCGGTGCATATTTGAATGGCGGTGAAATGTGGGTGATATTCTGTACACCAAGTTCACCTTCTCCAATGCTGACCAAGAAAAACTGGGGAAGCTGGTATAATTGCATGTAAGAGATACAGGACTTAATTGAGGCCATGTTTCCCTAACACTTTTTTTATTTTTTAAAAAAAATTGCACATTTTGTCTTTATTTAAATTTTTTTTTTCGCATTTGTTAGTTTTGCGTCAAACTTTTGTATCAAAAGTAAATGTTTAATATTTTGGAAAATAGCCACTTTTAAAATTAAAAAAAAAAAGTTGACTGTTTTGTTTAAAAGTGCTTATTTTCCAAAATATTTGGGTAAAAGTAAAAAAAAAAATTAATTTTCCGATGCACAACTAATAATCCTCAAAAGTTTGGGGCAAAAATAATAAATGTTAAAAAAAATTTGAATAAGGACAAAACATGCACTTTTTCTAAAATTAAAAAAAAAGAGTATTAGGAGAACAGGGCCTGATTAGGGATTGAACGACGAGTGTCCTTCTCAGATATAGAGTATATATTTGATACAAGTTGTAACAACTTAGCACACTCAACAAATTAGGGGTGTTCAGCCAAGGAAAGAGAAGGGGCATCAATCCAAAAATTACTATTGTGGTGCGCATGCTACCACTTATTTTTAGAAAGAGAGAAAAGTTAACAAAAGTGAAGTACAAGAAAATAAATTTTATTTTACTTTCATTTCGAAAGGAATCTTGAATAAAACTCTTGTTCATTTGCCATAACAAAGAAATTTTGCGGATAACTGCTTTATCTTGCCCTTCATATGAAAAGAATGATTCAAGAGGTAAGGGTGATTTAGTAATTTTATATGAATTAAAGACAAAAAAAAAGAGTGTCAATGGATAAAATGAGGTATACTGTGAATTAGTGAGGAGTGCTCTGGAAGCTCCAAGTGGCATGTAATGATTGGGCAACACTACTGGTTACTGGTTAGTCATTATCTTATTTTGAATTATTCAGAAAAAATTATTTATAATGTTTGATTATATAACACTAATACCTAATAATCATTGAGTATGACTTTGTCGGATTTTAAAAATTTAGAATTGGCATAGTTTTGTTCAATTAGTTACGGTTTCAAAAGCTAATTGTCCAACTCAAACACAAATTTTCAAATTAAAGGTTCAAATATATATGTTAATTTAATGATTATCAAATTACAAACCTTCCATGCAGATTCTATCTCCTTCAAAGAAATTAAAAAAAGAGCACTACTTGGTAAATATGGCATGTAAATACCACGCACATATGAATTTTATGGGGCCCACCTCGGAACCCAAAGAGATGATTCGAACTATCCATTATTTTTAAAATATTTTTTTATGGAACCCTGTAAAAAATAAGCTCAACCCGATATCAGTAAGGATTTTTTGCTGAATTTGTAGAGGCGAAACTGAGCAGTTAAGCAATTTCGTCCTTACAAATTCCAAAAAAATTCTTGCTGATATCGGGTTGAGCTGATTTTTTACAGGACTCCATAAAAAATGTTTTAAGAATAATAGGCAGTTCGAATCGTTTTTGTGGGATCCAAGGTGGACCCCACAAAACCGCCGATATGTGCACGATATGTAAATCATGCTCATGTGTACTCATAGCTTTTTCCCTAAAGAAACCCTCCCTAACCTTCTAACCTTCTTAATAACCGTATGATTACCACTAAAATTTTGGTTTTCAGCCACTTCTCTTCTTTTCTTGCTCTATGCATAAGCAGGATCGACATATATAACCTCTACTCATACCTTCGGTACTTTGTGGACAAATGGGAAGCAATGCTTTACTCTTACCTTCTTCCAGTTTTGACTGCTGCTTATGTTATTGATGAAGTAGAGAGTTTCTTCAAGGAAATTATGGGAGAGACACAGTTGACAATGAATTTAGTGAACTTCGTTGAAATACAAACTTGGAAAGTAAGATATGCAATGTGGATGTACATGTTCTTACTCAAGCAAGCATCGAGGGCTAAAGAATTATTCAACCAAAAAATAAAAATAAAAATGTTTTGACACTCCATAGATATTCGACGTAGTGAAAGGATAACACTATAGAATTTGTTTATTTAACTGTGCTGGTTGAGTATCATTTTCTGTGCATCGCACGGGTTTTGATAGGTCGGTCTGCAAAACCTTAAACAAAAGGAAAGAGGCTATATTGACAAGTACTAAAAAGAGCATGTTCAATCATCGTCAATTCTTGTAGTTGAACATATTATTAGAAATAATAAGTTTATAACCACCACAAATGTTCAAGTCCACACCTCTCTTTTTTCGATCGATTTGCGATGATCCGAGCCGCTCAATGTGTTAGGAACGTGATTTTAAGGGTACTCGCGAGAAATCAGCAAAAAAAAATAACTGGAAAGGGCTTGATCTGAGCATTTTTTTCCAAACCGTTCAATAAAAAACTGTTCGGATCAAGCCCTTTCCGGTCATTTTTTTTTGCTGATTACTTGCAATTACCCTTAAAATCATATTCTAATCACATTGAGCGGCTCGGATCATCAAAATTCGATCGAAAAATGAGAGGTCCGGACCGTAAGAGGTGCGGACCTGAAAATGACTGTATAACCACAAACAAAGACACAAATACTTACACACATACTCACAAGGGGTGTCCCTGTTTGTGAATGTATGTGTAAGTGTTTGGGTGTCGTTGTAGCATTGTTGTGTTGGAAATGTAAGAACAATCATGATGAGGGTAATGATTAACCAATGTAAAACTGCTTCTGTTCAATTTTTTTTCTCAACGACAACTATTTCCTCAAAATGGATGTCTTCTTAGGGTGTTATATATCTTTTTGGGCAAAATTAAACTCGACTATGGGTTCTGTTTATGCAAAAATAATGTGTGGAGCCCACTCTGAGATCCCACACAAATAATTCGAAACGTTCATTAACTTTTAAAATAATTTTTTGAGTAATCTTGTAAAAAATCAACTCAATGAATAATATCTCTTAATTGTTAATTAAAATTTAAGGATTGGATCAAGCAATTAATTAAAGATTCCAATTGAGTTGTTTTTCATTTTTTATTTTCAAATTTATACCAAAGAAAACTATTATGGAGTAAATGGAATATCAAGAAAATAGAAAACTAATTAACAAACAAACAAAGAAAAATACTTAAAAAAGATGAGCAAGTGGCTGTGAAGTACTGATTTGGGCAGAGAGTGTTAGGAGTAAGGGGGATCTAGGTGTGGGCGTATGGGGCCATAGCCCCGCGTTGTTTTGATTTTGATTTTTAAATTTTAATGTTAATATTAGTGAATTATTGACTGGCTATACCCAATAACTCCTCAATTTCAATTCAATGGTTCATATGAGGATTTAAACATCAAACTGCTTCTAGAATGGAAGTGTCAAAACCAATTCCATGTTCAATATTTATGGAAATTTTAATGACTAAAGTGGATTGCAAATCACATTTGGCCACGTGGGATGGCCTGATGGGTCCACCAAAACCATTAAAAATAGAAGTTGCTACTGATCAGTTGTGTCAAGGGATGGGAAAGAATGTTCTAATCTTGAATGAGCAGATTAGGAAAGGAATCTTTCCCCCATCTTTCCATAGAAAACTGCTTTCCAACAGTGGCTTTGCCAGTGCTTCTATATAGCTACTCTCACTATACACGTATTCTCCCTTCATAAACACCTCTCCCATGGCCCCTTTTATTTACGACAATTTATGCACCATCAATACTTCCCCCTCTTGAGAAAGATACAGATACGGATAGAGCCAATGGCATCAGATCATAGCATCCTTTCGACAGTTGTGTTGGTTTTGACTCTAGTTTCAGCAGGTAATTCAAGTTTCCGGTTTGTTAAAACTTTATTGTAACTATAAACCTTGTGAGTCGCGCCAGCCCTGACCTAAAGTAAGTGTTAAGACCGTTTTAGGCCTCTAAAAATTTATGAATTGTAAAGGTCTTTCCTATTTTTTTATCCCTTATTATAATTTAACAAAACAGGTTATATTTTTAATTTTCGCTTTAAGCCCCCGAAAAATAAAAACTGGCTCTCTCCCTAGCATTGCCCATAAAGATTTAGTAGAAAAATTGGAAAAAAAGCAAATGGTTTTCTTCTTTCTTTACCGGTTAATTTGGTATGTAAACAAAACATACTGTTAGAGTTTGTCTCACATTGATTACTTATCTTCTCCAAAAACCAGCATATATGAGTTTGGGCGGCCTCTCCACTCCTTCACAATTGGTTTGGGATTGGATGCTTTAACGTGATATCAGAACTATGGTTGCGGAGAATTTGTTACCCCTTGTTTATGTCATAAGTGCACCGTTGATTGTTGTGATTCACGTGTTATGGATCTTTTATTTACCTCTACATGTGTGGGAAAGTGTTGGAGTTTGTCCCACATTGGTTATTTATCTTCTCTAAAAATTAGTATATGAGTTTAAGCGGCCTCTCCACTCCTTGCCATATTGGTATACGAATATATTTTGATTTCAAACAATGACTGCCCAGATGACTTTGACAGTTAAACATATCATTGTCACAACATATATTTGCTCAGATACAAAAGTTTTGGAGGAATAGCATTAGTCGGTTTATTCGTTGGGAGCAGACTAAACCACGAAACGGGTTGTGAGAGAGCAATGCAAGTATCCTACTGCTAGGCTTTCACTAATAATCTACGCACAACACCTAACATTTTTCATTTTGTAGCCCAATGACTGCACGACTATGAACTTTACTAATAATCTTTCAACCATGTGTCTTCTCATAAACATATGCACCTTGAATGAGCAGGGACAGAAGTGTGCGAATCCGCAAGAATTTTCACTCTCATAAATGATTGCAAGGAGACAGTTTGGCCGGCAATCTTCCCGGGAGAGAACTTCGGTGGCGGCGGCTTTGAAATGAAATCAAGCCAATCCATTGTGCTCACAGCCCCAGTGGCATGGTCTGGTCGAATCTGGGGCCGAACGGGCTGCAACTTCAACAAGAATGGCAACGGGACTTGCCAAACTGGTCGATGTGGCACCTCCCTCAAGTGCACTGGCTCAGGCGAGACCCCTGCCACGCTTGCTGAATTTACCCTCGCCACACCTGATTTTTATGACGTTAGCCTCGTGGACGGGTTCAACTTACCCTTGGCTGTGACACCAATTAATGGAAAGGGAAATTGCAGCGTTGCCGGTTGTAATGGGGACTTGAGGCCTAATTGTCCTAAGGGTATTTTCATGGGTTTTTTTTCTTTTATTTTGAACTAAAACATTCACTATTGGGATCCCCAATGCTTAAAAAGCCATTATGTCGTTATATTAGATTTTTTTTTTGTTCTGTATTAAGGTTATGTTTCTAAAATTGTTTTCGTTTCCTCGACAGAGCTTGCTGTTAAGGCTAATGGGAAGACAGTAGGATGTCGGAGTGCCTGCGATGTGTTCAACACAGACGAGTACTGTTGCAGAGGTGCTTATGGAGGTCCGGGTACATGTAAACCTACGAAATACTCGGAAACATTCAAGGCAGCGTGCCCTGCAGCTTATAGCTATGCGTACGATGATCCCACGAGCGTTCTTACTTGCTCAGGGACGGACTATGTCATCACATTTTGCTCTTCAAGGTCAGATTCATACACATATACTTCTAAACTTCTTTCCTTTAAGCCTTCAAACTAGCTATTGACAGGATTTTAATTTTGGGGAGGCAAATCCCCATGACAAAACAGTACAAATCCTTACAAGTTCGCGAGTATCTTATCTTATGAATTCTTAGCAGGAAAATGATTTTTTGTGACAAAACAGTACAAATCCTGATTTTTGTGATGTAAGCCGGAATTAAAATTCCAACCTTCAAAATCATCTCGGTTGATCTCGAGAAATCAAAAAGCGTACGAGCCCCATTTGAAAAGTCTGTTGGATATCGATACAACACGAACAGAACGAACTCTAGCTGCACCTCACCGTATTTTACCGCATTCATCATAGGCTTATAATGAATACATTTATGGAATGTATGAAGTTTTAGATCTCGACCGTTGGATAAATTTACGGATACAATAAGGTTGAAAGAATGCAACATAAAGAATTTCCGTTTGACCGGACAAAAAAAAAGAAGAGAAAGAATGCAACATAACATATTCTTATGTATCTCGATCGCGTGCATTGCATGGGCCCGGTAGTTGGGCCCTCAGCCCTGCTCATTAACAGGGCTTCCGTTTGGGCTCCTTTCATGTTCTCACGAGCAGGTTGATGCACACATACTATGTGAGTGCACATTTTTAGGATTATTGTGCATGGTAGAGTAGTGGTTATAATAAGGCGGATTTAACACCAATTTTTGTTTTGCCCAACTATAACCGTTCATGTCAAGTTACAAGTGATGCATTAGCTGATTTGGGAGAGGGGCATCATTGGAATGAGAGAAACTTATTCACGGCTCAACCGTGAACAAGTCCTTTACAGCAGTAACCAATCGTTACCGGCCAAAACTGTTCTGGACGGTTCGGATTTAAATGAAAATTTTTCAGAATTCCTAGAAATTTTTTATTTAAATCCGGACCGTCCAGAACAATTTTGAACGGTCACGATTAGCTCCGTAAATAACTATTCACGGTTCTGCCTTTAAAAAGGTTTTCTCTATTGGAATTGGAAGAATATACACAATTTCAAATAAAGAGTACACAAAAGATGTGTTGTCTCTTTCTATATACTCCTACGTCAGAATAAATGTTCTCCTCTTGATGAATCAAAAAGAAAGCTTGATTCCCGGTACCAGACTTTTTTGCCGTTCCAAATTCTTAGAAAATGAACGTTTAGAAAAGAAAGGTAATTTCAAGCTCCAAAATCATATGTTTATGCAAATAATTTTCCTACCAATATAGATCTTATTTGATAGATCTCATTGAAATCTTTTAAACGGTGTAAAAAAAATTAAAAAATTATTTTTTATTTTCATTATATTTGAGCTTAAAATTACTATCTTTCTAAAAAACAAAGTTTAAAAAGAAGCGGAACGGGATCTAAGTTGCAAGATCATTGGCTTTAAACAAAATCATCCTTTACACACGGTGATGATTTTTTTTCAGGAACGCGTCTGTGTGCACATACCACAACAACAAGCTTCATTGCAACGGATCAGAGGGCAAAAAACCCTTGATGGGAAAATGGTGGCCGTTGATGCTTGGACTCCCACTTATGATAACTTATGGATGATCTTTTAGTGGGAGCTTTTTAGAAATTATTTTATTGTCAGACTTTTGCACTATATTTGTTCACGTCTTCAATTTATTGGTTTTTCTCCCGTGTGCATGTTCAAGGAGCTTGGACTGTGCAAGCTGTGAAAGAATATTGGTATTTCCTCCTCTTTCACAGCACGAGTGCTCAAAATGGTTGTACATAAAATTTATACTCCATATTTCACCATTGTTAGAAATTTATGCTAAAAGTCATGTTTTTATGTAATGGATTAATATTTGATTTATTTTATATTAATCAATTTTATCATTTTTATCATTTTTTATGAGACTCTTTTATGGGCAGTGTTGGCATAATGTTATTGGATGTTATGCTTGTGTGCCTTTTATTCTGCACAGTGGATGATCTAGTTGTAGAGTACAGTTTACACACAGAAGATTGGATTATCGATTCTTGTGGAATATGAGTTTTAGTTCACAGCCTTAGATGGAACTAAACACAAAATCAATAGGACTGTAGCACAATATATATTTTAGTAGATATGTCTTGACTATGGGGAACAGAATTAGTTCCAACTCATTGATTGTGCATACACTTTGTGTGTATTGAACGGGGCCTCTCTCTTTTTTTTTAATCAGCTGAACGGGACCGTTTTGAGGTCATTATTTTTCTATTGATTTTATAAGATAATTAGAACCTCATGATTATTATGAATGCTTATACTCTTAATTCAGAGATAATTAATAGGTATATATGTCTAATGTTATTGAGTTTGATTTATTAGAGATTTAGGGGTCAATAGTCTCAGTGAGTTGGGTACAGTATATGTATGATAGCTATTAATTATTAATGAAATCCACATCTCAGAAGGAATTGATGATACTACCCCCTTGAGTAAGTTTATAAATTTCGATTTTGTTAAACTCTGCAGGCGGATATTTGTATCCGACATATCAAATAAGTTAAGTAGACAATCTCAAGGAATTTTATAAATGTTGATGAAATATAATTGTCAGTAATTTGATTTAATCAACAGGTATCTGTAATCTTAACGTGATGAGAAATTTAAGTATTTAGTAACGTGAAACTCGAAATATAATTTGAGATAGGGACAAATTAAAATGTAATTATAATGCTATGGTGGTATGAATTATGATGGGGGCGGCTATTCGCAACCCATGATTTTATGCATTAGCTCGTTAAAATTTTACAACTAATTACAAACTTGACCCCCAATGCAAAATGACCTAATTGCCCTCATCTTCTTCCTCCCTTCCTCTTCTTCCTTAACAGTTTAGCCGATCAAAAAAAAAAAAAGCAGTTCAAGTTCGCAAAAATTTCCAATCGATTCCTCCTTGTTCAAATTCTCTTGACTCATTATCATCTCTTAAACTTTTCAATTCTTCCCTTGTTCATTTCAATCTCAATGGAGAAGCGGATCAAAAAAAAAAAAATTTCTCAATGGAGAAGCAAGGATTATATATTGTATCAATGGAAGGTTCCTCTCCTTCCATTGAAAAAGAACAAGATGACCCACTTCTAGGTTTTGATATGAATATGGAAATTGAATCAAATTCATCATCATCTTCTCTCTTCTCCTCTCTTTCTAGTTTTTTCAACATCTCAATCTCAGTCGATTTCCTCCTTCCTCCATCTAGATTTTTTCGACCAAGATTTTCGGATTTTCAGGTCCAAAAAAGTGTACTTTTTTTGACATTTAACTACCAAATATTACTAATATTTTCAACAATCATGTTCCAAAATTTAAGTCATAAAAACTTTTTTTTTTGTGAAATATAAATTCGGTAATTAGTTACTGTAATACCTACGTAATCTCGGTAATTACCTACCGTATAACGTTAACTTTTTCGACATTCAGGTTCCGAATTCAAACGTAAGTCAAAATAATTTTGTGCAATAAAATTTCGTTAAGCAAATACCAAAATTTATATAAAATTCAGTTTTTAAATGTCGCTTAATGCTAATAATTTTGACATTTACAGATCGAACGTCTTCATCGTCAGTACAAATTTTTTATTTTTTGATTTTGAATTGATTATATGGGCTTCGTTTTCAGTCTCACATGCTCACAGACAAAGATGGTTTCACAGCCATCTTAAACCTATTATTGGCGAAAAAATTGAAAATGTTGTTATGGTGGTGGTTTAGTGGTAGCAGACTAGCAGTAGCGGTTATGGAGGTGGCGGTCCGGCAATGATGCAACGTGGTGCGCGGTGAAGATACAAAAGAGGGATGGAGAGAACGACGAGAGAGAAGAGGTCAATGGGGGTGGTTATATATGGCGGTCAATGGTAGTTGTGATGGAGGTCTGTGGCGGCGGCGATGGAGGTCTGTGGTGGTAGTGGTGGCGGCAATGGAAACCAGGAGAGAGGGGATGGAACGAGGGATATACTAGGAAGTTTGGGTAAATTTTGTGGGTTATTTGGAGTAAATTTTATATTAAATATATGGGTAGCGTGTTAAGTGAAAGAAACGGGTTAAAGGAAGAAATAAAGGGCTGCGAATAGCCGCCCCCATTATGATTTGTGCTATAAGAAATAAAGGGCGCGGCTATTCGCAACCCTTTATTTTCTCCCATAGCCCACCATATTTTGGTAAGTGGTTGTTGAAAATCATAAATAACATTTCGGTAAATAGCTGTTGAAAATAAGATTATATTTCGGTAACTACATGTCGAAAATATGTTCAACTTTCGGTAAACAACTGCCAAACATGCATTTTCAGTAAATAATTGTTGAAAAAAAATCATATTTCGGTAACTGGATTCTGAAAATGTATCTCAATTTCGGTAACTAACTGTTGAGTATAATTGAAAATTTTTAACGGGCTATGGGAGAAAATCAAGGGCTGCAAATAGCCGCGCCCGAAATAAAATCCTTGGAGGATTAGGATTTCTTAATTACACAAGGAGTCCGATCCGTATTTATCCTTAGGTCCCTGTCGTAGCCCTATATATATGTTACTGCTCTCTAGGTCAATTACGTTTTTCTATATTCACGAAATAGAGAAAGACTGTAACGCACCGATTTTTGAGAATGTCAATTTAATAAATTTTAATCAAAATTAAACATATATTAAATAACAAGAAGAATACGAGGTCATTACATGCCAATTTATTTTCAAATTCAAATTTACATCTGCTAATTCGACAGGGAAAGGCACTAAGGTAATTTCTACTCTTTTTGTCGTCCTTCTTCATCAACAGTCTGCTCTGCTCCACTCTTCCAAGTTATAATTTTTTCCTTGTTCGTGACCTAGGTCTAGCACATAACATGTCAGGGTCACAAAAATAACACCATAAGCTATAAAGCTCAATAGCTAACTATTACCCATATGTCCCTCACTCTAGCAAAAATAGCAATTCAACAAAAAAATAACAGTTCAACACAAAGGTGTCAATGTCTTTTCAGAGTCAACGCAACATATCGTAATTCATATCATCATTTATCAGGTATCGATTTCATTTTCCATGTACTTTCCTCGAGCATTGATTTCGCTAACCATCTTTCAGATTCCATCAGGCTCCTAGGCTAATTTTTCCACCCAAAAGCACTGATTCCACTAACCCTTCTTTCAGATTCCATCGGACTTTCAATTTTATTCACTTGGCTCTTTCACCATTTACACACAATGCTAGTTTCGCTAACCATTCTTTCAGATTCCATCGAGCTACTAGGTTACACACCCAAGCCATGATTTTGCTAACCATTCTTTTAGATTCCTTTTTTTAGTAAGTGAGAATAACAAAACTTAGACCAAAAAAAAAAATTCAAAGTATTGCAATAAAACTACATGAATGCGTAATTGTTAGGTTGAGTGTTCCAAAAGATCCCAAAAATTCTCAAAAAAAAAAAAAAAACACTATTAGTATTGACACATGAGTACCATTGGTGTGTGGAGACTATTATGAGATTTCACATAAATGATTGGATGACGTTTCGGGTTGCTTAAAAAAAAAAACTATCCCTGTCGAGTAATTCGTAAATACTTGATTCAATTGTGTAACTTTTTTCAATATTTATTTAAAGTAATGAAACATTAAAAAATTGAGGGTGCTACTATTTGCTAAATACTACCTATTTAAAACTTAGAAATTTTCGGACAAAAATGCCCTCATCTTGATTGACCATTATAACCCTAAAATTACTACATACAACCACCCACTAAACCAGTCATCTTCTTCTCCCTCCTCCTACTGTCGTCTTCTCCTCCCTCCACCACCACGACCCTTGGGCACCATACCACCACCACGACCAGCAGCAACTCCACACGACCCTTGGGCACCACACCACGACCAGCAGTAACTCCACCACCACCAACGTCAGCCTTCCTCCACTACCTACGAGCTTCATCACTACCACCACCCTGTCGGCCTTTCTCCACTACCAGCAAGCTCCATCACCACTGCCACCACCACCACCAAGCTCCATCACCACTCACCACCAGCGAACTCCATTAACCCTTCTCGACACTCCCTCTCTCTCCTCTCCACTACCTATTCTCATCACTCATCGTCGGTAACACCACTAGCACTAGCATTCAAGTCTGTCCTGACATTATCGAATTTATATATTGTAGAGACCCGTAAAATTTTTAATTTTTTTTTAAAATTTTATTAATTGGCTAATTAGGAAAATACAGTTTATTCGGTGGTTATTTGAATTAGGGATTGAAACTTGAGAGAGTGGGTGTGTGATTAAAGGATATAGGAGTATATATAGGGTGGGTGTGTGTGTAGGAGATTATATATCTCCTCTCCTCTCTCTCTCTCTCTACCGTCCCTCTCTCCCTCTCTCCACCGAAAAATCCCTCTCTCTCCTCCTCTCACTTAAAAACTCCTCCAAGACCCCAAGAACCTCAAAGATCAACCACCCTTCGGCCTTCCAATCGCGTTTTCGAGCTCAAAATTTCGTGGGTCAAGCTTGGAGGGAAGTTCTTGGTCAATTTCGGAGCTTTGGAAGTCTGGAAATCGCTTGGACTTCGATCAATCGTTTGGGTTTCGTTCAAACCACTTAAGGTAGGGATTTTTTACTCTCTCTATGTGTTTATGGGTTGATTATGTGCCTTGATCGTGCTGTGGTTCGTCGTTGTTATAGGGATTTCGTTGTTGTTAGGATTTCATTGTTGAAAAGCTGAAAATCTGTAGAAAAGTTTCATGGGATTGATACCCTCAAAAGGGGTATCGATACCCCTCTCTTCTCTGGACCAAATTTGGGCCAGGGATTGATACCTCCGTCCGGGGTATCAATACCCCCTTTTTGTTCCGGACAGATTTGGGTCATTTGTTTATTTTCATGTCCATTTGAACCTCGAACACTTCAAACATCTTTTGATTGGCTTCAAATCACTTTCAAACTTAATTGTTCGTACCACGAGAGATTCATTGAACAATCGATCTCTTTGGGCCCTCGTCGTTGCTTGGAAAGGAGTAGAAATATATAATTAGGATATTCGTACTTTATTTATGCCTTTGGTTGATTGGAATAGATGTCGTGGCATGTCTAAATGATCGATATAGGTTTGTTAAGCGTTATAACATGACG
Source organism: Rhododendron mucronatum var. ripense (assembly GCA_019656295.1). Taxonomy (NCBI): domain Eukaryota; kingdom Viridiplantae; phylum Streptophyta; class Magnoliopsida; order Ericales; family Ericaceae; genus Rhododendron; species Rhododendron mucronatum. The sequence goes on along the minus strand of BPLT01000038.1, from coordinate 2,540,965 downwards.
TGATGGTTGGCGAGTTGAGAAGTGTACTATGAAGGTGTTATTGAGTATCTTAGGCTATAAAGTATATCGTAAGGTGCATAATTGGTTGCTAGGGGTTTGCCTGGTGGTCTGGAAGAGAATAGAGTAACCCGTATCCTTGTGCCTTGTCTCATTGATCTTTCTAGATTCCCTTGGCATCCGATCTATAAGATTCTCGTTAGAACCTAGCGGGTGGCGTGTCGCAGAGTCATTTTGGGTTCGGTACGTGACATGGGGCATCGTGATAAACTTTGAGGTAAAACGTAAACCTAAGGTATTTAACAATGTACAAAAGGACATGTTAGTGAGTTTGTCATACATTGAATGATGTTGAATGAAAGACTGTGACCTCGGAATGTATTATGGGTATATGGGGCCCTAAGGGTCTAAGACCCAGAATGTGAAATGGATGTACGGGGTCACGAGCACCCGGAATGTAATATGGGCGTATGGGGCCCCAAGACCCAGAATATGAAATGGATATAGGGGTTCACGATTACCCGAAATGTACTGTGGGTATATGGGACCCTAAGACCTGGAATGTTTTTCTTAAATTCACTATTTGATGTGTTAATGGAGAATGAGGTACTTGGACTCACGTTGGAGATCTCTGAGCTACTTGGTTTTGGAAAAAGAACCGTTCTACACACACAGAAAAATGTGCACAGATTGTGCATAGATTTTGTTGTGGGGCCCACCACGGGTCCCACACAAATCATCCGAGCCGTTCATTAAATGTAAAACATTTTTTCAAGGGCCCCCGTAAAAAATAAGCTCAATCCAATACCTATAGGTGCTTCATCCAACCATCTAACTTTTCATTCAGATTTTCGGATAATGAAAAGTTATATGGTTGGATCGAATACCTATAGGTATCGGATTGAACTTATTTTTTACGGAGACCCTTAAAAAAATGTTTTACATTTAATGAACGGCTCGGATGATTTGTGTGGGACCCTTGGTGGGCCCCACAACAAAATCTCTATGTGGGCAGACTTTCTGTTGGAAAAATTTATGAAAAGAGACTTGATATAAAATGGTAAGAAACGAGGAGATAAATGGTGGCATTTATTTTGAGGAGTCTTAAAATGGTTTGAGAAACCGTCGTGGGGTATTTAGATTGATATGTGCTCAATGCGGCTCCTAGTTGATGTATGAATGATTAGGGATATCTTTAAGACGTATTGAATTCCGTAGTCGTAGTCTATCGGTTCTTTATGGTGCCCCTTTGTATCTCTTACTCATTTATTGGAAAGTCATTTATTCTCATCGCACGTTTCATCTTATTTACATATAGCTTGGGTATAGAATTCTTTACTGGGCTAGTGTAGCTCAACCTATCATTTTCAGGTACATCTCAAGAACCTTGATGCGGAATGCATGGTATGCGTGCTTGACTTCATATTTTTTGGAAGCCGCCTGAAAAGTAGTTCTATGATCTTTTGTATGATATCTTGAAAAGATGAAATTGTAAATTCATTTGAAGTCTTTTGATTTCAGATATTATGTAACCTCTAAATTTATTGTCTTTGACTAATTATGGAATTTGGGCCGTAAGGCCAATGTGGTAAAATCTCTAAACTCGGGAATTTGATTTGTGAGTGATCTTTTGGGGAACTCTCTTTGGGGTATTATCGGTACTATGTGAGGATTATTTATTGAAATGGATTATTTATTTTATGTTGAAAATCGAGGGCGTGACATATATCCAAAAGTAGGACATATTTTCAGATTTATATATCTGAAAGTTGGACATATTTTCGGATTTATATATCCAAAGATTTTTGAACTATGTACCGAAAGTATGTACAAAGTTCGAATTTTAAAATATGAAAGTATGCCCAACTTATATTTTAAATTCAAAAGTATGTGAAGTTTTTATAATTTAAAATCCGAACGTTGTATATACTTCTTGCACATAATTCAATAATCCTTCGAATATATAAATCTGAAAATATGTCCAATTTTTTAATATATAAATTCAAAAATATGTCCAACTTTCGAATATATAAATCCGACAATGTCAGGACAAACTTGAATGCTAGTGCTGGTAGTGTTGTCGACGATGAGAGATGGGAATTGGTGGTGGAGAGGAGAGAGAGGGAGTGACGAGAGGGGGTGATGGAGCTCGATGGTAGGGGTTAATGGTGGTGGGTGGTGGTGACAGTAGGAGGAGGAGAAAAAAAGGGAGAGCTAAGGGGGAAGGCTAGTTTAATTTTTTGGGAGAATTTAGTTTTTTGGTAGAGAAGGGCAAATAGGAAAGTTTAGGAATATTTTTTTCGATTATATTTAACAAATTGTTATAAGGATGCGGGTTTTATTTAGCAAATGATTATATGTAGCAAATTTATAGTTACAAATAGAATCCCCAAAATTGAATGTGAGTATTTGCTACTCCAAGATCATTCTATAGTATAATTAAGGATATTGATTTTAACACTCCAAAAATTACTACTAGCGCTCTAACAAGTAGTGAAGTGTCAAAATCATTTCTAATAGAGAGATTAATCTTGGCATTCCACTTTTGGCCGACTGGAACTCTTACCGACATTTATTTGGATCTAGATCCTCTCCCCATGTCTGTCTCCACGATCTTCTGGAAGTTTTAACAAGGAAGCGACAACACATTAATGAATGCATCCAACGGTTGAGAGAAAGCTAGCAAATTTTGTTCCCAAACCTAGAACAATACGACGCCATTTTTTCCACATGGCCCAATCGGCAACCTAACTGGATTTGGTTTTTGCGTTTTTGGTTCTCAATATCCACCCCCGCCCCTCCTCTCTCCATTGCAGTGCAAAACACAGATCTGGTACATTTTCTCAGGAAGCTTTTTATAAAAAAAATTTTGAATTTTCTCAGGAAGTGATAGCTATTGTGATTGAATGTAGTTTTTCCATCCAACTTATAGATGAATTGACAAATTTTTGTGTTCATGAAGGATTCTGAACTCTACGTGATTAATTGATCAGTGATGGATGATAAAGGTATGATGATTCAGCAATTAGTATATTGAAATGGGTTTTTCAATCAGGAAAATCTCGAGGGCCTAGTGTTCATAGCAATTGAAAATGAAAAATAAAACCTACATTCAATGGAGATCGAGGTAGAGAGAATGGAGTAGTGCAGAGAGAGGGGGGGTGGAGGAGAGGAACAAATTAATCATAGAAGAGTGAGGATTATCTAGAAGTCCAGACTGAATGTTCGTCGTATCTTGGTGAGAAGTGGGTTTCCTTCTACAGTGGGGGTGGGGAATCTTTGATGAAATATGTAAAGAGGCGAGCTATTTGCAATCACAAATTCTTTAAACGTAGCCTATTCTAAAATTAATTACTTTTGGACAAAAATGCCCTACAAAAATTGACAAAAATGCCCCTACCAATGAAATGACGTCGTTTTTTTGGGGGAAATGTCATCTATCGTCTTCCCCCCATTCTTCTTCTTCCTGAGTTCTTCCCCTCCCGCCTCCCATCGTACCAGACTTCCCCTGCCACCTCCCACCGTACCAGACTATGGTGATTCGTTGGAGACACTGGATGCGAACGATGACTTCTTCGTGGTGTCACCCCGTCGTTTCAAACCATGTGCTCACCCCTCTACAAACTGAATAAATTACAAATTGGTGGAGAGAAATGGTGTGAAGGTGGATATTTTGGTAGAGAGAGACAGTGGACGATGACGCCGCCGTTGCAAAACCAGTCTCATCGTACATTTCGCGAATGCGCTAGTAAGCATTATGCATTTTGAATCTACTTTTTTAACCTCAAAAAAATACATGAAGAATCTTCAAGATGCGTTATAAAGTGTTTGAGTATTCGAATCCGATTTTTGTAAACATTTTCGAGTTTTAAAATCCGAAATTGTCTAAATTTTTCGAAAATGTGTATCCGACTATGTAGGGGAATTTTTTTTTAAAATTTCAGATACACAATGGTGGGGGTGGGGGGTTATGGTGTTAGGTGGTGGTGGTGGTATGTTCAACAGAAGAGAAGAGAGAACTGAGAATGTTTGGCGAAGGCGACGGTTATGGAGGTGTGGTGGTGGTGGGTGTGGTGTTCGGCGGTGAAAAGAAAAGAGAACCGGGAGAGAGAGAAGGGGGAAGGAGAGGGTATTTTGGTGGTGAATGGTTGGGAATAACCGGTGGCGCAAGTGTGGCTTGGTGATAGTTATAGAGGAAGAGAAGCAAGTGTGGCATGGTGGCGGTGATAAGTTCAAAATTTGCGGAAAAATTAGGTTTGGATAGGGAAGGGTATTTTGGAAAGTTCATAGATATTTGTTAGGTTTATACCGTTATAAGATTTGTGAGTTAAGTTTAGAACAAACTATGTATAATGAATTTGTGATTGCAAATAATCCAGCTCGGTGTAAAAATATTAATTCCAAGAGAAACGAAGGAGGTGCAGCCGTTTGGGACACGTTAGCAAAACCGGTCGTATTGTTCCAGGTTTGGGAACAAAATTTGCTAACTTTCTTTCAGCCGTCGTATGCATCCATTAACAAAAAGTCTATACACATACAATTTATGCATAGATTGTGCACAGATTTCGTTGTGGGGCCCACCACGGATACCACACAAATCATCCAAGACGTTTATGAAATGTAAAACATTTTTTCGAGGGTCCACATAAAAAATAAGCTCAATCTGATACCTATAGGTGCTCGATCCAACTATATAACTTTTCATTATTTGGAAATCTGAATGAAAAGTTAGATGATTGGATGAAGCACCTATATGTATCGCATTGAGCTTATTTTTTTACGATGACTCTTGAAAAAATGTTTTACATTTAATGAACGGCTCGGATGATTTATGTGTAACCCGTGATGAGCCCCACAATAAAATCTGTGCACAAATTATGCACAAATTATCTATGTGTAGCAGCTTTCATTCATTAATGTGCTGTTGCTTCCTTGTTAAAACCTCGGAAGATCGTTGGAGAGAGACACGGGGAGAGGATCTGTATCCCATTTATTCCGTATCCGTCCGTAATTCCGTATCGCAAGACAAGAAGGCCGGCCGGCCCTAGAACACTTGAGGAGAAGATGACGAGCGCTGGTGGTGGGAAGGTGTCATTCAAGGTCACACTCACCTCTGATCCCAAGCTTCCTTTCAAAGTGTCCGTACAATTCCCCATAACCTAGACCTCTATAAGAAATTTTTTTGATTGGTTTTCATCTCTTTTAACAAATCGACTTTTAACTTACAGTGACTCGATTCGTGTTGTTCTTGTTCAGGTTTAGCGTGCCCGAAGCTGCCCCGTTCACTGCCGTTCTCAAATTCGCCGCCGAAGAGTTCAAGGTTCCTCCCCAGACCAGCGCCGTCATCACCAACGGTATTCCTTCACTTTCCCCCCTCAAAAACACATGTTATTTTTTACCATGCTCCGTTTGGATAGACAAACGTGGATTTCAAATGTTGGGATTTGACTCCGTTATTTAATTAGATTAGAGTAGATCAAATTTATATAGCACATAGCTTCCCATTGGTTTCAACAGCGAGTTTGAGAAGCTTTGTTGTTGTGGATTTGATATAGTAATTAGTAGTCCCCCCTTTCCAAAATGATTTGTCTGTCTGCAAAACAAGGAATTAAAAAATGCACTTATGTCGAGAAATATTCAAAAAATTTATTTGATAAATTAAAAGAACTCATTGATAGCTAGTAATTAGGGGGGAAAACGTTGAATTTTATTAGACAAAAGTGCATTATTTTCAAGTTCTCGTTTTGCAGACTGGACAATCTTCTTGGAACGGAACTAGTATGTAATTGAGTTGCTGGAGAAAAAGGTCCTCTTACCATCCCGACAAAGGGGTTCAACACACATCTGCCCTTGCTTTCTCCAGGTTCACTTCGCGGGCGAGTTCTGAGTGCACTATAGCGAGACGAGTCGTTTATCATTATGATAGTTTTTAAGTGGAAGGTGGCAGAGATGTATGCAGCTGAGGCATCCTGACAGATAGCTCGGGGTCTCCTGAATCTCCATTTTAGCACGGTCGTAGTTACTATCAGAATCCCAACCAAAATTTTCACTTTACCTCGAATCGCCATCTTCCACTACAATTTCACAGATCACCTATAGTTAGACCTCTTATATTTGTCTTGAATTGAATATGAATCCCCTTCGTTTCAAATTACAACTATCCAAAACGGAGCCTATACAGGCATTAGTTATCAACAATGTCTTCCATGCATTTACTGTTTTGTGTTTTGCATGTTAGAAAGGATTGCGAAATACTTCTCTACTGCAAAATGTTTTATGGCCTTTCCAATGATGTTTTCATTATAATTTGTCGGATTTCTCTGTGCATCGAAATCATTCTATTGTATTTCACAACTATGGTAGCCCTTTACAAGTCCAGGGAATTAAATTAGATTAATCAGAATGTGAAAGTAAAGAGCCTCTCCAGTTGAGGGGATAAGGCTGTGTACATCCAAACCTTCTGGTCCTTCTCCGAACCTATAGTAGTAGGAGCCTTAGCAGGAGCCTCATGCACTGGTCGCCCTAATATTAAAAGATGACTCATTTAGTCATTTTATTGGAGCTAGAATGGATTTCCTACAGGTTTTTAAGGACTTTTGTCTTATAATTTGAATAATCAAATGCTTGATTTGAATGAATCAGATGTAATAATTGTTTTTCAGATTTGGCTATTTATTTTGGATCTTTGGCAATTGCTGGCAATTTCAATGACTATGAAAAGAGTAATTCGAATAGATCCAAATTGCTAATTTTATGTGAACTAGAAGGGGACTCCCAAACTTGTTATTAGGTTAGTGGTTATTGAAAGCACTTAGGTTTGCTTAGTGGTCAGGAAATAGGACTTCTCTTTATGAGATCTCAGGATTGAATCCAACGGGTAAACCACCGGTGTTTTCATTCTGCACACCGCTTGAGATTTCTGCCTTAGGACTTAAGCTTGGTACATAGTCGATTTATAAATTGAGACGGAGACTACATGTGAATGAGGGATATGTCAAAGGAAGCCCCATATGCACTTTTCCTAAAAAAAGAAGTAAAAGCTGCTTGTACGTGCTTTGCAATTATGCATGCAGGGAGTGTATAACTCTATCCTATGCCTTTCCATTCAACCGATCTCAGATAAGTGTTCGTTCTTTGTTTTTTCTACTTAGCAAGATTAGGCTATTTATTTCTTGTTGTTTGACTATCATTTGTACTTTGGAGAACTTAATTATAGCAAGTGGTGTATTCAACTCATGCTAGGAGTGGACTCCCTGTATCTACTATAATGCCATGCCTTCTTTTTATAATTGGAGAACTCAACAAATTTATACAATGGACCATCTATTTTTTCCTTTGCTCGTGTGTTTGTTCATCCAGAATCAAGGTCTCTCTGCAACTATTTGTGAGAAAAATTGTCAAAAGAAACTTTAAGTAAGAATGCTTAATTTGTTAGTAAATTTAGCATCCCTTGGTTTGGACATGTGAAATGTCATCCCTCGTGTACAATAAATGCGAGAAATCCCCAACTCCTCGCCATTGTGGTCAATGTATTGACATTTGACCCCTCACTAATTCTTGACGCTTCTTATTTGGAATGCGATGTGTCAAACATCCAAATATTAGTTATTTACCTTGGAATTTCGTCAGTCTGCTTCAATATATGTTTGCTTACGTTTTGTTTTGGAAGATTAGTGGACTATTTTGGATAGGGGAATGTTCTTAGTATGCTCTAGCATGCTTCGTGCATGTGCAAAACTATGTCATCAGATAGCGCTAATACACTAGCAATTTTATGTATTGGAACACAGGTTCTGAAACATGGTACAATGCTTTTCAAGACGTTGAAATTAGCCCAAAGTTTTTTCTATTTATTTCAATAAAAGTAGATTGAGCGGAGCTTGACAAGACAAAGCATAAAATATTTTGTCGAAATGGTCTGTTAAAGGTGTTGTTTGTGTATTATTTGAAAAATAAGATGTTTATTGGATGTTTATCACTTGCAAGAAGTAAATTTTGACTTTTGTATTATAAAATATACTAGTGTATCCATATGGGTCCGTGATTTCGCACATGTACTGAACCACGTCCCCTTTTCCGTTCCTTTGTAGTGACTGATCCACGTTCCAGGTAATCTTGGTCAGAGAATTAGGAAGTTGCATTCCCTGCAATGTATAGGCAACCGTCATATGGCCTTCATCCCTCTTTGTTAGCCCCTTTTTTATTTGCTTTTGCTTGTCACGTAAAGAATATCCATTTTAGAAGGCCTATGAGCATACGTATACATTCATTAGTTGCAAGATTTGCCTGGTGATCTTATTAATCACCTTTAGTGACTAATCTGTTTTTGAAAGAATCTTAAGAAACTTTTCACTTTAAAAGGTTCTGCATGCTTGAATAGTTGTTCTAATGTGCCTCTTATTCCTCCTATAAGTCATTTTAAGCATTATTTACATTTATGCAGATGGAGTAGGGATTAATCCTCAGCAAAGTGCCGGTATGCCAGCTTTTACCCCATTTTGGTTATGTCCAGTTTCCTGTTTTGAATTTTCTGTTAATTTTGCTTAGATATGCAACTGCCCAAAAGGTCTGCTATATCTTTGAGTGTGCAATTCTTCATTTGTGTCACCATTGATAACATATGCTATTTTTCTTGTAAGAAAACATGGATACTGTTGAATATCCCTAGTTTGGATGTGTTTTTTTACCATTAACGGTATCAATAGTTACATGGTACATAATCTTCCCAAGTTAAATGTTCTTGGTAGAATTTTGTTACCCATATAGATTAGCAAACTTAACATAAATTGGTGATTTACATGTTCCAATATAATAACCAATCGTTGTGGAATATTGTGATAATCCAGTTGTACTATCGGAAACATGATTTCTGTACTGTCTGAGACTTGCTTTGCTTCAGGAAATAAGGCAAAAAAGATTGAAATCTTGTGTAGAAGGGACGAGAATCTGTTCTAAAATGCGTTGCCCCTCTAAACCAACGTAGGATTTGGTGATTGCACTCAGTTGAAATCTTCTTAGAGTGTTGGAATGCATTGGATCAAAAGTGTGGGTGCAGGATGTTACTTTGGAAAATTGGAGCAAGAAGTTTATAGTCACTCTTTGAAGGGTTTTTTTTTTTTTTTTTTCATTCGTTAATCTTATCCTAATCTACTCTATCCTAAGGGACTTGGGGAGGAGGATAGGTGCATACGGGAATCAAGCCCTGCCCATATGCATGGAAGTATAAGGGAGGCACCAACTGCACTCCACTCCACTTGCACTCTTTAAAGGTTGAATGAGAGGAAATGACCTGGGTCTTCTTGTTAAGCAGGTGTAGGGCACTAAGTCAGAATTGTGAAGCCCTGAAACCTATTGAAAATTATGCGAGCCGGTGGCCACCAAATCAATAGAACTAAACTTTTAGGGAAATTTACTCTCATGTCTTAATCATCTAGAGTTGGAAACTATGGGAGTTTCAACTCTTAGGAAATGGACAAGAACATTAATATGCTGTAGTATTCATTGTGAAAAATAAAAATTTGAAAACCTACTGATTGCTTAAAATAACACTAGTTTTGATTCAACATGACGGCATACCGATGGATTATTCAATTCATAAGCCGGGGATTATAGGTCTCCATAACCATAAACCAAGTCAGATTAGCAGTCTCTAAAATTTGGTTTAGCACTTTTGATAGGTTCTAAGTGAGCATAGACATGACCACTGGAATAACCATCACATGAAAAGCAAATGCTCAACGATGTATAAATGAGAAACAGTTGATGTGCATTGGAAAACTTTATTTGGTGCATCTAACTTTTTTCTCATGGAATTGTTAGGGACACTTCATGGGTTATGTTCACCATGTTTCCCGTGTTCCAGCATCAGTTGACCATATGGGAAGTAGGGCCTGTAGGCAATGTTTTAAAAATCGCTAGGCGCTAGTCGGGCGGAAAAGGGGCGCCTAGCGCCTAGGCGCCGACTAGTCAGCAGCCTAGCGTCTAGGCGGGGACTAGGCGCCCGACTAATCGGCTGTCTAATCTAGGCGTCGGACCAACGCCTAGTGTCTATGCGGGGACTAATCGGCCTAGGCGGCCACCTTTTAGAACACTGCCTGTAGGCCAAGTTTTGAAATTATGAAATTTATACTTCTGATTGTAAAGACATCTGAATCCTGAAACTATTCTTAGGGTTAAAAGCACGTGCAGATATTATGAGAATACATGTTGGTTGATGACATTCAAACCTTACCGAACTCGACACTAGAAAATGTGTTGGACACAGCCAATGCATGTCTAGTAAATACATGGTAGAAGCAAGTCAAGCATTCAGCAAAGAAAGGGGCAGGATTTGGTTGAAATAATGGGAGTTAGGAAATGAATATTGTTCGAAGATAGCGGTTTAACCAGTGAGAAATGATATTGACATCCTTCCAGTGTGTGCTTTCTATTTTATATTGAGCTTTGTCATCGATGTTATGCTAATGGTAATATACATATCATGAGAATTTTGTTCTAGCTTCCCACGTATAAAATTTTTTTTGGTAGAAGTCTAATTGTTTTCTTCTCATGTCCTTTATCATACTTCTTAATTTATCAGGTCTGCTGTGTCTGCGTCTCTGTTTGTCTTGTATGCCTTTATACTCATGTCCTGCAGTTTATCAGTTTCTATGTTTTTAAGTTACAAAGTTGCCTGCAACTCTGTATTTCGCCTGTCTGACATGGGCTGTGTAGTTACTGGGTTGTTTATTGACTGTTGTCAGCTCTTCGATTGTAGGTAGTTTTGCATTTCAGAGTGCTTGGTTGAGCATAAGAACTGTTAATCATTCTTTCCAATGAATTTATTTGTAAAAAACGTACCAATGATTATTACAAGATTGTATGTCCATTGGGTTTCAGTTTTCGATTTAGAGGAGTTAAGTAAAATTTTGAACATCAATTAATCTTGCTTTGGATATCTTTAGCTTTTCATTATTTCCTTTTTGTGGCCGCTTTATGTTTCCCCTTCAATTTTCAAGCAACAACCACCAGACAATGGGGGCATACTTGAGGATCCGATAATGCACATTGTGAATATTTTCCAACGTGGCTTGTGTTGTTTTGGAATCCATCCATTCATTCTACTTGTGCTACAGCCTGCACTTTTTGTTCATTCGAACAAGCAAATGATGAGGCGCACTTATCACTTGTATTTTTTGTAAGTCACAAGGTGTTCTTATTAGTTATTGTCATATCACAATTCATTTCATATATATATATATATATATATATATATATATATATATATATATATATATATATATATATATATATATATATCAGAAATCTTCAAGTAAGGACCTTAAAATGAGGACCTTAAATGCGGACCTCCCATTTCTCACCTTTCCCGATCTGTTTTCGATGATCCGAGCCGCTCAATGTGTTCAGAACGTGATTTTAATGGTACCCGTGAGAAATCGGCAAAAAAAATGACCGGGAAGGGCTTGATTTGAGCAGTTTTTATTTGAACCGTTAGATAAAAAACAAACAAAAACTGCTTGGATGAAGCCCTTCCCGGTCTTTTTTTTTGCTGATTTCTCGCGGGTACCCTTAAAATCATATTCTGAACACATTGAGCGGCTCGGATCATCGAAAATCGATCGGGAAAGAGAAGTCCGCATTTTATTAAAATATATATATATATATATATATAGAGGAATTTTCAAGTGAGGGATCCCTCATTTTAAAAAAAGTGAGGGACTTTCATTTCCCGATCAAATTTTGAAAATCCGAGCCGCTCAATGTGTGCAGAACGTGATTTTAAGGGTACCCGCGAGAAATCAGCAAAAAAAAATGACCGGGAAGGCTTCATCCAAGCAGTTTTTTTTTAACCGTTCAATGAAAACTGCTCGGATGAAGCCCTTCCCGGTCATTTTTTTTGCTGATTTCTCGCGGGGACCCTTAAAATCACGTTCTGATCACTTTGAGCGGCTCAGATTATCGAAATTCAATCGGGAATGGGAGTCCCTCATTTTAAAAAAATGAGGGATCCCTCACCGGAACCTAACTCTGTTTGTCCATTGTTTACGATGTAAATTACTTTTGTTTGTATGAAATTTGTTTTTGTTTTTTCAGGCAATGTCTTCCTCAAACATGGTTCAGAGCTGCGCCTGATTCCTCGTGATAGGGTTGGTGCTTCATGATATAGGTACCCGCTTCATTTCCAGGACAAAGAGACCAAACTTATCTGCATCCCTTTCGAACCTTTTTCTTATGTATCTCACCTCCCAATAAGCTATGGCTGTAAAAGTCTTGCACTCCATAGGACCCATTTGTTATCACTTATAAGTTAGATTTTTGGATTGTTTGCTTAAAATTTTGAAATAAGTTATAAATATGATTGGTGCAGCCTTTCATAAGTTAGAAAATTGTTTAAGGTATGTGATTAAATAAGTTGTAAAACAACTTATTATCAAATGAATGGCTACATTGTCCTAAATAATTCTATTGAAGCATTCTTGAATGAAAATGGGTTTTCTGCCATTCAGTCAGTTGTGTCCCCATTTTGTGTTAATTGCGTTGATCGAAGTCGTTCATATTGTGAAGCTCATTGAGTTCAACACCCGCGGAAAAATCAAATCAATTGAAAACCAAATACTATCTAATCGGAGAACATTTATAGAAGCAAAATGAGGTTGGGCACACTAGATTAAACCTTGAGAAGCCCAATTTTTTCAATTTAAGTGTGCTCTGACTAGATGTTATTCGGTTTCCGATTGATTTGATTTTTCCAGATACATCTATATATCAAGGGCCAATTTGCTCATGACATGCTTATCAAAACCCGGCAGCTAGTTACAAAACTATCTAATGAGAGTGGAGGAAGAGGCTTCTGGGGTTATGAAGGAGGATATATAGGTTGGAGTTATGCCACACTGGCTTTGTCCATTTACACATGAAGAGGACGTGCTCAACGGATTCATTCTCTTTCGAGCAGATAGGGCACAGTTCCTCTTCAAGAGGTTTTCTTTGGTGGCAAAACAATTTTGGCATGCCCTCCACCAAAAAGAGTTGCATCTTAGGGGGTGTTTTTAAACTCCTAATGGATTTCCACAACAAAGGTTGAGTTTGAAAGAAAGAAGATGGGGCGGATTTAGCCTTCGAAGTTGTTTTTCACGCGGTATTGTAACCACTGCTAACTGAGTACTTCCTTAGATTGGAGAGTGTGAAATGAGCTTATCTTCTTGGGACATGTTCGCGCGAGGCATTTCATAGGTAGAAGCAGCTTCTCGCCCAGAAAGATTGGCTCGAAGAAGCTGTGTTTTTCCAGGTCATTGAGGGTGAATTGAAGAAATCAGCAACAATTGAGGCTTCACAATCGTACAGTTTTAGGTTTTGAAGGTAAGAATTAAGAGAAGATGGTACCCAACCGTGATCCCAGATGTTGATTTCTGTCCTATTTTTTATTCTGCCACCTACGCCTTAAACAGGAGTTCTCTGCCTTGGATATGAGAAATTTAAGTGCCGGGTGGGCACGGGCCACGTGGTGCCGAACACGCATCTCAACCGTCCAAATGTGTTTTGGACGGCCCAGATCTGTTTGGACTTTAGGGGGTGTTTTGATAATTTTACACTAAAAAATTATTCAAACACATCTGAACCGTCCAAAATACGTTTGGATGGCCGAGATGGTGCTCGGCACCACATGGCCCGTGCCCGCCTGGCACTGAAAAACTTCTACTAGAGGATAGGAGGAGCCCATGCCCTGCTTGGCATGAAGAAAATCTGTTTTGGGGAAATATATTGCCTGTAGCATTTGAATCCTTTTATTTTCTTTTCTTTTTGGATATGTAAATGCCATCATATCGCTAAGGAAATTAGTGGGGGTTAACCCATCAGTTAAAACTAAACAAGTAGGGTCTCAGAGAGTGATTTTGTTCACCCTCCCTAAAAACATCGATCATGAAGGTCGTCCTACATGGATTGGGAGATGTTGCCAAGTGGGGGTGCTTTGGCAATGGTGCCGAGCCGAGCGGCCGATCTAGTCATTCATCTCAGGAATCGATGGCTTGTATCTTGACAAAGCAATGGACAATTCAAATCTCTATATACTTAGATTCAATTTGAGCCGTCTGTGCCGAAATGAACGGCCAGATGTTGCTTGACACCCCGCTTGGCAATATCCCCGGGTCCATGACACACAGCGCTTAATGAAAGATCTGTACGTTGGCAACAGAATCTCAACAACTACAAGCCTCAGAGATTCTCGCAACTCACTGTCTTTGATGAAGCTCCTTAAACTGGATATTGATCGTCTTCAACCTGATGGAACAAAAAATTAGTTCTCTCCTCTGCCAAGTTGTCCTTGAACCAAAAAGTGTAATGATTTTGTGGTTCCTATGCCATTTCGACCAATAAGAGAGAGGATAATGGGTAATGTTCACCCTCCCTAAAAAAGATGAACATTATCCTCCCTTCATTGGTCGAAATGATTTAGGGACCATTCTCGTCTTAGAGAGGGTTGAAGTCCCAACATGAACCAAGTCATTGGCGTTCTTCAACGTTTAAACTAGATCCATGTTCAAATCCGGATCTTGTTGTTCCTCAGTTTGTTGAAGTTTATTTCAAGAAAGACTTGAAAGCCCACATACAGAAAGGGAGAAAATGTAGGCCGCGTATAGGATTGAACAAGATTGAAGGAGCTAGGCCTCATATATATGGACACTATTCGATACAGACCAATACACTAGCCAATAGTTTGGCAATTAATGGTCCTGCTGCCCGGTAACCTTTTGTCTCAAGCATTTGAGCTTATAAAATAGATGAATAAATAAGTACCTACATGTATTTTTAAATGAAAAACACGAGACCAAAAAAATCGCACCAAAAGCTTTGCCTATCTTTCGGGCGTGTGCTAACTATGATATCTCCGATAAAATACTGACAAAAGCTTAGTTGCTCACATATCGTCAGAGCATCTTCAACCCACTAACCCCGTTTGATAACAGTGATAGATGGTTGGGATTCGTAAGGAGATGAGATTATGATTGAGATTGGTAAGGAGATGAGATTGGTGATGAGTATGTTTGTTTGAGATGAGATTATTAATATCATGTTTGTTTCACATGGGATATGATTGGATTGATAGTATACATTTTAGTTTTTGCCCTTCACATGGGATAGAATTGATAAGTAGATGAGATTGGTGAAAGCTATTTTCGTATTTGTGCATTGGTAAAGAGGGGATTGGATTATTAATACCAAGTCCCCCAAGGAATTGGTAATACCCCCTAATAAGGGGATTCACATGCCCACGGAACTAATAGTCCACACCCCTTTTTGGTTACCAGACAAATTATTGTTAAACCCATGAAATTGGTAGTCTAATTCCAAGACTTAGTATGGTTATCAAACGGAAGCACACAAGTCTTGGTAACAAAAATGACTAACAACTTCACTACCTGCATTTACCTAGCCTCTCCAGGCTAGGCACATGGTATGGACAGTGTAGATTCCTCCATTTCAATCAACAAAGTACAAATCTAGCCATGATGTATTGATAAATAGCAAAAATAGAGTAACTTGTTCGGCTTAAAAAGCCATTGGCTTTCCCTCCAAAAATGAGCCAAATAAAGCCACAAAAAAACGAAAATAAACCACTTGTTTCGTCTTTATTCAAAAAAAATAAAAAAATGGATTTCGGTCAAAAAAATTTACTTTTTAGATTCCTCTTGTCATGAAGATGCAATAATCCCCAAAAAATTGACAATAAGCCAAGTAATACGAAAAAAATTTGAATAAGGACAAAAAATAAGCCACTTTGGCTTATAGATCATTGGAGGATGTAGATGAAAAAATGAACAGGTAAATTAAAGATGGTACTTCTTCTATACTTTTGATCAGGAAAAATAAAGAGGAGATGATCTCACACCTATGTAGACATTCACATATTCAGTTGACTACTGCTATGTGTGATTCTTCTATTCCGTTTGAAAATAAAACTAAAAAGACTAGGGCTATGTGATACTATTTTTATAGGCGTGCGCAGAATTTAATACTTTGTTTGGATTGAGATTTGAAAAGTGTTTTTAAAAAATAATAGGGGTAATGAGTGGAGAGAGATAGAGAGAAAAAAGTGGAAAGTAGGGGGAATCTAGGGGGAATTTTTTGAAAAATTCTTTTTGGATCGCAAAGGGAACAAGGCAGAGCCTTTGTAGTACTCCCTCCGTCCTAATTTTTTAGTTATTTTTAAAAGTTTGTACCACTTTTTAATTAATTATATCTTACAATGTATGAGGTTTTAGGTGATTTTAAAATTTTTGTTTAATACAATAGTTCTGATCAAGAGCTATCAACCAAAATTCATATTATATATAAAAAAATGTTACTAATTGAAAAATATGATTAATTTATTATCCAATTAGAATAGAACGAATTACTAAAATATGGGAAGTGATGGGTGTGTTTCACTTTTAGAAATAAATACTTATTTTTTAAATTAAAGTGACATATTATGAGAGAGTAACTTATTTTGAAAAACGAAAATAAGTACTTATGTTTTACGAAGGCAACTTGTAACACATCCTAATAGAACAAGATTGTCAAATGTAGTACTCCAACTGCAAGGACTTTACTGAGAGATGTTACTCTTTTCTAACTTGTTTTGACGTCCGTCCGCTCATTCAGGTGGCTGCGGGCACTGACGAGACATCTGGCAGCGGAGGTAGTGGTGTACAGAAGTGGAGGGTCCCTCAGCCATGACTGGTGTGGCTACCATCATTAACTTTGTTTAAAAATGCTTGGTTGGTTTTGGACCTTTGGAAGAAAGATAACGACAAAAATGCATTCATTACATTTGCATCTAACCAAACAGGGGATTAATTCTGGAATTGAACTACGGTACTGAAGATCACAGCTACTCATTCAGCAGTGTGTCCACTACTCATGTCCCCCGACTACGCAACTACAACTATATGAGGATATTTATCTTTTGAGACAGAGAGAACTGTAGGATAAATGGAAGTCTAAAACCCATTTGATGGTGTCTCCGCATTAGATATTTTTTAACATGGGCTAAAACTCATTTTATGGTGTCGCCACACTAGATAAATTTTCAATCTTTGCAAAAATCCACTAAAATTAAATCGACAGAATACAGGCTAAAACTCATATCCTCTTTACCATTATGTTATTTCCTCGTCTGTTCATGGCTTGCTCGATCAGAATCTTCGCCAATTTTATCTCTCCTCTCTTTTGCAAACATCAACTACTAAAAACATTAATTGGTAAAGATTTATTATTTGCTCCTTTGATTTACTTTGTGTATTCTAAGGTTGTTCGTATCAAAAATATGAATCTAAGAGAGATTGAGGAACTGTTATTCTAATAGTGCATATCAATTACAATAATTAATGTATAAATAGTTTACATGTACATGAATATTGCTCAAGTGTAAAGCATGAGAGCCCAATACTTAGGTTTGGGAATTTGATATATTTAGGATATTGGTGACAATATTGATGCTTATGAGTTATGAATGACTCTATTCATCCTAACTCCTCAAGTTGTCATTGGAGCATACCAAGGTGTATTGCACCCCGTTATACACTGGTGCACTATCATAACACTCTAGTTGCTCAAAATTTGAAATATTTGACCTGCATGAGATTCGAAGACCTCGCCGCACTACAAAAATGCAATTGCCTGAATAACATTTCGCCGGTGTGTATATATATATATATATATATATATATATATATATATATATATATATATATATATATATATATTTAAAGGTCTATTCTATCACCTCAATAGATATTACTCGGATCGCAAGTGCTCCACTGCTGTAAAAGTAAAAGTATCACCCTTGCGGTGAAGTGGTGGGCGCCTCTCTCATTCAACTAATTCCCCCTTTTAGCCGATCGCTTTTGTGTCTTTTTTAGGATATTCCAGCCTCCCCCTTCAAATTTTCCTAGGTAGTATCTTCCACTTTCCCTTCTTTGTTTGTGTACCCACATGCTAATTTGCGATTTTTGTGGACACCATTGACCCACCATTTTGATTCTTAATTTCTTCCCCCACCCATATGATATCCTGTAACATCAAATTTTACTCTGCAACGGAGTAATTAATCCATATTTTCAGAGTATCACGTGACATTGTCTACATGATATTCCTAACTATTTATATATGTAGCGAAAAATTATGCAATAGAGGTCTTATCATTTACTTTTGTGGGTTGGTTGGGAAACAAGAAATTGCTCACATTGTGTAGTAGTGATCTTTTATTTGTGAGAAATATTGCATGACAACGCCACATGGTACTATGACAGTACCAATTGGCCCTATGCAAAAGTGTCATAATTGACAATGCGTGTTTGGTTAAAATCTTCCTTCTCTCTCCGATATTTATTGCGAGTATTTCTTTTACAGAGCCACACCAACGTCCAGATAAAATAATACTGTAATTTGTATTTGTATACTCTTTAAATTTTCACTCCGTTTAAAAATATCAATTAAAATTCCTAATCGGTTTAAAAAATGCAAAAAAAATAAAAATAAGAATACGCAATATTTGTGGATAAGCAAATTTGTTCGGCAATCAATTGCTTATTTGCTCATGGCTTTGCATTTTTTATTTCTATTTTATAGTTTATTTGAATAGTCACGAAACACACTAGCAACTGAAACCAACTGAGAAATTATAAGTAGCTTTGTTACTATATTTGAATAAACTAGATAATAGAGATTCTAGATAATGAATATACTAGCTTGTGTTCAATCTTTCCTTTTTTTTTTCCGGTCCCCTAATTCAAAATAGGCTCGAATTTTTTAGGTGCCGGATGGGTATCACGTGATGCCCAAGTAGCCCATCCGGGTCGTCCAAAAATGTGTTGGACGATCCAAATTGAAACTTTCTTTTTCCTCTCACCCCACCACCACTCGCTCTCTTCTTTCTCTCTCCAAAACCGAAATTGACGATCCGGATGCGCTGCTCCGGCACCACGTGGTGCCCGGTAGGCACCCAAAAATTTCTCCAGCACTTGAGCTGTTTTAATGATATGCACTGATCGATCAGTTTGATTCATCTTTTGGGATTGTTAAGTTGAACTTATAGCGATTGTAGAGTTCTTTCCAGTTTCTTGTAATTTTTACAGGAGTAGTTGTATTTAATTTCCCACTGCTTGAAAAAAAAAAAAAAAAAAAACCCCTCTGTTTGGAAAATGAATCCAACGAACCCACCATGAAAGCTTAGCTGTAATCCGAATGGGTAAATTTTCTTCATATTTTTCATCTTGGTATGAAATTATTGCACATTTAGATGAAACTTCATGGGCTCTCAGACAGAAGTTTAGACTTTTTGGTAGGTTTTTTGTTGCATAAGTAGGCGAAAATGAATTCCGTAAATTAGTGTATATATCTAATTCGAGATAAAATTGTACACGGAGGGGTCGTGTCACTCGTGTGTGTAGAATGGTTTGTGTGGAAAGGCCATGGATCATGACCACGTCTCCTAATGGCTGATCCAGTGCATTCAATTGCTCTCCTCTCTCTCCAATCACTCTCTCTCCCAAATAGTTTAATTCTTTTTTTAGACTATTTATAAATTAAAAATATGGTTTAAAATTTAAGTGTTTCAATTTCAATTCAATTAAATCGGTGCGAAGATCTTATTATTCTGAAATACCATAATTACATTTTGTCTCTAAGGCTATCATAATTAAGTATTTGTTCTTAGATTTTATGGAGCAGAAACTTGATTATGAGAGCCTTAGAGACAATTTAATTATGGTCTTTTAGAACAATATGATCCTCACACTGGGTCAAACAAATTAAAAATTAGAGTACTTAATTTTTTTGGATTAAAAATTGGAGCACTTTTTTTTTTGACCGTTTATATTTCAAAAAATATAGTTAAAAAATTAAGTTCTTTAATTTTTAATTCGTTTAAACCGGTGCAAAGATCTAATTATTCTGATCATATTATTCTAAAAAATTATAATTAAATTTTGTCTATAAGACTCTCGTAATCAAGTTTCTCCTCCATAAGGTTCCAAATAAAGAGCAGATGATTAATTATGTGTGCCCTAGAGTCCAAATTTAATTCATGACTATTTAGAATAATATGGTCAGAATAATAAGATCTTCGCACCAGTTCAAACGGATTGTAAATTGGAGCAGTTAATTTTCTGGAGATCGTTTACAATAAAAAACATGGTTAAAAAAATAAGTTCTCCAATTTTTCAATCCACTTGAACCGATGCGACGGTCTTATTATTCTGATCATATTATTCTAAATTTTATCTCTAGGACTCTCATAATAAAACTTATGCTCCATAGGGTCTCAAATAAAGAGCATATACTTAATTATGAGAACCCTTTAAACAAAATTTAATTGAGAAACCAAACTTATCAAGTTGGTTATCTCATTTCTCTCTCTAGCGGTGACCTGAGTTAAAGTCCCACGAGGAGCAAATTTGGGGTTTAGAGCTATAAATAGCATCTGAACCTCCCGTTGACTAACACACTAACACCCCACTGAAGTATATTGTATGACTAAAAAAAATTATTATTATGACCTTTTAGAATAATAAGATCTTTACACCGGTTCAATTGGATTGAAAATTAAAATACTTAATTTCTTAACCATATTTTTAATTTATAAATAGTCTAAAAAATTAAATTAATTGAGTGAAAAAGTGATTGGAGAGAGAGAAGAGCAATTGAATACATTGGATGAGCCGTTAGGTGACGTGGCGCTCGTCCATGACCTTTCCGCACAACTCATTCTACATGGCCCCTCTGTAAAATATATTTTCTTGGAGAAATATCTACATGGCTAGGGCCGGTTCCGGGTAAGCCCCACAAGCCCCTGGGCTTGGGCAACCCCCGGGCAAGGGCAACAAAAAAAAATTATCTGTAAATATATATATATATATATATATATATATATATATCAGTCCGATCAGTTCTTGGTTCGTTGGCCAGTAGCGTGTAAATAAGTTCTTAGCACCTGGGGTTTGATTATTGTTCCTTGTATTGGGGATTCCTTTTTATCTGGGACTAAAAATTGATGATATGGTTCAATCAGAAAATAACTTGCAATTAATTGATGATATTGTTCAATCAGAAAATAACTTGCAATTAATGCTTCAGAAAATTAACTCTTTTCTGTTCCTTTTCAAAATCTATCTCTCTCTGTCTCACTCAGAAAATAACTTGCAATTAATGCCGAAAATTAACTCCATCTCTCTCTCTCTCTCTCTCTCTCTGTCTCTCTCTCTGAAAATAACTTGCAATTAATGCTTTTGAAAATTAACTCCTTTTCAAAATCAATATCTCTCTCTCTCTCTCTCTCTCTCTCTCTCCATGAAGTGAAATGGTATTTGTCTATGTATGCAAATATAAAAAATATACTTGCATATGTAAATTATTTTTACAAAGGACTCACAATAGTTATTTGCAATGTTTGCATATATGCACATGCATTGCACAGGCACCACTTTAAAAAACTTCAATGAAAAAATTAACCAATTTTTAAGTCAGATTTTTATTTTTCCAAGTTGGTTCGTAATGTTTCTCTTTCCATTTTATTATTAAACAATGAACAGTGATCAGAATAAGGAAAATAACTAAATGAAAGCTAAAAATAAATGTAAAAGCATTATAATCTTTTTTTTGAATTAGATCATGCTAAATCATAAAGTACTATAACTAGGGGATCGGATTTAAAAAAAAAAAAACAGGGTTAAAGTTTTTTTGATTTTTTGGATATAATTCAAATTAAAAGTACAATGTAATTTTGATTGTTTTTACTATTTTTTAATTTTTATTTTGTATAACTTAATAGTGAGTTGGCAACCAAATTTAAGTTTGGGTTTGGGCAACCCAAACGTCGAGACCGGCCTTGTACATGGTCCATTTCTTGATATTTTCTTCACCCTTTTCGTTAAATCTAGAGTATCTTTTTTTTCCCTGGAGAAAGATCTACCCTAATCTAATGGGAGGGTAGTTGGATTTTGAAAACGATTACCACATGCGGGAAAATAGCATAATGATATGCTTGATTGGTGCAACTGTATTCGGCTACCACAGTAGATTTGTGCGGCTGACAGAAACACCTGGAGGCTGAAGCTGTTACGAGGCTGAGTCGGCTCTTAATTTCACCTTCTTTAGCTATGACCTTGTTGGATTGGGGATTGAAAAATTCTGTAGTATAAGGCTTTGCAAGCCATCAATCTTAACAATGAATGATTGAAATATGATTTTTAATTATGACCAATAAGAATTATTTATTGATTCTTAATCTGAACTATTGATTGATGAAATCAACGGCTGTGTGCCGCCCTGCACGTGCACTATAAGGAGGTGCACTACAGCACCCCCGGATCCTTCATTTGGGGGATTCAAATCTCTAAACTTTCTCTATCTCTCTCTCCCCTCATCACTCTTAAAAATCTTTCTTAATTCCGCAAACAAACAAGGCCTATATGCTTTGGTAGAGTGGTTATGAGTGTTTGAGAAACCAGTGCTAGTGCAATTAATTGCCTCATTTCCTTCTTTAGTGGAGGCCTCGGTTCTAGTCCCACGAGGGGCGAGATTTGGGGGGTCAGGGCTATAGATAGCCTCTGGACCCCTGTGCTAACTTTAACATCCCACTAACTCCCGCTAAATGTATATAATGAGAAAAAAAAAAAAAACTCTACTAGTACTATTTACGCTGAGTTCTAGGACAAATTATTCAATGTTTCATTTTATTAGTAACCTTGGTTTCTTGCAGGATTGGCTACCCGAAAGAGGCATGCCTACGTATTCCCATCCCAAATTGCTACAGAAAGTCCGATCATCCGTACTTCGCAGGGATGAATTTTATGAAAATCTCGCTTTACGAGTTTTAGAAATAGGCTTGAATGAACTTTTTTTTCAAAATAAACGTGTCTGAGCCGGACAGAGGCTGCCCGTGCGAGTCAAATAGCATCACAAGTATCAAAAAAAATTAATTTCAAAACGTTTTTGAGAAAAAACCCGACCGAGCCCACAAATGGCTGCCTGAGAAGAAAAGTTGGATGTGAGGTGTGAGGCGTTTTTAAGCGTAACAACATATAAATCAAGAATTGAAAGAAAAGACTTATGAAAAAAGTTCAAAAAAATTCATTCCAACCCGCAAAAAGGCTGCCAATAGCCTACGAGGCACCACTGAGGTGGTAGTCCAGTTGGCAAGGTTCACTAACCTTCTCGACAGAGACTTGGGTTCGAGTCCCGGCAGGTGGCTTGGCCTCACGTCTGCAAATGAGTCTTCGGACCATTGAGGGGGGAGCTTATGCCAACTATGCACTAGGTGGTATCATGGTGACAGCTTGTCCTTCCGGACTATAGCTATAGCTCAAATCGAACATTCCATTGGCGGGTAGGGAGCTCCTTTGGTCATGCCCAAAGGGAGTTGCTACGCTAGTTACCCCCTCTGATCCTTTTGGCAATCAAAATGCGAGGGATTTTTCAGCATGAAAAAGTATGGAATCTGTGTAATAGTTTATGAAGTAAGGGGGTACAGTGTCATTTTAGAAACTTCAACGGAGATTTTAGCATTTGTAAGAAACCTTTGAGGAGGTAAGTGACATTTTCCATTTATTAAGTTAGAATGTTTACTACAGTATCATCCTTTTACCTTTTAGCTTTGGATGTTAATTTTAAAATTACTTCTATCACTTGTCGGTGTAGGGCCTGCACATGATTGTTAAACATTGGCATATATCACTCGCCGGTGTAGGGCCCTGCACATGATTGTTAAACATTGGCACAAGAGGTCCTTGTAATGCGGTAGTGCTCTATGTCTATATCACACCAGATCTCTTATCTTTATAATTCGGAACGTTCTATGTTAGAGTTTGTTGGATGCTAGCTACATTTGTCTAAAAAATCAAGTAAGTTAATCGAATATTGATAGCCACATAATTATAATACATTTATCATACAGTTTTTCTTTGAATTATGTCGGCCCTTCATTTCTTTTTACATATACTATCCAACCATGCAGCTAATGATTTGCTATCAAATGTAAATATTTTGGATGATCCACCCTCTAAATTCTGTAAAATGAACCCTTTAAATCATGACAACGAAATCTCGATAGAGCCCAAATAAGTGATTTTGGCAGTAGTTATGATGGTTTTGGCAGTCTAATGTTTCACTAGGAAATTTTGTTTTCTCTAAAATTTTATAACCAATTCCACTTGTCCATGGGATTTTTTTCCTTTTTTGTTAATCTCGAGTCGGCAGATTTAGGATAACAATTTGACTCTTAGCCTCCACAATAGGTTTGGTATATTTGTGTATTAAAATGTGTGTTAGTATAAAAATGGGTCCTACACATGTGCGTGTCATTGCTAACTTAGGAATTTGTTAGAGCATCCACAATGGTTTTGGTATATTTGTGTGGTAATATGTGTATTAGGATTAAAAAAAAAAAGTCACAAGAGTGTGTATTAAAAGTAGTGGACATTTATATTTAATGGTTGGAGTTTGAATTTATTAATAAATCTGTCCACACAGATTTTATTATGAGGCTCACCATGGATCCCACGTAAATGATTCGAGTCGTTCATTAAATGTAAAACATTTTTTCAAGAGTTTCCACGAAAAATCAGCTCAATTCAATACCTATAGGTGCTCGATTTATTCATCTAACGTTTCATTATACGAAAATTTGAATGAAAATTTAGATGATTGGATCAAGCATCTAAAGGTATTAGATTGAGTTGATTTTTCGCGAAGACCCTTGAAAAAATGTTTTACATTTAATGAACGGGTCAGATCTATCTTTTTTTGGGACCCGTGGTAGGCCCCACAACAAAATGTATGCACAATCTATGCACATATGTCTGCGTGGTTAGCAGAGTTTTGAATTTATAGAGATGAGACTCACTTATTATTTGCTATCTTCTTCGTCAAACTTGACACACATGCTAATACACAACAAGATTTACCATACTCTAGCACACAAACTAATACAAACATTGTGACACAAAAAATATATTTTTGTTTGCTAAGTGTTAATACACACAATTAAAACACTAGTTACTAAATCCATTGTGGATGCTCTAATCAATTACTGAAAAATCATGGATGGTAGAAGGGAAAATCATGGATGATATCTAAAAAATTAAATAGGATAATGATTTCTGCCCTCTATTTTTTAATGAGTGCTCTCCATTTTTTGTCATTTAGAGAATTTTTTATGTGTAATATTCGCACAAAGACAAAAAATAGAGTGCATTAATTAAAAAAGGGGTTTGAAAATTAATTTTCATTAAATAATAGAACTTGGCTATATAATTTACGCTTCCTTGTTTGTCCACATATTTCGTCTCTATCGTACCAAGTGATAAAACTAATTTCCATACGGTTTGTGATAGAAGAATTTTACTTCTATAAATAAAATTCTCATACTATACGCCACAACTGACAATTTAGGCCATGTTTGATAAGTGTGTCGGATTAGATAAGATTGGTAATGAGATGGGATTAGTAATTACGAGTGTAATCCCAAATAGGTGTTTGATTGTGTAAGGATTAAATCATGAGATTGTGATTACCAATTTCAATCCCTTGTTTGATTGTAATACCAAGGGATAGGATAACAAATTACATTTTTCAATTATACCCATAGATGAAAACTTGGTCTATGCATGGAAGGAGAAAATTTTTAAATGCCGAGCGGGAACCACGTGGTGCCCACTCGGTGCATCCAGGCCATCTATTTCTATTTTGGACGACTCGGATTTGGAGAGAGAGTAATGGAGTGAGAGGAGAAAGTGTGTTTTAATTTGGACCATCTAACACACTTTTGGACGACCTAGATGTGGGTGCTCGGCACTACATCAGCAGGGTGATGTGGTACCCACCCGACACCCAAAAATTTCTCACTTGGAAGACCCACTCACGAATTTGCAATTTTTGGACAATTTGAATTTTTTTTTCATCCAATCAATTTCCAAATTTGGTGGAAAGTTGAGCAAAAAAATTAAGTACTTCAATTTTCAATCCGGTTGAACCAATGTGAAAATTTTATTTTTCTGATCATTTTTATGGTAAAGTGTCATAATTAATTTTTGACTCTAGGGCTCTCGTTAGTTAGCCCTAAGAAAGTCGTAGAACCAAATATCTTTTAGAGCTAACTAACGAGAGCGCTAAAGTCAAAAATAATTATGACCCTTTAGAATAAAATGATTAGAAAAAATAAGATCGTTGCACTAGTTTAAACGAATTAAAAATTAGAGCACTTAATTTTTTTTCTTAACTTTCACCAAGCAGGGCTTTGCAGCCTTTTTTACAACATTTGCACCCCAAAACGACACAGTTTTGGTGTACTACAACCATGTGTAATGGAGGGTATTATTGATATTAAGTTAAAAAACCATGGGCAAGGTGGTCATTTTGCAAGAGGGAGCTTGGAAAAGGATTCCTAATACCTTGTACTCTATGGTATTAGTAATCCTACAAAATAGGGGGATTACCAATTGCATCCTCTTGTTAATCCCCTCCATTGTTTGGCAATCAAACAAAGAATTAGGAGAACCTTAGGATTAGCAATCTTATCCCAAGACCTAACACACTTATCAAACATGGCCTTAGGGATATTGGATGTTCGCTCCAATTTGTCATTGTTGCAAATTTTAAAAAAAGAATAAATTATATACACTGGTGGTATAAAATATTTCTTTCTTTTAAATCAATTATATTACGTCATATCGTCAAAACAGTTATTTCAATTAATAGAATATAATGCCTTGACGTAATGTAATTAATTTGAATAAAATAAATACTCCATACTTACACTGACAGTGTAAATAATTTTAATCTCTTCAAGCAAACGGTGCACAATTTTTTTTAAAACTGAACTACTGTAAGCTCTACCGCCTTTGAGTTGTCAGCTGTCACACTCTCAATTGCTCGTAGTCTCTCTCTCCCTCTCTCTACTTTTGATAGTGGGGTACTGAGGTAGTGGGGTTGGGTGCATTGCACAGATTTTTTTTTGGGCAAATTTCACTGACCTCCCCTGAGGTTTCTAACACGAACAGAAACCTCCCCTGAGGTTTCTGAAATAACACTGCCCTCCCCTCCTTTACCTGAAAATACCAAGTGACCCCCCTCTCCGTTAATTGCCGTTAGAAAATGGATGGAAAAGATTATTTTTCTCTCCATCCACTACTAAAACTAAACTAAACTCCCAACCAAACAAAATCGATGTCATTGTACTATATTTTTTACAATACCTATACCACTCTCACCAGACTCTTTACCCCTCATATTTATAAAATATAAAATACAAAAATCACTACACTTTGTACCCGTTTAACTTTGAAATTTTGTCCTTATTTAAAAGGTTTCACATTTGCTAATTTTTTATCAAACTTTTTTGAATTATTGGTTCGTCTTGATAAGAGGAATTGAAAAGGTAAAAAATTAAAACTTTTATCAAATATTTTGAGAAATTCAATATTTTGGATAAAACTAAGAATTTTATATTCTTTTGATTCATCTCGTTGAGACAAACCAATGATCCACAAAACTTAACACAAAACTAGCAAATACGAAAAAAATTCAAATATGGATAAAAATAAAAAAGCCTAAAAATTACACAAACAAGTTCGCATGAAAAAAATTTGAATATGAACAAAAACTAAAAAGCCTAAAAATTTCTCAAACAAATCCCGTAAAAACCAAAAAGCAAACTATTGGCAATTGAGAGTATGAGCTTGTTGATGGGATTTTTAGGCTTTTTGATTTTTACGGGGTTTGTTTGTGAGATTTTTAAGCTTTTTGATTTTTGTTCATATTTGAATTTTTTCGTATTTGCAAATTTTGCGTTAAATTTTTGTGGATTATTGGTTTATCTCAACAAGAGAAATTAAAAGAGTAAAAAAAATTTATTTTTAACCAAAATATTGAATTTCTCAAAATATTTGGTAAAAGTCTTAACTTTTTACTTTTTCAATTCCTCTTATCGAGACAAACCAATAATTCAAAAAAGTTTGATAGAAAATTAGCAAATGTGAAACCTTTTAAATAAGGACAAAATCTCAAAGTTAAACTGGTACAAAGTGTAGTGATTTTTGTATTTTATATTTTATAAATAAGAGGGGCAAAGAGTCTGGTGAGAGTAGTATAGGTATTGTAAAAAATATAGTACAATGACATCGATTTTGTTTGGTTGGGAGTTTAGTTTAATTTTAGTAGTGAGTGGAGAGAAAAATAATCTTTTCCATCCATTTTCTAACGGCAATTAACGGAGAGGGGGGTCACTTGGCATTGTCAGGTAAAGGAGGGGAGGACAGTGTCATTTCAGAAACCTCAGGGGAGGTTTCTGTTCGTGTCAGAAACCTCAGGGGAGATCAGTGAAATTTGCCCTTTTTTTTTCTTTTGTTTTGTTTTGAAACTGGGGTGCATAGGACCTTCCTTTTGTTTTTCCTGCCTTTGACTGAACCTTTTCTCCACAACAGTATCAAGCACAATAATTTAGGAGAATTTATCTCTTCATGGTCATTTGAAGAGTGCAGATACTTTACAATGCATTAAGATATGGGTACGTCAAGGTTAACCTTCTCTAACTATGGTTTAGAGATACTTTTATCCCACTAATTATGGCTCAGGGACACTTTACCTCCTTAAACTAAGGAAAATGCAAACCCAGCAAACTTTCGTTTGCATTCTGTTAGGTATTGGATGAAAAATGTCACATGCAAGTCACATACTCAATCATTTGAAAGATAATTACGTTATTGCCCTTTTCTCTTTGCTATATATACACACATACGTATACATATCATCAACTCTACCACTCAATGTTGTGCGACTCGGTACTCCTGAGTCAACCCGAAAACCCAACAAACACGAAATCGCCCACGTACTTGCAGAGATCGAAAGCGAAAGACAAGAGCGGAGTTTTAGGCTTGGAGTAGAGGGCTCTGAAGGCGAGTGCTACGTACTTTCGAACTTTCCCGTATCCCTTAAATTATTGTTTAGAAAATTTATAATTGAAATTGGAAATACACAATTGTTTATATTTGCTTATATTGAATTGGCATGCAATTTTGTAAAATCGTTTATTGTTTGGATAATTTTTTTGGTGAGAACTTTGTGGATATTGTTGGGAACATATTTTGGAAAGTCCAGGGAAATTAATCCTCTGTGTGCAGGTGACTCTGGCCATTAGAGAAGAGACCGGGTTAGGCCGGTGACGCTGATTCTCAATGGCTTTCTTTTGCCAGGTCGTTCTTCGGAAAAAAGTTCTACGGGCTATCTACTCGTGGTGACTTTAAGATACGATGTTGGATCCAATTTTTGAGACATTTATTCACTGGCACTTGATTCTATCGATATTGATTGTGGTTCCCCATTGTTGTTAGAGATTGGTTTGTGATCACCATTGAGACTTATTGGTAAATGATTTATGGCTTTATTTGTTGGTTTGATACACACGTTCGTATGCCAAAATACGTTAACGTGATAATCTATTTTTAGCCATGTTTTAGAACTGTATTATTATACATGTTTTACTACTCACTGAGCTGGTCAGCTGTCGAATTTATTCCAATTTCTTTTTCAGGCAAATTGGGAACTTAGGTAAGGACTCTGACGGCATCTCGGGGATTTCATTTGTTGACCTCCTTAGAGTATCTCATCCTAGCTTAGTGTTTCATTTCATCGCTTCCGCATTGAAACATTTTGTCAGACATCTGGATTCTTTTATTACTGTTGGATCACTGGATTTTATTTGGTTCATGGGATATTAGTGCCCCATTCTTTTTGTGGAATTTATTGGTTGGGGTTGTTGTGAATAAAAAAAATG
This sequence comes from Rhododendron mucronatum var. ripense, assembly GCA_019656295.1. Lineage (NCBI taxonomy): Eukaryota > Viridiplantae > Streptophyta > Magnoliopsida > Ericales > Ericaceae > Rhododendron > Rhododendron mucronatum. The sequence continues at coordinate 2,511,159 of BPLT01000038.1, read as the reverse complement.
GTTGACTGTTTGGTGGATATTTACTTGGGAGTTTTTATAAAATTTCTTTTTAAGCTGCATGTTCTATGAGCTTTGGTCTTGTAGTCATGGCCGGTCACTTCTCATTTTGGGGTGTAATAGCGAGGCCGCCGCCGATGGAGCAGGGGTTGAGGTTGGAGATCGAGAAGGAGAAGAACGTGGAGAAAGTGGCCGGTGTGCGGGACACAGATCTGTCTTTCTCCTTCACCTTGCCTACTTAGTTGCTGCTACTTTCTTGTTTATTTATCATTTTTTATGTCGCGCCTAGATTAAAACATTAGAAATTGAGGAATTGAATGGGTTTGGCTGTTTGGGCCTTGGATTTATAGTTAGGAGAGAAAGACATAATAAATTTGGCTAGAGAACCAAGTTTTGATTTGGCTCAATTTTCATCTAGATTAAAATTTCTCATTATTTTGAGACCTTAATTTTGATCCCACAATTTACAAAAAGCAAGAACAGGATCGTTAATCAATGCGATCTATTTGATTAAGCCCAAAAAATGGGATCTATTTGTATAATGCAAAAGGAAAGCTGAAGTAAGAAATGGATTTCGTATATTGCATTCAACTGAAATCGCATTAATGAAATCTTTCTTGACAGCGACTATGGTAACTACACATATTACTCAACCTGTGCTGAAAAGTGATGGGCTTGGAGTAGAGGGCTCTGCTGGCGCTGGAGTTGGAGACGGCGAGGAGCTTGAGATTGGATATGGTGAGGGTGCTGAAGTCAAACGAATTGTTCTCAGTGACATTGTTGGAAAAACAGAGCAGTAGGGAGAAGCTCGTTTTTTGGCTTTTTGAGCTTTGCAAATGCGTCTTTTTGTGAAGGGCAAAATGGTAACTTAAGGCCCGTCTGTTATGGAAGTCAGCCGGATAAGGATTTTCATTAGTTAGAGGGGGTTAAGTGCCAAAAAATAATAGTTAAAGGAGGTAAAGTGTCTCCGAGCCTTAGTTGGAGGGGGTTAACTGTAATTTACCCTTAAGATATTGGAAGACCAGTTTTTTTTATTTATTTATCAATGTTGCTATTACCCTGCTGTTTGCGTTCCTGGTTCTAGTTCTACCACATATCTTATTTTGATGATCTGATTTGATTTGTTTCTGTTGTTTCTTTTCATGTTTATTTTTTCCCCTGAAAAACTCAAATTTACCTTATTGTTTTTTTGGGTACACTTGAAATTCAACTTTACGGCTCCGTTTGCTTTGGTGTAAAATATTTTTCGGTAAAATATTTTAATTATTTTCCTGTGTTTGATTGTGTAAAAAATGAGGAAAACATTTTACATGATTTTTTACATCTTTCTCAGAGGAGATGTTAGGACCCACAATACTATCTAGTGGGTCCCACCATCACTTGTGATCTTGTGAAAGAAAATGTACAAATGAATGTACACTTAAAAGATGTGTTCATAGCATTTTTGGAGTAATACTCAGTGACTAGATAACTCCAGAACAACTCCAACATTCTGGGCTCTTAAGTCGTAACTTGAAGCCAAGTCAAGCCACCCCCTCTCTCCCTCTTAGACTTTGTTTGGAACCTAAGGAAAAGAAAATAAAAGAAAAAAAAGAAAAAGGCAAAAAAAAGGAGAAAAATGGGAAGAAACATTTACTATTCACAAAACTTAAATTGTTAGTATTTTCTTCTCCTTATCTCTTACAACCAAACAATAGGTGAGAACATTTTTTAATTTTTCTTTTCTTAAGTTCCAAACAAAACTTTAATCAATGAACCCAGAGTCATATGTGCTTCTGGAGGTAGAATTTTCTGTGCCGAAAATTCCTTTGTGCCTTGAGATTTTCTGCTGTTAAATTTAAAATAGTAAAAAAAAAAAAATCAAACAATTCAACAATTGAAAAACCATTAACACAAAGGCACATGACCTCGTTCGTTTTGAAATTTTGAATTTGAATTTATAGGTAATGGGTGTAAAGAGAAATAGAGTAATAATTAAAAATATAAGTAATGGTTGGAGAGAGATAAAAAGAAAAATAAGAATAATAATTAAAAAAAATAAAATAATAACTAAAAATCAAAATCCAAAACTCTTAAACGAACGGGTAGTTGACGAAGAACATCGGACCCCGTGCCTCCGTACTCAAAACCCAGCTTTTATCACACCCCCATTTCCCACCACTGTTCTCTCTCTCTCTCTCTCTCTCTCTCTCTCATAGTTGCATGGCCTCACCATCGCCACCCATGAAACCCAAGGCCCACCACCACACCACAACTACCCCCACCACCACTGCAACCACCACTGCCAATAACTCCAGCGACAGCACTTCTCCCAGCCCACCTCCATCACCTCGCCGCCACTCTAACTTTCCCCAATGCCGGCGGCGGCGGCTTCCCAAAAGAGTCCACTCGTTTCCCCGCCGGGAGAGCTTCATCGCCGGAATATTCCTCCGGCGAGGCATCCGGTACTTCCTGCTGCTGCCTCTACTGTACTTAGTCTCGGGCTTGATCATGTGCGTGGGTCCCTTCTCTTTGATCATGCACCCGCGACCTTTACCTGGGTCAGTCTACCGCAGCCACGAGATTTTCGACAAGCTTTGGGACGATATTCGGTCCGATAACTCCTCCGCGGTTGAGGTCTTTTTGCTTATTAATGGCCTGCCTACATTTTACTTTACTTTACTTTACTTTTATTAGTGTTCCTTTTCTAGGCTTTGGAGTACTCCTCATGGTTGGATTTCCCTGGAAGTAAGTGGGGTCGTAACTGGTGTGATTGTGCTACCTCCTCCAGAGGTTTGGGTTGGGTTACGCAGTTGAGTTGTGGCTTGGCCATAGGGCGGTTCTTCCGTTACCAAAAAAAAGTTTGAATTTAGACGAAAATGAATTACTATTTTTTAGTTCTTGTTTTATGGGCTGGACAATCTTTTGGGATGGAGGTAGTACCATTCTCTATTTGGTTGATGAGAAAATGCTTGGAAAAGAAAAAGAAGCGGCAACGTTCTGGTCATGCTGTCTTGGGTTTCTTGAAACTTTATTTTTTTTATTTTTTTCCATTTTAAGTTGCCCCAGTTTTCATTTGGTTGCTTTGAAAACGTGGTAAAGTAAAATTAATCTGGAAATAAACCTCGATTGATTGACAACAGAGTACCTATCATGCGATCCCATTAGAATTGTGCATTTTCTTGTCGTCTCCCTTGGCCATTTTTCATTTTATTTTATTTTTTCCATTTACTGTTTGTTAAATAAGTTGCTCTGAATTCTGATAGACCGTTGATAAATTACTGTTTAGTAAATTGTTTTTAGTTTTTTTTTTGGTCAATTTTGGGTGGGATCGGTGAAGATAGAAACGAGATCGACACAAAATCAGAAAAGTATAAAAATCAGACGCTAAAATTGCATTTCTTTTGTTTTTTGGTTTGGGTTGTAAATTTCTTTTACTTTTTAAATTCCGCTTCTTAGGAAATGGAAAAATAATTAATCTGAAGAATTTGTCCCGAGTCGAGACCAAAAAACTTCGGCACTAATTTTGACCCTCTATGCATGTCTCTAAGCAAACAAGCTGAGTCCTGAGTGTGTGGGTTCTTCAGGAGGCTTGGTTTGTTTTTTTATCATAAAATAAAAGAAGGAATCCGGAAAATTGTGTTGAACCTTGATTTGATTAAATAAATAAAATGGAGCTCGTTTCGAACAATCTTAATCTAGTAAAAACGCTAAGTTGAGCTAGAAAGAATCACTTGGTTCGTTTTGTATCCCTACGCATAAACGTGGAACTGAATATATGTTTTTCTCCCCTTTCACTTGTCAAACCGACTTGGAGTTCTAGATGCACGGCTAGTTTTTGATCTTCAGGTTCGTTGCTAGTTTCAAATAAACTGTTTTTTTTATAGTATTAGTATTAGAAACATCGCTGCTGGATTGTTTGTTAAAAGCCCCGGCAAATGGTCTCCTCAATATCTTGTCTTCCGGGTTGGATCCCCTGTCTCCTCCCTCCATGTCCCGTCCTTAGGGATATGTGATTTGTTATGCCTTACCATTGCAGAGGGCATTTGATGATTTGTTATGCCCTTAACCATATGTTTGGAGGACCATGAAATATAATTGCTTTTTTTTTATTTGATTTATTTTTTAAAATGGAGAAAATAGATTGCCAAAGTTTTTAGAGAAATTACTTACGGCCTAGGGGGATTTCAAAAATATGATATGTGATATAATTTGAGGAATGGGAAGTTTAAGGGAATTACGAGTAGTTAGGGATAAACAGCCTTTGTGGTCAGGAATAAGCAGTAAAACAATTATGCAATACTTAAAACAATTATGCAATACTTTGAGGCTTCAGAAATGCTTCCTGTATGATATCGCATTTGCCGGAATGTTTCCAGAAGTATTTGAAGGGAAAGAAAATCAGTGTTTTCTTTATATTGCGGCAAAGATTCTAAATTCTAGTGGCTTTGAGAAACAAAACTATGGAAACTGGTTTCTCTCTTGGGAAGTGTTCCTTTTGAATGTAGTTTACTACGGTACTCTCTCCCTGCAAGTGTGAAAGCATCATGGCAAGGCTGCTGTTGTGCTTTAATTGTATCACCACCCTGCCATAGGTTTTTCGAACAGAGACCAATTGCGGTTCGTAGATGTCAATCGTGGTGCACATTCACATACTTCTTCAAATTAAGTTCCAAGAAAAGAGAACAGGAAAAAGTTCGTGTAATAAGATACTTCTAGAGAACTTCTGTGATATTCTTTTATCGGAGGAACGTGTTTTTATGATCTTGACTTCTTGATCCCAGAATCATGCCTAATCTCAGAATGAATAAGCTATTGTATAATTGGTGTGTCTTAGTAAATACGATGACACATTTGCAATCAGTTGGTTGATGATTTATTGTTTCTTGTTGTAGCTGTCCTCTATATGGAGATACAAGAGGAAGCTGAAAGAGCAGAAACCCTGCCCACAAAATACCGGTGGTCGAAACTTTGGTATATCTGTTTATGTTGGATTTTGTGTGGTTTATTTGATTGGAGATATTGACTTTGCAATTTGTCCCATGTGGTTAACTAATAAATGGTATCTGGATGTGAAAAACTACAACTTTGGTATAAAAGAAAGTTAACTGATTCAAGGACCATACTTTCTGTGTATGAACTAATGAGCTAATTATTTTCGTTTCAGGGTCCTCTATGCTTGGCAAATACCTGGTTGTTGAAGCTAATGGTGGGCTTAATCAACAGAGGTCATCGGTATGTGATTTTTTCCCTACAATTTATCACCAACTTGGTTCACAGGCACTATTCGACTATTGTTATGCTTCCGGCTAAGATTCAATTGACCTATATAGCCACCAACTTGGTTCACAGGCACTGTTATGGTATGGGCCATGACGGAAGTTTTTATCAAGGACGGGAATCCCCTCCGAGAGGAAGGCGATCCCCGAGGATGGCTCCGTTGAAGAACCGAGCCCTCTCTTTCAGGTGAGCTGATCGCTGCTAGTTAGAGTTGTGTTCTTCCCGAGCAGATTGCGTGTGCCTAGAGCTGTGTTGACGGAGCTACTTCTTGCTGTGTGCCGGGTGCCCAAAGCTCCGACTTTTACTGACTTATCGGTTGATAGGATAGCGGGAAATTATTCTGCTCCGGAAAGTAGGAGGTTGGGAAGGGGGAGACCAAATAAAGCAGATGAATGGGGGCTTCCTATCAGGCTGGCTAAACTACTGTTTGTCTACTCTAAAGATATGTTTAGGTAGAAGACCCAAAAGACGAGAAGTTCTTGTCCTTTTTTCTTTCTTTTTTATTTGTTGGATTGCTATCTGAGTAGCTAGTAGGAAGCTATGCATCGGATAATCCTAGGCGGTATTGGAGCTCTTAGCTTTAGGATTTCTCTTGAGCAACCCCTCGAAATCTTTCTCTCTATCTCTCGGCTTGGAAATAGCTACCAGTGGGTTATTGATCAAATGAAATAACGTATCTAAAGCCCCACCTAATTGGCTCCACTATGTATCTGAATAATTGACTCTCAAAGGTCTTCTTCCCGCGAACGGTTTGCTACGTTTGTTCGTTCTGTAAACTCCCCTCGCTTCAGTACCTGCTTTGCTACCGTTAGTATGTATACAAGGGGCTCTAGCCTAGAAGAGGGTCCTAGTGCAGAAGTAGAGAATTCAAGTAACGAAGCACAGGCTCAAACCAGATCGTCAAGTACCTCCTGATCAGTCTCCTTAGCGCAACGGATTGCTCTTTCTTTAGTTAGGACCGCCATTAAAGATGGGTTAAAAAAAGCCTAATGAATGGTTGACCACATTCAACAGTCAAAACTCCTTTTCTTAGAGAAGAAGTGAGACTTTGAAGGATGGGCAAGCGTAACAGCTAACAGTAGCATGTGGCAACACTTCCCTTAATTCGCTGTTAGTTCTTTAAGCCCTTCTAGTTTTCCCTTGTTAGTATTCGATTGATTTACAGCCATGAGACTTAGCCCTCTCCTAGCCTACTTGTTCCTGTAACTAAGGGCATGCAGGATAGACTAAAAAGCATTCGAATCTCCTCCTCAATCACTCCCTGTTTGACTCTTTCTTCCAGAACTGGTGTTTCACCAACCTTTTTTTTGCCCATACGAGGTCAATCCAAATGAGAAAAGTGCGTCTCATATAACTGTGAAATGACATGAATTGATTTTCACTAATAAGGGCTCTGAAAAATGAGAAAAGTGCATGTTATATAGCTACAATTTCCATGAATTGACTTTCCCTTCGTAAGCCTATGATAGAAATGAGAAAAGTGCATCTCATATAGCTGTGAATTGTCATGAAAAGATTTTCACTCATACGAGGTCAATCCAAATGAAAAAAGTCTATCTCGTATAGCTGCGAAATGCGAAATGGCTGGTTTTGAGGTCCACCCTTAAGCCTGATCATTCCAACCGCCCACCCTTGTTGTGCCCTTCTATGTTGAGTAACTGACCAACTGTTGCCTTTTTCATAGTAGTCTTCTCGTTTAGTAATAGAAAGAAGTAGCAAGTAGTTTCTCCCTCCGTTTTGGGTCTGTGTTAGTTGTGGTAAGTGAAGTAGGAAAAGTGGTTAAGAGTGGGAATGCGGCTACTGCGGCTCGCAATAACAGAGAGAGCACCACTCAGGGAGGGGGGCGATCTCGGCATCTTTACTGTCCTTAACTTCCTGAAAGATAACCAAGGATAAGGAAGAAAGCTAAGCAAGAAAGAGGTGTTCGATTATGGTGAATGCAATGCACGATATTTTGTGAATTGAATTTTCATGAGAAGCCATCTTCCTTATCCTTAGTTATCTTTCAGGAAGTTAAGGACAGTAAAGATGCCGAGATCGCCCCCCTCCCTGAGTGGTGCTCTCTCTGTTATTGCGATTCGATCCACTTAGTGTTGAAACCAACCTGACGTGAGGATCATTTATAACTAAGGTTGTTACATGATCGTGGAAGACACATGGGGTATGGCAAAGAAGATTTATTTCGCTTGCTCTTGAAGCTCAATGTCAACTGCTCCCGCTCGGGCACACGGGAATCCTATCGCTCTGCTCCCTTGACCAACCATTCTTCGTCTAATCCTGTAGTCTCCTACGTAGGTGGTAATGTAGACAGCATCCAGGTGCAGGTGTCTACTAGCATCTATATCCTCACCCAAGAATGTTATTGCTTGAGGTGCAATGATCTGGGAAAAGATAGACTGCAGTTTTGAGTGAAATGGCTGGTGGTAATGATGCGTGGTGGTCGCTCCTGTAGCTAACTAACGCAGTCACTTAGAAGTAGGGCGAGCGAAGGATGAAAATGAGTTCTCGCCTCAAGAAAGTAAGTATCTCAAGGCCCTGTCAATGGGATAGGTTCAATCTAAGCTTACTAATAGGGGGCCATCTAAAAGAAGAAGCAAGGAGCGTGGCTTTCCTCTCTCTACTCTCTCTGTCTGTTAGCGTGGCCCTACTTCTAGCCTGCTTTGTCTTTAAACATAACGAGACGAGCTCTCCTCTTCTCATCTGGGCCAACACTTAAAATCAAGTGTAACTACCGTGTGTTAAGCTTCGTAACCAGTAGCAATAGTCATATAGGGCCTGTGAACCAAGTTGGTGATAAATTTTAGGGAAAAAATCACAGGCATTACCTCCAACGAAAAGAGAACCAACTTGGTCGCAAGCCTTGACCAAGTTGGTTATTATTGTGCTTGAATCAAATTATTTGGAATGCATTCCTTCTTTTTGTTGTCCAGTTCTTCTGAATGCTCAATAGCACTACCACTCCTGAAACGGTGTAACTGGAACACATACACGTGCACACTGGAACAATGGTTGAAAACCTGCATTGCATAAATGTTCCCCAACAATAGTTGTACTTCTGAAGCCAGTTTAAACCATGTGGGCGCTTCTCAACAATCAGAAATTTACAAAGCCGTATACATATGTCCTGAATAATTTATATAGAAGGTTGAACATCGCCCTTTTCCCCCTTTCCCTCTAAATGCCTCTGCATTGTTGTGGTTCTTTTAAATCCTGGAAATCCATGGTGATTCATATGTAACATTCTGTTTCTTACCACTATGTGATTTGTTTTCCTTTCATTTATTGTATTTACAAGCTGGCCACGTGTGTCTTCGACATCCCACTTTATTCTGCATTTGTGTTCTTGAAGCTTGTTCCTTCTCTCTCTCTCTCTCTCTCTCTCTCTCTCTCTCTGTAGATCTGCAATGCTGTGGCTGTGGCTGGACTTTTGAATGCGACCCTAGTCATCCCTCAGTTTGAGTTCCACAGTGTTTGGAAGGATCCAAGGCAAGAAATACATTACAATCCTTCCTCATTTGTTTCCGTAAATCTGTGAGATCCTTTACTATTATGCAACTTCCGTTCTCATTGATGACGGTATACAAGAATATGTGACCTATGATAGACAGAGTTTTGTGCATGTAAGATTTAGCCTACAAAGGAGTGATGAACACACCATAGTGATTTACACATTCATGTGCTATATGTGGTGTTAAAAGAATATAGTTATTCATTCCCAAGATGGTGGTATTGAAAGAATATTTTTTTTTGGTAAAGATACTTTCCAGTTTCCATTGAAAACCCCAAACAAAGAAACAAAGTGCTCCAAAGGGGGAACTACAGAACCTACCAGGCCACACATGACGTTACAGCAAGAGAAAAATAAAGCTGAAAACAACTAGCTGATCAACAGAAGCTATACACAACAATTACAAAGGAGAAGGAGAAAAAATGACATGATGAACATTCCACAATCTGCAAAGATCTATATTCTCCTGCTTAGACTTCATATTACGCCAGGATAATAGAGCATCTCTGATAGAGCAACAAACTTTAGCACTCAAGGAGCTTGGGTCCAGAAATTTATGCTGAAAAACTCTGGCATTTTGTTCACACCAAATGCTGTAAACCACAGCAGCAAGGGAGAGCTTGAGCACATTCTTCCGAAAGCTATTACCTTTTGCTTGGTTAATGAACCAAGCTATTTCTTCAACCCACCATTTCATTGGGAGTCTAGCCGATTCCTTTGCAAAATATTCACCCACACAGCCTTGGAGTAGGGAAAATCAAATAATAGATGGTTGTGATCTTTGAAACTGTTATTAGATCCCAAACTGCAAGTAGAATCAGAGATGATACCCCATACCAGCATCCTATCTTTTGTTTTCAAACTATGTTGCATAGCCATCCAGAGAATGACGGCCCATCTGGGCACATGCTTCTTGAACCACACCACAGAACACCACTCTTGTCTAGGATAGGTTACCCTAATAGAGAACCAGGCAGACTTCATGCTAAAAACACCATGCTTAGAAGGGACCCATATCACCGAGTCCATCAGGAAGGAAACCCTCAGGAGTTTGGTTTTTAATCTCCTGCATAACTCTGCTTCTCCCCCTAGGCCATTGCTAGATGCCATTGTGAATGAGAGATGAGACCTTAGCATTGAGAGCTTGACCTATGTTACAGCAAATTCTATCCCCATAATTTTTATACAAGGGACAAATGGGATTCCAGTTATCCAGCCATGCAAATGTAGATTCACCATTCCCTATCTTATCAAAGAGTAGAGGCTGGCATAACTCCCTCATTTGAAATTTTTTCCGAACTGTCCAGGAAGAATTAAAAGGCAGAGACATATGCCACATATTTTGCCCCCTTATGATATACGTGCGGATCCACTTGATCCATAGAGAATCTGCTTTTTTACTGAAGGCCCAGAGATGTTTTATCATAGCAGCAGAGTTGCATTCTTTAAGCCTCCTAAAGCCCAGACCACCTTCCTCTTTTGGAGTACAAACCGCAGCCCATTTAACTTTAGCATATTTATGGTTTAGTTCACATCCAGACCACAGAAACGCCATAAGTTTGGATTCAATCCCTTTGATAAGTTTATGAGGTAGAACAAAGATCTGACTACAATATAATTGGATACTCTACAAAACAGAACTAATAAGCTGAACTCTCCCTCCATAAGTCAGAACCTTATTAGACCAACTCTGAATCCTACTCAAAATTTTCTCCTGAAGCACCATGCAATCAATAGCTTTGAGCCTGGTAGAATAAGAGGAACTCCAAGATGTTTAACAGGAAAAGAGCCCACTGGAATAGGTAGGATATCCCTAAGAACAAGGCTAACTTCATCACTGACCCCAGAAAAGAAGATAGAACTCTTCTGCAGATTTGGTCTCATCCCAGAGAAGTGAAAGAAGTCATCAAAAATATCTCTAACTACAGCAAAGTTATCCTGAGTTGCTCCACAGATAATAAACAAGTCATCAGCAAAGACCAATTGAGAGAGGTTAAGAGCCTGACACTTGGGATGGAATTGAAAGTTAGACATGCTAACCCGTTGTTGGAAGATGGCAGAAAAACCTTCCATAACAATCAAAAACAGATAAGGGGAGATAGGGTCTCCTTGCTAAGGACCCTTTTACTAGGGAAAAACAAACTGCCATTAATAACAATAGAATAGCTGGCAGTAGAGATACACTTTGTTGATGTAGGCATCAGTTATCAAACCTTATGTGATATTTTAAGTACAAAATCCAAATAGGTTTCAAAAGCCCGGGCTAACTTTAAAACAAAAAGATATCTGGTAAACTCCTTGTTCTAGTAGGATTTTGGCTTCCCATTTTTCCATTTTTGGAACTTAGACTTCTGCCTTCTGAAACAAACTATGATGCAATATGATAAATTTCAGTTATTTGAGCCATACGAAGACCCACAAGCAACTCCTTCTAAATTCATACTAGCCAAGTACTTCGAACTCTTAAAACTTGACAAAACGCAGCTGAAATTGAATGCTATCTAACGTAGTGGGCACTACAAATTGAACCCTTTATGGCCTGTTATTTACACCCGTTTTTGGCACCAAACCTTGGACTAGCGTTGGAGGGCCATTTAATTAGATTTTAATTAAATTGGACCGATATTTATGAGTTTCTCGGACTAAAAATTAATGGGCCACATTAATTTTGTGGTTTGGAGCAAGGCCCAATTAATTAAAGCCCATGTGAAGCGAGATACACCGAATGATTTTCCATGAAAGTAATTATTTGGAGAAGATGTGTTTCATGTTTTTAACATGGACAGGTGGATAGCTCCTCCTATTCCTTTTTTGCTAGAGAAATGGAGTTGGCCCACCAATATAGGGCCTGTGAGTTTTTTCCCTTAGAAAATAGGAACGGTTATGCACAGTTGGCGGGCCAAGAGAACTTGGAAGGTGAAGTAGAAGCCCATGATTGTGAATAACTGCCTCAAACCGCCACAGACATGTAACGTGGGACACTTGGCTCTTGGAGGCAGTTGATTTTGCTTTACTGGGGCGGAATCTTGTCTATAAATACTAGTTTACAAGACAAAAAAAAGGTCCCACACCAAAAAGCCCAGCACTTCTATCAAACTCAAACTTCTAGCAAGTTTGTTTTATCTTTATTTTTGAGTTGTCTCAATCCGTTTACTTCATCAAGTAATTGGATTTTTATCTTTTTCGCACCTTTTATATTTACTTGTACCCGTCAACTTTATTATTCCGATATAATAAAGTTCTTTTTTTTTTTTTATTCTTGTTCTCTACTTTTCTCACCTGGTTGGGAAATTCTAAGTCCACTTCATTGTGGCAAAAACACGAACCATATTATGGCCTCACCCTTTGGGTCACACGCAATCGTTCTCAGTTACGAAGTCAGAAAAGGGCATTCAGTCCTTCACGTTGGACGCGACAAGTCCTGGCACGCCCGCCGTCATACTGCACACGCCATTGATTTTCCGCTCGTGCCTACGCAGCGGAAAAGTGGGAAACACCTGTGTAAGGAGTTTCTCGGAACTTTAATCAGTGGCTCACTGTCACCAATCCATCAAAGTAGACGAGAAGAGAATACGGGTAATTTTAGGCCTAGAGAGACATAGAAAGAGAAAGTGGTAGTGTAACTCCAAACCAAGCTTCTAGACCACGAAGATGGAGATGTTACAAGGGAAGAAGGCGGAGGCTTGCTATCATAAGAGAGATTGGCCGTTTTCCTTGCTTTTACTCGGGCAAATTCGCCGAATGGATAAAGGATAGGTGCTTCTCTTACAAGGGCTTGAAAGAGCACCCCGTCGTAGGTGCTTCGTATTTGTTTGTATCATAATTATCTATTGGAGGACTTATTTAACATATTGACTTGTTTTTTAAATATTCATCTTGTTTGTAATTCTTTGAGATTATTTTTAGTTGTTAAGAGAATTTATCTGTATTTTTTGGTAATAATGTGGTAAAGCTTGTATAAGAGACTGAATAGATGTTTAGATTGATGGATGGAAGTGGAACAAATCAAATTTGGAATGAACTAAATTTGAAAATGGTATTGGCACAGGGAGGCCATTATAATTATATCCTCAGGCACATTGCATAGGGTTTTTCTTCTTTTATCTTCTTTTCCTTGATTATCCAGAATCATATGGCCGTTAATTTTAGGTGAAAAACTCTAGCTGGTAATAGTACTGAAACATAAGCCATAGAGTTGGTTTGGCATGCTCTTGAAGCTGGGACCTATGGAGCCACCGCGTCTACCAAGGGTGTCTCTTTGTGGATGATAGACAGTTGTAGTGAAATGTAGCCAAGAATCGGACCTATCAGACTTTTATTATTGATTGAGGAAAGAATTACAGAAGAAATGTGGAGAGGAGAAGAGAAATTACAGGAGAAGGCGAGGAAGAAAGAGAGGGAAATAGGAAAAGAGATAACAACCAGACCCCTCTCCTACGCACTCCTACCGCTTATATCAACCTAACAGAATAACAAACTCCTCTCCAACCGACACAACTCACAATTACAATATTACACATAAAGCCCTGAATACAAGTTACAATTACAATTAACCCCCTATGCTTATCATTTCCACCCCCTGAAAAACAACCTTGTCCTCAAGGTTGGAAATGAGGAAAACGCTGCTGCAAATCATACCAATTCTCCCATGTTGCATCTTCCGGAATGGAATTAGACCACTGAACCAGGACTTTGGTAGAAGGTCTGTTATTTCGTTTGACCAATTTTCTGTCCAATATAGCCAAGGGCTCTAACCGTATTCGGCCATCCTCCCCAATTAGTGGAAGCTCAGACTGTATCACAACATCATTTCCCAACTTTTTCTTGAGAAGAGAGACATGGAAAACAGGATGGATTTTGAATGAGGGAGCTCAAGCTTATAGGCAACAGAACCAACCTTTTGCACCACCTGATATGGACCAAAATACTTAGGGGCCAGCTTAGCATTCCTGCGAAAAGCTATAGTTACTTGTCTGAATGGTTGAAGCTTGAGGTACACCCAATCTCCTACTTCAAATGCCCTTTGTGATCTGTGTTGATCCGCAATTTGTTTCATTCTATGTTATGAAGTAGCTAAGTGTTCCTTGAGCAATTTGAGAATGGTAGCTCTATCCTGTAACAGGGCATCTGCTGTTGCAACTGCAGTGCCCCCAGCAACATAATGCATTAGATTTGGAGGGTTTTGACCATACAAAGCTTCATAAGGAGTGATCCCAGTGGAAACATGAAAGGTTGTGTTATACCACCATTCAGCTAAGGGAAGCCATTTAGTCCAAGCTGTAGGTCTATCACTAGTTAGACACCTCAAATAATTCTCCACACCCCTGTTAACTACCTCAGTTTGCCCATCTTATTGTGGATGATAAGCTGTGCTCATACACAAAGTGGTACCCTGTAAACAAAACTACTCCTGCCAGAAAGTGCTAACAAAGACTGTATCCCTATATGATACAATGGACCGTGGCATACTATGGAGCTTGAAGATGTTGTCTAAGAATACCTGTGCCACAATGGCAGCAGTGTATGGATGAGTGAGTGGCAGAAAATGGGCATACTAGCTGAGTTTATCTACTACCACAAAGATCAAACTTTTGTTACTAGAACTAGGCAAGCTTTAAATAAAGTCCATAGAGATGTCACTCCATAGTCTTTCAGGAATGGGTAAGGGTTGAAGTAAACCAGGAGAGGCCACAGTCTCATTTTTGTGTCTTTGGCGAATATCACAACTTGCCACATATTGCAGCACAACTTGTTTCTTCCCTTCCAAAAGAAAGCCTGTTTCAACCTCTGATAGGTCCTCTCACCCCGAGTGACCCCCAACTGGACTTGCATGGTGCTCATGGATCAATTTGAGTATGAATTGGACATCGTTTCCTACCACCAATCTGGATTTAAAGTAGAGCATCTGATGCTGCCATGAAAAAGAGGATGGCTGGCAGGATCATGCTGTAAGTCTTGGATGAGTTGCTGGAGTTCTTGATATTGTACCCAACTAGCTTGAAGTTCCTTTACCCATTGACAGAGAACCACAGTCATAGTTGCAAGAGTCCCTTGGTTTGCTGTTACCAACTGAACCTCTTCCTTTACCCTAGAAAGACATCTGCTGCCACATTAATTTTACCAGATTTGTAGACAAATTCATAGTCAAAACCCATGACTTTTGATAACCACTTTTGTTGCATAGGAGTGGTGACTCGTCGTTCCAAAAGAAATTTGAGACTTTGGTGGTCAGTCTTGATAAGAAATTGCCTTCCCAGTAAATAGTGTCTCCATTTGGTAACGGACATCACTACTGCCAAAAGCTCTTTTCCAGAAGTGGAAAGTCCCAACCTAGTGGGAGACAGTTTTGCTGTAATAAGCTATAGGCCTACCCTCCTGCATTAGGACTGCTCCCACTCTTGTTCCTGAGGCATCACATTCCAGTACAAGGGTTTGGTGTAGTTGGGTAATGTCAAAACTGGTGCTGTGGACATGGCAGTTTGGAGCTTACTAAAGGCAAGGTCAGCTACTTCAGACCATCCAAAGGCATCTTTTCGGAGCAACATGTTCAAGGGTTGACATATCTTCCCATAATCCTTAATAAACCTTCTATAGTAACCAGTCAGACCAAGGAATCCCCCAAGGACTTTAATGGACTGTGGCCTAGGCCAACTCAGCATACTATCAATTTTGGCAGGGTCGGCTGCCACCCCTTGACAGGTTATTACATGTCCCACGTATTCCACCTGTTGTTGCCCAAAGGCACATTTGGACATCTTGGCAAAAAGTTGGTGTTCCCTCAGCTTAGCCAAAGTTAAAGAAACATGGTTCAAATGTTCTGACCAAGTCTTGCTGAAAATGAGAATATCATCAAAGAAGACCAGCACAAACTTTCTGAGATAAGGCCTAAAGACATCATTCATGAGGCTTTGAAAGGTAGAAGGAGCATTAGTTAAACCAAAAGGCATGACTAAAAACTCATAATGGCCCTCATGGGTCCTAAATGCAGTCTTTTCAATATCCTTGGAATGCATCCTGATTTGATGGTAACCAGACCTCAAATCTAGTTTAGAAAAATATCTTGCTCCATGTAGCTCATCTAACAATTCATCAATAATGGGAATGGGAAATTTGTCCTTGATGATGTCCTTATTCAGAGCAATATAGTCAATACACATCCTCCAAGTATTGTCTTTCTTTTTGACCAACAAAACTGGTGAAGAGAAAGGGGATACACTGTGTCTAATTACTCCAGTTGCCATCATTTCCTTGACTAACTTCTCAATCTCATTTTTCTGAATATAAGGGTATCTACAATGTCAGATATTGAGGGGTTGAGCACCAGGCTTAAGAGGAATCTGGTGGTCATGGGATCTGAAAGGAGGAAGACCTTTAGGTTCCATAAAAACATCATCAAAAGTATGCAAAAGCTGAAGCAAATCTGGATGTACCACCTTGGAAGGCACAGCTTGGATACTGCATAATTGAGCCAACATTCCTGGAGATTGTTTGTTTAGCAAATGCTGCATCTTCTTAGCATCCACAAGTCTCACATCTGTAGCAAGATCCCCAGTAAGAGTAAGCTTTTTCCCAAATACTGAAAACTGCATCTGCAGATTCTTGAAGTCCCAAAGTACTGGCCCTAGGGTGGACAACCATTGTACCCCCAACACCATGTCACAACCCCCTAAAGGCAATAATCGCACCTCAGACGTAAAATCAGTACCCTGCATGGTCCACTGGAGGTTTTTAACCAAAGCTTTACTACTAATTTTAGTGCCATCTGCCACAATAATGGTTAAAGGATTGGTTGGTTGGATTTGAACTCCTGCCCTCTTAGCCACCTTGGATCCAAGAAATTGTGTGCGCTTCTAGAATCAACAAGTATATTGACCTCCGTATTCTTGATAACCCCTTTAATTCTCATAGTTTTATACGGTTGAATACCTGATATGGCATTTACTGAGATATGGAACTCCTCTTAACGTCATCAGGAGCCATTTCTTGTTGGGCTTCTACAAATTCCTTCTCATCATCCTCAATGTCAATCATAACCAACTGTTTTTTCTTGCATATATGTCCTCTAAAATACTTTTCATCGCAACCAAAACACAACCCTTTTGCCCTTCTGTCATCAAAGTCCTTGGGAGTTATCCTTTTGACAATCCCACCTGATTCTTCAGTCTTAGAACTTGAAGCTTGAGACGTTTGTGGGGTAGTGGGAAAAGAGAGAACAGGTTTCATTGGGGCCCTAGTTTTCTTGTTTAAAGCCTCATCTGTCTTCTTGAAGTCGTGCCAAACCCATAGCTTGGGATATGGATCTTGGTTGGAACATCTGAACTCCACCTTTTCTTTCTTCTTTCAACCCACTGACAAAGCAACTGATTAAAAATTCCTCTGTGAGGCCCGTAGTCTTATAAGCCAGTTCTTCAAACTTTTCTTGGTAAGTTTTGACAGAGGACCACTGTCTAAGTTTGGTTGACTGCTCCATAGCATTCTCAAAAGCACTATCCCCAAACCTAAGGAGCAAAACCCTAGAAAATTCCCTCCAAGTACATAGGGTGTGGGATTTCTCAAACCATCTATACCAGGGCATAGCCATATCCTCCATGTGTAGAGAAGCTAAACGTAATTTCTGGGTTTCGTCTATGGCGTTTAACTCAAAAAATTTCTCACATTTGTAAATCCAAGCCTCAGGGTCTTCCCCAAAGAATTTAGGAAAATCTAATTTTGGTTGAAACAGACGAACATGGCCCTGGTTCTGATTAGGGTTTGGAAGTAGTGGAGAAGAAGAAGTCGAAGATACCTTTTATTGAATCTGTTCATACTTCGAGTTCAAAGTGGTGATCAGATTCTTGATCCCATCCATCGTATCTTTGAACCCATCCCTAGCTGCCGCTTGACGATCCGTAACATCTGTCAGCCATTGAATGGAGTCGTTGGTTGCATCTATCAACTTCCGAATAGATTCTTCCAAACATTTAATCTCTTGTGCACGAGTTTCAGCCATGATTCCGATCGCCCACAGTCAGAGGAGCAAGACTCTGATACCACTGATAGACCTTTGTAGTGAAATGTAACCAAGAATCGGACCAATTGGACTTTTATTATTGATTGAGGAAAGAATTACAGAAGAAATGTGGAGAGGAGAAGAGAAATTACAGGAGAAGGAGAGGAAGAAAGAGAGGGAAATAGGAAAAGAGATAACAACAACCGCACCCCTCTGCTACGCACTCCGACCGCTTATATCAACCTAACAGAATAACCAACGCCTCTCCAACCGACACAACTCACAATTACAATATTACACATAAAGCCGTGAATACAAGCTACAATTACAATTAACCCCCTATGGTTATCAGTGGATCTCTCTCTCTCTCTCTCTCTCTCTCTCTCTCTCTCTCTCTAAGTTGGACTAAGGTCCAACTCTCGTCGTGCGAGTTTGGAAGGAGCACCCTGATGAAACCTTCAGCTCGTCACCAAACAACATAATCCATGCATATGCGTGAAGTTACAACATGAACTCAGGACATATATTGGGTGTGGGAAATCTCTAAGTGTTGATTTCTGTAAATTTCTATCTCTACGACACGTGAGACACCAAACTAGAAATATTTCTTATTCAGATGATTGCTGCCGACAAGGTGTTCTATGTGTAGTTTACAGAATTTTGATTACAACATATGCTTGCTAGGAGAAGTTCTAACTAAACGTGACAGCCAGGTATCCAACTCCTTATTTGAATGTGGAGTACCCGTGTAATTTATACATCTAAAGAGTCTATGTAGCATATGTTATGCGGTAGCACTTTAGTCCACATAACTCTGGAGTACTGACACCAAAGTAAACCAGTTTCAATTAATGAGTGTTCTTAGGTGAGGACATGGCCTAAAACTGAGGGGAGTTGGGGTTTATTGTCATGAATAGAGGTGGACATGCTTAGATCAAAGTCGAATAAAATTTGCACTACTAGGGGTGGGAAGTTGAGTGTGCCAAGGAAACTGATCTCTAGATTGCTTAACTGTGCCTTGGATGGTAAACCTATACCTTGGAGGGAGATACCTTGGAGGGAGAATTAAAGATGTGGCCAGATTTGATGTGGCATTTTTTTGGCTTGCCACTTGGTTCAAGGGGAAGATTTACCTACACCTTTCAACGAGGATTGGGATGGGCGATTTGGTCCATTAATGTATTTTCTTATGTTCTTTTCTTCCATGTATTTATGACGGGGAGGTTTTGTTTTCTTTCGTGATTTTTGGAAACAAACATACATCTGCCTTCGTCTTCGTCTGCTTTCTTATTTCTCAGGCTATGTATTTTGCACATTCACTATGTCATCATAAGAGCTTAAGAAAATTTGTGCATGCTTTCCCAATATCCTTTACTAATTTCTTTTTTGCTTTTTTGCAGTCAGTTCAGTGATATATATGATGAGGAGCATTTCACAACCACCCTTCAAGACTCTCTGAAAGTGGTACATGCGCTACCTCTGGAATTGATGGAAGTATACGATTTCAACATCAGCAATATACCGATTTTCCGAGTACAAGCTTGGGCTACAGCCAAACATTACTTAGAAGAAGTGTATCCAGTCTTAAGTGAGCAGCGGTAAGTACTTTCCAGATTTCTTTTCCCTATCCCACTCTAATTTTATACTTTGTATCGCCTCATTTTATTTTATTTTTTGATTGGCAAGAGTCGGTATTGTTAGAATAGATAGATTAACACCTTGGAGAAGGAGTTGAACTCTTGACCTCCTTTCCCTTGCATTTAAGTACACCCCTTGATGCCGTTAGGCCACAGGCCTCTTGGCTTGTGTCGCTTCATGCTACTGATATTTAGGATGCGAACTCCACGAGTCTTGGAGCTAACTAGCAATTCAAAAGTGTGAAAAACTTGTCTGTATGATTTATGCCATATTCTGTTTTGTCATAGCTTCTAAAATTTAAAACCCTAGATTTCTACTCTTCAGTTCCAGAAAATATGATGAACAAGGTGAAGTTATGGTTGTTTTTGTCACCCTGTTAAATTGCTGTTAGGGTCGTTGATTTGGTCGAATGGATGTGCATGCATCCTCCATATACCGTAAGGAAGGACGAAAAATATCTAGTTACTACTATTTGTAGTAATATAATTCAAAGCTGGTGTGCTTTTATTTGAGTTAGGAATACCAAGCCACGGAGGAAGCAAGGGATTGTCAACTGATCTACAACTCAATTCAATTAAAAGCTTCAGTTAGCTGGAAAGCATCGTTACATACTTATTGTTAAGACATTTGTCGGACACTCTACGACAATTGTTGGACAATTGTCTTGATGTGTCATTACTACTTGTTCTTGTTTGCAACTTGACACACGTAGGACACTTGGAGGATACACTTGTCCATCCATTAGGCAAATGAAACATGCAACACGTGTGGAAAAAAATACTCAGGATGCAAAGATAAAATCCTTCCCCTGTTTTTTGAAGAAATTCTAAATCTCAAAACTTCAAATTTGTTAATGAAAATATTTGTCTGTTTATATTTGTTTATTGATGTTTCCTTGTCGAGTCATATACTGTTTGTTTTGAAATGGTCATTTCGGCATGTTGTGCTGTATCCGTTTCCCATGTCCCTATGGATCGTATCCATGCTCCTTGACAAAGAAACCGGAGGAGTACGTTTATTTGGCTGTCCTGAACATATCATGTCCATATCCATGCTCCTTGACAAAGAAACCGGAGGAGTATGTTTATTTGGCTGTCCTGAACATATATGCATAAGTAAAAATTGCCCCCGAGAATACAAGTGAAAAGTCTCAAGAGCCCGTGCAACTTAAAATTGTGGTGCAAACATATGATGTACACCTGGTGCATTTGTGTAAACTTCTGAATAAACTTATGTTCAGTTGATTTTGATTTTTGACCAGACAAATATGGATGTCTTTAGGTCAGTTGACAATAGTGAGGAAAAGGAAAATATAATTCTATTGAAAAGACTCATAAATTTCCATTTCTTAGAACAAAATGAGAATTTGGATTATTTCACTTTTAACTTCATCACTTATTAACTCGATAGCTCTGACCCATAACATGAGAATGATGGATAATTCCACTTTTGCTCTGCATTCTGCATATGGCAAGAGTTGAAGATGATTTAAAATATTGTGGCACAAATGGTCATTCTCCCTAACAATAATATCATTTTTGATACAGAGTTATCCGCATTGCTCCATTTGCAAATAGATTGGCATTGGATGTTCCACGAGACATTCAATTTCTGAGATGCTTAGCCAACTACAAAGCATTGAGATTCTCTCTTCCAATCTCTACGCTTGCAAAGAAACTAGTCAACCGAATGATTGACAAGAGCTCAAGTTCGGAAGGAAAGTATGTTTCTGTCCACCTTCGATTTGAGGAGGTACTGACTTACGATTTTGGATTTTGTGTTCTCAAGACCCTTGAATTTATGTAGTTTTTGGTTGATTGTGATTGCATAGTTTTTGGTATTCAATACATAGGATATGGTGGCCTTCTCATGCTGTGTGTATGATGGAGGAGAGGCTGAAAAAAGTGAAATGGATTCAATTAGGGTAAAGGGCTGGGGAAAGAAGTTCAAACGAAAAGCTCACATAATTGCACCCGATCTCAATCGGATCAATGGAAAGTGCCCTATGACTCCTTTGGAGGTAGTATTTGTCACTCAAATTTTGCTTGTTTTCTGTTTCAGTTCTTCTTTCTGGTAAATGGTATTTGGAGATAGGTTGATAGGTTACCGGAGGCTAGTCATAGTAATTACATTGGCAATTTTTAGTTAGTTGGCTTTCCTTTTCTTTACATAGTAAATCATGACAGAAAACAGTTTACCTCTAAAATCTTCACCGGCACCAACACTTGTGTCTTGTTCTGATACTGAGTCCACCGATTCCATGGATTTCCC
Source organism: Rhododendron mucronatum var. ripense (assembly GCA_019656295.1). Taxonomy (NCBI): domain Eukaryota; kingdom Viridiplantae; phylum Streptophyta; class Magnoliopsida; order Ericales; family Ericaceae; genus Rhododendron; species Rhododendron mucronatum. The sequence continues at coordinate 2,489,497 of BPLT01000038.1, read as the reverse complement.
ACACGACTATATGCTGAATCCTGAAAAATACACCACCAGAAGAGGACGTTGAGGACCCTATTATTGAGGGAACCTTGGAACCTGCAACCAAACAACAAAACTTGGTAAAATGTTTTCTACAAAAACAATTTACATTGAAACAAACAGAATGCAAATACCCTTTGGATATGAGATCTACAAGACATGGGAATGTTTAATACCTTGTGGATGGGGTATTATTAATCCCATCACTATTAGAGCGATGGGCTTACTTATCCTATAGCATTATACCTGCATTCACAATTAGTCCATCAAACAAAATGGACCCTTAATCCTATTTCCCGCCTGACAATAACTCTCTGTGGTTGCATTTGTTTTTCTTTGTCAGCATAGGTTGGGATGATGCTGAGAGGTATGGGATTTTCGAACAATACTCCAATCTACTTGGCCTCTGGAAATATCTACCGTGCTGCGAGAAACTTAGCTCCTCTATTGAAGATGTTTCCTCTACTGCTGACCAAGGAGTCTCTTGCAGCTCCAGAAGAGCTTGCTTCATTTGAGGTAAAATATGTAGTGCCTTGTATTTCAAAATGTTATCTCCTATGCCTTTAAATCTCTATCCTGGTCGCTTGTTGAGTTGGGACCAGAAATTTGGCCATTTTCAACCAAAATTCTAGTCTCGTTCGCGTCCCTTCTAATCTTTATCAATTTGCATCACGATCTAATTCTGGTTTCCTGTAGCGAAGCATCATTCATTCACTTCCTCCATAGTAGGAAACTTACAAAAATCATTAAAATTTTCTGCTGCCCCCACACTGCCTGGTTTTGATTGTACTAGGTGACAGAGATATAAGGAATTCGTCTGCATAGCAGTCAAGTGGGATATTTACTTAGGGCGTGTTTCCGCTAAACTAAATGGACTAACCCATGTTTTCACGGATTTCTAGGCAGGTCATTCTCCTCACATACATCAACTAAAATACCGTTTAGTGAAAATAACTTGATTATTGTCATTAGCCTGAAGAGATTTTTTTTAGCAGAAACGCACCCTTAGTTCCTTATCGCTTTAGAAAGAAAGACAGATTGTCCAGGTACTTATCCATGTGATTTCATCTACTGTTTTAGTCTTTGTGATCATTATTGTCAGTTTATCGCCACCACTCAGGTTAGCACCTTTTTTGTTAGAGATAATTAGAGAATTTTCTCGAATAATTGAGCTGCAGAAAATTCTTGTGGCCAAGTGTCAAAGCGTCTTTTGGTGATGAGTCGAAGTGTTCCATTGTTCCAAAGAGAGTTCTTAGTATTGCGAAAATTTTAGTTGGTCTGCGAATCTAAATTTCCAAAAAATTGGTGGTAGCTAGACCAAGCAACACTATTTCTGGTTGAAGTAAAACCTGTGAGTTATAAACACTTGGTCTAACTCCTTTGTTACTACTTCCATTGTAGGGTTATTCTTCAAGATTGGCTGCTTTAGACTACATGGTATGCTTGTTTAGTGAGGTGTTCGTTACAACTCAAGGTGGAAACTTCCCACATTTTCTGATGGGCCATCGAAGATTCCTTTACAATGGGCATGCTAAAACGATCAAGCCTGATAAAACCCAGCTTGTTTTCTTATTGCAGGACACGAGAATCAGGTAACTTCAGTGTATAGCTTATTTTCTATAATCCTGTATTATCATATTCTTCTGCATTTTGTGATCTTGATGAATCAAAGTATAAAAGCATGTTATATATATATATATATATATATATAAAAGTAAAGAGAATTAAAGGAGGGAAGGCCGTAGAAGGATTTTTTTGGAGTGGGAGAAAATATGTAAAACCACAAGTCACTAAGGGCAACTCTCTAATTTTGATGGGTATATCTAAGCCAAGTCTATAAGGCTCAAATGTAGTCGCTCATAGATGTGAATTGGGAAAGCAAGTCCGCATTTTTAATTAGGCTCTGTAGACTTCAATTATTTGCAGCTATACTGGAGGGTTTTGTTAGTGGAGTCAGGCAACCACCAAATGCCCTCATGTGGCTCCACTCATGGAAGGAGGTATTGATAAAAGTTGTTAATTGTTTGTCTTTTATCCTAGGGACATGTATATATGCATTCGAGCAGCATTGAAATCAAGTTATATCCTTCAAGATAACATTGTACTTCGGAAATATGGTTGATACATAATATTGTGTAATTTAATTTTGAGCATTTTTGAATGTCTCATATGATTAGCACTGAATTGAATGTTCTTTCAATCGTTCTCAGTTGGAAGGCTTTCAAGGATCAAATGAAAACAATGGTAGCCGAAAGCGATCGCAAGGGGATAATGGTACCTAGGGTTAGAAAAAGCAACCGAAAGGCTTCTGTTTTCTCAAACCCTATCCCAGACTGCAGGTGTCTATGGGAATCAACAAACTTGACACTCAAATGGACCCATACTTCCCATGCGCCAGATCTTTGACGGTACGCATTTGTATGGCCGAGAAAAAGCTCATGCTAAGCTACTACTAGGACATTTTTCCCATTTTTCCCCGGAGCTGTCACCTTCGTTTGTTGATTTTTACTGTCACAAGAAAATATTCCATGGAGGGGAAGAGAAGCACAGGGGAGGTGGGTTTTGAAATTTGACCATCGGCGGGATATTTATGTACAACAAATTTTCTTCTTACCATTCAGCACGGTGATCCTCAACACCTCACATATTATTGTTTGCTTCTGAAGATACTGGCATCCGTTTGATTTTGCTTTCTAGTGCAGATTCAGAGGATTATCATATTCAGCAATAGGGTTTGGAGAATGAAATGTCGACTTTGGCCCATAAGTAGTGCTCTCAACATTTAATATAGGTCCAAGCGTGCAGTTTGGATTTTTTAATTTTTTTTCTCTCTCAAAGATTGGCGTGGTTTTAGTTATTAGGTGATGTTCCTGTCTGTCACCTTTGAAGAAGACAGTTCGTGGACTGCATCTGCTCTGAAGGGTTCCCGCCTGCAACATTTGTACTCTAATTTGAACTACTGATTTGGGGTGTGATCAAAGAAATAGATGTAATTGTAGGTCCATGAACAATTTTCAATTTGCTTATGGTTTTTGGTGTAGATCTGAAGTTTTATGCTGTTGGGAATTGTATCAAAGTTTTCAAAATACTACGTAGTATGAAGGAGTATGTCAGTAGGTTTGAATGAATTGACATTGATGAGTGCATATTTGTTAACGCACTCTTTTTGCATAGATACTCAACCTGCTTTTGAGTGGGCCAAGGATTTCACTTGGACAATCAGTAGGCACTCATTTTGTGAAGATTAGTTTGTTAGGAAATCGGGAAAAAATTCAATGTAAATCGAGTATCGGTGAGTCTTTTATTAAAAATTCCAATCGGTAATTGCAAAATTCGGAACAAGGAGTTGGATTGTTTGATGTTGCACTCGCCAGTATTTAATTGAGCTTTAACTGTTTTCATCAAATTCTATGAAATGTGTGGCTCGGATCATCCAAGTCCAATTTAGAAGGGACCAACTCATGGTGGGTAAAGTTATCCAACACAAGGATGGGGATGGGGGGACAAATCTGCACCTTGACACGTCCCATGTCCATGCACGCGCACACAGTGTATATATGCAGTAATAAACACAGCCACTCATATACATGTACCTTTGAATATAGCAAAAGTATTCCAAAGCTTCAAAGACTTTGTTTCGAAAAAGGGTGTCTCCAAGTTCCGTTCATGAAACTTTTATGCACCAAGGGGACTTAGAACAACACGCGCACCAACTATTTTTATGTGGTTTGGCAATTGCATATTCTATGGGCAACGGATTTCACCATTTTGGAGGAGATTTACAATAACTCAAATATACCAAGTCCTAACTCTAGTGTATACCCACCTCAAAAATGTTTTTTTTTTCTTTTTCTGTTACATCTTCTTCAATCAGATTATCAGACTACGCACATTCCTTTGGATAGTGGAAGAGAAAAAGCTCTGATATCAATGGGGAGTTGAAGATTGAGAGTCTTCATTGGAGGATGGTGGGAAATTGGGGAGAGCTGAGAGTTATTCCATCGAGAAGTGCTAGGGACAAAGAAAATTGGCAAAGAAAAAACCCTTAAAGTGTACATGAGCATCCCAGATTCACTGTGCAGTGCATCTGAACCGTTCATGTACATTTTAAGGGTCATTTCTTTGCCTATTTTCTTTGCATTTAGCATTTCTCTATTCCATCACATAACTGCAGATATTCCAAGCTCTTACAAAATAATACTATTACACAATACAGAAACAATCCAAACTCTCCGCTTTCTCTCTAATTAGACTCAAAGCCTTCTACCGCCCCACCTTTCAAGCGCCTCCATCTTCAACCCCCCCTTCTCAGTGGCGGCTCCCCTATTTGCCTAGGGTAGTCACTTGGACACCCCAAAATGTTTTTTTTTTTTTTTTCCCCATGAAATACATGTAATATTTTGGAAGATTTAGCCAAAAATTTCTCATATTTACATTTTTTGAGCTCATGGACAAACACCTTTTGAGATCAAACATAAGGACAAATGTACCTGTGAAAGTGCCTAAAATCCTATGGTACCTTATATATGAAAGTGTCTAAAACCCTAAGGTACCTTATTGCTTAAACTACTACAGTAAAATTCTATAATAGGAAAGTGCACCATAAAACCTTATGAAAGTGCACAAACATGTTTTAGCCTTACGGCTAAAAAACTCAAAAAGTTGGAGGACCTTTACTGAAAACTATTTTGCTAGTATCCTTCCCCTAAATGAAAACTATTTTACCGTCTTTATGGCTAATTTTCTTATTTTCTTTAGTTTTATTTTAGTTTAGTCCTTGAACACCCTACCCAAAATTTAGGGGGTGTTTCCGCTAAGCATTAAGTTATAGACTAGTTTTTGTAATCCATAAATGTAGAGACTCGTATTTTACGAAAATGGTTTAAAGGTTTTATAAACGATAAAGTAGTGCATAAATGAGAAATTTGAGATTTTATTTGATTTGGGGTTTAAATGATAGGATTGTTAGTTGAGGGAGTGCAAGTGTGATTTGTGTATGAGGTAGTATAAATATGTGGGTGTGTGTGTAGGGGATCAAAAATCCCATCTCTCTCTCTCTACCTCTCGGCTCTCCCTCCCTCCTTCTCTCATCCGACTCTTTCATCTCTCTCTCACCTTCTCTCTTGAAATTCCACCTTGAAACTCAAAACCCATGGCAATCAACCTCCGTTCCACCTTCTAGACGTGACTTCAAGCTTGGGGTTCGTTGGTTAGAGCTCGGAAAGGAGTATTTTAGGCGTATTTCAAAGTTCGAGTTCAAGAGTTCTCGTGGCCCGATCTCTTTGTGTGCTTGCTCTCCAACTTCGAGGTAGGGATTCTTGCTCTTGTTATGTGTTTATGAGTTGATTTCATGTAGCAATCGTACCTTGGATCGTCGGTTGTTTTGTTGTATTTGCCTTTGAGTTTTCTGCACAAATCGTCGTTCGTAATGTCCCCGTATCGATACGATTTCTTGCGTATCGATACGCTGAAAGGATCTGCATTCCAGTAGCTTCAGAAATTTGTCGTAGTGTTTCCGTATCGATACAGTTTTTGGAGTATCGATACTCCAGAGTCTGGAGTATCGATACGGTTTTTGGAGTATCGATACTCCATGGCTTTCTGGGCAGTTTTGCCCAAGTTGCTCCGATTTGATTATTTTGAACCCCGGACTCTTCTAGTACCTTTTTAACACTTCCTAACCTTTCTCAAGCGTGTTCAATTGACTTCCCTTGATTAGTTGATGTTATCCCCTTTCCGTTGGTTTTCCGTTGTTAGAGAAAGCGTAGCGTCTTACTAGAAAAAGACTTAATCGAATTGTATTCATGGGATTGATGGCACTTGGGAGTCAATGTGGTATGAGGTGATGTGCGCTATAGGTATGTTGGGTGCTATGACTTGACGTGGTGAACAATAGGATGAAGGAGTGTATCGTAGAAAGGTTGTCGGGTATAGTAGAACGTAAATTATGGCATAGGCCGCGTGGTCGGTCAATAGGGGTTTGCCTAGTGGTTCGAAAGAGAATATGGTAACTCGTACCTTCGTGCTTTGTCTCGATTGATCATCCTTGAGTTCTTTGGGCGCTCGTTCTTTAAGATTCTCGTTTCGAAATTAGCCGGTGGTGTGTCGTGGAATCGTTGTGGGTCCGGTACGTGGCAGAGGGCGATGTAATAGATTTAGAGAATAACGTGGACTTAAAGTATTTATCAATGTGCAATGGGGTGTGCTTATGAGTTCGTATACATTGAATGATGTTGAATGAAAGATTGTGACTTTGGAAAGTGTTGTTATTTGTGTTTAGATTGATAATGCATATATGTTGTGTGAGTTATAAATGTTGAACTAAGGGTCCTGCAACGCGAGGTGTGGTAATGCGGAGACTCTAGAGGGCCCGCAACGCAAGGTGTGGTAATGCGGAAACCCAGGTGGAGAGAATTCAATGTGACGCAAGGGGTGGTAACAGTTGAATGTCTCGCTTAATGAAGAGAATTATGGTTGACTTTACAAGTTTATGTTGACGTCTGGATTGTTTGTTGATTAAGATTGTGGCTGCTGAAAAAGAGAATGAAAGGTTGATTCTATTGAGGTTTTATTAAAAAAAGAAATTCTATTTTGAAAAGAGGATTTTTATCGAAAATCCTCCGGTATTCTTGAGCGAATCAACGGATCCGGTATTTGAGCACAAATCAACGGACTCCGGCATTCAAACTCGAATCAACGGAGTTTGACCCGAAGTGGTCTTGAGTTTTCCCTAAAGTTGTTTTGGAAATCAAAAATTAAAGCTTTGTGAAATAAAGACGCATGGTGAATGGTATGAGTTGTGGTAGTTGACGTGGCGTTTGTTCGAAAAGTTATTAGATGGTTGAACAGTTATCGTAGTCTATGAGATCAATATGAGTTTAAATATCACTTCTAGTCGACGTTTGAATGGTTTGTGAGGCGTCCAGGATCTTCCGGTCTTAGTTCGTCTGTTTATAGTGGTAACTCTTGTATCCTACGTTCGTTTGTTGAAATTCAATCGCTCTAGTTGCATGTTTCATCGCATTTGCGTATAGCTTGAGTATAGATTTCCTACTGGGCTAGTGTAGCTCAACAAAATCCTTCTTTTCAGGTTTTAATGTCAAGCAGTGGCTTACATTGCATCGTATGCTCAGTGTGGAAGACAACTTTGGAAGCCAATGAAGACTAGTTATTTAATCATCTTTGTAAATCACATACTTTTGTTATAAATGATTTTGTAACAATCCATCTTGATTTCTTTTGGCTAAACCGTTTGTAATTTAATAGCTTGTGGTAGTTGTATTCAAGTTAATTTGGGCCGTAGTGCCAAAGTTGTATTTCATTAAACTTGGGGACTTCGTTTGTAAATTAATCAGGCGGGAATTCTTTTGGGTAATGTATAACATGCGAGGCTCTTTTATTAAAATGTATTACTTAATTATGTTGAAAATCGAGGGCGTGACAAATTGGTATCAGAGCATCTAGGTTTGAATACTTTGAGACCGTGGGGAGACTTTTAGTCTCATGGGTTCAAAATGTCACGTCTTCTTGCATGTCATAGGTGTGTTTGTGTGAATTGACATTATATGGCTTATGTGACAATTGCGTCTAGGTTTATATGGATCGGTGGAATGTTGGTGAACCCCATGTTTTGGAAAATGGAAGTTTGGCCTTACTATAGTGGTTGGGGTGCGACGGTTGCTGTTGTTTTGATGCTATTAGTAGTCGTATTTTTTTGAGTCTTATGTGGTAAAATGTCTTCTATACATGATGTAGGACGGGGTAGATCTGAAATCATGATGGTTGTAGTGGTTGCGCGTAGTGGCAATGCCGAGGTGTGAAAGATGATAGTTGTTAGCATATAATGGAAGTGTTAGAGTGTTAGTAAGATTTTGTAAGCTAAGTAATTGATGTGTTTTATTTGAATTGTGCAGATTATGTGCTAAATTTCAAATACTTTTAGAAATTTTTATGTGATGTGAGATGTGACTAGAATCATAAGTTGTTCAGAAAGTGAATGTGGTGTATCGTAGCTAGAGGTTTAAACTAGTAAGTGCCTTGAATGTGTTTAAAGTGATGATGTCTTGTTGTGGTAATGATTGTGGTTTATCATTGTTGTGGTAGTCATTGAGATAGTGATTTTAAGTATGGGTAAGACAAGTTGAGCCTTCGTAGAGAATTGTAAATGTCCGAGATTGACCTAGGAAGATGAAAGTTATAGGTGGGGTGTCTAGATACCGTATGTGTCTTCTGGACACCCAGGCGACTACCGATGAGATCCAGTTGGAAGAGGCGCTTGATCACCGCTCCTTCTAGATGGAAGTCTCGGAAAGTCAATTGGACACTAGGATTGTGTATAGAGGGCTAGATCTCTAAGTTGGAAAGTTGAGATAGATGGCTGTATATGGGGACCTTGTAAGGGGGACAACAAGACTTGAGGTGATCTCCATCGATGTGATTTGAGTCGAGTGATTGATGTAAGTGTGTGTGGTAAGAAACTTGTTTGGTGTGAAGGCGATGCGAACGTGAACTGTTGAGGTTGACAATGAGGCGAAGCGAAATTGGTGCCCTGAATGGGAATGGTAGAAACCTCGAAGTGATAGGTGTGTAGAGAAATAGAATGTCATGAATGAAGGATCGGAGTGTAGAGATTGTATATGGTGTGCAGTCAGGAATGTAGACTAGACTAATGACAATGCAAGACATGGTGAGGTATGCCATTGAGATGTTGAGTTTGTTTAAGAGGGATTAAGATATAGTAGCGATAATGGTAGTGATAGCAGGGATAGTGGTGGTAATGGAAGTTATCATTCTTGAGGTTGGGTGTAGATGTGGCTAGTGCCTTTGAGGGATATTGAGGTTGACATGATTACTTGGTTGAGAGAAAATTATGAGCTGTGAAACTCGTGGTGGGCGGAACTGTTAGAGGACGTTGGTGCGAGTGAGATCGATTCTTAAGTGACGAAGTGGTTGGAGTCCTAGAAGATAACGAGAAGTATAGATATGTTATTAGGTTGTAAAGTTATGGAAATAGCGGAATGATTAGAATTGATAATACGTGTATTTGTGATGTTTAAGAATGTGAACATGAGAAATACGTGATTTGACTTGAGTAATGAATGAGAATGCTCTAGATTAGTAAAATGAATAGATGTCGTGTGAGGCATTATGAGATTGAAAGGAACGAGATAGTTGTTGGGCTTCCTTAAAGCCATGAATTGGGAAGCATTGGGTACTTCGTGAATCCATGAATACTTGGTGAGTCCGTTGGACACTCAGAGAGTTCGTAGGATTCCTTGTGAGTCCCTTGGATATTGAGTGAGTTTGTTAACATGTGAATATGTTTGATATTTTGTGAGCTATTAGAGTGTATGGTTGGTTTGTTGAGATGTTTTGTGTATGAACTTGGTTGCTATTTGGTTTACACTTACATGTTTGACTTGTTATGTAGTCCCAATGTGTGAAGTCTACTTTTAGTATACTATGTAGAATAAACAATGAAGAATATGTGGGTATTTGCTTTGAGGAATTAGTTTTGTAATTGGAATGTGGTGTATGTCTTTTCTTGAGTAGCAGATAGTATTACGCGGGGAACTAAGTTTAAGGAAAATGGTGGATTTGAGAGTTTGCATGAGTGGTCCCAATATTGTGTTGCGTTGAGTTATGTAGAAGGGACACACTACCATAGGAGTGAGTTTGGATTTCTCGAAAAGAAGTTGGTAGTGATGCTGAGTGGGAGGAGAGATGTGGAAAAGCCTTAGAATCTTGGTTGTGTTTGAATGATAGAAGTACAAAAAGATGTTTGTGGTTTGTGCAGAGTTCATAGGGAAGAGTTACGGGGGTAGATGGAGGTGTGAGTTGAAAATATGGACTAGCGGTTTGTTTTATGTGTGCTTGGTGTCGATGTTTATTCATAGTATTATCAATAAAGTTGAATCAATTGGGAGACGTGTTGCTCTTGCAGATAAAGAGAATGTCAATAGCTTTGAGATGTAAGGAGTGTAACCATGGTGAGTTGGTGTTCTTAACTGAGCAAGGGGTGATGATTACAAGGAAGTCTAATCATTGGATTTTGGGTTCATGACTTTATTACCGTAGAGATTATTCAGGGTCTTCTGGATTGATAGTTAGTATTGATTGAGAAAGGAGAACGTGGAAATTCAGAGTTTGGACAACGAGAGAGTATAAGTTGATGAATCATGGAGTGAATGATAGAATTCGAGTGTCTGTAAAGGTTGAGATTTTAGAAGAATGATTAGAGGTGGGTGTAGTTCTTGAGGAGAAACCGGTGAGCATCCTAGGCGTACAAGATTAGCTGTCGAGTGGTAGGAGCATACCGTTAGACTGTGGAAATGTGGCATTGGGTTATGTATTGCGATTGGTGACACAGTTGGGTCAGGCTTAGCGAATTTCGAGGACGAAATTTCTTTAAGGAGGATAGAATGTAGAGACTCGTATTTTACGAAAATGGTTTAAAGGTTTTATAAACGATAAAGTAGTGCATAAATGAGAAATTTGAGATTTTATTTGATTTGGGGTTTAAATGATAGGATTGTTAGTTGAGGGAGTGCAAGTGTGATTTGTGTATGAGGTAGTATAAATATGTGGGTGTGTGTGTAGGGGATCAAAAATCCCATCTCTCTCTCTCTACCTCTCGGCTCTCCCTCCCTCCTTCTCTCATCCGACTCTTTCATCTCTCTCTCACCTTCTCTCTTGAAATTCCACCTTGAAACTCAAAACCCATGGCAATCAACCTCCGTTCCACCTTCTAGACGTGACTTCAAGCTTGGGGTTCGTTGGTTAGAGCTCGGAAAGGAGTATTTTAGGCGTATTTCAAAGTTCGAGTTCAAGAGTTCTCGTGGCCCGATCTCTTTGTGTGCTTGCTCTCCAACTTCGAGGTAGGGATTCTTGCTCTTGTTATGTGTTTATGAGTTGATTTCATGTAGCAATCGTACCTTGGATCGTCGGTTGTTTTGTTGTATTTGCCTTTGAGTTTTCTGCACAAATCGTCGTTCGTAATGTCCCCGTATCGATACGATTTCTTGCGTATCGATACGCTGAAAGGATCTGCATTCCAGTAGCTTCAGAAATTTGTCGTAGTGTTTCCGTATCGATACAGTTTTTGGAGTATCGATACTCCAGAGTCTGGAGTATCGATACGGTTTTTGGAGTATCGATACTCCATGGCTTTCTGGGCAGTTTTGCCCAAGTTGCTCCGATTTGATTATTTTGAACCCCGGACTCTTCTAGTACCTTTTTAACACTTCCTAACCTTTCTCAAGCGTGTTCAATTGACTTCCCTTGATTAGTTGATGTTATCCCCTTTCCGTTGGTTTTCCGTTGTTAGAGAAAGCGTAGCGTCTTACTAGAAAAAGACTTAATCGAATTGTATTCATGGGATTGATGGCACTTGGGAGTCAATGTGGTATGAGGTGATGTGCGCTATAGGTATGTTGGGTGCTATGACTTGACGTGGTGAACAATAGGATGAAGGAGTGTATCGTAGAAAGGTTGTCGGGTATAGTAGAACGTAAATTATGGCATAGGCCGCGTGGTCGGTCAATAGGGGTTTGCCTAGTGGTTCGAAAGAGAATATGGTAACTCGTACCTTCGTGCTTTGTCTCGATTGATCATCCTTGAGTTCTTTGGGCGCTCGTTCTTTAAGATTCTCGTTTCGAAATTAGCCGGTGGTGTGTCGTGGAATCGTTGTGGGTCCGGTACGTGGCAGAGGGCGATGTAATAGATTTAGAGAATAACGTGGACTTAAAGTATTTATCAATGTGCAATGGGGTGTGCTTATGAGTTCGTATACATTGAATGATGTTGAATGAAAGATTGTGACTTTGGAAAGTGTTGTTATTTGTGTTTAGATTGATAATGCATATATGTTGTGTGAGTTATAAATGTTGAACTAAGGGTCCTGCAACGCGAGGTGTGGTAATGCGGAGACTCTAGAGGGCCCGCAACGCAAGGTGTGGTAATGCGGAAACCCAGGTGGAGAGAATTCAATGTGACGCAAGGGGTGGTAACAGTTGAATGTCTCGCTTAATGAAGAGAATTATGGTTGACTTTACAAGTTTATGTTGACGTCTGGATTGTTTGTTGATTAAGATTGTGGCTGCTGAAAAAGAGAATGAAAGGTTGATTCTATTGAGGTTTTATTAAAAAAAGAAATTCTATTTTGAAAAGAGGATTTTTATCGAAAATCCTCCGGTATTCTTGAGCGAATCAACGGATCCGGTATTTGAGCACAAATCAACGGACTCCGGCATTCAAACTCGAATCAACGGAGTTTGACCCGAAGTGGTCTTGAGTTTTCCCTAAAGTTGTTTTGGAAATCAAAAATTAAAGCTTTGTGAAATAAAGACGCATGGTGAATGGTATGAGTTGTGGTAGTTGACGTGGCGTTTGTTCGAAAAGTTATTAGATGGTTGAACAGTTATCGTAGTCTATGAGATCAATATGAGTTTAAATATCACTTCTAGTCGACGTTTGAATGGTTTGTGAGGCGTCCAGGATCTTCCGGTCTTAGTTCGTCTGTTTATAGTGGTAACTCTTGTATCCTACGTTCGTTTGTTGAAATTCAATCGCTCTAGTTGCATGTTTCATCGCATTTGCGTATAGCTTGAGTATAGATTTCCTACTGGGCTAGTGTAGCTCAACAAAATCCTTCTTTTCAGGTTTTAATGTCAAGCAGTGGCTTACATTGCATCGTATGCTCAGTGTGGAAGACAACTTTGGAAGCCAATGAAGACTAGTTATTTAATCATCTTTGTAAATCACATACTTTTGTTATAAATGATTTTGTAACAATCCATCTTGATTTCTTTTGGCTAAACCGTTTGTAATTTAATAGCTTGTGGTAGTTGTATTCAAGTTAATTTGGGCCGTAGTGCCAAAGTTGTATTTCATTAAACTTGGGGACTTCGTTTGTAAATTAATCAGGCGGGAATTCTTTTGGGTAATGTATAACATGCGAGGCTCTTTTATTAAAATGTATTACTTAATTATGTTGAAAATCGAGGGCGTGACAAATTGGTATCAGAGCATCTAGGTTTGAATACTTTGAGACCGTGGGGAGACTTTTAGTCTCATGGGTTCAAAATGTCACGTCTTCTTGCATGTCATAGGTGTGTTTGTGTGAATTGACATTATATGGCTTATGTGACAATTGCGTCTAGGTTTATATGGATCGGTGGAATGTTGGTGAACCCCATGTTTTGGAAAATGGAAGTTTGGCCTTACTATAGTGGTTGGGGTGCGACGGTTGCTGTTGTTTTGATGCTATTAGTAGTCGTATTTTTTTGAGTCTTATGTGGTAAAATGTCTTCTATACATGATGTAGGACGGGGTAGATCTGAAATCATGATGGTTGTAGTGGTTGCGCGTAGTGGCAATGCCGAGGTGTGAAAGATGATAGTTGTTAGCATATAATGGAAGTGTTAGAGTGTTAGTAAGATTTTGTAAGCTAAGTAATTGATGTGTTTTATTTGAATTGTGCAGATTATGTGCTAAATTTCAAATACTTTTAGAAATTTTTATGTGATGTGAGATGTGACTAGAATCATAAGTTGTTCAGAAAGTGAATGTGGTGTATCGTAGCTAGAGGTTTAAACTAGTAAGTGCCTTGAATGTGTTTAAAGTGATGATGTCTTGTTGTGGTAATGATTGTGGTTTATCATTGTTGTGGTAGTCATTGAGATAGTGATTTTAAGTATGGGTAAGACAAGTTGAGCCTTCGTAGAGAATTGTAAATGTCCGAGATTGACCTAGGAAGATGAAAGTTATAGGTGGGGTGTCTAGATACCGTATGTGTCTTCTGGACACCCAGGCGACTACCGATGAGATCCAGTTGGAAGAGGCGCTTGATCACCGCTCCTTCTAGATGGAAGTCTCGGAAAGTCAATTGGACACTAGGATTGTGTATAGAGGGCTAGATCTCTAAGTTGGAAAGTTGAGATAGATGGCTGTATATGGGGACCTTGTAAGGGGGACAACAAGACTTGAGGTGATCTCCATCGATGTGATTTGAGTCGAGTGATTGATGTAAGTGTGTGTGGTAAGAAACTTGTTTGGTGTGAAGGCGATGCGAACGTGAACTGTTGAGGTTGACAATGAGGCGAAGCGAAATTGGTGCCCTGAATGGGAATGGTAGAAACCTCGAAGTGATAGGTGTGTAGAGAAATAGAATGTCATGAATGAAGGATCGGAGTGTAGAGATTGTATATGGTGTGCAGTCAGGAATGTAGACTAGACTAATGACAATGCAAGACATGGTGAGGTATGCCATTGAGATGTTGAGTTTGTTTAAGAGGGATTAAGATATAGTAGCGATAATGGTAGTGATAGCAGGGATAGTGGTGGTAATGGAAGTTATCATTCTTGAGGTTGGGTGTAGATGTGGCTAGTGCCTTTGAGGGATATTGAGGTTGACATGATTACTTGGTTGAGAGAAAATTATGAGCTGTGAAACTCGTGGTGGGCGGAACTGTTAGAGGACGTTGGTGCGAGTGAGATCGATTCTTAAGTGACGAAGTGGTTGGAGTCCTAGAAGATAACGAGAAGTATAGATATGTTATTAGGTTGTAAAGTTATGGAAATAGCGGAATGATTAGAATTGATAATACGTGTATTTGTGATGTTTAAGAATGTGAACATGAGAAATACGTGATTTGACTTGAGTAATGAATGAGAATGCTCTAGATTAGTAAAATGAATAGATGTCGTGTGAGGCATTATGAGATTGAAAGGAACGAGATAGTTGTTGGGCTTCCTTAAAGCCATGAATTGGGAAGCATTGGGTACTTCGTGAATCCATGAATACTTGGTGAGTCCGTTGGACACTCAGAGAGTTCGTAGGATTCCTTGTGAGTCCCTTGGATATTGAGTGAGTTTGTTAACATGTGAATATGTTTGATATTTTGTGAGCTATTAGAGTGTATGGTTGGTTTGTTGAGATGTTTTGTGTATGAACTTGGTTGCTATTTGGTTTACACTTACATGTTTGACTTGTTATGTAGTCCCAATGTGTGAAGTCTACTTTTAGTATACTATGTAGAATAAACAATGAAGAATATGTGGGTATTTGCTTTGAGGAATTAGTTTTGTAATTGGAATGTGGTGTATGTCTTTTCTTGAGTAGCAGATAGTATTACGCGGGGAACTAAGTTTAAGGAAAATGGTGGATTTGAGAGTTTGCATGAGTGGTCCCAATATTGTGTTGCGTTGAGTTATGTAGAAGGGACACACTACCATAGGAGTGAGTTTGGATTTCTCGAAAAGAAGTTGGTAGTGATGCTGAGTGGGAGGAGAGATGTGGAAAAGCCTTAGAATCTTGGTTGTGTTTGAATGATAGAAGTACAAAAAGATGTTTGTGGTTTGTGCAGAGTTCATAGGGAAGAGTTACGGGGGTAGATGGAGGTGTGAGTTGAAAATATGGACTAGCGGTTTGTTTTATGTGTGCTTGGTGTCGATGTTTATTCATAGTATTATCAATAAAGTTGAATCAATTGGGAGACGTGTTGCTCTTGCAGATAAAGAGAATGTCAATAGCTTTGAGATGTAAGGAGTGTAACCATGGTGAGTTGGTGTTCTTAACTGAGCAAGGGGTGATGATTACAAGGAAGTCTAATCATTGGATTTTGGGTTCATGACTTTATTACCGTAGAGATTATTCAGGGTCTTCTGGATTGATAGTTAGTATTGATTGAGAAAGGAGAACGTGGAAATTCAGAGTTTGGACAACGAGAGAGTATAAGTTGATGAATCATGGAGTGAATGATAGAATTCGAGTGTCTGTAAAGGTTGAGATTTTAGAAGAATGATTAGAGGTGGGTGTAGTTCTTGAGGAGAAACCGGTGAGCATCCTAGGCGTACAAGATTAGCTGTCGAGTGGTAGGAGCATACCGTTAGACTGTGGAAATGTGGCATTGGGTTATGTATTGCGATTGGTGACACAGTTGGGTCAGGCTTAGCGAATTTCGAGGACGAAATTTCTTTAAGGAGGATAGAATGTAGAGACTCGTATTTTACGAAAATGGTTTAAAGGTTTTATAAACGATAAAGTAGTGCATAAATGAGAAATTTGAGATTTTATTTGATTTGGGGTTTAAATGATAGGATTGTTAGTTGAGGGAGTGCAAGTGTGATTTGTGTATGAGGTAGTATAAATATGTGGGTGTGTGTGTAGGGGATCAAAAATCCCATCTCTCTCTCTCTACCTCTCGGCTCTCCCTCCCTCCTTCTCTCATCCGACTCTTTCATCTCTCTCTCACCTTCTCTCTTGAAATTCCACCTTGAAACTCAAAACCCATGGCAATCAACCTCCGTTCCACCTTCTAGACGTGACTTCAAGCTTGGGGTTCGTTGGTTAGAGCTCGGAAAGGAGTATTTTAGGCGTATTTCAAAGTTCGAGTTCAAGAGTTCTCGTGGCCCGATCTCTTTGTGTGCTTGCTCTCCAACTTCGAGGTAGGGATTCTTGCTCTTGTTATGTGTTTATGAGTTGATTTCATGTAGCAATCGTACCTTGGATCGTCGGTTGTTTTGTTGTATTTGCCTTTGAGTTTTCTGCACAAATCGTCGTTCGTAATGTCCCCGTATCGATACGATTTCTTGCGTATCGATACGCTGAAAGGATCTGCATTCCAGTAGCTTCAGAAATTTGTCGTAGTGTTTCCGTATCGATACAGTTTTTGGAGTATCGATACTCCAGAGTCTGGAGTATCGATACGGTTTTTGGAGTATCGATACTCCATGGCTTTCTGGGCAGTTTTGCCCAAGTTGCTCCGATTTGATTATTTTGAACCCCGGACTCTTCTAGTACCTTTTTAACACTTCCTAACCTTTCTCAAGCGTGTTCAATTGACTTCCCTTGATTAGTTGATGTTATCCCCTTTCCGTTGGTTTTCCGTTGTTAGAGAAAGCGTAGCGTCTTACTAGAAAAAGACTTAATCGAATTGTATTCATGGGATTGATGGCACTTGGGAGTCAATGTGGTATGAGGTGATGTGCGCTATAGGTATGTTGGGTGCTATGACTTGACGTGGTGAACAATAGGATGAAGGAGTGTATCGTAGAAAGGTTGTCGGGTATAGTAGAACGTAAATTATGGCATAGGCCGCGTGGTCGGTCAATAGGGGTTTGCCTAGTGGTTCGAAAGAGAATATGGTAACTCGTACCTTCGTGCTTTGTCTCGATTGATCATCCTTGAGTTCTTTGGGCGCTCGTTCTTTAAGATTCTCGTTTCGAAATTAGCCGGTGGTGTGTCGTGGAATCGTTGTGGGTCCGGTACGTGGCAGAGGGCGATGTAATAGATTTAGAGAATAACGTGGACTTAAAGTATTTATCAATGTGCAATGGGGTGTGCTTATGAGTTCGTATACATTGAATGATGTTGAATGAAAGATTGTGACTTTGGAAAGTGTTGTTATTTGTGTTTAGATTGATAATGCATATATGTTGTGTGAGTTATAAATGTTGAACTAAGGGTCCTGCAACGCGAGGTGTGGTAATGCGGAGACTCTAGAGGGCCCGCAACGCAAGGTGTGGTAATGCGGAAACCCAGGTGGAGAGAATTCAATGTGACGCAAGGGGTGGTAACAGTTGAATGTCTCGCTTAATGAAGAGAATTATGGTTGACTTTACAAGTTTATGTTGACGTCTGGATTGTTTGTTGATTAAGATTGTGGCTGCTGAAAAAGAGAATGAAAGGTTGATTCTATTGAGGTTTTATTAAAAAAAGAAATTCTATTTTGAAAAGAGGATTTTTATCGAAAATCCTCCGGTATTCTTGAGCGAATCAACGGATCCGGTATTTGAGCACAAATCAACGGACTCCGGCATTCAAACTCGAATCAACGGAGTTTGACCCGAAGTGGTCTTGAGTTTTCCCTAAAGTTGTTTTGGAAATCAAAAATTAAAGCTTTGTGAAATAAAGACGCATGGTGAATGGTATGAGTTGTGGTAGTTGACGTGGCGTTTGTTCGAAAAGTTATTAGATGGTTGAACAGTTATCGTAGTCTATGAGATCAATATGAGTTTAAATATCACTTCTAGTCGACGTTTGAATGGTTTGTGAGGCGTCCAGGATCTTTCGGTCTTAGTTCGTCTGTTTATAGTGGTAACTCTTGTATCCTACGTTCGTTTGTTGAAATTCAATCGCTCTAGTTGCATGTTTCATCGCATTTGCGTATAGCTTGAGTATAGATTTCCTACTGGGCTAGTGTAGCTCAACAAAATCCTTCTTTTCAGGTTTTAATGTCAAGCAGTGGCTTACATTGCATCGTATGCTCAGTGTGGAAGACAACTTTGGAAGCCAATGAAGACTAGTTATTTAATCATCTTTGTAAATCACATACTTTTGTTATAAATGATTTTGTAACAATCCATCTTGATTTCTTTTGGCTAAACTGTTTGTAATTTAATAGCTTGTGGTAGTTGTATTCAAGTTAATTTGGGCCGTAGTGCCAAAGTTGTATTTCATTAAACTTGGGGACTTCGTTTGTAAATTAATCAGGCGGGAATTCTTTTGGGTAATGTATAACATGCGAGGCTCTTTTATTAAAATGTATTACTTAATTATGTTGAAAATCGAGGGCGTGACAATAAACGTCCAATTGTTTCCACTAAACTATAAGTTGTAGAAAATGTGTTGGATGTTTTAGTTTAATGGAAATGACTTAACTTTTGACAAAACATTTTAATTTAGTATAAATAACTTCACAAAAGCCAGTAAGCTGTAGTGCAAAATTTTTAGTAGAAATGCAGCCTTAAATACCCTAGTCAAAATATTTGAACATCCCAATCCAAAAAACAAGCTGCAAATCAATCCAATGCATACAAGCCCAAATAATAGATAAATTTTGTGTGTGTATATAGTTGTGGTTTCTACGTAGAGATTTGTGAACATACTCCTTAGAATTTTTGGATCCGCCACTGCACTTGCTCTCCACGGATTTGGCGCGGCCACTCTCTCCACGAACCCATTCCCCTCTGTCCGGCCACTCTGGGGTCAGATCTGGTGTTGAGTGAAGTGAGCTAGGTCCCCCTGAGAGGGATAGAGAGGTAACGTCCTTCTACTCAATAAAAAGTAGACAGTGATTGAGAAGTGACAAAAAAGGGATTTCAAAATAGAAACTCAATCTATCGCAATTTCTATGTAAAAAAATCTTGAGTTTGGACAATCACCTAGATGATTCATCATTTGACAAATTTCAAGCACCTTCAACAGGGTTCATGGTGCGCATAACACACGTACACATACGCGCATACACACGGACTATTTACGCCTGCATATACACACAAGCGAGTCAGAAGTTTACACGAGTGAAACATGGGAGGGGGAACCTTACGGAAGCTCGGCTGAGCTCCTCCGGCGATAAGTTGTGAGTCAACAACCTTTACGGCCGGGGTTTTTTCTCTTGTTTTTTCCTTGTTCTTTTCATTGTTTAGTTGCTTTAAGCTGTTAGCTTCCCTCTCGTAGGACTCTATCCCCTTCGTGCGACTTTATCACCCTTTGTGGGTGATGGCTACCTATTTCATCTCTGTGCTTGTTCTGGTTTTAAGTTTATTTCCTAGGGATCTCAACTTCATTTCTTTGACTGGACCTATGCCCATCATTGTTTGTCAATGTTGGCCTACCTTTGCAGAATGTGCCGCTGTAGCCTGCTAATGCAAGTGCTCGCGTCTAGATTTTGGTAGTTTTGATTCATTCCTGTATTTTGTGATGCAATTGTCGTATTGCCTTCGGGCTTTTGGAATGAAATTGTAGCCTGTTCAAAAAATAAAAAAGAAGAAGTAAACTTGAGAACTTAAATTAATTTTTCTCTCTTGGAACGAAATCTAAGGTAAGTTTTCCCGCCTTTAAGCGTGTCAACTTTCTTTATCCATTTGCCAAAGCTTAACTCCAAATCCAAGTCCCGATTGGTAATCCAAATACCAAACTATTGTAAATACCAATACAAATCCAGGCATCCAATGGTTCTTAAATGGAGTACTCTAATTAAGTTGATTAAGACCAAAGTACAATATTCGAAGTCAATTATGGTGATCTTAGTCAACTGATCCCCAGTTACACCAAGCAGCGCGCGCGGCTGCTCTTCCTGCAGGTATGATCTTTGAAGACATACAGGTTAATTATTTCGTTGAGTGCCTCTCATCACCCAGCAAATGAATTGAAATAATCTCTAGAGAGCTATATATATATACCTTAATTGCAAAGTAGTAATTGCCAAACCTGTGCACTCTAAAGATATCAAAGTGATGAAATTGTGTTTCAAATTAACTTGGAGCAGACGGATCACATCGTGTAAAGCATATATTATGGAATTAATTATCAGGCAAACACAAGTTGATATTACCTATATACAATTCATCAATCCAGGGAACCGATAGATGCACAGAAAAAAAGGAAGAAAGAGAGCGAGGGATCGAGAGAAAGAAAATGGTCCCGGGCAATATTGTACATATATACAGTATGATGATTAAAGGCATGCAATTGAATTGAAGTTGACCTTAGACCAATGACAAGGTGACACGTACGGATCATGAGGAACATGGGGGGTTGGGTTGGTCCACATGAACCTTCCACGTACTGTGTTGTCTAAATGTGAATAAGATGTAACTTTGCTAGTCCCCAAGCCAAGACTGCACGCTTTGTTTTTGCCTTTGCCAGTTGCCTCCGTTCGAGACACACACACACACACAGACTTGCTCTCTCGTGCTATGTTGCTTGCTTTCTTCAGCAGTACTGCCATTGAATCAATCATTACCCATCTCTCCCCCCCCCCTCTCTCTCTCTCTCTGTCTCTCTTATCCATGGATAATCCACTAGAACCGAGACATGGATTTCTTTTTCCACTTCTATCAAAGAATAATATTTAGGCCCCCCGTTTCCACAAAAGTTGCCCGAGCCCGTTGAACTTTAGCCCAGCCTCGGGCCCTGTCCGATCCCCATGGATCGGGCTTGGTCTAGTGGTTTTGAAGCCTAGCCTGGCCTATTGGCTAGCGGATTAGCCCGATTTCAGGCCTGAACATTTTAGCCCGAAAAAAGCTCAATATATATTCCAATTGTTATTGTTGATGAAGAGCAATAATGTAGTAGTTGAAATGCACTCGACATGCAATTTGTCCACCCATATAAATTTTAATAATGGACAATTAATGGTTTTTTAAATTGAGAAATATATTTTATTCAATATGTTGTGCCTACATTATTCAATTTTGTTCCACACAATGTCCTAAAGTCATGCACTCAATAAACAATTGTTGAGTCAATATTTTATTCAATATGTTGTGCCTACATTATTCAATTTTGTTCCATACATTGTCCTAAAGTCATGCACTCAATAAACAATTCTTTGTAATTCATGTAGCTAAAAATATCCTTCATTTTCAAGAAATTAAAATGAAAATTACGTTCAAAGATTAATTTAACTTTGAGAAATGAAAGTTCTAAGAAAAAGACCCAGGAAAATGACGGTCCAGAACATGTTTTGATAATTAATACCCGTTAAGGACATGCTAAGAACATTTGTTAATAATAAAAATGTCATTAACGGGTATTAATTATCAAAACACGTCATTGGCCGTCATTTTCCCAAAAGACCCTAAATAGCCCAGACAGGAGCCTAATCCCAAGCCCTAATCCCGGATATATTAGGGTTCTGGGCTGGACCTGGGTCCTAGATTTTCTAACATTGGGTGGGTCCAGCTAGGACCAATTTTTTGCGGGAGCCCGATGGATTTGGCCAGGCCAGGCCAGCCCAAACCCAATTATTTAAGGGGCCGAATTTACATCTCTAATCGGTAACCCTCAGCACCCATATGATTATTAATTGAATTTCTCCGGAAATAAATTGGAACAAGGTACACATGACCCTCTTCTCAAAATTAGCGCCACAGCATGGGTTTCCTGCGTTCTACTTAAGTATAATTGAATAAACTGTCTGAGTGGGTTCTCCAACTATGAGTATCAAAATTTAAACTACCTTTCATTGTTTTCAAAATTTAAACTTCCTTCATTGTTTTCAAATTTCAGTTTCCGAGTGGGAAATTTCTTTGGATAGTTCCAAAAACTACTACTATAGTAATCAACTAATCAAGCCCATGCTGGGTTGCTCAGGTTTAATCAAACACAACATAATTTCGAAATCATCAGCCAATGACTAGTACTACAAAATTAATCAAGGGAAATTAATTAGTACAAGCACATAACTAAAGAACTCATGCGCAACCCAAACCGTACCTAAGGACTAGATATAGTAATACGTGAAGTGGCCAAGGGGGGTGGTGCATGGTATTTATTGGGGGTGGGAATTCTGGACACGACTTGTTAACACGATACGAAGTTAGAGGGTTTGGGTCGACTACTTTCTGACACGAACACGACTATGACATGACCCGCCAAACACGACAATTAAATGGGTCAAACACGGATTTAGCTCACATAACTCGATTAGGACGCGGATAACTGTTTAATTTTTAGTGTCGACACGTTAACCTAAAACGATACGACAAAAACACAACACGGCACGATTAGTTTTGATTCATTTGAATGTCCTAATTATTAGGAGATTTGATTTTTCAAAATCATGCTTGGTTAACGTGTATAGAAACATATCCATATTTTTTTGACATTGAAATAAATCAATGTAATTATGAAAGATAAGACATGTATACCATTAGGACCCATTAGAGATTTTTTATTTTTAAATCTAAACCAGTTAAATATCTAATTTCCTAATCACTCATTCACTCGAGTTTTCATACTAAAGAGTCTAAAATTAATTAAATTTATTTAGGCTTATTGGAATTATTTTTTTCCATTATTTAGGCCTAGTCTTTTAGTTTAAAATTTATATAGACTTATTATGTAGTTATTGGAATTTTTTTTATTATTTTAGCTGAAAATCGTGTACAAAACTATCTAATTTTGAGACCTATGTTTAGTTGTGACTTGAGGTACTTCTCAATGTCATGTTTTGGCCGGTATTGTCGTTTCTATGATTATGATGGTATTAAAAATGTCTTCAGTTTTTATTGTTAAATTAAAATTTAGGAGTTCGTTCAAAACATGGGAAAGTATATAATTTTACATGGAGTAATTATTAAAAAAGAGAGAGGTTTTAATAGTGTCAATTCGAATACGACACAATTTTAAGCAGGTCGGGTTAGTGTCAAGATATTTGACATGTTTATGTTAACAAGTACTCCCTCCGTCCCTTATTTATAGTCCGGTATTCTATTTTGGACTGTCCCTTAATAAGTGTCCATTTTGTAAAGTTAGTGGGTAAAAGTTGGTGAATTGTCTATTTTGTCCCTAAAAGTAGATTCCTTTTTGAAAAAGTAAGTGAGTAAAAGTGTAATGATGATGGGTAAGTCGGGAAAGTGGAGGAAAAAGTTGATGTGAGAAGTATAATGATGATATCTTTTTAATAAGTTGGAGTTACGAAGCAGAACACTTAAAAAAGGACGGAGGGAGTATGACACGAACCCAAAATGACATGACACAAATATGACTAGACACGTCACGATCCCTAATATTTATGCTTCATTTCCATAAGAGGAGCTGAGAACTTTGAGATCATACAAATAGCATCGAATTCAAAAATTTCATACAGAGGGATCAACTCTCGAGTATAAAGTTGATAAAAGTTTTGCAATAAAATATAGCGAGAACTCATTCATTCATGAAAATAAATAAATAATTAATACTCACATGCAACTCACAACATGGGGCAGAGGAGCAAGTGTTTACCACTGGGTACAAGACGACGAATTTGATACGTATGTTTTGGGTAGTTAAGTATATAGGAGTACTAATACCTACGGAGTACTTTTTTTGGTTAAAAAAAAAAAAAATCCAATAATTTTAGGAGGATTATGTGACCTGACCCTATGTGTCTTAACTGAATCCGCTCCTAAATTAACCATTGTAAACGAAGAGGTCTACCCAAATAATGTAAATTAATTGTATGTGGTGTCTTTGTGGTACCAATGCTCATTCAAAGGTAGTCAAACAACTAGTAAGACAAAACTTTTTAGGTAACTAAGATGTTCAAATATTTTTTACTTTTTTGAATAACTTTTTTTCTTTTTATTGTGAGTGGAGGTATCGAATATTTTTGAAAAAAAAAAAAAATCCATCGAAAGCCATCTAAAACCACCATATGGCCAGTCACTGGTTGTCGCCAATGGCTCTGCCGGAGACGGAGCTCCGGCCTTTGGTATGGTACGTTTGTGATGTTGTGGGTTATATATTTTCTTTCTTTATATGGAGCCTTCTTTGTTTTATAATTCCGTGATTTTTTTTTAATGAGCAATGACCTTGTTCATGCGCCATGACCCGGAGATTTACGATCATCATCGTTGGCGTTTACTATCGCCATAATTGTTTTCGGTATATTGTTTGCAGGATGCGTTAAGAGCCTAAAGCTGATCATGTCTAGGTGTAGATCATAAATTTGTACTTGGTGAACAAATTCTTCCAAGTGCCG